>CM062818.1:919828167-921028167 GCA_031772625.1 Pinus tabuliformis
TATTTTTACTTTTATATATATATATATTTCCAAATTCTTTTATGGTTTGTGAAATAAATTTTTTTTAACATTTTTTGTTTTTTTTTTTTTAATATTAATTTTACTAGTTTTTTAAATTTTTTTCGTTAATTTTCTATTTTTTTTAAACTAGTTTGTTTTTATTTTATTTTATTTCTTAGTTTTTGCTAATGTTTTTTTTTTTTATTTCTCAATTTTTACTTACTTTTATATATATATGTTAATTTTGTTTTTTTCCCAAATTCTTTTATCGTTTATGAGATAATTTTTTTTTTACATTTTTTATTTTTTAATTTTGTCTTTTTATATATATTTTTATATTTGTTTTTTAGAGACAATTATTTCATGTGGATTGAAAATTTAGTTAACGATGTATAAATATGTAGAATATCGAAAATGAAAAATATCGACCTTCTTCAAATATGCAAATCAATAAAAACCTCACAACAAAAAAAATAAAAATAAAAATAAAAACAAGAAAATATGAAGAAGAAGACCACTTCCAAAATTAATAAATTTACAAAATAATTATTTACATTTCATACATTAGAAAATTTAAAGTCAAAAAATAGGTCTTTTAAAAAAGGGTCTGATGCAAAATAACCACTTTTTTAAATCAACATGAAAATCACTACCATTCTAAAACGCAATGTACGTAAAAAAAAAAATTAAAGTGCCAAAAACTATGCTCTAGAAAAAACATGTGTGTTCTACATCACCCATTTTCAAAATCGAGTCACTTTTTTGCTATCTCTACAAAACGGGTAACAGTATCAATTCTTGTTTCAAATTTTACGTTGATACATGGTTTCATAGAAGCATATAGGGCCTAAACGAATCTAGAAAAAGACTTGCTCTGTGAACTGTACCAACATAATTTTCTAGTATCTCTTAACAAAAAAAGGAATCCCAACCCTGATGTAGAGGATGTCTAATCGAGAGTCTTTGTATCGTATTTGATAAATTAGGCCAATTGGGTAGAATCTCTTAAAATTATTAAACGTAATTCTGAGAGCATTATGTGGGTTAAAGGAGAATATGAAATACTTGTAGAGGTGATATAAAACAACAACAATTGGCCAATTCGTTAGAGGTCGCAGAGTATATCACCAGGAATAGGCAGCATACCATTTCATATTGTGCAGCCTAGATTCAAATATTATAGACTACTGCACAAGAAGGATGTAAAGCAAGATGGGATTCCTTAAGAAAACAAACCCGAAATAAAGATCCATTTAACTACCTAAACTTAAATATAGCCTTAACAAGGGTTGCTCATTATAGTATTTCCATGGAATAGTGTGGGGATAATTGGATCGATCTTATATTTCACTATCCAATGATTTGGTTGCCAACAAGGATACATAAAACATCGTATACCCTGACAAAAAAAAAATGAATGTTGGAATGAAATTATGGAAACAGGAGGGTAACTTCATCCTCGTGGAGCAGGACACAGAGATTATTGTATCAGCAATATTCATGAAAATCCCCCTTCATTCTCAGATTCAGATTAACCCCTATGTTCTTGTTGATATTCACTCCCTCACTGTTGATGATGTTGTAATATATATAATTTTTTATGTTGTAATATATATGATTATCCAATAAGATATCACCATTAGCATTGAGCAGTTATAAAAAACTGGCAAAATTTTGTTTTACATGTTTAGTTACGATTTCGTTGCATTTCCTCTACAATTTTTGTTACATTTTTGTTGTTTTTATTCCAATTTATATATCAGATTTATGTTTAGACACCAATCTATGCAAGCATAATACAAGTATGGAAAACCCGTGAAAGCTATCTTCCATAACATACAAAATAATCAATGTATTGAAATACTGATTGTAAATACATGGATTTATTTACTGACCTTAAATGACAATTCAGACAACTTAGACAAATCAACAAACATATCGTAACCACCTATCAAACATACATGAACATATTCAACAAAACAATAATACATCAAATATATATAATACATTAATAAATATTAAAATCAAATTGAAAACAAATGCATCACAACAAACCTAGAAAGTCATGCATTGTTGGAGTGATGGCGACCTCGCTTGTTGAGTCGTTCAAAATCAAATGGTTCATCTTCATCGATATTTTATTCAATTTCCAATCTTGCATTTTGTTTGCTTGTTTTTCTGCTCTTTTGGGGGCTCAGGAAACTCTTATTCCTCTTCAAAGATGACTCAAAATCACCCAACCCACACATGAACCCATAATCCATAATATGAATATTGTTGGCACCATCCAACATTTTTTTAAACAAAGCAATCAATTGTTCAATCTTGGTCAAAGTAGACGGAGGAATTTTTTGAACCAGGTCTATGTAGTGAAATAACTCCTCTTTGGCCAAATCAAGTCCTTCAACATTTACATCAACATTGTGACTATCCATGGAAATGTGTTTGCATCTTCACGAAGATATGATATTGCATCTATATTTATATTATGAGGGTCATTATATGAATCAATTGTGCTATGATGATTTAGTAATTGGTTTGAAGCCATTGAGCGGGAAGACAACAAACCCACCTTTATGGCATGCTTACAAATGTTACCACAAATAGACCATGGGCAATCACAAGTTAGGAAATTTGTGCGATGACAAGTGACAAGATATTGCTTATTAGGTTTTGATTAACTCCTCACCAAAAAAGCATGATACATTTTCATGAGGGCTACAATCACTATCTCGAATTATTTTTCCTTTTTCCATTAATGATTCAAACTATTTCTCTTTCCTATAATTATTCAAAAAACCTTCCTTTTTCAGAATTTCCTTAAACCGATAACAAGATCCAAAATTTGTTAGAAGAAAATATATCAACCAATCCATCCTACGAGAACATTTCTTTCTTCTATCAGATAGAAAGTTTGTCTTTAGGTAATAGTGATATGACTCCACAACATTGTTTGTCTCCTGATTTGCATGGGGAAAATCCTGACAACCTTTTACCCACATCCCTAATTGCATAAAAATTGGGTTAATGAAGATATTTCATTCGTATGAAAACCAAAAAGAGAAATGTAAGAAAGAGTTTGTTAACTTACAAATCTTGTCACTAGCAACCCAATTCTTGTGGAAATAGTCTAGGAACTTACACTCATTAGAAAAATTGTTGAAGAAAGCATTAATTGCATTGCTCACTTCAACACTGGAACAATAATTCATAATTAAACCCAAATCACTAAACATCTCTTTTGCTATTTATGGACTACTGGCCAATCGATTCACATTTTTAGCCATGCTCGATGTACGTGCCAAACACACAAGATAAAATTGCACCTTGTGATTCTCCTGCCACATTCAATTCATTTCAAGCATGTTATTTTTGTAATAAATACAAGTTGTATTGTAAAATAAGAAGATTGAAGTTACCTTAAATCATTGATTTCAGCCAATTCATCATCAACCATGAAGGCATTAACTTTCCAACTATGATCAACATGGTGACACCGATGCATGAGGTGCTCCAACCGTAGTGAAATGTCCTATGATGTATTGTGTGATGCCATCACCCATGCAACTGGCACCACACTTTGTTTCTCATAAAACACCACGACTGTGTACAACTGATACTAGCACATTCAAAAAACATTTGAACTCAACTTCAACTCATTAATCATTATCAATCATTACTAATCAAATTATTGTACTAGATCAATCATTCTTAATACAATCACCCCATATTTATTCGTGTTGAATGTTGAATCCAAGGATATTAGCCTATTAGTAGATAGCATCACCATGGTCTCCAACATCCACTTTGTCTGAATCCCAACTATAAAAGGGATCTCTCCACCATTGGGCTTTTGATAATAGAAAAAATCATTTGGGTTTTTTCTATACCAGAGGTCCACACTCATTTCATCCTTCTCATGCAACTGATACTTTCCTTTCATTAGACGATTATAGATGTTAACATCTTTCCTACACAAAAATAAATCCCTATCTCAAGTTGCAACATCCATGTCAACATATTTTTTAACATGCATTTTCCAAACCGAGTCAACTAGCACTTCCAAGAAGAAACAACTCTCTACATAGGTGATTTGAAATGGAGCATATTAGTAATGTTGTGTTAATCCCCATTCAGAATAAAACCCAAGATGCTTATCATTTGCTTATCAAGTGCTTAAGGATTCACCATTTTTGCTTAATTAATTGATTCCCATGAGAGTTGCTTAAGTAAATGTTTTAAACAATTTAACATAAAACATATGTTGAACAATAGCAAAATAACATCAAAGAACATCAAAATACAATACACAACACAGAGATTTGATGAGGAGTTCACCCCTCCTAGGCTACATCTCCTTGGTCCAGCTTCCAATGCTTGGGCCTCTTTATTATGCTCAAAATTAAAACAAAAGTGTGTTTACAATGCTCAAATGCCTCTAAAACCTATCTCAATGAGTTCAAAATAGCCAAAACTGCTAGCATTGACTCTTTTTTCACCTAATTTGGATAAGAACTGAAGAAGTTATGACCTCTCCCAGTTCTCCCACAATTTGCTCAACAAATTCCCCTTTTCTGGCCACTAACCATCAAATTCGGCCTGAAATCCACCAAATTTTCCACATTTCGGCCACTAGACCCATACTTCTCAACGGGTTCAGAAATCACAATCGCAATCGGCGTTGGTGGAGAGACGGACGGAACAACTCCTTTCAAAAACTGCAATCGTCGATTTCCGATGGCGTACTTAACGATTTATGCACCACAGTTCATAACAATTCTGCGTCCAGTATTGTTGGGAACGGGATCCCCCAAGGACAGTGTTGGGGCTAAAAGCCCATATTTTGGGTTAAGTTTTGTAATAAAGTTTTAAATTCTCCACATTTTGTGGTCACAGAGCGCGAAGGTTTCATGAGTCATAAAGGGTTGCCTGCCCTTATTTTGTAAAGTGTAAAGTCGGCTGTAAAGACCTACCCATGGTCCGTGAACCATGGGATTGTATAAAAAGAGCTAAGTAAGCTCTAAGTAGTAATAAGTCGTAGGAGAAGTAAGAAGTCTTGAGCGATAAGGAGAGAAGTCTAAGTTTCGGGTCTTAGTGTAGGTAGAGGCTCTGCAGCTGAGTGCGTAGAGGCCTAGGGTGGAAGTCCGCAACTGAGTGCGCGGACCCCTGCAGCTGTGTGCGTAGGGCGGATAGAGTCTGTAATCATCTGAAGATATCAATAAAGAGAAGCATTCTACAAATTCTATGTCTTTGTTTCCTGTTAATGCATCTTGTCATATTGTGTATGAATTTCATTTATAATGCTTATGTGATGCATGAATGTATGTAATTACGTTGGATAATTGAACGCAAATAAGGATATCTATTTACGCGACGCTAACTATGATTGTTTAATAAGATAAGTAAGACACTTAAGCTAGTTTGGGAATCTGCACGATACGCTACCCTAGCAGCACGAAAGTACCTAAACCGCAGGTTAGGGCTGCATGAAGGCAAATCGTACCCCTTCGCGTAGGTATCGAAGGGAAAAGTAAAGGGCTAGATAAACAAAGCCCTAGAACTCAACAACCTGCACGAAATCAGGAACAGAAGGAATAAACCAACATCATGACCATCTCAGGGTGCGAAAACTTGGTTCCAGCATCCCCCCATACAGCTTCAAGTGAGACTTCGGTCTGCACTCCGTGGGCTGATGCCGAAAGGGCTAGTAGCGTAGGGATTTGTTTGGCTAACTAAGATTGAACCTGGGTCAGGCCCCACATAGCCAACAAGTATATATCGGCTTGTCGCAATAGGAGCGAGACCAGGGGATTCCTTAACAACTTATCGTTTGCCGCTGCGAAGTGCGAACTGTGATGAATTGTCGGACCTGAAAATTCCATACATTACAACCTATTCTCTTTTTGCATTTGGTTCCATCAGTGTTTCACTACTGGTGCGGGCAAGGTGATTCTTAACAAGACTTCCTGCTGCAATACGATTTTTCGATGCGATCATTGCATCTCGACGGGACCGGGGGCTCATTTTTAACAGAAAACTTATGCTAATGCGATGTGATGGACCAATTTGCAGGGCCAGTGACAGAGTGACACTTGGCACCTCCCGATTGGCTAAAGAGACTTGAACTTGCTGACTGTGCACTTATTTTGCATGTTTAGCAAACTAATCATAACTCATTTCTGGGAGCATCTGAACTCTGTTTTTGATGAAACGAGTTGTGTTGGATTTAGATCGTCGATATCTATCTAAAATAGTTTCCATTCCATTATATGAACTTTTATTTTTTAGCATAAAATTGAGCACCTGATCACTCCTCCCCACTGGAAGCTTTTGGACCCCAAAAGATTAGATTCAGTTATTGAACAAATGAGAGTACTATTCCCTCACCTTCCCCTCTTCAATCCATTTGGCCTTTGGATTTTTACCTTTGAGACCTACTTGAATATAATCAACATCTCCCCTCTTTGATGACCTTGTTCTTCAGTCAAGTATGGTGTCTTGTTGAAGCTCATCAAGAAATTCTAGAGAAAATTCTTCAATTGATGGAATTTGTACACTTTCTCCTTGATCTTCAATCAAAGGAGGCTCATACAATATCAAATTTTCAACATTAACAACACAATAAATTTTCATATATGAAGGCAAATCAAGCTTGAAAGCATTGTTACCAATCTTTTCTAGAATTTTAAATGGACCATAACGGATTAGTTTCAGCTTTTTACCTTCACCTTGAAGCCTTTCCTTGCTAATGTAAAGGCAAAATTCATCACCTACTTGAAACTTATGATCCACGCGATGCTTATCATGCCCTGCCTTATACTTGCCTTGACTCTTTTCTAGTTATTCTTGAATTGTTTGGTGAATCAATTGAATTTTCTCAATGAATTTCTTTGCTCTGTCTATGTCGCTATGTCCATCTATAACTACATATTTATCAAAGATGAAATCCAAATAAGATTTAGGCAAATAACCAAGACATGCCTCAAAAGGCAAAGTTAGAGTAGAAGAGTGTTTTGCTCAGTTGTAATCATGTTGAATATAATGCAACTATCCATCCCACAAACTTAGGATGTTTACTGCAATATCCTCTTTGCAAATGAATAATTGTCCTGTTAACCACTTCAATTTGACCCTCTTTTTTCGGATGGAAGGCTGTACTTTTCTTCAACTTGGTGTTCATCAAGTTCCATAAATTTGACCAAAATTTCCCAAAAAATTGGGAATCGCAATCACTTAAAAAAGAAGTAGGTAATCCAAAATGAACCCATACATTTTGAAAGAAAAGTTGAGTTGTTTGTTCAGATGTAATTTGTTTTCTACAAGGCATTGATATGCACATCTTGTTGAACCTATACACAACTACAGACAAATAATCATGACCTTTTCTTGATAAAGGAAGACCTCCTACAAAATCCATAGAAACACTCTCCCATGGGCATGAAGGCACTAGAAGTGGTGTGTACAATCCTAGTTTCCTATTACTAGCCTTACTAACTGCACACAATGAACAACCTCGGATAAAACATGACACACTTTCAAGCATGCGAGGCTAGTAAAAATACCTCTAAAGATTTTCCATTGTTTTACTTACACCGAAATCTCCAACAATAAGAGAAGTGTGTGTTTCCCTTGTGACATTTACTCTCTCTCCCTGTGGAACACAAATTTTTCCCAAATTATACAACAGATTATCATGTACATGATAGTCTAATTCCTTAGCTTGGTGGCCTTGACTCAAGTTTGAATATACCTCTTGAAATTCAGCATCATGTGCGTATTGTTCAACATAACTTTTAGGAAAAATAGAATTATTCTTGATTAAAATGGCTACATTAACAACCGGACTAGAAAGCATTCAGCAACTTTGTTATAAATACCTTTCTTGTACCTGATTAGCAAGTGGAATTTCTGTAAGAATACCATCCAACGAAAGTTCCTTGATTGCTGCAATTTTGTTTGAGATTGTAGATATTTCAAAGGTTGATGTTCAGTGTGAATAATGGTTTCTTTTCCCATTAAGTAATGCTTTTATTTCTTCAAAATTTGCACCAATTCATAAAGCTATTTATCATATGTAGGATAGTTAATAACAACACCCATGGGCTTACCATGTTGTAAAAGAACTACACCCATGGCATAGTCACTTGCATCTGTTTGTATTTCAAATGGTTGTTTCAATTCTGGCAACGCTAAAATTCGGTTTGAACCGATCTTTTGTTTTAAGGATCGAATGCTTTTTTATGTTTGCCTCCCCACTAGAAGACAAACTTCACATTGGTCAAAGAATGTAGTGGAGCTACTATGGAAGAGAAATTGGCAATGAACTTCCTCCAGTACTGCGCTACTCCCAGAAAACTCCTTACTTCTGCAATTGATTTGGTATTGGCCAATTCAAAATGACTGAAACTTTAGAGGGGTCAATCTTCAGCTCACCTCCTCCAACTATGTGGCCCAAATACACTAAGGAAGTTTTCCCAAAATCACATTTAGACATCTTCAGAAATAATTGTTCTTTTTACAAGACGTCCAACACTTTCCTCATATGCTTGACATGTTCCTCTCATGATTTGCTGAATATCAAAATATCATCTAAATAGACAATTAAAAACTCATAAAGAAAGGATCTTAATACATCACTCATAACTCTAATGAATGTAGTTGGAGCGTTGCAAAGTCCGAAAGGCATAACCAGCCACTCAAACAATCCCTGTTTGGTTTTAAAAGCAATCTTCCAAATATCCTCCTCAACTATTATAACTTGATGGTATCCACTTCTCAAGTCTAATTTATTGAAATATCTTTCATTCTTCAATTTCTCTAGCAAATCATATATTCTGGGTAGTGGGTATCAATTCTTTATGGTAATTTTATTCAAAGCTCGATAATCTACACACATGCGCCAGGTTCCATCTTTCTTGGGTACCAAAACAATTAGTGAACCACATGGCGAAGTAGAGGGACGAATTACACCTTTATCTAACAATTGTTGGTCTTGTTTCTTATTTTCTAAACCTTCCATAATTGACATTCGATACATACCAATATTTGGGAGTGGACAGTCTTACTGTAGCTAAATTTCGTGCTAAATTCCTCTTTTTGCTGGCAATCCCTTTGGTTCTTGAAATACATCTCCATATTGATTGACCACATCAACCAATTTGGCTTTCATCTTCATGTCACAACATGCAAAGGATTCATGCTCTGTGTCATTCTTCTGCTTGATCATAAGGAGCATGAGATTCTTACTGGAATTGACCAGTCGCTTCATTTGCCCTGCGCTCGCTAAAGACAAATTAAGCTTTCTACGATGGGCTCTCACAATATACTCCACTCCATCTTTGAACAAATGATATTTTTTCTCAAATCTATGGAAAATGGCTTTCCGGTCATATAGATACGGGCTTCCCAACACAATTCTAGAAATATCCAGTGGCACTACATCTAATTCGACTTCATCAACGAAATTGGCAGTAATAGTGAACCTGAAAATGAATTTCCTTGTGACCTAAAGATTTGCATCCTTGGTTATCCAACCCAACGGATATGGTTTATGATGAGGTATGGTTTCCAAATTCAACTTCTTGACCAAGTCTATAGAAATTAAATTTGTCGGGGATCCACTATCAAATAGCCTATCAATCTTCGTGTGTTTGGAAGTAACTCTCATATGGAACAACTAAATTATGTTTTCTTCATTTGAAGTGTTGTTGGATTTATTTGCTGCCTTGGTGCTTGCCACGACTTCCTATTTTCTTGCTTTTGCCATGGATTTCCCTTTAGTAATTGTGGCTGCAATCTTTGTTTCATCACCTGAGTCAAAACCCAAGCCTTGTTGTACAACATCATTTGTCTTCTTTTTCCCTTTATTGTTAAATTCCTTCGGTCTTAATTCAGGATGAAGCTTCCAGAAATATGCTTCATCATGACCCTCTTTGGAAAAATTCTTCTTGTACATTCTTCCCTCTTGTGTCGAGGTGTGTAGCTTGAACACAGACCTTATCAAGATTCGTGGGATTAAACTTAAGAATAGCGTGTCGAAGATAGCTATGAAAACCACATATGTGTTTCAAAAAAGTATCTTGTGACTGCATGTCTACTCCTAGCATAAGAGCTCTTCTCCTAAATTCCTGAGTATACTCTTGCACATTTTAACCTTTTAACTATCTGAATTTTTCCAATTCATGATAGCCTTTTGCATATGAGCTAAAGGGTAGAATTGTCTTTTTATAACATCAATGAAATCAGACCATGTAATAGAGATCTTACCATGTTTTTTGATCTCATCTTGAATCCTTGCTTTCCACCAAATGAGTGTTGCACCCTCCATTCTCAATGAAGCCAACTGAATTTTGATATCGTCCTCTTGAAGGTTTTGAATTCTACATGTTAGCCTCCTATACCAATAGGGTTTCATATTTCATGATTGACAGTGGAAATGCTAAAAATGATCATCTTTGATGATACAAAGGTTCCATTTTTGTGGACAAAGACAAAAGTTAAAAAATGTAAAGAGGGTATGCCTTAAAAGAATAATCAAAAGGTAAGAAAATGAAATGGTCAAAAGAAAAAAGAATTGAAATGAACCCCAAAGAAAAGACCAGGAAAGTGGCCAATCAAAATGCCACTGCTATCTTGATGGATGGTTCAACAGTTCAAGCTGGGCCATGCCATGTTTTAAATTGCTTGTTTTAGAGTAGGTAATGAGTACCTGTTCAAACAGTTCAAGATTGACAGATGACTAGCTGGATAGAGAAAGGAAGGAGCCCATCAACTCAATCTGGGCCCTTGGAAGATATAAGGATAGATTTAGATAGGAGGGCAGCAAAAAGAAAAGAGCATAAGAGGGTTTGCAAGTCTAAGTGCACCCTCCCTGAAGTCACAAAAAATGCTAGGTACTAGGTTGGGTAGGTAGCCAGAAGTTGCAGAATCTTGATCCTATTCAGTTTTGGCCTTAATCAAGAAGGCATATGTTGGCAATTGCAAAGGTATCTATGCTGCATTTTGAAGGCAAAATATGGAAGCATGTCTAACTCCCCTTGTTTCTCCCCAAAGACTCTCTTTCTAACATCCCATGGAGGACTTCAGGATTTTCCCAAACAATCCTCCTTGTATTTCTTCTTGGAAAATTCATGTCAAATTGTGACCTTCTTCTCTGAAAAGAAGCCACATTTCTTGTGTAAAATCATTGCTCACTCTCATCTGCTCCTGAATCTAAGTTTACTTCTTAAAAACTTAGCTCTTTGTTTCTCTTCCACAACTCATATCCATATTAACCTCTAATTTTACTATATAACTCCCTCATTATTCCCTTTCCCCTATTATTATAGCATTATTGTGCAAAAAACCCCAAAAATAATATATTTCTCCCCTCAGGCAATATAGCCTTAATACTCCAAAGGGTCAGGGCATGGCCAAGTCGGGCAATAATGCAAATTTTTGTTCATATTTTGTTTTGGGAATTAAACTAACAACCGGTTGGTTTAATAGCCCTAGCGCATTTTATAAAGGGATATATCGTTTACCCGCTTGTTCTGCAAACCTCACAAAAACCCACAAATTTCATATATCCAAAGTTTTTTACCTCTCGGCGCGCTATGCCAAATAACGAAAAATTATTAATAAACGCGCCGGGTCCCGCCGTATCGTGTTGGCAGCTTGCCCTCCCGTCGTCCGTCGGATCTGGGCCCTCCCATCTGACGGCTCACAACAATATCGGACCACCCCCGATGCCTGAACGATAGCGCCCGAAATCTGTTAGAGGGTGACGTCAGGGCTCGAACGCGTGTCGTTCCCAGGTTGTGTCGGGCGGCCTCCTGCCAAAACCACTCCCATACTATAAGCGGTCCAAAATTACCGCTTACCGCCCTTGTATCTCCGGCATACGTCACTTCCATGTCACCCTTACGTCACTGCCGCCTCAGCGTCGCATCACCGCCCCATCCGCCATCACTCCGAGTTGTCTGCCATGTAACCTGTCCACGTAGGGTCGCTCAATGGCCGCCACGTCATTGTTCCGTACCTGACCCCACCCATGACGTCATGTTGACGTCATCCGACAAAAGGCGCCAAAAGCCAAATTTTCCCTATTTTGCCCAAAAAAACCCGTTTTTCGCGTTATTTGCAATATTACTCACTGTACTCCTGCATGAGCAAGTACGTTGCCTGTCCGCCAGCTCTGAAGACTGCTCCTTGCTGCTGGCGCCCTGAATTCACCTGCTTTTCCACCATTGTCTGATTGCACCAGGTATTTATCAGTTTCCCCCATTCGCGCCTGGTTTTTGCATAATTCACCAAACAAAATAAGAAAAGAGGAAAAAACAGTAATAACCAGGAACCATCAGGGACCAGTGCTCCTTTTCCACATTATAATCCCCTGTTGACCCACAGAACTCTCCCATTGTGCCAAATTGCCACAAATTCACAGCTTATGCCGCATTTGTGAAACTGAACCATTGCCAAGCAAGCTCTCTGAACAAGCATTCCCCAGTCCCAGCATTCGCCTGTTGAGTTTCCCCCAGGAGCATTTTGACTCATTTTCACCCCAATTTTCCTCTTCTCCTCTGCAAATTACCCTGCTCATTCAAAATCCATTGCTCTACATTGTTGTGCCCAAGAAACAATTTCAGATATAATTCCAAATATTAATTGACCATGGAGACCCCTGTGGCATTGAACATTGCCCCATTAAATGCCCCACACAAGAACCTGGAGTGGTTAGCCCTTGCTGACAGAGACTATCAGATGAGAGAAACTGTACAGAGGAGCAACACATACCATATAGAGATAGTTTGTGAGTTGAGAAAGAAGCATAGAGATGGTACAGACCTCCTGGGAATCTGGAAATCCAATTTGCCAATTTACTATCTCCCTCAGGTCAATGAATTCCCTGACTTGATTCGCGAATGCTGCACAAACCATGACCCCAATCAAAAAGCTGTTCTGAGTCCTTCAGGCTCTGTCTTGTTCCATATTACTCCTAAAGCCATAAAACAAATGCTGCAGTTCAAACCTACAAGGCCACTGGTTCCTCTTTCCATGCAGCTTTTGCTAGAGCAGGGTGCCAAACTCTCCAACTCACAAATCACAAGAATTGGACAATTATTCATGCGCCCAGAGTACCAGCCCCTACAGCCTCCCCCTTATCTGCATTACTGGTTCAATGACAAAGGGAGACTGCTGGTCGACATTATATCTTCCATCCTAGGGTTCAAAACTAGTGAGTTTGTAGATGAGACAACACTGGTGGTACTATCCATTTTACCCCAGGACAGCCCCCTGCTGTCCAGTATGACTATGCCTCATTTATAGCCAACAAAATTCATGAACAGTTCATGAACTTGGAAAGAGATAGGGTATTCAAGTATACCTCCTACATATATCATCTGCTTTTACACAATCAACCTGACAGCTTCCCTGTCTCCCTCAAGAAATTAGATGCAAAGGGAGACAGAAGATCTGTAATATTCTGGACATCAGTCTGTCATCACATTAAGTATTCACCATACAACTATTGTGAGTTTATTGACCTGTTCATTCATCCAGCCTTGTCACTGCTGCAGAGTTCCCCTCCTCCTAGACTCACTGATGATATGCAGAAAATCCTTCAGCTGTCCAAGAACTATAGCATAGGGGATTGGTGCTTTTACCAACACCATACAATGATCAGGATATATGGTTGTGAGTTAGCACCATACAGGCTACCAAAGTATGTCCCCATGAGACTCTTTGCTCTAGAGTACTTCAAGCAGTTCGGCAATGCAGATATGATTCACTTCCATAGCAAAAACAAGAAGGGAGAGCTGAAAATTAAGCATCAATTGGGTCCATTCATCTTTAATAAGAGAGAAGAAGCTTGGGATGAGGCAGACCAAATGCTAAAAGCCCTCCAGCTCAAGACAAGCTTCTATTGGGCACCCTATGACCCTAACCATTTCATAAGCCTCAGAAGAATCAAGCATAGGCTTGCCACATATGACCACATTAGCATTCCAGAGGTTGAAAAATATGCTAATCAAATAGAGTGGAAGAAAGGCACATTAGTGGAAGATTATACTGAAGAAGAAATAGCAGAGAAAGCCATTAAAACTTTAGAAAAGGCAGTTGACTTGGAATATTTTGGACAGGTTTGGTCTACAGGCATTCAGCATCGTGGAGAAGCTGCCTCTTCATCCACCATTCCTCAGCAACTTGCCAAAACAGCTAATCCAGCAGCAGACATGACTAAAGGCAAGACAGTGCAGCAAGAAGAAACACCTCCAAATGTGGAGCAGCAAGTAGAGAAGCAGGAAGGCAGGGCCAAACAACCTGACTCCACAGAACAGCAAACACATGAATAAATTCCTCCAAGGCAGGAGGTAACAGTCGAGTCCTCTGTTTTACAAACACCTGCCAATGAGGAAAGAACAAGGAAAAGGGATAGGTAAGAGGACACTCCTCTTACTACCTCTACGGACCAGCAAGGAGAAAAAAGACAGAGGTTGAACCCTTTTTCAAAGGAGGAAGTACCAGAGAGACCAATTGATAATATACCCCCTCCTAGCATTGAAACATTGGCCAGTTCCTTGCAGCAAGGACAGGACATCCCACATGGGGCAGAGGTGAGCTCTTCAAGGCAGAAATCTAAGGTGGACTCTAACATCAAGCAGCAGTTCATAGATATCAAGAAAAGGAATGAGCCCCTCAAACACAAAATCTACAACCATCTATTGAAAATGGCACCAACTAATCAGCAGAGATTAATGTCTGCTTATGACATTCAAGAACAAAAAATGACTCTTAGTCATTTCAGGCCTACCATGCAGCAACCTCAAACAGCTGCCGATTATATCAGGACTAATCTAGAAATTTTTGCCAAAGACATCCACCCCTTGGATCAAATTGAGCTACACAGGAAAACCGGGGAAATGATATACTCCACATTAGCTGATAAGACCCTACTGGCACACCAATTACAAAATTCTCTACACAATACTGCTGCTCAACTGGAATTGGAGAAGGCATCATCTCAAGCCAAGGACAACAGAATCAAGTCCTTGGAAGAAATCATTATAGAATTGGGTCATGATCCAAAGGACCCTAAGGGTGTGCAGGCACTGTTAAAGAAAAGAGATGAAGATGTAGCAGCTATGAGAAAGCATATCAAGCTGCCAGCTACCCTTCACCCTCAAACTGGAGAGGTGGCAGAACAAAAGAAGGATCAGGATGTAGTTACTCTACTCGTGAGTTTATACAAAAGATTGATGGAAACAGAGAGTGCATTAGAGGTAGCACTAAAATCAAGACAAGGTGAGGCACCAATGCAGCCAGCACAGACATCTGCATCCACTGAAGGTGTGCCACTTTCTACTACTATAGCAGGTCTTCCCACAGGGCAAACATCATAGGCATGCCCTTCAACATCAGCACCAACTACAGGAGCATCAGCACCAGCAACAGCACCAGATCAGGGGCCCAGCCTAAGTATGCAGAACATGATGAAAGAGGTGGAAGCTTTAGAAGCACAGATGGCTGAGCTGCAAGAAACCAAGGATAAGTTGGCTGCCATTGAGGAAAAATATGATAAATCAAAGCAAAGTGTAGCTGAAAAAACAAGAGAGGTAAGGGCTCTTGAGAAGAAAATAAAGGAACTGGAGAAAGAGCTCTCTCTTGACAAAGTTGTAGTTGAAATTAAGAAAATCTTGTGGGCCAATATTGGTCAATCAATAACATATCAGTGGCAATATATTGAAACCATCCATGAGCATATGGATCTCATAGGTAGGGCCCAAAAAGAGAGTCAAAGAGCAAGGGAATCTCTAGGCAATATGCCTGAAATAGCCAACAGGATGATCAATGTCCTGAACAACCGCACTGGACCTCAGCTGGCAGCAATGGGTATCACTAACAGAACTAATACCATTTTACTGGTGAAGAGAGTGCTCACTCTGAGAAATCATGTACAAACATTGGACAAAAGGTGTCAAGAAATGCAGACAGAGGTGAACAGATTCATTGAGAAGATTACAGCATTGCATAACAGAGGCCTTCCCAGCTTAGTAACCAGTACAGGAAGGTTACTATCTCATGAAAACTATGCCAAGAGGGTAGACACATATGCCACAAATCAAATCACTGCAGCAGCAAGTACCTCAGAGGGAACAGGGCCCCCATCTGGGCAGAGTCTCTATGACAAAATAGAGAATTTATTTTTCATTGCAAATGAGATCAGACATCTTTTTGAAGTGCCTCCAAACTACTACAAATATACTGAGGCAGATGAAACTTTAGGCATAATTTTAAGGCACCAATTACCTACTCAGGAATGGTGGACGAGCATGATACAAACATTGCTGTGAGAAAACAGGTTGTTCACCATATTTTTATATTTTCATCACAAATCAGCATTTTCAGAAAAATAATATATTTGCTCTGACTGGGAAAGCAATGAAAAGGGCCAACTCAGCAAACAAGTGTGACCACCAAAGCAGATGCCTCCAGATGCAGATGACGGGGCTGAGATAGCCGCACCACGACAAAGCAGTAAAGGGCGTATTACTCAGAATCAATATGAAGCACCCAACCGACCCAGCTGCCTCCAAAGGTCAAAGAATTTCTGACAGAAGCTGAAAAGTCATTCATTGTCCATTTAAAGCAGCAATAACTATTGTAGCTGCTATTTTTGAAAGTTTGTAAAGACAGTTATTGAGCAAATGACTCATCGTTAAGATATTTTGTGAAACGATTGTATATATATCCCCACGCAAAAACTTATTGGGGTTGTTGATTTTTCTTCTGAAGAGCTATGTTGTAATTCCAGACTTTAATACAGGAAGCTAATGGAATTTCTAAAGTTCTGAGTTGTTAGAGGTGTTGTGGTGTGCTTGCGTGCTACTACAGGATTCCTACGCTATCTCATGTCACAATAAGTTTTTCTGAACCGTGTTTCTATATATTCCATTCTTTCATAATCCATCTATGTTGTATGTTTCATATGTTTGGCAGTAGAGAAAAAGAATAGTTCTGGATTTGTTCACTGAACACCTTAAACTCAATTTGTGTTGTTATGAACTTTTTCTTCAGAATTAGTTGTGAATGTGTAATTCTTAATTGCTCACTTTCATACTAAGTCTTTCATAGTAAATACTTTTCAGGAATTCTAATCTGCTCCTGATTAATATTTCATTCTTTCACATCACCAGCTTAGTGACAGATTCTTAGTTGCCTCTCACTGGCTGGAAATACTCAATATTCCACAATTTGAAGTTTGTTTCATGAGTAGCCATATGGCTCTGCAGTTTCATCACTCTCACTCAATTCCTCAAAACAACACATAATCACAGACTCCATTGCCCAATGGACTGAACCTCCTAAAGATCACATCTCAGCTACTAGAAGACATCATTCAACCAAAACTTTAAACAAAATTCAGTACATCATAGCTAGCCTAAAACCTTATCAAAACAAAGCTAAATCCTAAAGAGAGAGCCCTCTCTGATTGCAGGTAGGCTAGGACTTGTAATCCAAAGATTGGTTTGTGGTTACCTCGGCCGTATTCCCTTGGGAGTCAAAGGGAACAACCTGAGTGATAACATTACTGGATACTCCACTGGGGACCGAATTAATGTTTTAACTGTTGTCTGCTCTAGATAGTGGTTCCAAAATTTAAGCAATCCCTTGACCATTCTAAAAATATTCTCAAAAATTACCAAAAAAACAAGCTTAGAAGCTGGCTCCTAAAAAGAGAACTAGGCATACCAGGTCAAATCCTGACCCTAATCCTCCACCTGTTTTCGATAACCCTAATTTGATTCCCAAGACTCTTAGGAACCAGAAGAACCTGCTGAATCCAGCCCTGAGGCAGTTCAGCAAAGTTACATCCTAACCCCTGCTAAACCATCAGTTCAACTTCATATAACCCATTCTTCTCCCTCTTCCTCATCCACTTCCCAAAATATACTGTCCACACCCCCACCCAATACACAAACTGCTGTTGTTGTTCCTATTGTTCCAGTCGTTCCCCTTCTACCTGTTGTCCCACTTATCCCTCCAAATATGGCTAATCGTTATGCTCCCCTTCAGTTACCTGGTAATCAGGGGGCTATGCCTCAAGACTACCAAAGTAAGATCACTTATTTTGATGGAACTAATACATACACTGCCTTACAGCATACTAAGAAAATGCAAGATTACTTCGAAAACTATGAGATAGATGATGATGATGTGAGAATGAAAATTTTTGTACAAAGTTTAACAGGTGAGGTAAGAACTTGGTTTAGAGCACTTGCTACAAATTCTATACCTGATTCAGGTGCTCTTTATCAGTCCTTCCTGAACAGATGGGAAAAGAAAAAGGATCCCCTACACATTTTATCCAAATATGACACCATAAGGAGAGGCCCACAAGAAACTGTCTTGGACTATTGCACTAGATTCAACACTATCTATAATGCCATTCCTCAGAATCTTAGACCTCCACCTGATCTTGCCTTAATCAAATTTCCGGATGGGTCTGATGCTGATATGGCATATCAATTAAGAGAAAGAGCCCCTGCAACTCTGGCAGACATGAAAAACATAACTGTCAGCGTAGAGGCAAATCTGATTGCTAAGAGAAACCGGGCAAGAACTGAAAGAAGAACCACTTTCAAGGAAGAACCCTCATCATTTGAGCAAAAGCTAGATGCAATCATCAAAGGTATGGATAGACTTGGGGACAAGGTGGAAACCATAGAAAGAAAATCATCATGGGAAGGTCAAACAAGCAATATTAGAAACCCAAACTTTGGAAAGAATCAAAATCCTAATGTTGGAAGGACTGATCCTGACCAGCATGTCAGACCTCCTTTCCAAGAAAATTATGCTGAGGCTTCAACATCTAGTGAACCTAATGAGGACCCTCACATCAACCTAATGGGTTTGGACAGTGAACATCAAGTCTTCCTAACACAAGAAGATCAAGAGGTTTATAATGACAATCAATTTCACACTAAATCAGGAGAATCATTTGATTTCAGAGAAGGTTATGATGCAGCTGTTTATGAGGCACACAAACAGTATAAACTAAGGACTAAAACAATAGATGTACCTGAACCCCTTAAACCAAAGGACAATAAGCAACCAAAAAAGACCAATGATAAGACTACTCTCCCACAATCAGCTAGTAATTCAAACCCAAACTCCTCAGAAGTCACTGTGGAGGATATCTCAGAACAACAGACCTCCGAAAACCAGCCAGCCCCACTCCATCCAACAAAAATAAAGTCAGATTACATCCCTGTAAACAAACATGGTACCAATTTTATTAAAAATCATACCAACCATGAACAAAAGATCATTGATAACCCAGCTGAAAAAGAAAAACTTGCTACTGCACTTAATGCCAAGATGCAAATTGAAAAGCCCTTTAACTTGGAAACAGAAATAAGTAAGCTGAAGATATCAGTTCCTCTGTCGGAATTAGCCAAACATGAAATATACAGACAGCAGATTAACAAGTCACTCCAAGTATCAGACAATAAAGATGTTGTAAATGTCCTAGATGACCAACCAGAGTTGCTGTTTGGCCCTAAGGTTAATGGAAAAACAGAAAATGGAGGGGTTCCACCCTTTTATGTCAGTTTAAACATTCATGATAAGGTTCTACACAACGCAATGTTTGATTCCGGGGCCTCACACAACTTAATGCCCAAATCTGTAATGGAAAAACTCGACTTAGACATCACAAGATCTTATAAAGATCTATTCTCATTTGATTCAAGCCAAGTCAGATGCTTAGGATTGATTAAGGATTTATTTGTCTCCCTGGTCCAATACCCAACCAAAACAATCTTGATGGATGTAGTGGTAGCTGACATACCTCCTAAGTATGGTATGCTCTTTTCCAGATCCTGGGGGGCCAAGCTCCAAGGATCTTTGCAATTAGATATGTCCTATGCAACCATTTCAGTCTTTGGGCACCCAAAGAGATTATACCGTGAAACATTGATGAAATATGTGGTAAGCAGTCAAGAGAAGCCCCAAAATTTCCCAATCTATTCAATACACTCTGACATGGATTCATTTATTCTCTACAATGCTGACATCTGCAGCAAGGCTTACTCTGAACTATTAATAGCAGCAGAGGCAGAGGAATTAAATGAACAAAGTGCCCCCCAACACCAAAACACTTTAGGTACAGCTGACAAAACAAAAGGACATGATATATCAAGTGACTTGCAAGAAACCAACCTGCCCATGATCCAATTCTCTAAAGACCTCACTTCAAATCTTGATCATGAAACCTTATGGTATTTAGAATTTGATGGCTCTGTAAACAAGTTAGGAGCTGGGGCAGGAGTCTGGATCCATAATATGCACAATGACCAAGCTGAGGGACATGCATACAGGTTAAACTTCCGGTGTACAAACAACATGGCTGAGTATGAAGCCCTTTTGCTAGGTCTCAAACTCATTAAAAATTTGGGTGCAACCAAAATTTCAATCTTAGGGGATTCAGATCTAATCATACAACAAATCAAAGGAAACTTTACCACAAATGATTTAAGGTTGAGAGCATATAAGGCAGCAGCTATTCAGGTACTTGATACCTTCTCACAATCTCAGTTGACTAAAATTTCCACAGAACTCAATCTACATGCTCACAGCTTGGCAACCTTTGCCAGCACTTGTAAGCTGCCCTTCAAACCCAATCATACTTTTACTGCTGAAATCAAACACAGACCTGCAGTTCTGACAACATCAAAAATTGGCAAGTCTTTGAGAGTGATACTCAGATAAATAATTTCCTCACTCTAAAAGAAGAATTCTCTGGCATTAATATTGACTCAATTACTGGAGATGATCAACAACAAGCACACATAGATACACAGAAAATATCAGCTGAAACAGTTAATCTGGTTTTGCACCCTACCACCTTTAACAGTGAAACTATACAAAAGTTGAGGCAAATAGATGAAGATGAACTGGCTGAAACAGAAGCAGAGGTAATTGAGCTAAAAGATAATTTCCTGCCCACAGGTCTAACCCCTTTGGAATATTTGTTTGATTCAAATGATATCTCAAGAAAACCAAAAATGCAACCTCTGAGTTCCGAAATTGAAGATTGTAACATTGGGACTACAAAAAATCCCAAAATGATAAGGTTATCCAAAGCACTACCACCTGAGCAGAAACTGAAATACATTGAGTTATTTAAAGAATTCCAAGATGTCTTTGCCTGGAGCTATGAGGACCTCAAGTCTTATGATACCTCAGTCATCCAGCACATTATACCTTTAAAAGAAAATCAAAAGCCTTTTAAACAAAAACTTAGAAGAGTGAACCCTGTGCTCCTTCCTCTCATTGAAAAAGAGGTGAAACGTATGTATCAAGCAGGAATCATTGCTCCAATCAGATTCTCAGAATGGATTTCTAACCTAGTGCCTACTAGGAAAAAGACAGGAGAAATCAGACTGTGTGTTGACCTGAGAAATTTAAACAAAGTCTCTCTCAAAGACCATTACCCCTTACCGAAAATGGATCATATCCTGCAAAGGGTAGTGGGAGCCTCTAGGATCTCATTGTTAGATGGTTTCTCAGGATTCAATCAGATTCTAGTACACCCAGATGACCAAGACAAAACTGCCTTCACAACACCTTGGGGAACTTTCAAATATGTGAAAATGCCTTTTGGGCTTAAGAATGCAGGGGAAACCTTCCAAAGAGCAATGGATATAGCCTTTGCCAAAGAAATTCATGACTTTCTAGTGGTCTACCTGGATGATCTAACTGCCTTCTCAAAATCAGACCAAGAACATTTAGAACACTTGAGGCAAGTTTTTACAATTTGTAGAAAATATGGCATATCTTCAAACCCAAAGAAATCACTCTTTGGGCTAGAGGAAGGTAAACTCTTGGGACATATAATCTCAAAAGATGGTATTAGGATCGATCCAGACAGAATTCAAGCCATCCTACAAGTACCACATCCAAGAAACATCAAAGAACTACAAAGCTTTCTGGGAAAAATTAACTTCTTGAGAAGGTTCATTCCAAATCTGGCTGAGCTCACAAGACTGTTAAACAACATGCTAAAAAAGGAATCCAAGGTAAAATGGACCTTAGAAGCTAGACAAGCCTTTGAGGATATTAAAAGAGCATTGACAAACACACTAGTCCTAACAAGCCCTAGATTTGATAGAGATTTCATCATTTTTTCTTTTGCTTCTGAGCATACAATTGTTGTTGTTCTACTACAGAAAGATGATCAAGGCTGTGAAAAACCTATTGCATTCTTTAGCAGAGCTCTTAGGGATGCCCCCTTGAAATATCAGATCATGGAAAAACAAGCCTATGCACTAGTGAAAGCAATCAAGGACTTTAGAATCTATATCTTGTACTCCCACATCATTTCCTATGTCCCAAATGCAGTAGTCAAAGACATTTTGACCCAAGAATGAATTGAAGGTAGGAGGGGCAAATGGATCGCCAAAATCTTAGAATATGACATGGAAATCAAGCCTACCAAACTGATAAAAGGACAGGGTCTAGCCAAGTTGATGGCTGAAACCAATTTCCAAACCCTTGACATTAATGAATTGGACAACGAACAGGAGATGGTGACTCCACAGATCAACCAAGCCTTTATGCAATCCCCCTGGTATACTGATATATTTTTTTTATTGTTAAACCTACAAGCTCCTCCAGGGTTGTCCACAACTAAGAAAAGGTTCTTGAAAATGAAAGCATCAAAATTTTGTATTATTGACAGTGTCTTGTTTTGGAGAAATAATGAAGGAATCCTACTTAATTGCTTAACATTAGATGAAACTGACAATGTCCTTAAAGAATTTCATGCAGGTGACTGTGGAGGACACTTATACTGGAAATCCACAGCTGATAAAATCCTAAGGGCTGGTTTTTATTGGCCCTCCTTGTTTACTGATGTAAGAAAATTTGTAATGTCTTGTCACAAATGTCAAATCTTTGAAGGGAAGAGAAAGTTGTTGCCTTTACCACTCAAACCTGTTTCGACTGAAAGACCATTCCAACAATGGGGTTTAGACTTTATTGGTGAAATTCACCCCTCATCCTCTGGCCAGCATAGGTGGATTCTGACTGCTACAGACTATTTCACCAAATGGATAGAAGTTGTCCCCTGTAGGCAGGCCAATGACTCCATTATCATCCAATTTCTAGAGACCAACATCTTGTCCAGGTTTGGCTGTCCAGATAAAATTATCACAGACAATGCTGCAGCTTTCAAGTCCAAAAAAATGATCAACTTTTGCCACAAATATCATATGACCTCAGGTCATTCCACAGCTTATTATCCTCAAGGCAATGGCCTAGCTGAGTCTTCCAATAAAAGCTTAATTAACATTATCAAAAAAGTTTTGGAGGAAAACAAAAAGAATTGGCATAAAAAGTTAGTGAATGCTCTATGGGCAGATAGACTAACTACCAAAAGATCCATTGGTACAAGCCCATATGAACTGGTTTATGGAATGGAAGCAAGGTTCCCTTCATCTTTAGGTGTTCCTGTAATCAAGTTGCTGCAAGAAATACAAGCTGAGCCAAATGACATTCAGAGAAGAATCAATCAGACAATTCACCTACAGTAAACAAGGGAGGAAGTGTATGAAAGAACCCAAGTGCTGCAAGAAAAGCTCAAAAGAATATTTGACAAAAGAACCAAAGCTGAAGACTTCTCTATAGGAAACAAAGTGCTGAGATGGGATTCCAGGAGGGAGGACAAAGGAAAACATGGGAAATTTGACTTCCTATGGAAGGGACCTTATGTAATTTATGATGTACAAGGTAACAACACTTATTTTCTAAAGAGCTTGGATGGCGCAAATACTGGAAGGCCCAGTCAATGGGAGGATGCTTAAGCATTACTTTGATCCCCTCTGATCAAGCACTGCTCAGATGCATATTGTACATAAATTTGTATTTTCAGTATGTTTATTTTCAGCGGGTAGATAGAGCTCCAAATAAAGCAGATTTTGAGAAAAACTAAGGTGCTGCACTATTTTGAGGAATATTATTCACCTTGGCATGGGAAAATAAGAGAAGGTACTTGGAAACTATCTGGGAGACGAGAAACAATCAGAGAAGCAAGGCAAAAACAGGGCTGTAATTTCACAGCAGATCAGCTCAAGGAGAAATTGCAAGTAAGTTTCATGGATTCAGATGTTCAGTCTTCAACAAAAGGAAAGGTTAAACTGCAGAAGGGTGAAAAGAGAAGGCAATCTGACCTGCTGATCTTGACTTTTCATCTGGAAAAGCCATCCCCAAGTGGAGCCACTGTTAGCGTCCTATACCAATAGGGTTTCATATTTCATGATTGACAGTGGAAATGCTAAAAATGATCATCTTTGATGATACAAAGGTTCCATTTTTTTGGACAAAGCCAAAAGTTAAAAAATGTAAAGAGGGTATGCCTTAAAAGAATAATCAAAAGGTAAGAAAATGAAATGGTCAAAAGAAAAAAGAATTGAAATGAACCCTAAAGAAAAGACTAGGAAAGTGGCCAATCAAAATGCCACTGCTATCTTGACGGATGGCTCAACAGTTCAAGCTGGGCCATGCCATGTTTTAAATTGCTTGTTTTAGAGTAGGTAATGAGTACCTGTTCAAACAGTTCAAGATTGACAGATGACTAGCTGGATAGAGAAAGGAAGGAGCCCATCAACTCAATCTGGGCCCTTGGAAGATATAAGGATAGATTTAGATAGGAGGGCAGCAAAAAGAAAAGAGCATAAGAGGGTTTGCAAATCTAAGTGCACCCTCCCTGAAGTAACAAAAAATGCTAGGTACTAGGTTGGGTAGGTAGCCAGAAGTTGCAGAATCTTGATCCTATTCAGTTTTGGCCTTAATCAAGAAGGCATATGTTGGCAGTTGCAAAGGAATCTATGCTGCATTTTGAAGGCAAAATATGGAAGCATGTCTAACTCCCCCTGTTTCTCCCCAAAGACTCTCTTTCTAACATTCCATGGAAGACTTCAGGATTTTCCCAAACAATCCTCCTTCCTCTTGGAAAATTCATGTCAAATTGTGACCTTCTTCTCTGAAAAGAAGCCACATTTCTTGTGTAAAATCATTGCTCACTCTCATCTGCTCTTGAATCTAAGTTTACTTCTTAAAAACTTAGCTCTTTGTTTCTCTTCCACAACTCATATCCATATTAACCTCTAATTTTACTATATAACTCCCTCATTATTCCCTTTCCCCTATTATTATAGCATTATTGTGCAAAAAACCCCAAAAATAATATATTTCTCCCCTCAGGCAATATAGCCTTAATACTCCAAAGGGTCAGGGCATGGCAAAGTCGGGCAATAATGCAAATTTGTGTTCATATTTTGTTTTGGGAATTAAACTAACAACCGGTTGGTTTAATAGCCCTAGCGCATTTTATAAAGGGATATATCATTTACCCGCTTGTTCTGCAAACCTCACAAAAACCCACAAATTTCATATATCCAAAGTTTTTTACCTCTCGGCGCGCTATGCCAAATAACGAAAAATTATTAATAAACGCGCTGGGTCCTGCCGTATCGTGTTGGCGGCTTGCCCTCCCGTCGTCCGTCGGATCTGGGCCCTCCCATCCGACGGCTCACAACAATATCGGACTGCCCCTGATGCCTGAACGATAGCACCCGAAATCTGTCAGAGGGTGACGTCAGGGCTCGGACGCGTGTCGTTCCCAAGTTGTGTTGGGCGGCCTCCTGCCAAAACCACTCCCGTACTATAAGCGGTCCGAAATTACCGCTTACCTCCCTTGTATCTCCGGCATACGTCACTTCCACGTCACCCTTACGTCACTGCCGCCTCAGCGTCGCATCACCGCCCCATCCGCCATCACTCCGAGCTGTCTGCCATGTCACCTGTCCACATAGGGTCGCTCACCGGCCGCCACGTCATCGTTTCGTACCCGACCCCACCCATGACGTCATGCTGACGTCATCCGACAAAAGGCGCCAAAAGCCAAATTTTACCTATTTTGCCCAAAAAAACTCGTTTTTCGCGTTATTTGCAATATTACTCACTGTACTCCTGCATGAGCAAGTACGTTGCCTGTCCGCCAGCTCTGAAGACTGCTCCTTGCTGCTGGCGCCCTGAATTTACCTGCTTTTCCACCATTGTCCGATTGCACCAGGTATTTATCAGTTTCCCCCCTTCGCGCCTGGTTTTTGCATAATTCACCAAACAAACTAAGAAAAGAGGAAAACAGTAATAACCAGGAACCATCAGGGACCAGTGCTCCTTTTCCACATTATAATCCCCTGTTCACCCACAGAAATATCCCATTGTGCCAAATTGCCACAAATTCACAGCTTATGCCGCATTTGTGAAACTGAACCATTGCCAAGCAAGCTCTCTGAACAAGCATTCCCCAGTCCCAGCATTCGCCTGTTGAGTTTCCCCCAGGAGCATTTTGACTCATTTTCACCCCAATTTGCCTCTTCTCCTCTGCAAATTACCCTGCTCATTCAAAATCCACTGCTCTACATTGCTGTGCCCAAGAAACAATTTCAGATATAATTCCAAATATTAATTGACCATGGAGACCCCTGTGGCATTGAACATTGCCCCATTAAATGCCCCACACAAGAACCTGGAGTGGTTAGCCCTTGCTGACAGAGACTATCAGATGAGAGAAACTGTAGAGAGGAGCAACACATACCATATAGAGACAGTTTGTGAGTTGAGAAAGAAGCATAGAGATGGTACAGACCTCCTGGGAATCTGGAAATCCAATTTGCCAATTTACTATCTCCCTCAGGTCAATGAATTCCCTGACTTGATTCACCAATGCTGCACAAACTATGACCCCAATCAAAGAGTTGTTCTGAGTCCTTCAGGCTCTGTCTTGTTCCATATTACTCCTGAAGCCATAAACCAAATGCTGCAGTTCAAACCTACAAGGCCACTGGTTCCTCTTTCCATGCAGCTTTTGCTAGAGCAGGGTGCCAAACTCTCCAACTCACAAATCACAAGAATTGGACAATTATTCATGCGCCCAGAGTACCAGCCCCTACAGCCTCCCCCTTATCTGCATGACTGGTTCAATGACATAGGGAGACTACTAGTGGACATTATATCTTCCATCCTAGGGTTCAAAACCAATGAGTTTGTGGATGAGACAACACTGGTGGTGCTATCTATTTTTACCCCAGGATAGCCCCCTGTTGTCCAGTATGATTATGCCTCATTTATAGCCAACAAAATTCATGAACAGTTCATGAACTTGGAAAGAGAGAGGGTATTCAAGTATACCTCCTACATATATCATCTGCTTTTACACAATCAACCTGACAGCTTCCCTGTCTCCCTCAAGAAATTAGATGCAAAGGGAGACAGAAGATCTGTAATATTCTGGACATCAGTCTGTCATCACATTCATTATTCACCATACAACTATTGTGAGTTTATTGACTTGTTCATTAATCCAGCCTTGTCACTGCTGCAGAGTTCCCCTCCTCCTAGACTCACTGATGATATGCAGAAAATCCTTCAGCTGTCCAAGAACTATAGCATAGGGGATTGGTACTTTTACCAACACCATACAGTGATCAGGATATATGGCTGTGAGTTAGCACCATACAGGCTACCAAAGTATGTCCCCATGAGACTCTTTGCTCTAGAGTACTTTAGGCAGTTCGGCAATGCAGATATGATTCACTTCCATAGCAAAAACAAGAAGGCACAGCTGAAAATTAAGCATCAATTGGGTCCATTCATCTTTAATAAGAGAGAAGAAGCTTGGGATGAGGCAGACCAAATGCTAAAAGCCCTCCAGCTCAAGACAAACTTCTATTGGGCACCCTATGACCCTAACCATTTCATAAGCCTCAGAAGAATCAAGCATAGGCTTGCCACATATGACCACATTAGCATTCCAGAGGTTGAAAAATATGCTAATCAAATAGAGTGGAAGAAAGGCACATTAGTGGAAGATTATACTGAAGAAGAAATAGCATAGAAAGCCATTGAAACTTTAGAAAAGGCAGTTGACTTGGAATATTTTGGACAGGTTTGGTCTTCAGGCTTTCAGCATCATGGAGAAGCTGCCTCTTCATCCACCATTCCTCAGCAACCTGCCAAAACAGCTAATCCAGCAGCAGACATGACTAAAGGCAAGACAGTGCAGCAAGAAGAAACACCTCCAAATGTGGAGCAGCAAGTAGAGCAGCAGGAAGGCAGGGCCAAACAACCTGACTCCACAGAACAGCAAACACATGAACAAATTCCTCCAAGGCAGGAGGTAACAGTTGAGTCCTCTATTTTACAAACACCTGCCAATGAGGAAAGAACAAGGAAAAGGGATAGGCAAGAGGACACTCCTCTTACTATCTCTACGGACCAGCAAGGAGAAAAAAGACAGAGGTTGAACCCTTTTTTAGAGGAGGAAGTACCAGAGAGACCAATTGATAATATACCCCCTCCTAGCATTGAAACATTGGCCAGTTCCTTGCAGCAAGGACAGGACATCCCCATGGGGCAGAGGTGAACTCTTCAAGGCAGAAATCTAAGGCGGACTCTAGCATCAAGCAGCAGTTCATAGATATCAAGAAAAGTAATGAGCCCCTCAAACACCAAATCTACAACCATCTATTGAAAATGGCACCAACTAATCAGTAGAGATTAATGTTTGCTTATGACATTCAAGAACAAAAAATGACTCTTAGTCATTTCAGGCCTACCATGCAGCAACCTCAAACAGCTGCCGATTATATCAGGACTAATCTAGAAATTTTTGCCAAAGACATCCACCCCTTGGATCAAATTGAGCTACACAGGCAAACCGGGGAAATGATATACTCCACATTAGCTGATAAGACCCTATTGTCACACCAATTACAAAATTCTCTACACAATACTGCTGCTCAAGTGGAATTGGAGAAGGCATCATCTCAAGCCAAGGACAACAGAATCAAGTCCTTGGAAGAGATCATTATAGAATTGGGTCATGATCCAAAGGACCCTAAGGGTGTGCAGGCACTGTTAAAGAAAAGAGATGAAGATGTAACAGCTATGAGAAAGCATATCAAGCTGCCAGCTACCCTTCACCCTCAAACTGGAGAAGTGGCAGAACAAAAGAAGGATCAGGATGTAGTTACTATACTCCTGAGTTTATACAAAAGACTGATGGAAAGAGAGAGTGCATTAGAGGTAGCACTAAAATCAAGACAAGGTGAGGCACCAATGTAGCCAGCACAGACATCTGCATCCACTGAAGGTGTGCCACTTTCTACTACTATAGCAGGTCTTCCCAGAGGGCAAACATCATAGGCAGGCCCTTCAACATCAGCACCAACTACAGGAGCATCAGCGCCAGAAACAGCACCAGATCAGGGGCCCAGCCTAAGTATGCAGAACATGATGAAAGAGCTGGAAGCTTTAGAAGCACAGATGGCTGAGCTGCAAGAAACCAAGGATAAGTTGGTTGCCATTGAGGAAAAATATGATAAATCAAAGCAAAGTGTAGCTGAAAAAACAAGAGAGGTAAGGGCTCTTGAGAAGAAAATAAAGGAACTGGAGAAAGAGCTCTCTCTTGACAAAGTTGTAGTTGAAATTAAGAAAATCTTGTGGGCCAATATTGGTCAATCAATAACATATCAGTGGCAATATATTGAAACCATCCATGAGCATATGGATCTCATAGGTTGGGCCCAAAAAGAGAGTCAAAGAGCAAGGGCATCTCTAGGCAATATGCCTGAAATAGCCAACAGGATGATCAATGTCCTGAACAACCGCACTGGACCTCAGCTGGTAGCAATGGGTATCACTAACAGAACTGATACCATTTTACTGGTGAAGAGAGTGCTCACTCTGAGAAATCATGTACAAACATTGGACAGAAGGTGTCAAGAAATGCAGACATAGGTGGACAGATTCATTGAGAAGATTACAGCATTGCATAACAGAGGCCTTCCCAGCTTAGTAGCCAGTACAGGAAGGTTACTATCTCATGAAAACTATGCCAAGAGGGTAGACACATATGCCACAAATCAAATCACTGCAGCAGCAAGTACCTCAGAGGGAACAGGGCCCCCATCTGGGCAGAGTCTCTATGACAAAATAGAGAATTTATTTTTCATTGCAAATGAGATCAGACATCTTTTTGAAGTGCCTCCAAACTACTACAAATATACTGAGGCAGATGAAACTTTAGGCATAATCTTAAGGCACCAATTACCTACTCAGGAATGGTGGATGGGCATGATACAAACACTGCTGTGAGAAAACAGGTTGTTCGCCATATTTTTGTATTTTCATCACAAATCAGCATTTTCAGAAAAAATAATATATTTGCTCTGACTGGGAAAGCAATGAAAAGGGCCAACTCAGCAACAAGTGTGACCACCAAAGCAGATGCCTCCAGATGCAGATGACAGGGCTGAGATAGCCGCACCACGACAAAGCAGTAAAGGGCGTATTACTCAGAATCAATATGAAGCACCCAACCAACCCAGTTGCCTCCAAAGGTCAAAGAATTTCTGACAGAAGCTGAAAAGTCATTCATTGTCCATTTAAAGCAGCAATAACTATTGTATCTGCTATTTTTGAAAGTTGGTAAAGACAGTTATTGAGCAAATGACTCATCGTTAAGATATTTTGTGAAATGATTGTATATATATCCCCACGCAAAAACTTATTGGGGTTGTTGATTTTTCTTCTGAAGAGCTATGTTGTAATTCCAGACTTTAATACAGGAAGCTAATGGAATTTCTGAAGTTCTGAGTTGTTAGAGGTGTTGTGGTGTGCTTGCATGCTACTACAGGATTCCTACGCTATCTCATGTCACAATAAGTTTTTCTGAACCGTGTTTCTATATATTCCATTCTTTCATAATCCATCTATGCTGTATGTTTCATATGTTTGGCAGTAGAGAAAAAGAATAGTTCTGGATTTGTTCACTGAACACCTTAAACTCAATATGTGCTGTTATGAACGTTTTCTTCAGAATTAGTTGTGAATGTGTAATTCTTAATTGCTCACTTTCATACTAAGTCTTTCATAGTAAATACTTTTCAGGAATTCTAATCTGCTCCTGATTAATATTTCATTCTTTCACATCACCAGCTTAGTGACAGATTCTTAGTTGCCTCTCACTGGCTGGAAATACTCAATATTCCACAATTTGAAGTTTGTTTCATGAGTAGCCATATGGCTCTGCAGTTTCATCACTCTCACTCAATTCCTCAAAACAACACATAATCATAGACTCCATTGCCCAATGGACTGAACCTCCTGAAGATCACATCTCAGCTGCTAGAAGACATCATTCAACCAAAACTTTAAACAAAATTCAGTACATCATAGCTAGCCTAAAACCTTATCAAAGCGAAGCTAAATCCTAAAGAGAGAGCCCTCTCTGATTGCAGGTAGGCTAGGACCTGTAATCCAAAGATTGGTTTGTGGTTACCTTGGCTGTATTCCCTTGGGAGTCAAAGGGAACAACCTGAGTGATAACATTACAAAACACCTCCAAATGATGAATCCAATTATCCAACTTTTATGCATTAACTTCACCATTCTACATGGGCAGCTCTAATTTAATATCAAGTTTTAGAAAAGGTGATTTACGAGTTCCTTTTGAAGAATGATGATGAGTATGAGTAAGGTTTATATTAGTGGAAGAGTGTGAAGATGCTTGTGAAGATTAAGATGAAGAATATGGTGGAGAGGGTGGAGGTTTCTCTCCATTCCCATTACCTCCTCCTGAAGAGCCTTCTCCTTTGGGAGGTTTGGAACTTTCTCCTTGAAACCTACTATTCCTCTCTTTATAGAGGACCTTCACCATCTTTGTCATATCAAAGAAAGCCTTTTTGAATCTCTTCTCATCTTCTATCATGTTTGTAGGTTCTCCTTCATGAGACATGATCTCTAGAGTCTCAACTACAACTTGAGGTTGAACTGGTGTTGGAAATTGTGGAAACCTTGCACTTCTTCCCCTTGACCCAACTTCAGGGCTTCCAACCAGATTTCCTTCACCTCTTTTGAGTTTTATCCTTGTTAGCATGACACAAAACTAGCAAGCAATACTCCTTTGCACAAGCAAATATAGTAAGAAAAAACCAGTGTTCTGATACCAACTTGATCTAAAATGGAGCAAATTAGTAATGTTTTTCTAATTCCCCATTTAGAATAAAACCCAAGATGCTTATCATTTGTGCCTAAGGATTCACCATTTTTTCTTAATTAACTGATTCCCATGAGAGTTTCTTATGTAAATGTTATAAACAATTTAACATAAAACATATGTTGAACAACAACAAAATAACAGCAAAGAACATCAAAATACAACACACAACACAGAGATTTGATGAGGAGTTCACCCCTCCTAGGCTACGTCTCCTTGGTCCAGCTTCCAATGCTTGGGCCTCTCTATTATGCTCAAAATTTAAACAAAAGTGTGTTTACAATGCTTAAATTCCTCTGAAACTTGTCTCAATGAGTTCAGAATAGCCAAAACTGCTAGAATTGACTCTTTTTGCACCTAATTTGGATAAGAACTGAAGAAGTTATGACCTCTCCCAGTTCTCCCACAATTTTCTCAACAAATTCCCCTTTTCCGGCCACTAACCATCAAATTCAACCTGAAATCCACCAAATTTTCCACATTTCAGCCACCAAAGCCATGCTTCCTAGCGGGTTCGGAAATTGCAATCGCAATCGGCGTTGGCGGAGAGACGAACCGAACAAATCCTTTCAAAAACTATGATCATCGATCTGTGATGGCGAACTTCATGAATTATGCACCATGATTCATAAAAAAAATCGCATTCAGTATATATCAGCTTGTCGCAATCGGCGCTGGACCAGGGGATTCCTTAACAACTTGTCATTTTCCGCTACGAAATGCAAAATACGATGAATTTTCAGACCCGAACATTCCATACATTGCAACATATTCTCTTTTCACATTCAATTCCATCAGTGTTTCGCTATCGGCACGAGCAGGGTGATTCTTAACAAGACTTCCTGCTGCGATGCAATTTTGTGATGTGATCCATGCGATATCGTATGTCGCATATCGATGGACTGGGGGCCGATTTTTAACAAAAAACTTATGCTAATGCGAAGTGATGGGCCAATTTTTAGGACCAACGACAGAGTGACACTTGGCGCCTCCAGATTGGCTGAAGAGACTTGAACTTGCTGACTGTGCAGTTATTTTGCTTGTTTATCAAATTGATCAGAACTCATTTCTGGGAGCATCTGAACTCAGTTTTCGATGAAACGAGTTGCGTTGGATCCATATAGTCGAGATATATCCAAACATACAGTTTTTATTCCATTCTATGAACTTTTATTTTATTCATAAACTTGAGCACCTGATCAATAGGAAACCATGTACCTTGATAACTTTGGTTGATGCAGGGACCTAGCATGACCCAAGTGGCATGTTGGCCATGACAAGGCCATCCTTGGCTATCTACATGTGCATACATGTTATATTTTATTATCGTTATCTTAGGGATTTGAACCATAAATTTTACAATGAAATGGCATTGACAACCCCTCTTTTTCACATATGAGGATCTTCGCTCCATTCCATCTTGTCCTCTTCTATCCTCAAGGCCATATGAACAAGCATAACTACATAAAAATATTTGAAAATTCAATACAAATGATTCCATGAAAAATGATTGAGCACTATTAATACAAACATCTAAACAATGCATCTATAAAAACTTACACTTCATATAGCAAGGAAGCAGTAGGCCTTAAGCATGGGCGTTTATTTTGTACCCAGGTGGAAGAACATGGAACATCTGGGTTCATTTCCTCTCCTCTAAGAAAGTTTCCAATTCTAGTCGAAGGGATTGTTGCAATCCGATCAATCTCCATGTGTTTTCCATGTACTTCAGACCAATCTAAATTTGTTCTAGAAAAGATGATCTTTTATTTAGGGTCTTGCACCGGAAGATAAATGACTGTTTCCCATTTGACTTGATTTACCATTTTCTGACCCAATGAATTTTTGCAACGGTAACCTAGAATGTGCAGCAACAGTGACCTAAAGAGTTGCCACAACTGTAAGGACTGCCAACTGTAAACCAATGTGTTTCCACAGTGGTAAACCATTGATCTACCTCAATGGTCAACCAGTGAGTTGTCACAATGATTAAACAACGAGTTGATGCAACGGTGAAACAACGAGTTGTCACAATGGTTAACCAGTGTTAACAAGTGAGTTGCCACAATGGTTGACCAGCGAGTTGTCGCAATAGTTGAAAAAGCAATTTTGGGTCAGAGCCACCTGTGTGCAACCCAGAAAAACATTTCCTTTATATAATAATCTGAATAAATTTTGGTGCTCTCCTAACCTTGACGGACAAGCAGCAACCAACTATGTGCAACCCAGAACAACATTTCCTTTATATAATAGTCTAAATAAATTGTGTTTTAGCGATGTGGAGGATTTTGGGTTTTAGTAATTGGGTTTTGATTTGCACGATCAAAAACAATAGAAAAACAAGCATTATGCTTATAAACCAGACTTAGAATCTATGTGGGTTTTGATGATTCCTATTTTGAACTTATAATATGAGCGACGTCTGGGTATAAATGTATGTTGTGTTATTTGCATGTTCTTTACGGAATTTAAGCTTCAATCACGTTGAATATTGGACTGATATTTGCAATCCGATCAACACAAGCAGTTTAAATTTTCTCTGTTTGAGGTTGCATGCTTATTAACCAAACCTGGAATCTGCAACTCGCGACATTTCCTATTGTTTCTCGCGTTGAACATTGGATCGATATTTGCAGGAGGTTTCAATTTTCTCCGTCTAAGGCTGCAGGGGATTTCAAAATGATCCCAGCTCGAATGAAATTCAGACAGACAAATGCACAAATTCAGGGTGTGTGGCGTCCGCGTGAGTTAGGTGACCCGTCGTATCGTCTAGTGAGCTCGACTGCAAATGGGATCTCCGCAAACAGAGTATCCGGACAGCGAGTGAGGAAACAGAGTTGTTAATGTTAATGTTTGGGACGAAGCTGCTTTTTGTTAATGTTAGGGAGGGATGGGACTTCGTTGCCAAAAGGACCTCGCCGGCGGTGAGGGGGCACAAAACCCATTAGATTACTCCAATTAAAATAATTAAAATTATATAAAAAATAGTCACTTCATAATATTTAATAATTGTCATTTCGTAATTATAGACAGATGTAATTTATATTTTTTTTAAATTTATATTTTTGAATTATTTTTCTATCTGACAATTCTAAAATAAACCTCATAAGAATCGCCTTTTTCAATAGTTTAAATGAATAAAAAAATAAAAATTTTGAATTTTAAAAATTCTAAAAATAATTTTAATTTTGAAAAAAATCATTTTAATTTTGAAAAAAATCATTTTAATAGGATAATTTCTATTCAAATATACAAAATTTTGCAAATAGTTTTTAGAATTTTACAAATTAATTAAGAGTTAATGCATTTTGACTCAAATTAATTACAATGATTACAATATAACCAGCAGGTTTTAAAATATATTAAGAAGCATGAAACCTAAAACACGTCCACAATTTGTATATGGCCATTGTATCACTCGTGTAAACGCTTCTTGGCTCACACTTATTATACCTTTGATATAAAAACAAACACAATGTATGAAGTTCCCACTAAAATATAAATATAGTTTGTTTAGTTTTGGTAAGCATTATGTGAACTTGAAAATTATCCTTCAACCCGACTAAAGAGTTGGCGCTTTGTTTTAACTATGTCATTTTCTTAACATGGAATTAAATCTATGAAAATTATTAATTTTTTCATTTTATTTATATTTATATTTTTCCTTTTTGTTTATTAAGTTGAGAGGTGTTTTTTAGTTTAATTTGAGAAAGTGACATGTATTTATTTATTAATTATGTGTTAAATATGTATAAAGAAATAGAGTTTAATATAAAGTTGATAAGTAATATATATTAGTGTAGTTGTATAAATTAAATGGTTGGAAAATGTTAATAGGTATCATTTTATAATAAGCATTAAAATAACTATTTTGGTATACATCTCAAGTTACTAAAATTTAAAAAAAAAAAAACCATAAGAATTAACTAAATTATAGGTTAAATATATATACATTTTAAAAAAACATGTAACAAGATTCTTAACCATGGAGATATACTCACACCTTGTTATATAGATTCTTAATATGTACATAGGTTTTGTTACAATATCATGGCTTATCAATACTACATGTCCAAAAAACCATAACTCATTTCATATGACACTAGTTCATATGACATTTGTTTTAATTAATGAATTTAATTAAGAGTGAAAAAAAAACATAATTACTTTGGAAATAAATCTCAACCTTCGATTTGTGTATACTACTATGAATATTCGAGAATATTCTATGGAGGTTAAATCTCTACCATCCACCTAATAATTATTCATAATTAAATTAAAATTATGAAAGCCCTATTCCAAAATAGACATGCCTATAGAAATAGATTATTTCAAACATTTAACATCTAAAATAAATAAGAAAATAATGAGAAATTCATAATGTCATAATGTTATGCATGGATGGACAGGATTAGGAAGTTGTCTCCTTTTGAGATTTCTAAATGCTCCTCTAATGAAGATTGGTTTGGGTGGTATTTTGGAAGCATCCCTTCTTATTTGTAGTCTCTTCCTCATACTTTTATTGTTGGTCTATCAAATTATGTCATGAGTCACATAATCGATGAAGTTTTTTGGGTCTAGGAGTGTTCTAGATACTTAATGCAAAATGGATATGAATATCTCCTCTACCCAGATCGGCTTCCCTTGAAGTTAGCATCTGGTCTCATATCTGACATCTTGATGGGCTTCAAATTTAATATAATTTGCTAGACTTTGAGCCATAAAAATAGTCTCACCACCGAAGATCTGTTAGGTCCCTATACTACTAGTGTGACCCCTTTTTGTTATTAGTACAACCCCCTTATTATATTGTTGTGCCCATGTAGTCCCCATATTGTTATTATTTTGCCCCATAGAAGCCCGCTATTGTTATTATTGTGCCCTTACATTATTATTGCTATGTCGGCTCTGATTATATTATGACCCCTTAGACTCTTATATATAGAAAGGAGGTCTTGTCATTTGTATCATCCAAGAATTTTTCATTTGTGTAATGTAAAGGAGGTTGCTCCCTCGAAGAGACTTATTTTGAAGGTGTTTATCTCTCTTTTCTATCTTTTTGTGAGTTGGTTTCATAACATTTGGTATCAGAGCTTTGGATTCTAGGGTTTCATTGCTCCAAACAGGTCATCATGGTGTTTTTGCTATAACATTTCCGCTACGAAGTTTAAGAATCCAAAAAAAAAACTCATTTGAGAAGAGATCAGTTTGAACCTCGGGTCCAAATTTCAAATCTTGTCTTTCTATATTTTTGGAGATATGATCTGAGGAAGTTATGGTTTTTGCAAGCTCTAGAATTTCATCTCAAACAAGTCATCATGGAATTTTCGCTATAATATTTTTTCTACAAAGTTTCAGACTCTGAAATTAAAACTCATTTGAGACGACATCTTGGTGAACCTCAGGTCCTAATCTCAAATATTTTTTCGCTATATTTGCGGAGATATACTCTGAGGAAGTTAGGGTTTTTGCATACTCTCGAATTACATTCTAAACAAGTGACCTTGGGAAAATCGTCATAACTTTCTCTCTGAGTAACAAATTGAGATTTCGTAAGAAGTTACAGAAAGAGGACAGACTTTAGTTTTTTGTGTATATTTTTCAGATCTGAAGGTTGAAACAGTGACACATGGCACGTCGTACAAGTTCTCTCTACTGAAAAATTATATAATCAGGTCATCTTAGGAGATTGGGCATAACTCTTTCTTGGAGAATAAAATTCTAATCAGACTTGCGGGGTTAGAAAGAGGACTCATAGGGCTACTGCAAGACACAATTTAAGAAATTGGAGATCTGAAATTACTGAGTACATTCGTTTCAAGATCAAGTTCCTAAAATCAAGAAAAGGCGATATGAGGAAGTTTGATGGCAAGGATCCGGTAAACTGGATACTACATATGGAGCAATATTTTGATCTACATGAGGTTCAACTGTTACAAAAGGTACATATTGCATCTTTATATTTAGAACCAAATCAATTTTTATGGTATAAAGGGCTTTGTTCTCGTAAAGCACTTGTCAATTGGTCAATTTTCATGGAAGAAATGATAGCACATTATGAGGATACAAAGAGTAACACATTCTTTAGCTAATTGATAAATCTCGAAAAAAAGGGGTGAATGGCAAAGAACATTAACGACTATCAAAAATTGAATATAAGGGTAAATGATATTCCAGAGAAGCAAAGGATTGATGTCTTCATAGGGACTTTAAAGGATGACATTCAACATGAGGTTCGTCTTTGGGAACCTAATTCATTGGAGAAGGCATTCAGTTTGGTAAGAAAAATTATGGAAACAAGTAATCCCACCACTCATGACTATAATTATGGAAGTGTTTTTTCTCATAGCCTTCCACAACCTACAAGGTTTACATGACAACAATTGGAAGAAAAAAGAGAAAAAGGGCTTTGTTACAATTGTGATAGAAAATACACTAAAGGTCATAAGTGTGCTAAGAAGAAATTATTTTACATAGATTATGAAGAGGAGGAAGAAAAGGATCAAGAAACATTAAAAGAAGAGGATATACACCAGGAACCAACTCGAGAGAAAGAAGAAATGAATCTAACCATATCTTATAAAGCAATGGCAACAATTACCACTCCTCAAACTCGCAAGATAGGACATATCAAGAAGAAAAAGGTTCAAGAAGTGAAAGATCACATCGAGAAAGAAGAAATGAATCTAACCATATCTTGTAATGCATTGGCCAGAATTACCACTCCTCAAACTATAAAGATAGAAGGACATATCAAGAAGAAAAATGTTCAAGAAGTGAAAGATTACATCGAGCATCAAGAAATGAATCTGACCATATCTTGTAATGCATTGGAAGAAATTACGACTCCTCAAACTCTCAAGATAGAAGGACATATCAAGAAGAAAAAGATTCAAGTAGTGAAATATCACATTGAGCATCAACAACAATTTCTCCAACTTTTAAAGGATAACGCCACTTTGGTGTAGAATCGAATGAAACAACGGGCAGATCAACATCGCAGTGAAAGAAGTTTTGATGTATGAAATTGGGTATTTTTACAGCTACATCTCAAGCAAGCTATTTATGAGAAGGAAATGTTGGCAATACTACATGCACTTAAGAAATGGAGACCTTAACTAATGGGAAGACACTTCAAGGTAAAAATGGATCATGATAGTCTTAAATACTTTTTAGAACAAAGATTATCTTTAGAAGAATAGAAAAAATGGGTCACAAATATGTTGGGTTATGACTTTGAAATCATCTACAAAAAATGAAAGCAAAATGTTGTTATAGATGCACTCTCAAGAAAGGATGAGGATGTGGAAGCATTGTTTTGTGTTATTTCTATTATCCAACCATATTGGATAAACAAAGCAAGGGATGAATGGAAGAAGGACGAAGAAGTGTGGCCACTCATTCAAAAGTTGAAGAAGATCACAACTCAAACAATATTTCCAGAACTTGATGAGGAAGGAAAAATCATATTGGAGCCTAGAGCGGTCACAGAAACAAAAACCCAACAGCTACGAAATCGATCAATTTCAAAGTATCTCATCAAGTGGAAGAACTTACCCGCTGAATATTCCACATGGGAGGACAAGAATTTTATACAGAAGCATCAAGAACTACTCAATTGTTGAGGAAAACACTTTTTGAAGGAGAGGGGCATGTTAGGTTCCTATAATACTAGTGTAACCCCTTATTATTATTAGTAAAACCCCCTTATTATATTGTTGTTCCCATGTAGGCCCCATATTGTTATTATTGTGCCCCATAGAAGCCCACAATTGTTATTATTGTGCCCTTAAATTATTATTTTTATGTTGGCTCTGATTATATTATGACGCCTTAGACTCCGATATATAGAAAGGAGGTCTTGTCATTTGTATCATCCAATAATTGTTCATTTGTGTAATGTAAAGAAGGTTTCCCCCTCGAAGAGGCTTATTTCTAAGGCATTTATCCATCTTTTCTATATTTTTGTGAGTTGGTTTCATAACAAGATCTAACTAAGCATGACATACAAGGACCATCAATATGTACCCACTATTCATAAAACAATGAATCAATATCCCATTACTCAAGTGCAAATTTACTAAGGTATGATCTGCAACCCTTCAAGAATTAGTTCCTCAACTTGAATCAGTGGTCGATCCATATACTCTATCTCTCTAACTCTTGGTCTAAATCTTATTTGGGATCAGTTCTAGGAAACCCTTTATTCAAGTTGTTGTGGTAGGATCTGCCTAAAATTGTTTGTTGGGAAGTTTTCCTGGCTTGTAATCAAACCATCTTTCAAGTAGTTTGAATTCAATGAAATGTAGTAGTAAAGAGGGAAAATTCCTTATGAGAAGAGCATATTAATTCTAAAAATTCTAAATGCTCATTCCCTTATACTTTAGATAAAATTGAAGAAATATGGTTCTCGCAGCTCTATATGAAACCCTTAATAGTAGTCCCTTCCTCACTTGGCAACAATCGGTAGTTGAGATACTCACCAAAAGAATTTTCTCAATGCCTAAAATCGCAAACACATTATGTTATCTATTTTGATGGGGCATACAAGAATAACCCAAGGGTGGCAGGTGTCAGGGGAATGTTAGTGCACCTTTGAGGACAAACAGAACTATCCTTTTTGGATTCTAGATCGAGCCTCTAATAACGAAGCGAAAGCCTACACGGTGCTTCAAAGAATCACGCAAGTTGTCTCTCTTCATATTCACAAATTGATCATAGTGGGAGACTCAAAATCATTATTAGACAACAGAATTTTGAATCTTTCCCCTAGACATCAAATTCAACTTGATTTTTAAGAGAATTTGGTGTAGTCTCGATTCCATTGAATATTTTGCAAACAATTTCCTCAAACATAACAAAGAAACAACATATAACTTGGCTAATCTTTCCATCCATAATGAAGAAGGAACCCTACGAATAAATGAAAGGGAGTCCCACTTCCTCATTCCTTCAAGTCCAAGTCCAGGGTCACGTTGAAGTATTATCTATCTTTTGGCATGAAAGCTTCCTAACTCATATCACTCATAATATTATTTTGTTTAGTCCTTCCTTGCTTGGCGATGGTTATGGAGTTGTACACCTCGAATCATGGGAACTTAATATTGTAGATTATGGCACTAATATAGGAAACAATTTACAGGATGAAACCCCTTCTTTTGGTTTGCAACAAAACGCCTTGTGTTTCAAGCTTTGGACATTGATATTATTTATCTTGTGGAGATCAATTTGATACAACAGTGTATCATTTTGGTCCTTGAAGCCAAAATAGTGTAAATCCAAGATATAGTTATTAGGATTGCTATGATTATTTGGTTTGTGGAAGTTACTATTGGATATTGAGTAAGGATGGAAATGCATGCTTTCACAGGTTGAAGGAAAATTTCTTACTTCCATTCCTTTGAAATCTCAAACCTCCATGACAACATGGCACATTTACCACTAAAATATCACCAATTGGCTACAAAATGGACCTCTGCCATGGAATTATTGATAGAGAAATGACAATAGATTCAATGGATGGAGGATGAAATCAATAGCTTAAGAAACCAAATCGAAAATTTACAACATGTTTAAGTTAAAGGTGCTTTTTCTCTTTCCTTTTTTTTCAACTTTGTTAGCTCTCTTGCTTACAACTTTCCTTATTTTAATGTAGATGCTCCAATATTTTATCACATAGCTTTACAAGGCCTGGTCAATAATCCTTTATATGTCTATTTAGTATGAAAATGAAATTTTTTCTTAATATGGGTACTTTTAGAAGTGTTGTGATTTTGATAATATATTGTATAAAGGATATGCTTTTTGAACTATTGGAAGCTTCTAGCCAACTAGAAATTTCTTGTGTACTCTTAAAACAATGTCGTGATTTTGATTAATACAATATTTCCTTATTATTCTTATATGTGTTTAAACCCCCCCCCCCCCCCCCCCCACACACACACACACATATATATATATAATGTAAGAAGTGAGTAAAATAACATGTGGTGTTATGTATAAAAATATGTTGAATGATCACATGCATTTTAGACATGCAAGCTTTGGTTATTTGATATAGTTTTTAATTATGATTATTGTTATAGGTGTATGTATGTATGTTATATGAAATGGTTCCAAAGTCTTTCTTTTTGTTCCTTCATTTTCAATACTTTCTCTAGTCCAAAATTATTTTATAGTTCTCAAACCTTCATAAGTAAATTGGGGAAATGGATAAAATGTACAAATTGGATGTTCCTTTATTTGAAGAGCAGAAGATTTATCTAAGAGAATATTAACAAATTTAATATGTTTAACCCCATCTGAGGGAGAGATTTTTATATGTTCTTAGTTCTTCCCAGGGTTTTAACATGAAGAATACTTTCACATTTTATAACAATCACAGGATTTATGTGTTTTGGGTGCATCAACGTTAAATCTAGGGAGATTCTTTTATTAATATTTACCAAATGAAGGGGGTGTGCATGGGTATTATCCACTCTAGTGTTGATGCATAGTTGAGGGAAAATATTCACGCATCAACAAAATTAGGGAAATTTGATGAAATTTCAATGTTTTGGGATAAATTAAGAGTCTCCATACTAAATAAACCATGCAAGAATTTATTCCAAGGTTGAGACTTCTTGGAAGATGCAAGAAAAAGTCCAACAATAGCACTTGAAACTATACATACTTAGATTTGATCACAATGCATTCCTTTGTATTCTAAGTCTAGTCTATGACACAATTTTGGGTTTCTAATAATTTTCCACTAATATAGTTATATACATATTGGATAGCATAAACTTCAACAAGGCTTTCCATTGAATATAATAATAATTCTTAATTAATTTTTAAAAGCAATTACAAAAGTTTATATATCATGGAAAATATGATGAAAGTAATTATTTACAATAAAATTAGTCTACATGGTCCATAACTACAAAGAAGTAATTTAACACCTAGTTGTATGCATTATTAAAAAGTATCATTCTAGGTAAGGCCATGCAAATAGAAAAGAAAATTTTCCAACTAGTCTCATCTCAACCTCAATCCATTGCATTTATTGGACTTTATGATTAAACCTAATTGTTGTTGTAATCCAGTGGATTGATTGAGTAGTTGACTAAATAATTGATGGGTTTTGACTAGTTAGATAAGACTAGTTAAGTGGTCCCAACTTGCTCGACTATAATAATCTATGTGAAAAAGGCTATGAAATGTGAATCGTTTAACCAATTGGGGTTAACTAGATGATCAAAGTTGGTTGAATCAACGACCCATGGGGTGTAGATCAATTGGTAGTATGGTGCATTGTTAAGGAACTCCTTGCAATGTCATTGGTTCAAAACCCTGATTAGCCATGTGTATTGCATGTGAGGCAATGTCGGTATGCCTGAAGGTTATAGTGGCAGTAGCCCAAATTAACTCCCTATTAGGTGAAAATGAGCCTTATGTAGTTCTGAATTTTCCAGTCACCAAAAAAATATTGGTTGAATCAACCATGTTTTATGGAGATTGACCATGTGCTTAAGTGTATAAATAATTACCTATAGATCCATGTATGTGATTGAAAATTATGAAAATAATTTTATTGTGATTTTTAATATCATAATAGTGTTTCTAAGTACCACGAACTCTTCTTATATATGTTATTTCTACTTCTATAGTGATTGATAACATGGTAATATATCCTAGGTTTTGAAATCCTAGCTTGGTTCTATTGTTACAAGGAATTTAATTGAGATATCACATCATAAGAATAATATGGATGGTATATGTTCTCATGAGAGGTTGAATACATAAATAGAATCAAATTTGTTTGAACTCACAATTTTTTAGATCAAGTTTATGTAGAGGTGATATGGGCTCAAAGTAAAATTTTATGGTTCTCAATGGTCAACACCATGGCATGTTTGTACAAGATGCATAGAATTTTTTGAATAGGAAATCCCTATGGAATTTCCTAAATATTGAGGTTCCTAATCCTAAATATGAACATAATATTTCATGGTTAATGGGAATAAGGATGAAGTTGTAGGTGTTATTATGATGCGCATCTCAAGCCTAGAGATTCAATTTGAAATTTGAATAAGTTACATGCCAACAAAGTTTATGAAAGTTAGGTTATTGAACTTCAAGATGACTTTATATTTCTTAAACCTCTATCTTTCAAGTCATGATTGATGATTATTTGGCTTTGTAAAGGAGTTGCAATTGAATTTGGTTAAATGTGGAAAATACTTTCGAAAGAAGAGTATAAAAATACTATATAATGTTTAAGATTTAAGGAAAGAATATGGTAAGGATTATTCCTTTAACTCATTTTTCCCATTTTCAGTTAGGGAAAAAGAAAAAATGTTTGTTGAAGGAAGTCTTAACAATCAACAACAAGATCATTTTTTTAAGGGAATGGGTAGATAAAATTACATAGAAAAAGGTTAAGAAGGTAATTGGGAAAGATTCCATATTACATATCAAGAACAAGATCATGAATATCAAATTGGAAAAACAATTCATGGAGGTGACAATTAGTAAATGATCGAGAAAATCAGTGACAAGGAGACGTTATTGTGATGATCTAGTGTCTATTGCATAGACTTGATGGAAGAAGACTATTTGCATTTAGGAGGATTTTAAGAGGATTTAAGGTGATAAAAAATGACACTCTCAAGAAATTAAAGGTGATCATTATTCCTTTTATGTTGGTTCCCCTCAAGTGTTACATGCTCATACTTATAAAATAGGGTGGATTGTAGACATGTTGGTTCCCCTCAAGTGTTGCATATTTATACTTCTAAAATAGGGTGGATTGTAGACTTTGGTTGTTTACATAATATGGATAAGAATGTTTCTTTATTTTCCTCTTGAATCATGACAATAAGAGAAGACATGTGTTTATATGACTATTTACTTTTTTTTGTTTGAACTAGTAAACCTATGAAAATGGTGTGATCTATGATAATTATCATGTACCTAGTCTTTTTATTTTCCATGGAAAAAATGTATCTTTAATGGCATATAGAATCCAAACTATAACTTTTGTTGTGCATTATATGCATAAATCCGTAAAGTAAAGTTGTGATAGACTATTAAACTATATTGCATACAAAAATATACTTCCAAACTTTTTTTTCTATAAAAGGAACATCCTCATTGAGTATTACTTAACTATAAAACTTTGGTTTTTTAATAAAGTAAACATCGAGTAATCACCTTAGAAAAAGGTGGTTCAAAATATTGTTCATTTAATAGCATAAATTCAAATAGTATCCCACCCATAAAAACTATTTTTAATAATCTTGTAGATGTATATTCCTAAGGACACTAATGACCCTTCCCTAACTTCAGCTTTAAAATTCTGATTATGGGGCTAGATGAATCATTCGTTTGAAAGAGTGTACCAAAGTATTAAGCTCCCTATAAAAATGAGCATAAGAGATCACCTAAAACTGATTAGATATATCTTTTATTTGTAAATCTAATGGAAGTAAACCTATGTTATTTATTTGTACTTCATCCTCCATCCATTTGAAGGTGAGATCCAAGTACCAAAATATTTGAAGTATCTTGATGCCTTTGCTCAAGAAAGGCTTAAGTAAAAGAACCAACGCTTTGAACCCTCCAATGTTTTTTTTCCATGAATCCATATTTTTTTCTATAAAGTAATGAGAATCTAAGAGAAAGTGCACATGAACCAGTCCATAAACCTATCCTCAACCTTAATAGGTCCTGTCAAAGAAACTCCAAGGAGTTTACTTGTAAATCACCAGTTCACTTACTAATCTATCACTTGCAAGCTTTTTTTAGGACTAAAAAGTAGAAAACGATGCCAACACCTAAGTAGTTATTTGGAAGGAATGGATTCGTTTATCCTAAAAAATATAAGAATTTCTAGCTGGCCAAATACCCCAAGTGACCAAGTATGGAACAACTCTATAATTCTTCAGGTCCCTCTGATTAAACCATCCCTTCAAGTTATCATTCAAAATTCACTTCAACCATAGATTTCTTAGACTCAACTATCCTTAGATGTCTAACCAAACCTACATAAAGAATGTTTTTATCATAAAAAGATGTCAATTTATTTCTTCGTTATATTTGCACAACAACAATGAACCTTATTTTGTGCCTTTTCTGCAATTTGTCATAGGTCAACACCAAGTTCATTAAAACCAACGAAATAAAAAAAGGACAATTAGAAGGCACTTGAATAGGTCTTCCACAATTTTCCCACCACCAAGCTCCCTCCCCAAAAGGTGGAGACTGTACCAACAAATATCATAATTTAGTTGTGTAACTTCCTCCTACTTTTTTCATGGCCCAACTGAGTTCATTAGGAATATCCTTAACCTAATGTGATATTTATTTATCTTAACCAAGAGAGAATCCTATTATAGTCCCAATCCATTAGGTATAACTAAATCTTGGGCCAATAGCCAATATTGTGACCAAATTGTGATATCATGTGGCCTATCAATTCTATTAAAATGACATATCATTGTCTCTTATAGATGAATTACAAGTTCCTATGGGAGGAAAAAATCTTGTCCACAACCCAAATTAACATTATAACCAATCATTACCTAAGTCCCATAACCAAATTTATAATCCAACTAATTTCCAATAATAGGAAAATATAGGGATATTGTTTTATACTAGTTGGAAACATTATGGATGTTGTTTCTTTCAATTCTATTCTAGTTGAGTAAGGAATTCGGAGTAATATATTTATGGGTAATAATAATTGTCCAAAGACTATATTTGGTTATCAATTTCAATAGTTACTTTTATTCTAGAGAGAAATCAAAGATATATATATCCTTTAAGCCCCATATCGCTAGCTTCTTCGGAATTGTAATCAACTTCGAACTAGTTAAATGAGAGCCCTTGTATTCACTACTTTCCTTCCATAAGTAATTGAAATACTTTTTTCTAGCATTCTCTATAATTATGTTAGGAATATGAGCTACGGTATGCCAAAACACTAGAATGGCCTCAAGTATAGATGTGATCAATATTAACCTTCCACCTCTATAAATCCAATTGTTACACCAAATTGTATTCTATGTTTTATTCTAGAATGCATTCATATCTAGTCCTCCTTCCCATAATCTTTTTTTTTACGTTAAATTCAAGGTATCTAATACCTACATTAATGGAAATATGTTGAAAGGGTAAAAAATTTCCAAGTATACCAAATAGAAAACCATCCATCCCATGTGTATACAAAGAAAACTTGCCCATATTAATCTCCATACCAGTTGGAAAAGAATGGGGGTCTAAAAAATTATTTAATATTACGACATTCCATTATAGTACCATAAAAAAATAGTAAAACACCATCCACAAAGAGAATATGAGTAAGAGAGACCCCTCTTTCCACCTAAACCCCTTGAAGTTGTCTAATATTCTAGCATCGTGAATATTCCCACTAAGACCTTAAGCCACCAATAAGAATAGACAAGAGAATAGTGGGTAGCTCTATATGATCCCTATTGAAGTATTAAAAAGGGAGGATGGGATTTTTTTGCAAGAAGAAAAGAAAGTTCCCCCAATGGAGTTTCATTTTTTTGTTGAGATTTTTTTTCATGGTAGATATATTAATTGACCCCTTCTACCTTATTATAAGGCTAGTGATATATAATAAGAAATATGTTTACTCTACTAGTTTAAGAAAGAAAAAAAATAACAAAGGGTGTGAAGAAATACAAGAGAACAAATATATATATACCTTGCACTCCTTGAAATATCATGATGTCCTTCAGTCTCCTTTTACTGGTCTTTCCCTTAATAGTGGATTGGTGCTCTTCGAAGTTCTTTTGAGAGATCTAAATAACTCACATTGTAGTTACAATTCTTTGTGGAAGTAGTCGTGATTAGCTTCAAACTCACAGTTTGGCACTAATTGTGCTTTGTTTAAACCTCAACTCTCAAATTTAATTAATGGTGGAAACACCGAAGTCATGCACAATTCAAAATCTAGATGGATTTATTATTTCCCATAGTTCATAGCTCCAGATGATCGAGATATCTCTTAACTTATCTAGAAGTATTTTTGGTTCAGATACCTCCCTTCACTTGGATATTTTTTATAACACGTGGTTTGGATATCTTTTCCAACATGGCTAGTGCTTTTATCTGGGTATCCAAGATCTAACACCTTGTCAAGATGTGTGATTGGATTCAACCTCGATATCTCATGGTCACAGTAATCCATGACAAACACTTTCTTGTTCATGTCAATTGATGAACTTTGAAAAAAATATGGGCTTATTAAAAGGAAAAGGTTTGGATTTGTTTAAGGCCTAGAATCGTTTGGTCTAAATCCCTCAAACTACTTTGTAATTCAAACTGATGATTGTGAATTGGAAATTCATTATACGATTCCTTAAACTTGAACCTAATTTAGAATCAGGACCGATTCACCTTTTAATAATTAATCTATCCTGCATGAAATAAGAAATTTGATCTGCTCTGCACTCAACTACAACATGAATTTACATGGTATCACAGAGAATATACAAATAGAGATATTATTTGAAAGAGGAAAGATTATAGTTACAGCGTTGGATGCACATCCATCCTCTTGGTCTTCTTATACCTCTTCACTGTGATGTCTCAATCACGCACTCAACTATCTCTAGTCTCCCTAACTCTCTCATTTACATTTAAAATCTCTTACATAGAGATCTTATACCAAACTCAACCAATTCAATCTATTTTGTTGGATCATCTAACAAATTTTTAATTTTTTTAAGTCTATCCCTTTACATAGCAACTAAATGACACTCATGTTATCCTCTCTATCAATATAGATTCCTTCTTGACTATAATTTAGGAAAATATTACAAATTAAATAAAATTAAGGAAACCACCTTGTTTTGGTCAATGGATTGACCTAAAAAGGTCAAAAATGATTTTTATTGGTAGATGCTCCTACATAAGATCATTAAAAAACTTAACTAGAAAAGCAAGAGAATGAATCTTAGCTACAATAATATTTTCCATAAGATAATAAAAACTCACCTTCCCCACTCTACAATAGAAAATATTTAGATCTCACTTAAAAAAATAAGCATAAACCCTTCTAGATCTATTTGATTAGTTCAACGAGAGAAAGCAATGCGTTGAAGTAAATAACATTAAACCAACACAAATAAATATGGGGGAGGGAGAAAATAAAAGAGATTTTATTATAAGAATAAAATATTACATCTATAAATCCATACCTTTAAGTGGTAAGATGTAGTGAGTCAGACTGTTTCAAATAATTAATATCTAAAATAAATAGGATAACAGTGAGAAATCCATATACAATTAATTAATGTATTCAATATATAAACTAGGAGATTATTACAATAGCATGTGACATGTATCGGTATACATTAAATGATCACATACTTGAATAGACATGTGTTTTAGATATGTGAATTTTGGTTATTTCATTCATTCTAAACAATGACTATTAGTATCAAATTTAGATGTATTTCTCTATGTTACATTCCCTCCCATTTTTGTGGTAAATTGTTGCAAAGGTGTACAGTTGACCCTCATCCACTGGCTATGAATTAGATCTAGAAAAATGTTAAAAAAAAAAACATGAAAACCACATTACAAATAGGCCTTATAATGCTTTAAAATATAGTCTACTCATGTGAAAGGAAATCAAACAAACAAACTACAATTATAAACACAAATAGACAGTTTGAAAGAATGTAAAGAATACCTTCATATCGAATGGAAAATACGAAGAAATCACTTGTCGAGTAGACTTGTTGAATCAATTACTTCAATGTTTCCTTATTGGGATGATTTTTTGCTTCCCTCGTTTATGTAGATCCCTTCCTCATTTGGTTGAACAAGTATCATGAAGATCCAAAGTACTTATAAAAAGGAAAGGATCCTCAATATGTTTGGTGTAATTTTGGTAGTATTTACCTACTATGAATGGATGGATAATGAATGGAGAGGCCTTAAGCCCTTATTTATAGAAAAAGGTAGTTGTTAAACCCTCTTGACACCGTCATAAAAATAGTGGTTAAATGACCATATCAAGGCTAAGAATAGTTTAGAAATTTCTACTTATAACTACTTATGCTTTCTAAAAATTCCAATTGGAAACAATAAAGTTTGTGGTTTTTACGAGTGGGTGTAGGTTTGAGGGAAACATCAATAGTAACAATATTGCAAAAAGTCACTTTATTAGTGATGGACCTACATTGACTATCCCTAATAAAGTGCAATAAATCTAATGGGTCAAATCCAAGTTTATCATCTCAAGTAGGTCTAGTGGAGGTAAGAAATATAGTGAAATGGGTGGAAAACATGTTGTTTGTTGGTATATTTTAGTGAACTTGTGTAATTTTCACAAGTGAATAGCTTTTAGGTGATAGAATCCCCTTCAAATATGCTTTATATTCAAATAATTATCTAGAAAGGTTATGTTTTTGTTATTGTTTATAAAGCTTTCAATTAATTCTCTTTTTTATACTATCATGTTGGAAAAGAATTGAATGCTATGATCTTCAAAATGTTTAATGAAGGTACCACATTACACATTGTAAAAGGGTCAACGCATACATTTGTTTTTAAATAAAATTGTATGGTGTGGTATTTTATTAATATTTTGTCCGACTAAATTCTTGGTATACCCTTGAAAATGAGTTAAATTATTATACAATTATTTAAAAATGTGAATTAAATTTTTATATGTGCGAGAAATTATGTGATTTGGATGATGATATAGTTTTATAGTTGAACTTCCTTCTAATATATAAGGATCTTCAATGGTGATAGGTGGAGAGTCACTATAATTGGATATGTAAGTGTTGTTTTACTAATTAATGGCTTGTCAACTATAGATAGATGTTCACTTGATTTTTCATTTTGTATTGTGTCTTTCATAGTTCCCTTATCCATGGTTTGAACTTTAACCTCATGAAACATCTTTAATGAACTTGATTGATTAATGTTTGTTAATGAGTTGTTTCTTCTAATGAATTTTTTCTCGTTTATTAACTTCTTGATTTCGTAAAAGTAAACTCTAATTAAAATAAGTTTTCTTCATATTTTTGTAATAATTTATTTTCGAAATTTTTCTTGACATCTTTATACTCTTGTTTAATTTCTTATTACTATTTGAAATTACTAGTTCACATTTTAATTCTTATACTTCAGAAGCAATCCTATTTTCCACATCTTTCTATTTTTAAAATATTACTAATAATATTTGAAGCAAATATTATCCTATTAATTAGTAATACTTCATATTTTTCTTTGAAGTTATGAACCACTAAAATGAATGATCTTCTAACATCTCAAGACAATATTACTTCATTTATTGTCATATTTTGGTGGTGATGTTTCAAAAAAATATATATCTTTATGTTATTGAACTATTGTCAATATGACTTTTCCACGAATGATTAATACTCATTTTATTAGTCCTTTATCTTCGGGTTATTGGGACTATAGTAATCACCTTGTAATCATTTTGATTAATTTGCATGCAAAACAAAAACTTGTGTATTTTTATCCGAAATTTTTAAATAAAATGTACGAAACTTTCTTCTAAATGAATTAAGTATATCCACATTTTTGTAATGGCCAATAAGCAATTTTACCTCTTATTTGGTCTTATATTGAGGTGCTTTGTTTCATAAAAGGATTTCTTAGGTTTTCACTTAGGTTTCAAGTTAATATTTGCATAATGATCAACTAAACTTTTGATTTGAGTGGATTAATCCTATATCTAACTTAGCATTATTTCCTTATATTAAATACTATATTGTTTTCCCAATCGTTCAACCAATTTTTTCACAAACACATACAGTTTTCCCGACAACATTACACGCAATTGCAATTGAGACATACATATGTTTTGTTTCATGCAAGCTATCACCCATAGCTATGAAATTTGTCACATGTAGTTGTCACAAATATGATTCAAGCAGAGAAAGGGAGAAAATCTTACCCTCTATTATAATCAAGTGATTATAATCAAATGACTCTATTGCTTACAATGTGTGGAATAAGACCGAGATTCCTCAACAATTGATTTTGTTCCCAAAGATGTTAGATTCACTAGACTTGTAAATACAAGGCATTGTGCTACCAAAGATAGCGATCGCTTTTTATTGCTTCCATTATCAAGAGTCTTGGCATAAAACCTACCAAAAAGACTTACAATTATCTTAACTCATTTCAATTAGTCACAATTTTTGTGTCTTTGTTGAAAGCCCATTTTTTGTGTTTTTCTCTCTAATAAAGGAAGCATGTCTATTTTGTGTGTTTTCCTCTCTAATGAGGGAAGTGATAAAACAACCATATAGATATATAAATATATTTTTATGAAAGTAATCAATAAGGAGTTTTTTAAGGACATTCATCATGGGAAGGGGAAAAATCAATATTTTTTGAAGATAAATTTATATAAATGCTTACTCACTAGTTTATCTTATATTTAAAATTAGTAAATTGTTGATAGTGGCATCGTTCATCAATATTTTTTGAAGATAAATTTATATCAATTCTTACTCACTATTAACTTCTTATATTTAAAATTAGTAAACTGTTGATAGTGGCATCATTCATCATTCCTCAACATGTCTATGATCATTTTCTCTAAATCACACTCAACATAGAAAAGAAAACCCAACTAGCCTCGAGCTAAGAAACTGAGGAATATCCAAGAATGGCTTCCCATTCATTTTCTATACACTCACATAATAACTTCACACCCATCATTCTACCTAAAAACCTACATACTAGAGAATGAGCCACTATCTAAATCACATATTCATCTAAATGTCTTCTCTGGGAATTAATTTAACTAAAAACACACAATATTCTACATATTTTTTCTTTAGATAAGCATGCATTCATTGTCATGGAAAATATCCCTATTAGAAAGGCTCGAGAATAAAGAATTCCACTTCTTAATGTATGTATATTGTATTTTTCCCACTTGGTTTTACTTAGAAGGGGAAGGAAGGTTCCCTCCAACTAGCACTGAAACTTGATTGATATAAGCTAACAACTTCACTCGATGCCCACAGGTCCCTCACTAAGTATGACCTAATCTTTTCAATGGCTTGAGGTTGCTATAGATCATGATAGGTTGGTTATGTGTTAAGGAGGTTGTGCACCATTCATATTGCTTCCCCTACTATTCATCTTCCTTCCCTTTAGATAATGGATATTCCATTGTTGATATGGTATTTATAGATAGACTTGTTTTTAACATGGTTAGCAACTTGTTGAGATGTGATCTTGCAATAGAATGAATTAACACCCATTTTTGTTACTACTTGTAACATGCCATATTATATAGAAAAATGTTTTTAAAAACATGAAAGCTATGTTACATGCACAATGTCTATATGACCATTGTGTCATTGAAATATACACTATATTATATCTTTGATATCAAAATAGATACACAAAATATAAAGTTCGCTCTAAAATATAAATTACCACCTCATGGTTCACACTTATTATATCCTCAGGGGCATATAACATCCATTTTGGTGTATTAAGTTGAAGGTACAATATTTTACATTTTCTTGTGTAAAGTTAAACTTACGAATACTTTTATTTTTTTATTTTTTAAATATTTTTTTTTTTTATTAGATGGTTAGATATTACGCCATGTCCCAATATTTTAGCCCTATATGGGGTGGTGGGATGACGTCCTACAGGTATTAATTCTTTGTATAATTTGTGTTTTTATGCAGTGGTTTCTCTGAAGATCTTTTGAATCATCCATACACAGTAAATATGTATGACAATTCTAAAGTACTGGTCTACCCATCCTTAGCAGGAGTTTGGGTGTACGTAGAATCATTTTTCTCACTATTTTATGAATGAATTATGTGGTTTTATTGCCATAATTGTACATGGTGTCGTGGAAAATTTTCCCATAGTTTTAATCCAAATTCGAAAGCAATCGCCATTTGTCAAAAATGTGTAGGGCAAAAAACCATGGGCCATGTCATTGTTCGGCATTAAATTATCAATCATGCAATCTTCGAACCTGGTTATGCCTCTGCTCGTCATATATCATCATACGTCACTAAATTTTTCAAAAGAATAAAATATTAAAAAAGACCAGCCCTGTCACATTCATCACATGGTATTTTTACAAGAATATGAATTGATGTTTTAAATATGATTAATAAACATTTGATTATAAAATATTTAATGTTTAAAATTGTGCTTTTCTTTTATATTTCCCTTATAAAAAGTTATAAGCTATAGATTCCAGAATTTATATAGTTTTATAACTTATAGATTCTATAATATATATATATATATATTATTTTTTAATTGATCTCTTATTTATAGTTTTATATATTAAATTGTATTTTGCAATTCATCTCTTATTTATAGTTTTATATATTAATTTAATGTCTAAGAATAATTTTAAAAATATATTATTATTATTATTTTAACATTTTTATATATTAAATTTTACAATTTGTTACTAAAATTTAATGTTGTATTTTAAATTTTTTATCATTTTATTTTTAAGACATATTTTTGTGATCACTTTTATTTAAAATTTAATAATAATTTATTTTAAATTAAAATATATATATATATATATATATATATATATATATATATATATATAATTCAAAAGGGGAAAGAATAATCCCTTTTCAAAACCACAGGCTCAAGATTTGTTATTTATATATAATATAAATGAAATGAAATGATATTTTAAGGTCTACCAGACTAAAATAGTTTATGAGACCATCAGATCCTTGTTTTTCGCTTTTGCCAATTCAAATTGATGATGAGTTGGTCTAACCTTCCAACAATCCCCTCGTTAAAAAGACGATGCCAAAAAGTTGATGCTAACATGTTCTTATAACTTTCTTTGATGTCTTTCAATGCATCACATTCCAAAATAAAATGTTTTTCGGATTCCACAACTCTGGTTCACACCAAAATTGATATGAGTTGGTCCTTATTAGAACCCAACAATATAGTTATTCTTTAATACATAATATATATTTGTCTGGCCAAATATATGTTAGCACCAGCTCTATAGCTAAAAACTTATGTGACCGTGGATGTGACCAGGGTCTCGGATCTCGCACATTATTTTAATGTAAAAATTGTCGTCCTTCAAAACTGCAGAGAGATGGACACCGAGTTGGGATTATGTCTCTCTGTTGTCGAACTCACTCTTAGTCTACTCCACGTCATACCATTTTTAAATCGGCTTTTATCCGTCAAGTGGCAATGGCAAAGGACTATCCGACCACGGGCATCAACTCTTAATCGCAGACCCCGACGAGGGTTGGAATTTGACGGGCAAAATGCCGGTCATAAGGCATTTTGACCGTATTCTCCATTTAAAAAAATTTTAAAACTGTTTTTTATAATCGCAGACCCCGACGAGGGTTGGAATTTGACGGGCAAAATGCCCGTCATAAGGCATTTTGACCATATTCTCCATTTAAAAAATTTTAAAAACTGTTTTTTATTGTCGATTTTGAAACGTATAGAACTTATTTTTGACGGTGCACTTTTTTAGAAAAACGTCATTACTACCCTCTTGAACAGCTGAAAACATGCATGGCCAGCAGGCTTGGAATTTGATCTCACATATTTACTCGTCAATAATAGTGTTGTGGTATTCCTTCACTAATATGTGTTTTTATTTAAATAAATTAAGTTTATGTTATTTAAAGTTATAGGTGTATATTTGATGGTATGTATTTACTCGAAATATATTATATTGAGTGATGAATAATTAAGAGTTGTAATATTTGGAATTCAGGTTATAATATTTGTTTTTATTTAAATAAATTAAGTTCATGTTATTTATATTTAAATAAATTAAGTTTATGTATTGTTTTGTTTTTACTAAAAACTCAAACTCTATGTCTATTCCATGTGATGTGATTATGATGGTGGAGAGGATGGGCAGTCTCCAGGATAGCCTTTGGTCACATCCAAAGTCCTTAAGGTGGGAAATTTTTTTGGGGAAGTTTTTTTTGTTTACATTGGTGGAAGAAATCCATTTGTTTTCACATGAAATTGCAACATTTAAATTATCTAATAGAAACTCAAATTGAGAATATTGAAATAGGAGCAGATTGATTGCAAGAACAGTGAGTTGGGTGTGAGTAAAATAGATTTCTAGATTTTCCCATAATTTTTGTATCATGTGTTTGGGAGAAGAACTGATAACTGGGAGTTGTGGATCTCATCAATGAGTAAAACAGACCTCATGATTCAACAAACCATTTATTTATGGTTATGTTGTTTTTTTCTTATTATAAATATGTGAGAGAAATTAACATAGTTGTGTGATTGAAAGGTATTTTTTAATTAAACATTTATTAATGAAGTGTCGATTTATTATCAAAACATTATGATTGAAGGGAAAATTTTAAACATAACATCGGACAACATAAAGACTCAAAATGTCAAAAAAAAATTGTTTAACAGGTAATGAGGAATCCAAATTCCAACCCTGACCCCAACGACTTGGAACCCAAACCTTTTGTCCCTTATTTTTAAATTTTCGAGGAGACAGACTCCCGGAAAGGAATATTTTTGTCTCTTGCTACCTCCTAAAGTTTGGCATGGCCTATAAAGTTTTGTCTCGGCGGTTTGACCTTCTCCCTTTTTTGACCCACGCCTTTTGTGCCTCCTTTTTAAATTTTCAAATTTTTGAGGAGAGTCTCGGGAAGGGAATATTTATGTCTCTTACCACCCCTTAAATTTTGACAACAAATAACCAGCGTGTGATCATTCCACCATACATCGCCATGTTATGTGCATAGTGACGACAAGAGTTATTTTCACCTCTATAGCTCCATTAATACACCCCCTACGGACCACAGGGCACGGACACTCTGACATCTATTTAATTTTCAGGCAACACTTTCTGGTTAATACTAATGGACATATGCATGATGCGATCATCCATCTCGTTGTTTGTATTGATGCCCATTGAAACGAGCGACATGTGTATCATGACATGTCGTGTATCGTATGCTATCCATTCCCCATACCATCTGATATTAATTGCCATGGAATGTTATCATAAGAAATAAAATACATGAGCTCGATCGCTGATAAATACAAAATGGTGTATTGGGTGGAATACGTATCAATATTGTAACCATTAATGTCGTGTTATATGATTTGAAAACGTGCTCAATATTCAAGTTCGAACTTGTAAACGCGCTCAATATTCAAGTTTCATCTCTAAGCCAGTGGTTTCACCAAAATTTGAATTGTATAACGGCGCTCCAGATTGGAATTTTGAATTTCAGAACCCGCGCTGCCATATTTTGTTGCCCTAATCAATTGGGTTAAGTTCCACTTTTGTTTGTTTGAAGGGAGACGGATCTCCGAGCACCATGGCAGTAGACACCATACAGATGGCGATAGTGGGAATGAAGATAAGATTGGAAGAGGCGGCTGTGAAGACGAGGCGTCATCAGCAACTATGAAGGAAATACATTTTAGAGGCGTGAGGAAAACGCCATGGGGGAGATTCGCAGCCCAGATCAGAGACCCCTGGAAGAAAAGAAGAGTCTAGCTCGCCACTTTTGACACCGCAGAGGAGGCTGCCCGAGCCTACGATAACGCTGCTAGATACATCAGTCATTCAGATATATTATTAGATCACTCGCCAATATTAACAGAACTCTCGATTGGCGAAATTCTCTAAACAGGCGGGGCTTGGCTTTGAAAGAATCGGTGTTTCATAATATGGGGAGGTTTAATGGCTACAATACCATATCATTACACTTCATTTTCTTAATCTGCTTGCTATTCATTAGTTTTCCTTTGGGAATTTCGGAGTTACGAGCTGGCGATTGCAAGAACGATACTGGTTATGCTCATGGAGGTAGGTTTGAGAGCAATTTGCACAGAGTTATGTATGATCTAGCTAACAATGCAACAAATACGGGTTTAACACCTTTTGGCATGGCCAGAACGCAGAAGACAAGGTGTATGGTCTCGTCCAGTGCAGAGACGACGCATCGCTAGAAGAATGCTCTAGCTGTGCACAGGAAGCGAGCATCGTAACTTCAACAACTTTGCGAGAATGACATAGGCGGCCTAGTGTGGTTCGATGTGTGTTTCTTGCGCTATGATAATTTCAGTTTCTTTTCAGTCTTAGATGCCCATGTCGTTTCTATTCTCCAAAATCCCCAGAGAGCGAAGGACAATCCGGCTGTTTTTCAGAATGAGGTCATGAATCTACTTCGTCCTCTGACTGGTGAAAATTCTGATCTCGCAAGCAAGGGATTAGCTGCAGAATTCGCTACCTCCTCTTTCTCTGAAACGCACAGGGTTTTCGGTTTGGTGGAATGCTGGAGAGATTTGCCCATAGAACAGTGCAAATCATGTTTGTTAATAGCGCTCAAAAACCTGTATCCTTTTATGGAAAAAGAAGGGGGCGAAGCGTTGTTAGGAAGTTGCAGAATTCGGTTCGAGACATACCCCTTCTCCACGTTATTTCCCAGCGACACTACAACGCATGAGAGTAATGTTTAATTATTGTCGAAGTTCTGATTATCTCGGTTTGAGAACAACTTGAGTGCCCTGATTTCTCAGAAACATAAATGATCGTTTACGCTACAGGAAATTCTCCGAGAAATGTGGTCATTCTGTGCGGGTCTATTGCAGGCATTTATTTTATATGTTAATGGTTTCCTAAAATCTCTAGATATTCCATTTACATTAAAAAGTAGGGTATGAGTTAAAAAAAATCTGGTTTCAAGAGAAAAAATGTTCGACTTTTACTTCTAATTACTCAAAATTATTCTTCATAAACAAAAATTCACATATTTATTTTATATTATAAATATTTTAAAATTATTATTTATAAACAAAAACTCACAAATTTTATTTTATATGATAAGTTTCTTAAAATTATTGTTCATAAATAAAAACTCACCAATTTTATTTTATTTTATATTAAAAGTAGTTCCTAAAATCATTGTTTCATTAACCAGAAAAAGATCAAAAATATTCTCTTATATTAATTAATTGGTTATATATATAATATATTTTTATTCAAGTTTAAAATTTATCATTTTATTTTTTATTTTAATTTTTTTATATATAATTTTTTTTTTTTCCAAGGAAAAAATCGGTAACTTTTTATTTAAAAAATGAAAAGTTACACTTGCAGATGCATTGAAGCATTTCCGTAAGACGCCCGTTGGGCTCAAGTGCTTTCGCACCCCATGCAACGTTTCAAAACTAACTTGCATATGAAGAAGAAAAAGAGAAGAGAGAAGAAGGGAGAAAGGGGCAGAAAAACTGGAGTTCCGGTAGTGAGAAAAAGACTCACCCTTCAAGTTTTTCTCCCCTTTTTCTTTTCGACCTTGCGCCACTCTCCTTGAGTGGGCTCAATCGAAGCTAAGACTAACTGTGTTTCTGCTTTCTGTGATGCTGTTTCCTTGTCTGAGTCTGAAGTGTCTGAGTGGTGATGTCTTTTGATCCCTCTCATATTCAGATCCTCGCTTGCCTTCTCTACCTGATTTGGGTGAAACTGGGCAGCCTTGTTGTCTGATGTGGTTCCCTTCTGAGTCTCCATTTCTTGAGAAACCTCGGCACTCTCTGTGGGGGTCTCTTCCTCCTCTGCTTCTGATTCTTCGTCCTCTGAGACTGGGGGGGGAAATTGCCATCCTTTCCTCTGTTACCCTTTCTGTTTCTTTTTACTGTTTACTTTCTTGGCTTCTGGACATGTGCTTTGCAGGTGTCCTACCTGCCTACAGAACCTACATCTGAAAGCTGTGTTTTCATAATCTAGTGCTTGCAGCCAATTATGTTGTTTGTAGATTAGCCTTATGTTGTCCGGCAGCCCTTTACTTAGATCTGCTTCCACACAAATACGTGCGAAAGTGTAGACCCTTTCATCAATCCTTTCCAGATCTGTTTTGATATATTTCCCTATGTTGTTCCCAATGCCTTCCAATACTCGTTCACTCCAGAAGTGAAGGGGAAGGTTGTATAGGCGGACCCAGACCGGTACTTTGGAAACAGTCATTTTGTTTGGATCGAAATCTGGAAACCAAGGGGTCATAAACAGCCCCGATGTTCCCCAAAACCAAGGCCCAGCACTGATGATTGTATCTCTGGCTTCCTTTGATGCAAATCTTACTATAAAGAACCCCTTGGAGCATAGATGTATGTCACATTCCATGGTCCAAGTGGTGAAGATCCAGTGGAATAGATCCATTGGTTTTGGCCAAAAACTGTTAAAACGGCAGATTAGGGCCTGCGTTTCATAGGACTTAACAAAATCATCCAGCCCTATAGAATCAAAGTTAAGGGCTGGGGTTTGCCCTAGCTGATCTACTATGTATGGCCTAGGTGTATTTCTGCCTTGATCTGGAGAGGACCCTGAGTCTCTGTTGCCCTGTAAAATGTTTTTGTAGGAGGAGCCTCCCTTGAGTTGATGCTGGGGTGCTGTCTTTTTCCCCTTGTCTCCCCCTGAGGAGCTTGGTTGTCCCTGAGGCAGAGCCCCTCCTCTCAGCCTTAGGTTTAAAGCAATGATTGTTCCTGGATTAATCTCATAGCTTCCCAGCGTTCTACTATCCTGGAGGGACCACCTACCGCTGACCAAATGTTGGATCTGAACTGGGTATCCCGTCGTTGCCCATATTTGTTGTTTCAGCTGCAATATGGTGCTTCCTACATGAACCCACACTAAACGTGTTTTCCCCTCAGGGGATTTAATAAAAATCTGAAAACTAGTTGTTGTTACCTGCTCTGGTTGTAAACAATCTTCCAGATCTGGCATCGTATTGGGTCGTTTTTCCTTGTGCATGTCTAGATCTGCAAAAAGTCTGCTCGATCTATTCTTGTTGCCACCGATCTGCTGCCTGGGATCTGGCTGTTCTCGAATATTGGCTAGATCAGGTAGATCCAGGTCGTATCTGCAGTGTTTGGATCTATGCGTTGAGTGAGGAGGCGGATATGCACCATGCAGTCCCCCTTCATTGATAAGATGGATGCATGGCTCAAATTCACAGTTGGGAGCCTCGATCCTCTGCAGCCCTAAAACCTCTTCGTATACCCACACAAGGCGGTGGTCTTCCGTCGATGTCCTCGCCGCGTGATCTAGTTGGAGTCCTGGCAGTAGAACGCGGTCACCCAGGTCAATAACCTCGGCTGCTTCATCTGGAATTTGGTTCAGAATATAGCAAGAAAAAATAGTTGCGTGGATCTAATCTGATTTTATGAGCAGAGCGCCGTTTGCGAAGACCCTGAACTCGAGCGTTTGGCTGCAAGAGGTGAGCCATTTCTCTGAAAACGTTTGTACTAAGAAAACCCTTTCAGCACCGTAGAGATAAACGTTCTCCGTAACCCCAAGCCATGGATCGCCATCGGCCCCTGTAGCAGGCTTAGGGACGGCTGCGGTGGCAAACAGAAACCTGCGTGAGAAAACCCTAGCACTCGCCATTTCCGTTTGAAGTTGGCAATCGTGCTTTTCTTTTTTATATAATTAAAAGTTAGTTTTTTTTTAATTTATGAAAAATAAATATCCATATTAATATCCATATTAAATTTTATTTTAATCTTAAAAAGACATTTCATGTATAGAAATTCACAAAACTTATTTTATATTAAAAAAATAAGTTATAAATAAGATAATCTTGTTAAGTGGTTAAAACTTTATTTATTTTGTTTATATAATTAGATTTAGCTTTCTTGAATTTTGAAAAATAACCATTTAAAATAGAGTTTATTTTATCTCCCAAAAAAATGTTAATCAAATTAAATACTTATATTTATTTATTAATTTATTTTCCAAAACTTTACAAACCCCATTGCACATCAAAACTATATGTAAATAACAAAACCTGAAATAGAAGTTCAAACTTGTCATTGTTTCATAGTTTTTCCACAAACCTTATTTTATATTAAAAAGTTAAGTGTGAATAAAAAGTTAAATGTGAATAAGTAATGTACGGCTTCAAATTATTATTTGTTAAGAATGTTTCAATTTATTAGTCGTTAAAATTTTAGTATTTAAATGTTTTAGTTTTTACATTTTAGGTTTATTAAAAAAGTTAAAATTAAAATATTACTTTAAAAAAAAAATAACTAAAATATTAATATATTTATTTAGTTATTTAGAGTTAACATAGATATTTGTGGGAGAAGTTTATGAAAGGAGCGAGGATGGCAGGTGTTTGTGAGCTTAGGGTTTCAGAAGGCCCGTTTGTTGCCGCCGCCGCACCTAAAGATCTGCTGTTTTCTGGAACGGCTTGGAGCCTGGCCGCGGGATCTTTAGAGCTCGATGCTACCCACAGGACTTGGCCCGGATCCTTTGATGGAAAGGAGCATCAGGATTCGAATCAAAGCATACAGAAACTGGAGGGTTTCCCCCCTTCCTTGGCACAGGCCGTTTTCCTCAGGGCGGCTCAGGGCACCCCTCCACATTGTCCGGGGTTTTATGCTTCAAATCAACCGATCCAGTCTCAGGTTGATACGCCCTTCTACGCGGGTGACCTGCCCTGGCCAGTTAGCTCTGTCTGCGTCAATAGGAAACAGAGCCGGTTACCTGCTCCTCTGTCCCTTTTCGGTATACCGCGGGCCCGATCTGCCGCCCTATGGCTGTCTTTAAATGGCTTGGTTGAAGACCAATTAAGGGGCGGGAATTTGGATCTGGTTTGCCTGAGGTCTGAGACTCCTCTGTCCTCGGTGGCGCAGATTTGGGAGACTGCTTTTTTGGCAGCGAAAAAATTAAGTTTCGAGACTCCCCTTTACAAGATCCCCTTTCGTCGAGAGATCCAAGCCCCCCAGCCTCCTGCAGGTCCTCACCATGGCAAGCCTACCCCCCTTCTTGTGCTGGAGAATCAACCAGCAGAAGGAGCCAGGCAAAAAACAAAAGGAGCAATAAAAGAATCCGGTCATGAAATGATTCAAATCTTCATCAGAACCCTGTCTGGGAACACAATCTGCAAGCAAATAAGAACAGGGATGCTGATAAAAAACTTAAAGGATGAAATCCAAGAATTATTAGGCATACCAGCAAGTCTGCTGAGCTTGGTATATGCAGGACACATTTTACAGGAAAAAATTTCAGTGCAGCATTATGGAATAATAAGAGATTCAACAATTTTTCTGAGTATGAGGCTGAGAGGAGGAAGTTTTGGATCTAGCTCAAAGGGCACAGCCTTTCGTGATGCAGTCAAGGGGAAAGAAAAAATGCAGAACAAACCAAAGTCACCACCAGAGCAACCAGGTCCACATATAGTAGAACAAAAACTGGAATACTCAATGCTCAAAGTTACTATACCAGAGGTAACTGCACTACACTCTGACCTCTCTAAACATGTTGTCATATGTAGATTTAATGGCTACTGGCCAAAATCTGATGCTTTACATCAATGGATTTATTCCCGCTGGACACCAGAATGTAATATATACCTATGTTCAAAAGGTTTTTTCATTGTAACTTTCCACACAGAGGAAGAAAGGGATAGTATCATCAATGAGGGGCCTTGGTTTTGGGGTAATGCAGGCCTCTTTGTTACCCCTTGGTTCGCTGATTTTGACGCAAACACTATGAAAATCTCAACAACGCCTGTTTGGGTGAGGCTTCACAACCTCCCATTACACTTCTGGCATCATCTAGTATTATCTGCCATTGGGAATTCCTTGGGGAAATTCCTAAAAATTGATGAAGACAGATATAGCAGAGGAATTTTCACTTTTGCCAGAATTTGCGTTGAAGTGGACCTGAGTCAGGGGCTGCCTGATCAAATCTCATTAAACTTTAACAATACTGAGTGGACACAACCACTAGACTATGAAAACACTGCATTCAGATGCCGCAGTTGCCGGCAAACAGGACACCTCCAAAATTCTTGCCCACTGGCCAGAAAGAATCCAAAAGGAAACAAGAAACAGCAAAAAAAGCCAAATGGGTGGCAGCATACAGAACCGCTGGAAGAAGAGGACATTCAGCCAGAGCACACAGTGAACCAAGAGGAACCTGATATAAATATGGAACAGAAGGGCACACAGGAAGAAAAAGCACCAGACCCTCAAGTGGAGGACCATTTTCAGCAGCAGCAAATTCCACAGCTGGAAGTTAGCGGCAACAAAAGAACTCATGGATCTGAAGGATCAGAATCCGACAAAGAACCTCCAGTGAACACACAAGAGAACCCGCAGGCCATCATTGTTCCCCCTTCTGACTCTCAGGGTTGGCGAAGGGTGGAGAAGAAGAAGGGCAGAAAAGTATAGGCTTGATGTTTTTAATTATTTTTTTATTTTTATCAGTGTACTTGTCCTATTCATGGACAACTATCTGCATATGCTCTAAGCATCTACAAAATGTAATTTATTTCATATATGAATATAAATTACAATTTTTTCTACGGAAAAAAATTTATTTAGTTATTTAATTTATTTAATAAGTCAAAACTTATTTTAATTTAAAAATGTATATATATTAAGAAAAAATATATATTTGAAGTTCAAAATTTTGATTCATATAATTTTCAAAAATCATTTGTGCTCAACAGGCCCGATTTTTAGTAAAATTAGTCATATAGAAATCATGTATGCATGAACAAAATCTCACTAGCCCGATTTACATTAAGATATTACTTGTACAAAAATGATAGAGAATTTAAATATATTATTGATTATAATTTTCTAAAATTATTAATCATATAAATAAATATAGAATATATTGGTTCTTAAATCGATTTTGAACTAAAATATATATTTATATGGTAAATATAAGGAATATTAGAAATAGCCTAATGATGAAAATCCTATCTTGGAATTGCAGGGGTATAGGGCACCCCTCCAAAGTTGCAGCCCTGAAAGATCTTATTTATTGTGAAAAACCAGGGATCTTTTTGTTACAGGAAACAAAGCAAAGCCTACAGGATACGACTAAAATCATTGAACAGAACAAGCAGTACAATGGAAGCATTAGTGAATCCAGGGAAGCTTCCGGAGGAATCGCTACAATATGGAATCAAAACATTTGGAATTATAAGTCAGAAATTATTAACCAGCATTGGATCCAAACAGTGTTAGAAAACAAAGAAGATCAGCAGACTCTAGTTATATACAGCATTTATGCGCCTAACCACTTCAGGGATAAGGAGTGTTGTTGGGAGGAAATCAAAGTCGGCATGAACGCAGAGGAGAATACCAATGTCATACTAGGAGGAGATCTAAATCTTGTTCTCCATGCTAATGAGAAAAGAGGAGGTATTTTCTCCCCAGATCCTTTCAGAACTCAGCTAGAAGACATTATGCATGACCACGATCTAGTCGATATCATTCCAAAAAATAGGAGATACACTTGGAGTAACTGCAGACCGAGGAGGTCTTAGAATTAGATCCCCTAAATTTCTCAATTTAGCCTTTAGAGGCAAAATTTTCTGGAGACTCATTACTGGACTCTCAGCATGGTGGAAAAAAGTTTTGGAAATTAAATATCTTAATTTTCCTAGACAACAGCTTCTTGATCGAGATATTCCCAATAGAGACTCCAAAATTTGGCAATTATGCAAGAGAGCAATTCCACTAATCGCTCAAAATACTTCAAAAATCCCCAAGGGAGGTGCAAGCATCAATATTGGAGCTGACAGAATCATGGGTCAGCAGCCAATAAACAGACATGGGGGAGTCCACCCTATCCTTTCTTTTTTTGAAATAACAGGCATACATTTCCTGGACCAGATCTCCCAATGGGATCCTCACACCCTTCTTTGGTCAAGTTGGGCCTTCCCAGCCATACCCAATGGCCCTAACGCAAGTCTTTTCTGCCCTTAAATCCCATTTGCACAGTATAGCCCCTGTTAAAAAGAACGATCTTGATGGGTTTCTTTAGGACGCATCTGGATCCTCTTACACCATCCAAGCTGCTCACTATTACATTTGCAACACCAGCTTCCCCATGCCAAGTTGGAACCACTGGAAGGTGGTTTGGAAATCCGAGGCAATTCCAAAAATTAAGTTTTTTCTTTGGACCCTCCTTAAAGGGAAAGTCCTCACAACCGAAAATTTGCAAAAGAGGGGAATCAATGGCCCCTCTCGATGTCCTAACTACTAATCTGTTGAAGAATCAATGCATCATCCCTTTATTGAATTCCCTTTTGCCATCGACTGCTGGAGGAATTTATCTCATAAAAATCAAATCCCATGGAACACCCAAAACACCATAGGAGAAATTATTTACAAATGGAAAAAAAACTACCCCTGGCAGCACAGGAAAAATAACACAGTGAAGAGAGTCTGGGATATTCTTCCCCACAATATGCTATGGAATATTTGGCTAACACGAAACCGAAAGGTTTTTAAGGATAAGGATTCCACTGTTAGAAGTCTTTATACCAAGGCAAGGATTCTTGCCCTTGAGATCATCTCAGTTAAGAATCCGAGAAGTATAAATGTTAGTGAACTCAGCATAGAAGAACGCATATTCATTGGACACCTGTTAGATCAAAACACCAGCAATCAAAAGGGAAACGCTGCTAGCAACAGAAACAACAATGTTTCCCCTAACTAGAAGATTAGGCTAAAAGAGGAAGAATTTGCAGGTTGGCTTAAAAACAACAATAGACATTATCTCTATTTCGATGGGGCCTCAAAGTCGAATCTCGGGGTAGCAGGGGCGAGAGGGGTCATTTTTAATGCTAATGGGGATAAAATACTCTCATACGAGTGGGGTCTTGGCCATACTTCTAATAACAGAGCAGAATCCTTGGCCCTTTACCAAGGTCTTATCCAACTTGGGAAGCTTGGTATAGACACAGTCACGATATTGGGAGACTCGGCGATAGTCGTCAGTGCAATGGTTCAGAACAGGGATCTTCCCAATGCTCTCCTTTAGCAGATTACCAAACGGTGCCAAATCTTAGGACACACCATAAAAGACATGCGCTATTATCATGTTCTGTGATTGCTCAATAAAATTGCTGACAGTCAAGCCAACAAATCTTGTGCCAGACCATTGGGCTGCCTCATCTGCAATGGCATGGAATCATTTTAGCATATTTCATGATGAAGAGACCTACAGGATCCGATCAACACCTCAGCTCATCCGATATGATATCTTGGTCAAAGATTGTCCTCATTCCGCCTGTGACTAAGATCCGCATAGGGATCTGGCAGTTTATTGGAATCATCACTCCCTCACCTCTCGTCAGTGGACAGACTGTCCTTCTACCTCCCGGCCATCCCTCCTCTGTGCTTCTTAATCGCTCTTCCAGGAACAACAGAAAAGGAACGGCATAAAAGGAATAGTAGAAAAGAAAACTGCAGCTCCAACAAGTTCATCAAGCTTGAAGCAAGTCAGTGCCGACGACAAACTTGAAGAGTCCATTGCTCGACAAATCAGCCACAGTAATATAGATTGATATGCTTTGTAAATGTTGTTATTTACTACTGCAGTTTGTTAGGATTTACCTTTGGTCTTTAGTTTTTAGAAACCCAAAAGGCAGGATTAAGGAGGAATTTTTTTTAAGTTGTAACTCCTTCTTCCCTAGCTCTTCTTGGCACCTCAGCATGTATTTCAAGAGCTCAGCCTCCCTCTTTTTTTTAGATTTATAATAGCAACCGAATTTGTCAAAAAAAAAGGAATATTAGAAATAGGAAAGTGTTAGATTTAGGTATGATGTTGGATTGGAAACAACCTATGTTGAGATTTTTGTTAGATAATTTTTATGAATTTGAGTTTGTTAGATGTAACACTGTATTTTAATATTCAATCAATATCAAGATTATTCTATAAATTTTCATGCTTAGGCTTTGAAGTCTAATTCTAGGCAATTCACTTGCAGGAGAGCAGTGGCCAATCATGCTAACCTGCAGTGTTTTACTCACAACTTCTTTGTTTTTCTTCCAAATTGAGTGATTCCAAAGCCAAATGAGAGTTAATTCAAAAGGTATATCTCCAATAAAAACAGGTTTTAAAAATTCAATGGTATGATATGTCAATTTTAGTTAGAACAACCTGCATAACAGAGTCATTTTCGATTACCCCACTTAGAACAACAATGAATGTTTTAAGCATAGATTCTTCGTTTGATGTCGAATTCGAATGATTCAAATTGGAAATGAAAGTAGATTCATTTATTTATCTACAATAGAAACAGGTTTTGAAGACAAGAATAATTGATAGGTCAAATACTCTAAGGAACAGCCGGAAAGAGAGTTTTAGGAGTGCTGATTTACGATAGACAGTCAGTATTTTGATCATAACTTCCTCATACGATATCGAAAATGAGTGATTCCAATTGCCTTGTAAACTAGATTCATAGAGGAATCTACCATAGAAATAGGTTTTAAAAATATGGTCATTTAGTCCTCCAAAAACCGACTGTCCCAATTCCACGGATGAGATTTATGATTCTCCACCAATTGTTAACCAAAGATTCCTCCCACATTTTCTTAGTTCACTCGCATTTGATGGATATGGTGCATAACATACATGAATTACATTATTTTCTCACCTCATATTGAGTTTTAATGCCTTATGTACTTCTCATTAAGTGTTGATGATTCTTTGAGTTACATAATGGATCGTGATGCTCTAAATTTGTTCCTTTTTCTCTATTTTACCTTGATGATGATCAACATCTTATAGATAAGTGTTGTCACGATTAGTTTGAGTTATACTATTAAGGGGATTTCAAAGGGGTAGCATGCCCATATCACAATCCATACTTAACACTTTCCATATTTCCCATTTCCCATTGTCGCTTTCATGGTTGTTGTCACCTGTCACAAAAAGGTTCAGGCATCATAATCCCATGAGAAGGAATTATAAGGTGAAGGTAAATTTAACTAAATGAAAAAAAGGGGGAGGAAGAGAAAGATGCAAAGTAAAACGAAAATAAAATTAAATGAAAAATAAAAAGCCAAGGCAAAGCTTGAGTAATTGTCCCCTCATAATGGGGTCATTACCCTAAGTCCTATGCGAGAAAATGCATCACTTATAAAAGGACTAAATGAAATTATTTGAATTTTTATCTAATGAAACTCATATGGATAAAAAAGGACTCAATGAAATGAAGTTTGAAAAAAATCCAAATAAAGTGGTCGTAAGAAATAGTGCCAAGGAAAGGGTATATCAAAGCATATGTGCTCCTCCATTTTCAAATGTGCTCATGTTAATGAATATCTTAAATAATCTCGCTTGATTGTGTAATGCAACTTATGGAGTCACATGCCAAACCATACTATATATCACTACACCTACTCTTTAATGGCCTTTCTTGGTAACCACTTCTCTTCTTGGGCATTGACACATGTAATTTGTACTAATAATGACCCTCCCATACCTAAAGGTGGCAAATAGCATGAATTATATGAGTTATTTTGAAGTTTGAAGATGATGTAAGTAGTGGCTTCTACATATGACATGACCCATTTTTTTATGTTGCATTGGACTTGTGTGCATGCTTGCAAATAAATGACTATGTTGGGTCACTTCACCTCACATTAGAGAAATTTTAAGGTCTAAAATGAGCCTCCTAATGAATATTATAATATAATAGTGGAAATAATAAAATAAAATTAGATTACATCATCAAATTTTAGAGGGAAAAAAGAAAAAGTATTTTTTCAACTCGTATTTTCAACTTATTTCCATATGTTTTTGCTCAAATTTCAAGTGGGGGCACTCTTTGTATGCGGAATTTAATTCCTCATCCAAGAAGTACCCTTGTTGCGTACTTTCAATGCACTCTGCTACACGAACAATGAGAAGTACATGAAAAAATGTTATTGCAGTCACATTTTTCCATGTATTTCTCGTTTTTCGTGTAACAGGGTCCCTAACTTTCTTATATGTGCATATCTTCTATGCGCATATACGGAAATTGTGCATATATAGAAGATATGCGCATATACAGAAATTGTGCATATACGGAAGATATGCGTGTTACACAGTAATTTGTCACTGTCTTCATCCCAGTCTTCCTACTGTGTCCTGTGTCCAAGTCATACATGCTCATATTAGACAAATGCTCTCTGATGTTGCCAAATGACCCACTTTTCCAAAGGTTTTTGCCTCATCGTGTCTGTTGGCTAAATAAATGCGCTGATGGGCGCTCCAAAATAGTCTAGAAGCACTGCCATCGCGGAAGTACATGTGATTACCGCGATGGTCGAATTTTATGTGCCAACGCAACTGTCGCTTGTAATACTGATCGATGACCTGACTATATCCGTTATTCATTATCAATTTCAGCGCAGAGGACTAGTTATGTGCCCACGATGATCTAGATTGGGCGAATTTGTTCCAAAAGTCGGCATTCTAGATGACTCCAGACCTGGTTGTTGGCCTAGTTTATGTCACCCTCCTTTCTCTGGCGTGGTTGTTCCGTCATTTGTGCTACCTTCCTTGGAGATAAGCTCACTCTCCCACCTTTCATGGAGACTCCTTCTCCTATTTAAACTCTCACCATTGCTATGTGTTGCTAGTTTGGAATTCTTAGTCTTTGGAGTGGTTGTTGATAGTGTTGTTAGTACTTGTGAGCTTGTTAGATAGCTGGTGTGAGTGTGACAAGTGTGGGATTGTTGATAGCTTGAGGAAGGTTGTGAAGTGCCTTTGATCTTGTGTAAAACTTGTGAGTGAGAGAGACTTATGTATTGGGAGATCCATCTTCAAGAGTGAATGCTTGAGGAACATGCTAGCTGGACCCTTCTGAGAAGGCTTGTGACGTCAAGACTTTAGTTGTAAGCTTACTCTTATTTCATAATTAATGCAATCAATGATGTTTTCCTATGTCTTGTATGTAATGTACTTGATAGCTCATGACTTCTTGACTTTGTGAGTAAATAGATCATTTGTTGTTCCGGTTATGTGCTTTGTTGTATTTCATTTGCATTGTTTCAGGTTGATCACTCATTAGGAGAAGGAAGCGGAAGCTGGAGTAGCGCAACTGAACTCCATCGACCACCGATTGAGGTAGGCCTCCAACTATGACTGTTTAAGGAAAGCTATCATTGATTTGTCCTTGTTTGTGACTAGACCCACTCTAGGGCTAGAGGGGTTGCCTCTATCCGCAGAGGGAACACTTTCCTGCATCACAAATTGGCGACTCCACTGGGGAGGCCTTTGTTCTTTTCATGTTTACTCTTGTCTTGATTTTTGTTTGGTCTCTTTTGAAGTTTTGGGGATTAGTTACCAGTCTTCTGAGTTTCCTGGCCTGATCTAGGAAATGTCCTTATTTGATTAAAGATTGATTGTCTTTGATTTGGGAGTTTTTGGTTCACCTGTTACTGTTTTGAACATCATCGCAGCTTTTTATTTAACAGTTGCGCTGTCATCGCGTCACCCCTTTTGCAGTATCATGTTCATCACGTAATTACACTTAACAGTCGTGACGGTTCTGTAAATCGGACCATCGTGGAAAAGGGGTGTACTGCCGCGCTGACATCACTTTGTTGCTACGTATTGTTCTTTATCAGTGCTTTATTGCTAGTGTACTGCGCGCGCTGATTGTTGTAGAATTGAATTTTTTCATTTCTGCCTCCTGAGTCCATCAGTCTTGCTAGTCCCTTGCTGTTCTCACTTGTTTAATGACTTGTTTTTCACTGTTTAGAGGTTGAGGCACTCTCTTGTGAGCTTTGTTGAATGAATCTTGTTTTTCTTGCTTTGTGACCTAGTTTCATTGTTTCAAATCTTTTGGATCAATTTCGCTTGGTTACTTGTTTTCAAGGATTCGTTTGTCGCTTACTGTTGATTTGATTGAGCCTTCCCCTTTGCTTACTTTTGGTTGATTGTTTAGTGATTGTTATTGGACCAATTTAGGCATTGATTCGATTTCTCTTCACTACCCGGACATAGATTACAATTGTTTGGATCAACTGTTTTTCCACATTTGTTTGTTGCTTATTGGTTTCTTTTAGATTAGAGGCATCAAAATCAAAAGATTGCATTTCATTTAGCATGCGAAAGTGAAAGTGAATTTGCATTTCAAGTTTCATATTGAAAAGCGAATGATTAAATCTCTCATTAGTAGTATCCGTGCACTTTAGAAATTGATGTATGTTTGCATTGTGTGACTTTTTTTTTGCCTTGGTTTCCTTAGTTTGGGAATGATCTGTCTACCCTCCCATAGGTAGGTGTTCATCGAAGAAAAATGATATTTCATTCATTCTAGTTGCATCCTATGTTTTGTTATATACATACGGTAAGGCCTGAAAACTGAAACATAATCCAAGATCAACTTTAAAATGAACTGAATAAATCTAACAACGCATTGGAACATAACGCACACATTTAGAGGTCTAGGCTAGAGACGTGCTTCGGCATCATTAAACCTAGTCACTTTTGTTTCCACTCAAGGTTGGGTGAGTCCTCCTTCTGTGACTCAATAGTGGTCTAGCACAGAATTGTGCTCCCACGTACCATCGAGTATATGGGGAGACCCCACTAGGTTATCATCCTTTATCCATAGGAAGCCGTGTCTGCCGCCTTACAAGCCATAATGCACCGAACATAGCATTCGGGAAGATTGACTGCCGTACGGAAAGTCCTTGGTTTTCATATGACTGCCAAGGTGTATATGCAGTTTTACGGATTTGTCTGGTAAACCTTTTGCCTAGTTCTCCAGAGTAGTCACTTTCGTTCCTTTTCAGACTCCCTAAAAGAAAAGGTCCATCTGAGCACTTGTCACTTCAGGCTCATTAAATATTCGAAGGCAACTAGAGTCATCTTTTGTCCTTTTCTCGACTCTTTAAAAATGAAAAGGTCAAGTTTTGTTCCTGTGTCTTAAAATTTATTCGGCCACGATTCACATTTACCCTGTTAGATCTTGTTTGCGTTAGCTTGAGTAGGGTTCTTTCTCATTCTCGATGGCAACATTCCCCGAGTCTACCGGCCAAGGTTTTCCCCCAGATGGAAATCCTGGTCCGTTTCCTTCATTTGGAAATGTCGGTGCTCCGTATATGGCAACATTGTCGTTGCCTGGGATAACCATCGGTTTACCCGTATGGTTGTTTTCAACCTCGGTGGTCCCAACTGTCATGACTCCTATTCCACCATCTCCTTCGTCTAAACCAAGACATGTTGAATCCAAGGTTGATCCTACGCCTTCTTCTCCTATTTCCTCCTCCTCCTCTCCTCCTTCGCCTGGTGAACGTTTCACATTAAGTAACCAGGAGCCTAAGAAGAAGAAGAAGTCCGATAAATCCAAGGCCACCTGTGTCGTTACCGCTCCGAGTCCATTGATGAGCCCCAAAAATGGACAATTATTTGGGCTCATTCAACCTCCTAATTTGACTTAATCCACCATTCTCATTAGTTTATTGCATGTTTTTGATTATATTTATGTTAATAGAGTGAATTTGGTTAGTCATTATGCCAACAAGTCTAATGGGTGCTTTGTGTAGCCTTTTTGGTCAACTTGGAGACAAAATTGAAGGTCTTAATGAGCACTTGGCAGCCAAATTCGTGGGAGAACAAGCTAGAGGATTTGTAGGAAGGTGTCCCCTTCATTTATGGGCCCTTACCTCGAATTCTCCACCATCAGCTCGGAGTTCAAGGGCCACCGAATCAATCAACACAAGGGCAGCCAAGCAAGTCAAGTAGGACTGCTGTTAACTCCAAGTTTTGGGCAGCCGAGTCCCTAAATTCTAGGAGGACTGTTGGGTCCTCAAATTGCATAAATAAGAGGGCTTAAGACCTCATTTCAGTTAGTCAATTTGGTTAGCTAGTTAGTCATTTTGTTAGCCAGTAGATAGTAGCTAGTAGTTAGTCATTTCATAGCCTTGTTGTAGTCATTTTGTAATTCGATTTGTAGGCAATAGACTAGCTTTGCTTTCAGCTCATTCTCAAGCTATCCTTGTGGACAGTTTTGATGTAACTCTTCATTTCTTGATCAATAAAGATGAATCCAGCTTTGCACCAGCTCTAAATCTCTCTTAGGAGGCTGTAGCTCTTGGGGTTGGGCCCATCTCAAGCGCCCAGTACCTCCTTCATTTATCTTTATGTGTTTGTTGCATTCTTAGAATAAAATCTGCTATTTAGATCTAACTCTTGTGTTGTTATTTAGTTTGTTTTTTATGTGTAAAATAGCTTTTCATGCTCAGATTTAGTTGATAGTTTGTTAACAGAAAAAGCTTCAAGAAAAGGGCCAACAAACATCTGTGGTTTCACCTCTCCCTTAGTGGGATCAGGAGCTGTGACTAGGATGACTTTGCTGCCCACAAAAACACTGATTTTGCTTTGCCATGCAATCACTAGTGTTTGACTTTCATGTGTAGAAGTTGGTTACAAGTTCAAACTTTCATTTTCTTATTTGCATGAGTTAAAATACATGGTTTCATTGCAGGTCACACTTCTGTTCATTCTCTTTACTAATAGCTAGCAAATTAGGTCAACGTAACTAGGTCTTTGAATTTATAAGTTTTGTTGGTTCAGATTGGAAAAACGACTTGCAGAGCACCTGTACCACTCCTTCATCTACTTATTCTCCATCAGCACCATCCACTCCACCCTCTACTTAGAACCCTTGCTTCACGTTTGCCATTCGCTCCCAAAACCCTAATTTTTGTGCAACATTGCTTCACTCTCCCTTGAACAAATCCAATCGCTCCTTAGCTCCATCCATCAGTTCCTAGGCCACTTCAGACCCCTATTTCACCTCCATACTCGTTCCTCCACCTTTTTCCCTCCATCCATTCTCCAAAATCCTCTTTTCAGAACATCTTGTAGAAATCTCTGAACATCCTGTAGGATCCCCTGCAGACATCCTGTAGAAGCCTGCAAACTCGGTTGCCGAGCACCTGAACGTTGTGGACTTCTGTGGAATGATGTTTTGGATCCCCTGGAACCTTTCCTAGCCCTCCTGACCTTTCCCAAGCTTTCTTTCCCTTCGAACTACCCCTGCACAGTCAAACCCTAATAAGAAACAAAATCATAATAACTCCAACCACTTAAGCAAAAATACAAAAACAATGTTCTTTTCAGTAGAAGTAGTTTAAATTCATGTATCTCATATCACTAGAAGTAATGGCATCATTTCTAGAAGTTTGCACTCCCACCATTGCATCATAGAGATTAGACTAGTCAGATTAGGGTTTACTAGGGTTTCCATGTTTTGTTGGCTTTCAGTTCATTCTTGCAAAGTAGGTTAATTTCCTTTCAGATAGTCTTCGTTCATCATTTAGAAAGATTCTTCTGAGAACATATAGAAGTTGGCTTGAGCCCTAGCGGACTTGTGCCAGCTGACTAAGTGACAGCTGCGACAAGAGCTAGTACTTGTGCATACAGCACCGTCGCTTCCAAGTTTGTTACGAACTACCGGGTTGATAAAATTAAATAAGGGAGTTCCAGGAGTTGTAGCATTATTGCTACAATACTGGGGCTCACCATCTTTTTGGCGCCGTTGCCGGGGAAGCGTCAGAGTATTGGTGATTGTCGCTTTTCTTCTATTTTCCACTACAAACTTCTTCTAAGTAGTTTATTTCATTTCCATTATGCAATTTCGTTTATGCAAAAGTAGATTAGCATTTCCCGCTTTCATAGATTAGCATTTCAATTCCGCAATTTCATTTATGCAAGCGTAGATTAGCATTTCAATTCCGCAAGCGTAGACTAGCATTTCATTCCTGCAATTTCATTTGAGCAAAATAGATTAGTCCTTTCCTGCTTTCATTTCAATTCCACATTTTCATTTTAGCAAGATAGTTAGTTGCAGTTCAATCTATTTCAGTTTTGCATGTAGAAGTAGAAAAAAACAAAAATCAACCAAAAAGATTTCCTTTCATGCCTGGTAGGAGTAGAGATAAGTTAGAAAAATATTTTCACAACACCCCCCTTTGCTTCACACAGCCAATCTTCTCTCTTCTTCGATGGTTGTGACTAAGAAGAACCCCTGGGTGGACATCAAGACATATTTGAAGAACCTCTAGGGGAGAAGAAGAAGAAACCATTCCTCTGGAGCAAATGGCTACAAGCAGAAATGTTGGGAGCAACATCTTGTCCAAAGATGAATTTGAAAATCAGATCAAAGATTTCAAGAGTGATATGAGGCAGTTTCTTTCCATGCAACTGGATACCTTGTGGATCCAACAGAAGCAAGAGGAAACCAAGAGGGCTTTGGTCATTTTTTGTCCTAGGTGCACTAGAAAGCATCCTAGGAACGAATGTCCATTGTACTCCATAGAAGTGTGTTTTGTCTGTGAAGAATACCATCCTACATATCAGTTCCCTTCCTTACCCAGATTCAAAGCTGCATATCAGAGAGCCAAAGGAGCCACTGAATCACTCTATTACATGAACCAAAGTTGGCCGCATGGACCTAGATCTTACCAGCAGGAACTGCAAGGGACACCCGAGACCTATTATGACCCCTATCAAGCCACTTTCATGCCTTCTTGGGGTCCCCCTGCTCAGCCTTCCTGGTTCACACCTCCTCCTTGTTCCTTCACAGATCCATATTACGCCCAACCAGCTGCTCATTCATTTCACTCTTATGCTCAGCCACAGCCTCAGTGGAATGCACCTCATCAGGGGTGGAGGCCCCAGTACAACTCTCATCCCCCTCATTTTCCTCCACCACCTGCTCATCCACAACCATCGCCTCCTCCTCCACCAAGGCAACCCCAAATGCCTACCCAACCACAATGCCATCCATCTCCATCTCAATTTCACACCTCCACTCAACTACCCGTACCATTTCCAAAACCACACAATGGAGCAGCTCAACCCCATTGCAAATCTGAGGCACAACATATCCAAACAACTCCTCTTGAGCCCAATGATCTTCACCAAAGCTCAGGAAGGGTGTTGCAAAGCAGAGATTATATTGACAACATTGAAGGACCAAAAGCAAAAGAAGATTCCAAAGAGGAGATCAAAGAACCATGGGCTGCACTTGATGAAGAGAAGAGATCAGAATCAGAGATCGAGAGAGTTCCCTCATGGTTACCATCAAATCTTCCATGTATTCAAGAGAAAGATCAACAAAAAGAGGAAGATCAGAAGGTCATGATAGAAGGTGACATGAAGAATGATCCAGATCAGAAAAAGAACCAAGGATATCAAAGCTATATTGAGATATGGTTTCAGGAGGTCACTAAGTTGCAGCAGTACTTTCTTCCTCAGCTTTGTTTGATCCCTTCAACGCCAGATCATTTGGTCTCTGAGATCTGGATACTTGTCCAAGCATGCATTTCGAGCCTTCACATCATTTTTTCTCTAATCTCGATGTGCACATGGCTCCATTGGAAGTATTCTTATACTTGAAAACGAGTTTGTTTTTCAAGTAGGGTAGGGTAGAAAAAAGAAAAAAGAAAAAAATGAAAAAAAGAAAAAGAAAAAAATGAAAAAATAAAAAAATAAAAATCTAAGGTGAAAACCTCCTCAGAGGCGCCTTAGATTGGCTCATTGATTGAAAACCTCCATGAGGCGGTCAATGGGTTGAAAAAAAATAGAAAAGAGAATAAGATCTTTGGGTGAAAACCTCCCTTGGAGGCGCCCAGGGCAGGCAATTAGGGTGAAAACCTCCATGAGGCGCCCTAGTTGTTTTTCAAAAAAAAAAGAAAAAGAAAAAGAAAAATAAAACTAATTCCATTGGCTAATTGCAGGTTGCAAGAAGGACGTTTCATGACAGGAGGAGCACTCAAATCAGGGTTAAAGGAATTTTTCTTGTGCCTTCTACAGGAAGCTCTATATTTCTACAGGAAACATCCTGTAGAACCTTTGGACGAGCCAACTCCAATTTCAAAAGTGAATCTAATGGTGGGAATCTGTTGATTAGGCCTACAAGCACTTGTGTGTCCATCCCTTGCCCTTATCCATCATTTTTTCCACCTCCTTGTGTTTCTCATTGTGCTTCTACAGGAACTTCCTGTAGAAATTGTGGGAAACTAGACATGGATTTCAAAAAGTGGTTTGGCGAACATGGTAGCTTCCTCAAGGGTTCAGAAGTCCTCATACAATCTTCCAACTCCTCCTCCATCATCTCCATACCTGCATCACAGCCCAAGCTCAGTTTTTCCTTCCATGCACACACTTGAAAAAGGCCTTGAAGCAAAAATACATAGAACAAAATTTGTTTTTTCCATAACTTGAAAACAATGCATCCATTTGACAAACCGTTTTATGGGGAATTGTACAAGGGTGATGGCAACATGCCTGAGCAGCTCCATGCAATTCTGATGCACGGTTTCCAAGAAATCAGCCTCCATCACCATCAGCCATTTTTGCATTTTCTCCATGTCCGTGCATCCGTTTCAAAACCTGTTTCATGGGGATATGCATATGAGTAATGGTAACCTACCCAAGCAGTTTCAGCCGATTCCGATGCACGGTTTCTGAGAAATCGATCTCTGAAATCTTCAGCCATTTTCCATTTTTCTCGAAATCCGTGCATCCATTGATCACGATTTTGCTATGGGAGATGCATCATGATGATAGAAACATGCTCAGCAAGTTTCAGATCGATCCGCTTTGCCGTTTGGGAGAAATGGCGAAAACAAGTTCTGGTTTTGTGACCATGCAGCAGCAGCAGCTTGAAGGTGCAGATCTGAACGTGGAAACAATTGCATGCAGCTCAGATCCGGCCAGAGGACACCTGCACAAGGAAAAGCAATCAAAGATTAGCAGCCAAGCCACATGCAATCAGAAAAACCAATGCATGCAGCAATGACAGGCCACAGCAGCTCACGGCAGCCATTCAACTTCGAGGTATGTGACTGAAACTCATTCCTCTATTGCATAAATTTAATTTAAAAACTGTATGAATTAATGGGATGGTGGGATTAAGCCACGAATATAGCAAGGTTAAGTCAATTTCCTTCTCTAGCACTCAGCTGGAAGTCACGCAGTACGCATGGACAGCTGACTTACGTGAAAATTAAAGCAACAAGGAGTGTTGGTTGTTTAAACTTCAGTTCAATTCACGGCAGTGATTACAGGGGGAAAACACAGAGTTCAGGAACAAAACTTCTAGTTGCATGTGGCCACGTACACTTGGCCACTTCACTCCCTCACCACAAATCATGCCATAATTAAAAAATGCTCGGCTGACTCTCACCATCCGCTGATTAATTTGCATTTGTGACACTCTTAGTTGAAGTATGCATCCTCTGCTCCCACAATCGGTTAACCTATCAACCTCCATGGAGCTTTGCGGCCTGGTTCGAATTTCTCTAGTGTATCGAGCTCACTCAAAGGCAGAATAACATTCTACAGGAAACGGGTGGGGTCTCCTACAGGAAGTATGGCACAGCATTCTGGACCAGAGAAGCCCGGACTTTTCTTCAGCGAATTTGGAGTCCCGAGAAAGGTAGGATCGAAAACACTCTTCCATGTATGATATACTCCAAAAGAGTGGTGAATTGAGTTGTTTTGAATTGGAGGGTGACCATGCATGAATTTGCTTGAAAAACACTTGCTAAGAGAATCTGTTTTAATGCCTGAAACAAGAGGCATCACAGCAAATGGGTAAAGCAGATCTGAAGTAGTGCGCTCCCTCTACCCAGTCAGCAGGCATCAGAAACAATGGTTAAGAATGCTCCCTTTTATGTTGTAACAAAGGCACATAAAAACCCTGGAAAATGTGCCCAGGCTGCTGGTTATAACTCCTATCAGATGTGCCTCATCTCCTGGTGTAGATATTGTGCTTGGTCTTCCAAAAAGCGCCTCATATGCTCCTCTTCAAACAACACTCAAATACCATATAAATTGGTTAAATAACTGCACCTAGACATGTGAAATCAGGGGCTACATAGACCAACATAAAAATGCCTTTCATTTTTTGATCTGGAACTGATGGGAAAACAACATCCACTTCTCTCAAAACAGTGTCTCTTCAACTTCAAATCTGCCCAATCATACAAGAACAGCACCAATAAAATAAAATGCTCATATTTGTGTTTTCTACATGTATTATAAGCCACCATGACTATTGATTTGTTTGCAGGGCTTGCACCATACGTATTGAAATATATGCATTGGTTTAGACTCTGACTTTAATTCAAAAACAACAAAAAAAAGGAAAAAGAAAAAAAGGTCAAAAGTCTCATGGAAGTGCTCCTTTGTAAGCTGGTATAATTCTGCACCCTGTTCAAAATCTGATTTGAACTTTTTCAAATATGAAATATCTCCCAGAATCTTCAAGGTGCCTTCCTATGTGGAACCAAACATCTCAGACATGTGGACTTATAAAAATTGGATTTATCTTATTGTGTCCATCTGCTACTCGGGAATACTGCTACTTCATTTTCCAATATCACCCTGTATATGAAGTTATTGTGTGCTGGAAAGAATTCCTCTGCAAAGATCAAAATGCACCAGCACTTAGAGGGGTATTTTATTGCAGCTTGAAGCTATTGACGTTGGAGCTCAGAATGATCATGCAGAGCTGGCCCTACGAAAAGCTAGAGAAACTGAAAAAGGGTATAACACAAATGTTGACAAGCTAGCCATTGAATTAAGCGTAAAACAAAGTAGCATGGCAGAGCTTGAATGGTATAAAGAGAGATGGAAGAAGGTTCAGTTGCATGGCGAACATATCATAGTCCAAGGCCTCAAGTACCAGCCTCTACACCACCACCAATTTGTTTCTCAGCATATCCATCAGGCCTATCAGCATATTGATGAGCCTCGTCATTGAGTTTTTGGGAGAAAATCATGGCAGTTTTGGCTAATTAAGAGCAGGAACTTGAATGAGATAACGGGGAGAGATCATAGGAGATAGATCCTCCTCATTAAATCCTCACTCATTCAAATATTACTTAATCAAATCGCACTAGCTCAGAGTTGCAAGCAGCCACGCTGAAAGGAGAATCGCCCACAGCCAAGCAGGATACAGTGGTGCTGTCTGTTTCTACAGGAAGACAGAGGACTGTTTCTACAGGAAGCCAACGAACTCTTTCTACAGGAAGTTTGAAAAGAGGGAATCCAAAGGAGAAAACAACCGAGATGTTAGCCAAAGAAGCCACCAGGGCCATCAAAGATGAGGAGAGAGATTGGTTGCTCAGAGGATGAGCAACACTTTCAGTAGGGGGGTGATGATGAGCCCCAAAAATGGACAATTATTTGGGCTCATTCAACCTCCTAATTTGACTTAATCCACCATTCTCATTAGTTTATTGCATGTTTTTTATTATATTTATGTTAATAGAGTGAATTTGGTTAGTCATTATGCCAACAAGTCTAATGGGTGCTTTGTGTAGCCTTTTTGGTCAACTTGGAGACAAAATTGAAGGTCTTAATGAGCACTTGGCAGCCAAATTCGTGGGAGAACAAGCTAGAGGATTTGTAGGAAGGTGTCCCCTTCATTTATGGGCCCTTACCTCGAATTCTCCACCATCAGCTCGGAGTTCAAGGGCCACCGAATCAATCAACACAAGGGCAGCCAAGCAAGTCAAGTAGGACTACTGTTAACTCCAAGTTTTGGGCAGCCGAGTCCCTAAATTCTAGGAGGACTGTTGGGTCCTCAAATTGTATAAATAAGAGGGCTTAAGACCTCATTTCAGTTAGTCAATTTGGTTAGCTAGTTAGTCATTTTGTTAGCCAGTAGATAGTAGCTAGTAGTTAGTCATTTCATAGCCTTGTTGTAGTCATTTTGTAATTCGATTTGTAGGCAATAGACTAGCTTTGCTTTCAGCTCATTCTCAAGCTATCCTTGTGGACAGTTTTGATGTAACTCTTCATTTATTGATCAATAAAGATGAATCCAGCTTTGCACCAGCTCTAAATCTCTCTTAGGAGGCTGTATCTCTTGGGGTTGGGCCCATCTCAAGTGCCCAGTACCTCCTTCGTTTATCTTTATGTGTTTGCTGCATTCTTAGAATAAAATCTGCTATTTAGATCTAACTCTTGTGATGTTATTTAGTTTGTTTTTTATGTGTAAAATAGATTTTCATGCTCAGATTTAGTTGATAGTTTGTTAACAGAAAAAGCTTCAAGAAAAGGGCCAACAAACATCTGTGGTTTCACCTCTCCCTTAGTGGGATCAGGAGCTGTGACTAGGATGACTTTGCTGCCCACAAAAACACTGATTTTGCTTTGCCATGCAATCACTAGTGTTTGACTTTCATGTGTAGAAGTTGGTTACAAGTTCAAACTTTCATTTGCTTATTTGCATGAGTTAAAATACATGGTTTCATTGCAGGTCATACTTCTGTTCAATCTCTTTACTAACAGCTAGCAAATTAGGTCAACGTAACTAAGTCTTTGAATTTATAAGTTTTGTTGGTTCAGATTGGAAAAACAACTTGCAGAGCACCTGTACCACTCCTTCATCTGCTTATTCTCCATTAGCACCATCCACTCCACCCTCTACTTAGAACCCTTGCTTCACGTTTGCCATTCGCTCCCAAAACCCTAATTTTTGTGCAACATTGCTTCACTCTCCCTTGAACAAATCCAATCGCTCCTTAGCTCCATCCATCAGTTCCTAGGCCACTTCAGACCCCTATTTCACCTCCATACTCGTTCCTCCACCTTTTTCCCTCCATCCATTCTCCAAAATCCTCTTTTCAGAACATCCTGTAGAAATCTCTGAACATCCTGTAGGATCCCCTGCAGACATCCTGTAGAAGCCTGCAAAATCGGTTGCCGAGCACCTAAACGTTGTGGACTTCTGTGGAATGATGTTTTGGATCCCCTGGAACCTTTCCTAGCCCTCCTGACCTTTCCCAAGCTTTCTTTCCCTTTGAACTACCCCTGCACAGTCAAACCCTAATAAGAAACAAAATCATAATAACTCCAACCACTTAAGCAAAAATACAAAAACAATGTTCTTTTCAGTAGAAGTAGTTTAAATTCATGCATCTCATATCACTAGAAGTAATGGCATCATTTCTAGAAGTTTGCACTCCCACCATTGCATCATAGAGATTAGACTAGTCAGATTAGGGTTTACTAGGGTTTCCATGTTTTGTTGGCTTTCAGTTCATTCTTGCAAAGTAGGTTAATTTCCTTTCAGATAGTCTTCGTTCATCATTTAGAAAGCTTCTTCTGAGAACATATAGAAGTTGGCTTGAGCCCTAGCGGACTTGTGCCAGCTGACCAAGTGACAGCTGCGACAAGAGCTAGTACTTGTGCATACAGCACCGTCGCTTCCAAGTTTGTTACGAACTACCGGGTTGATAAAATTAAAGAATGGAGTTCCAGGAGTTGTAGCATTATTGCTACAATACTGGGGCTCACCATCCATCCTAGGTCGAACCACCTTCTGCTACTCCGTGGAAGGTTAAGTTTCCTTGTAAATTATGCAAGGGTGACCATCTTCTTAGTGATTGTCCTGGCATTCCAAGGGTCCTAGAAGTATGGTCCCACGATCCGGTTCATCCTCATCGTCCTCTGAAGCTCAAGGCGATGCTATCCCAGTAACTGGCAATAGTAAGAAGGAAGGGAAGCCTTGATTCCCCTATAAACTCTGTGAAGGCATCCATCCCCTTCACCTTTGTCCGCTCATGGATAAAGCTTCCGCCGTTTTGGAAAGTCTTACAGCTTCTTCACCCCAACTTCCCATTGGTTATCAACGGCTTTCTTTAGACTCTCCCTCCATTGACAAAGAGATTGACTTAGATTCTTCTCTTGTCCATCCTCCTTCTTCCGAGCCTGGCTGTGCTCAGCCTGTTCCAGACCAACCATTGGTCGGAAAGAGTGTCGACTTAGGTTCACCACCTGTTGATCGCTCTGTCTCAGAAGAGCATCATGCTCATGTTCTTCTCGTCTCATCAGATTCTCCAGAGTTCGGAAACGACTCTCCTATCCCAGCTGATCTGGGGAGTCCTTCTCCGGTTCCTTGGGGGCACGGGGGCAATCATATGATTCCCCCACCAAGTAGTTTGGTCGTCACCTTCGACTGGAGTCACTTGACTACTTTCCGCCTTCCATCCTATGTGCCTTTCGAGATTATAGTATACGCCTACGATAAGGCAGTACCTGGCACTGTCCTGGATGAAGGTGCGTCTATTACTCTTATGCCCTCCACTACTTGGCAAGCTCTGGGTTCCCCACAGCTTGTGCCAGTCACACAGAATCTGTTGGCATTCGACGGAGAACCCTGTCAACCTCTCGGGATCCTCCCAAAGTTGCCTGTTACTTTGGGGGGCAAAACCGTCTATATAGACGGCATGGTTGTCCAAGGTGCGAATTTTAGTCTTCTCCTTGGCCGTGACTATGTTTATGCCATGGGGGCCCTCGTCTCGTCACTTTTCCATGTGGCTTGTTTTCCACACGATGGAAGAATGGTGACCATTGATCAATTATCGTTCGTTAGTCCCCCGATGCCTCCTGCGCAGCCATCACCCCCTATTGGTTCTTGCTCACCAGCAGTACTTTCCTTGCCACAGGTTAATTATGTGGCTACTCGTTCCATTTCCGCCTCTGCTGATGACCATGCAGCTATTCTGGTACAATATGTACTGGGGGCATTGGAACCTGACCTGTCATTGGTGCATCCTGACATGTGTTCCTCCCAGAGTGCGTTTCTTGCATCCCATCAAGACCTCTTGGGAGCCACGTTCTTGGATGGCCCATGAAACACGGGTTACGAGCATAGTTCTCGATCTTGTGTCAAGCTCGTTAAAAAATGAAACAAGGGTTATGAGGATAGTTTGTTCCTGTCTCAACCTCGTTAAAAAATGAAACAAGGGGTAATGAGCATAGTTCCCGATCTTGTGTCAAGCTCATTAAAAAAATCAAACAAGGAATCATGAGCATAGTTCCCGATCTTGTGTCAAGCTCGTTAAAAAATGAAATAAGGAATCAAGAGGATAGTTTGTTCCTATGTCAACCTCGTTAAAAAATGAAACAAGGAGTCCTGAGGATAGTTTTGATCTTGTGTCAACCTCGTTAAACAAATGAAACAAGGGTTATGAGTATAGTTCTTTTTCACTGTGTCAACCTCATTAAAAAATGAAACAACTCCTCCCTTTCCAAATCAAGTCTTTAATTAAGATCTCGTAAAATCCAAGTCGAGTCTTTCCAAGATCCCGAAAGTGAACCTTCATTCCATCCACCTCGTTGAATGCAATGAAGCTTGGGGGGAATGTACCTCAATTTGCGTCATTATGCTGGGGGCATGCAAACTTATAACAAGCATAGCTTTTCGTTTCAAGCTTGTGTAAACATGAAACCAAATCCAAGCAGAGTTCTCCATGGTTCAAGCTTGTGTAAAAATGAACCCATAGCCAATTTACATCTCGTGATTGTCGTTTTTATCCGCTAAATTTTGCTAGATGAGCAAGGATAATTTTAGGGGCGAATGTTCGCCCTTTGGCGAAATTAAGGGGTTTTAAATTTTTAGTGGGCGAATATTTTGTATCATAGTACATTTTTACAAATCACCTCAAATAGCCCACCTTATTTTAAGGGAGGGGGTAAAAAAGGTAAATTTAGCCCTTGAAATTAGGACTTACAACCTTCCATTCGCCCATTTTCAAGAATAGGTTTTATTTAAGTGAATCCATTCGCCCATTTTCAAGAATAAGTTTTATTTAACTAAATCCTATGGGCCAAATACCATATTTATAAAAGCGGTATGGTAAATTAATAAAAATATAAATAAATGAGAGGTATGGTAAATAAATAAAACATTTTTTATATTTACTCCATAAGTCACCTTATATACATGTAAGGGTGTAAACAAATAAAAATATAAGTAAAGTGGAGGTATGGTAAATAAATAAAACGTCTTTTTATACTTACTCAAAAGGTATGGTAAATAAATATAAATATAAATAAACTAGACGTATCGTAAATTAATAAAACCTCTTTTTATATTTAGTCCATAACCCTCGTTCTATTTATGAAGGCTCAAGAAAGAGGTTTTATTTAAGTGAATCCTATGGGCCAAATACCATATTTTTAAAAGAGGTATGGTAAATTAATAAAAATATAAATAAACGAGAGGTATGGTAAACAAATAAAACATTTTTTTATATTTACTCCATAAGTCACCTTATATTTACGAACACTCAAAAAATGGGTTATATTTAGGTGAAACCTATGGCCAAAATACTATGGGACAAATACCATGGACTAGATTGTTATTAATACCATGCAAAAAACCATTATTAACCCTAATATTAGAATTAATAAAAATAAAAATGGCACATGGTATTGACCCATGGTATTCACCAAAATGGCACATGGTATTGGCCCATGGTATTCACCTGGAATGTAGCCTATTTAAATGGGGGAATTAAACCAGCATGTAGCCTATGCTAAGATTCACTAGGACTTTACAAAGTTTTATTATTTAGTGAAAGACTCGCCAAGATCTTATAAGATTTTATAATTGAGTAAAATATTCGCCATGCCTGGTGAGAGATTCGCCAAAAATTATATATACATATTATATTATTGATAAAATCGCCTTCCATTTTTCCTATATACCATGGAGATTCGCCCATTTATTATATTTATAAATTTAGGGGGGGTTCTTAAAATTTTCCCTGTAGATGAGCCTTGGTTGTTTCATTCCATTGCCACCATCTCTTTGGCTAATAATATGCTTTCACTTGGTTTTTTATCCTCTCTTGAGGAACTGCAACGATGAGTGGTTTTATTAGCCAGCCTCTTGACCATTACATGTTTTGAGCAGTTCCATCATTGCCGGAACCAATTGCTACCCGTTATACCACTCGTTCCTCTAGGACGAGTCTCCTTTAAGCTCTTTTCTGACTCGTAAAAGATGAAAATATTGCCAAGTATTTTTCCCTTTTTGACTCGTTACATAAAATAAAAATGGAGGTCTACTTTCAGCTCTTTTCCGACCGTTTAAAGACGAAAAGATTGCCGAGTTTTCCCTCTTGACTCGTTAAAAGAAACAAGAGGCAGTCGCCTTTAAGCTCTTTTCCGACCGTTTAAACACAAAAAGATTATCGGGCCTTTGTCGTTTCAAGCTCATTATCAGTTACGAAACGACGTGCTTCCGACCGCTTTTCTACTTTTTCGAGTCGAAGTCACTAGTTACGAAAAGTACTCCTCGATCGTAATGGTCGGGCGGTTCTTTCGAGTATCATTTTATACTTTTTTGGGCTCGAGAGACACAACTCTACGAAAAAGGACCCCCCTGGAGTTTTCTTTTTCGTGTCTTTTTCAAACTCTCTAAACATGAAAAAGACTCTGAGTTTTACCTATGTCGAACTCGTTAAACCCTGATGACGTTGGACTCGTCAACATGACGAGACTCGAGCTTCTCCTTCCTAGGGCTCATTAAACTATTACTAGGTTGGACTCAACAACAAGTTTATCATTGATTGTTTATGGTAGCTAGTCACTCTTTAATATCGACACTTTTGCTTCTTGTCGGGTTGGGACATCCATACATCGTCATTTGGCCTTTCGCGGGTTTGGGTTATCATTCTAGCCCCATTCCATTCGATTCATTCCATCTCCTTCGAGCCTCTGATCCCTTAGTGCCTGAATGCTGCACCCCCCCCCCCCCCCCCCCCCCCCCCCCGAAGTCGTGTCGCCGACATGTTCAAGAGTATAATCCTTTTGCAGTTTACACCCTCGTCTTCTCCTTTGATACTCTGTTTCGCCATCTACCACTTGTTCCTTATCTTGTGTCGTTGATGGGGGAAACATTATGGCCCTCCTACGACGGGTCGTCTCCTGTCGACATCAACCCATTATCCAGGAGATTGATTTAGAGATCCCCTTTGGTACCTTAGAGCTTGCATGCCTCAATGGCATGTTCTTCACACCTGACGGTCAACTTTCATCATTGGTCGTTGATTATGTGATTCCACGAGTGTTCGACTCCAGTTCCTTTTTCACACTTCGTGGATTGTGTTGGCTAGTACCTTGAGAGCCATTGGCATTATTGGTGGTTTCTCTCGCGCTTGTTAACGGTTTTCATCATTGACTGGTAATCAAGCGATGTTCTATCATGCTCGACCTCAGCACATCTATTCGCATGTTAGAATTTGTACTATGATCGGATGGGTTCAAGACCCCGAACTCAGATTACACATGTTCGGGCTACATGGATTGGTTTATGATTACATGACTCATTGATGGATGGTTGCGACCATACCTGAGTCTTCATGGATGGCTGCGCCCATACCTTTATCATCATCATGGTCTCAGTAGCTGGATGGCTGCGTCCATACCACAAACCTATTTCGTATGTCTTTTGGATGGCTGGGCCCATACCTAGACTACATGTACTTCATTATTAGAGATATCAGTTGTACTTGCGTGCAGGTTCTTCTAGATGATGTTCCAGTTCAGTCAGTTTAGTAAAGCATTTCACCCCTCCCTCTCTCTCGGGCTTCATACTTTAGGGGGCATCTGTTACACAGTAATTTGTCACTGTCTTCATCCCAGTCTTCCTACTGTGTCCTGTGTCCAAGTGCATGCTCATATTAGACAAATGATCTCTGATGTTGCCAAATGACCCACTTTTCCAAAGGTTTCTGACTCATCGCGTCTGTTGGCTAAATAAACGCGCTGATGGGTGCTCCAAAAGAGTCCAGAAGCGCTGCCATCACGGAAGTACACGTGATTCCCGCGATGGTCGGATTTTATGTGCCAACGCGACTGTCGCTTGTAATACTGAGCGATGACCTGACTAGATCCGTTATTCAATAGTGATGTCAGCGCAGAGGACTAGTTATGTGCCCACGATGATCCAAATTGGGCGAATTTGTTCCAACAGTCGACCTTCCAGTTGACTCCAGACCTGGTTGTTGGCCTAGTTTATGTCGCCCTCCTTTCTCTGGCGTGGTTGTTCCATCATTTGTGCTACCTTCCTTGGAGATAAGCTCACTCTCCCCCCTTTCATGGAGACTCCTTCTCCTATTTAAACTCTCACCATTGCTATGTGATGCTAGTTTGGAATTCTTAGTCTTTGGAGTAGTTTCTGATAGTGTTGTTAGTACTTATGAGCTTGTTAGATAGCTGGTGTGAGTGTGACAAGTGTGGGATTGTTGATAGCTTGAGGAAGGTTGTGAAGTGCCTTTGATCTTGTGTAAAACTTGTGAGTGAGAGAGACTTGTGTACTGGGAGATCCATCTTCAAGAGTGAATGCTTGAGGAACATGCTGGTTGGACCCTTCTGAGAAGGCTTGTGATGTCAAGACTTTGGTTGTAAGCTTACTCTTATTTCATAATTAATGCAATAAATGATGTTTTCCTATGTCTTGTATGTAATGTACTTGATAGCTCATGACTTCTTGACTTTGTGAGTAAATAGATCATTTGTTTTTCCGATTACGTGCTTTGTTCTAATTCCTTTGCATTGTTTCAGGTTGATCACTCATTAGGAGAAGGAAGCGGAAGCTGGAGCAGTGCAACGGAACTCCATCGACCACCGGTTGAAGTAGGCCTCCAACTATGACTGTTTAAGGAAAGTTATCGTTGATTTGTCCTTGTATATCCCTAACTTTCTCATATGTGCATATCTTCTGTATATGCACGCCGTTTATGTATCTGCATCGTATATGCACAAATTCCACATACAGAAATTGCGCATATACCGAAATTGTGCATATACAGAAGATATGCGCATATCTTCCTTGATATGTGCATATCAAGCTAGAAATATCCATGATCAAGTCTTCATCTAGAGGAGAGATTTATTCTTCACCACCTAGGACTTAACCATTTGTAGGGGGATGTGGAGGTGGACTGACGGTCTTCTTTGTACTAGGAATGAGGTAAACATTTTGGTTTTTCTTCCCTTATTCTCTGTCCATGTCATGGGCTAATATCTACTCCTCAATCTCTTGAACAAGCTCATGATCTTACTTTTTTCTACTCCTTCTTCTTATGGTTGTTTATGCCTTTCTTCTTCTACCTGCTTAAGTCTATATTCTTCTTCTTCATTTCTCTTCATTTCTTCTTGTGCCTGCATTTCCTCCAAATTATTCCTTTCCCTCTCTTCCATCTTCTTATCTTCTTCCTCTTGCATCCTTTCTATTTTCCATTGCTTCCTCTTCCTTTCTACTACAATAGATGATTTTAGAATAGCTAGATCTACCTTGAACTTTCAACTTTTATCCTCTGCTAGGTTTTGGGAAACCTTCCTCTTATATTTAGTACTTATTCGAGTGTTCTCTTCCGCCTTCTTTCTTCTTGGGTGGTAATTTATTTTGGAAATTGTGTTGGAAGGGCCTACTTGATTGCCCAGTGCATGTGAGCAAGAGGCATTATAGTGATTCTTCATATTTTCTTCCTTTGACCTAGCAGAGGTCCCATATGGTCGTTCAAAGTACAACTTGGCATAATGTTTCTTGCAAACTTCCATTGGATTGTACTGATGGAAATCTAGTGTACCAATCTTGAGGCTCCCCAATTATGTGACTTGAGCATCTGTGACCTTCAAGTTCTTGATCTCGTAAGATCCCACCTGCAAGGAAGAGAAGTCCATAGTGCCTTCTTATTCCTTTGTAGTATTGTAGTTAGAACTATGACATGTTGATATGCAACCTCTTGCATGACTGCATTGTCCGTGGCATACCTCGACAAGAGATGAGATAGTTTCTAGGAGCCAAACACTGAGCTATTTTCCATCTGGTGAGGGAAACCAATCCACAACTTTTGATACTGAATGCATTGCCTCATGAGACATGCAAGGGGATTCTACTTCAAATATCATCTGTTATAAGACCCTAAAGAAGTGATCAACTATTTTTTCAAACACTCCTTTGTAGTTGCACTCTGCTAACAATTTGCAATAAATATGGATAAGAGACTTTCTTAGTGTCCATTTCCAATCCCTGTGAGGGAAAGAATTGTAAGCACTTATCTCATCTAAGAGGTAGGCAGATATGTAGAACTATTTATGCTTGCCTTTTGGTGGTTTTTTTCACCTTGTTCATGTTTATCTTTAGCCATTAAGGTAGAAGATCAAATCAATTAAATATATTCCTTCTGGAACAATATGATATAACATGTAAACCCATCCTTCTAGGAAGGATTCATTATTATTTAGTTCATAAACTTGGCACCAAAACATTATTGAAACACCTTTTCGAGTTATTTACTCTTATAATTATCATTTGGAGTTTGGAAAAACTTTGTCAGTTCCTTCACTCACACCTTGACCATTTCCTTGGTGTTGAGATAGCCTTTTGTTGCATAGAAATGAGAGTCAATATGTTGCTCAGGCTTCAAAAAGTGGTAGATCAAGTGTATATAATATGGGTAGTATGAGGCAAGATGATGCCCACTAGTGTTTTCTAAATACATGCTCTTGGTCTCTAACCATTGCAGGAACCATTTGATGACACCTACACATGATAAGACTAGGAATCTACAAGCAACCTTGTGAAGATTTGGTCATTGGATGTTGATGTATACCCGCCTATATTTTATATATGCCTTAAATTTTGTAACAGTGAATTCATCCTTAACGATATTCTTTATGATATTAGAGACCTTCTCAATGTACAACTGTGTGTCAGGTAGAATGGGAACTAATGTTGAGGAGCTTTCAATAACCTCCTTGATACTTCCTATTGTAGCCTCCTTTGATGCTGATATCTTGGGAGGCATGATGCTATATGCTGATGAGAGAGAAACATGTTCAAGGCTTATAGTACTAGTGGCAAGAGATACACGCATGGTGATAACAAGTTAGCTCTAGCAGATTAGTGCAACAATCAATATTAAAGCAACAAAACAATGATTGAGGAGACATATTCTGACATATTGTGCTACATGAGAGCACACTAGGCTATGCAATTATACAATGCATAGTGATAAGTGGGATTTCACAGTCTTGATTGACAGAGGTTTGGTTTGAGGCTTGGAATTATGCAATGTGCAGTCTCATCTAGCAGAGGAGCAAGAGGATTGCGCATTGTGCAATCTCCGTGGCTAGTTTGGACCACTGATGGCTAAGATTACATATTGCATTACTGGAGGAGGCCAGTAACTACACATTGCAAAGTGGTAGTTGACAAGGAGGTGGTTGTCTACTTGGGATTGCAAATGCACAGTTGGAGAAGACATCATGCATTAAAGATGATGTAGTTCATCTGGAGAAGGAATCAAGCTTTAGATCTAGGTATAAGAAAAGGACAAGTGTATATCCACCATAGAATGAGTTAGATAAATCACTATCAATGACCATAAATGATCATGTAAAGGGTAGAACATGGATGCATAAAAAGACCCAATAGCAGTAACTGTTGGTAGGCAAAATGACTTGGGAGGGATGCGACACTTGTACAAAAAAAAGACAGACTGAAAAAACACTTATAGAAGGTGGTAATAGTAAGAACACTAGTAAATACAATAATAAATGGGAAAAGAGCCTCTTGCAAACATAAAAGCAACAAAACAGTGATTGAGTAGACATATTCTGACACACTGTGTTACATGAGGGCACACTAGGCTATGCAATTATACAATGCATAGTGAGTGGGATTTCACAGTCTTGATTGATAGAGGTTTGGTTTGAGGCTTGGAATTGTGCAATGTGCAGTCTCATCTGGTAGAGGAGCAAGAGGATTGCATATTGTGCAATTTTCGTGGCTAGTTTGGACCACTGATGGTTGAGATTACACAATACATTACTGGAGGAGGCCAATAACTACACATTGCAAAGTGGTAGTTGATAAGGAGGTGGTTCTCTACTTGGGATTGCACAATGCACAGTTGGAGAAAACATCAGGCCTTAAAGATGATGTAGTTCATTCGGAGAAGGAATCAAGCTTTAGATTTAGGTATAAGGAAAGGACAAGTGTAGATCCACCATAGAATGAGTTAGATAAATCACTATCAATGACCATAAATGATCATGTAAAGGGCAGAACATGGATGCATAAAAATACCTAGTAGCAGTAATTGTTGGTAGGCAAAATGACTTGGGAGGGATGCAACACTTGTACAAAAAAAAGACAGACTGAAAAAACACTTATAGAAGGTGGTAATAGTAAGAGCACTAGTAAATATAATAATAAATGGGAAAAGAGCCTCTTGCAAACACAAAAGCAACACTTTAAAACTTACTCGTAAAAGAGTTGCAAACTAAATACAAAGCTCCTTGAACTGATGGGTATGGATAGAGATCCAATGTCGAATGTGAAAATGTTATGTACAAGTCTCTATGATATATATTTACCACCATGGGATTAGGGTTAGGGTTTTTGACACTCATGCCTAAATCAAGGAGAAAGTGACACTTGTCCATAGACCAAATATCGAAACTTATGCCACATGGTGAAAGAGGAATGCACATTCCACATTTTCTAGGGACATGTAGTTGAATTGTTCTGGAAGACTGCCCTATCCACTGGAAGAAATGACTACACAATTCCCAGTGACAAATTATTTCACATTTCTAACTGTCAGAGAAGGATTGCACATTTTGTTTGCTCAGTGACTTCCTGACTCAGAGGATTTCACAGTTCACTTCCTTAAGGAATTGCATAATGTTCAATGACAAAGGATTGCATAGTTCCAAGAATCACGAAATAAGAGACAAGAAATTGTCTTTGAAAAAAGCTAAAGGATCCTATTTGATTTTGCCTAGATGTCAATCTCTTACTTCAAGGATAATGAGAAGCTAGGTGACTCATCTAACTTTGTTTCTTGGAATATCAAGTTGAGAGTCATATCGGATGACAACGATGTCTTGGAATATGTGCAAGGAAAGCTACTTGAACCTCCGGTGAATGCTTCTACTACTATCAAACCCATGTACAAGAAAGGTGACCTCAAAGCTAAGAAACTTCTCATTCATGGTTTGCAAGATCATTTACTTGTTTATGTTGGTAATTTGAAGAGTTCTAAAGACATTTATGATAAGTTGGTCGGGATGCATGACAAGTCAAAAATTTGAATCATATCCTCTCCTTAATAATAATCTCAAGGAATTTAATATGAATAAGGGGGGATCTTTGCAATCCTATATCACCAAGGTATCTCAACTAAGGGATCAAATACAGATTGCTGGTGAGACTATATCTGATAGAGAGTTGGTAATGATCTCTCTTTAAGGTCTTCCTCTAATCTAGGAACCCTCCATCACTGCTATAAGCAATAACAATAGACTCCCAACATTTTATGAGCTCGTTAGACAATGAACTCAAGAAGAAACTAGGATTATTTCCTGAGGACAATTTCCGTATATGCGCAATTTCCATATATGCCCATATCTTCCGTATATGCAAAATTTCCGTATATGCACAATTTCTGTATATGGAATTTGGGCATATATGATGTAGATACATGAATGAAGATATGTACAAATTCCATATAAAGAAATTTCGCATATACGGAAATTGTGCATATACGGAAGATATGCGCATATACGGAAATTGCGCATATACGAAAGATATGCGCATATCTTCCGTATATCCCTAACTTTCTTGTATATGCATATCTTCTGTATATGCACGTCGTTTATGTATCTGCATCGTATATGCGCAAATTCCATATACAGAAATTGCGCATATACGGAAGATAAGCGCATATCTTCCGTATATGCACAATTTATGTATATGCGCAATTTCTGTATATGGAATTTGTGCATATACAATGCAGATACATAAACTAGGTTCATATACGGAAGATATGCACATACAGGAAAGTTAGGGATATGCAGAAGATATGCGCATATCTTTCGTATATGCACAATTTCTGTATATGCGCAATTTCTATATATGAAATTTGCACATATACGATGCAGATACATAAACGACGTGCATATACAGAAGATATGCACATATAGGAAAGTTAGGGATATACGGAATATATGCGCATATCTTCCGTATGTGCACAATTTCCATATATGCGCATATATTTCGTATATGCACAATTTCCATATATGCGAAATTTCAGTTTATGGAATTTGCGCATATATGATGTAGATACATAAACAATGTGCATATACGGAAGATATGCACATACAGGAAAGTTAGGGATATACGGAAGATATGTGCATATCTTCTGTATATGCACAATTTCCGTATATGCACAATTTTAGTATATGCGCAATTTCTGTATATGGAATTTATGCATATACGATGCAGATACATGAATGAAGATATGTACAAATTCCATATAAAGAAATTTCACATATACGGAAATTGTGCATATACGGAAGATATGCGCATATACGGAAATTGCGCATATACGGTAGATATGTGCATATCTTTCCGTATATCCCTAACTTTCCTGTATGTGCATATCTTCCGTATATGCACGTTTTTTATGTATCTGCATCGTATATGCGCAAATTCCATATACAGAAATTTCGCATATACGGAAATTGTGCATATACGAAATATATGCGCATATACGGAAATTGTGCATATACGGAAGATATGCGCATATCTTCCGTATATCCCTAACTTTCCTATATGTGCATATCTTCCGTATATGCACATCGTTTATGTATCTGCATCGTATATGCGCAAATTCCATATACAGAAATTGCGCATATACGGAAATTGTGCATATACGGAAGATATGCGCATATCTTCTGTATATCCCTAACTTTCTTGTATGTGCATATCTTCCGTATATGCACGTCGTTTATGTATCTACATCGTATATGCACAAATTCCATATACAGAAATTGCGCATATACAGAAATTGTGCATATACGGAAGATATGCGCTTATCTTCCGTATATGCACAATTTCCGTATATGCGCAATTTCTGTATATGGAATTTGTGCATATACGATGCAGATACATAAACGACGTGCATATACAGAAAATATGCACATACAAGAAAGTTAGGGATATACGGAAGATATGCGCATATCTTTCGTATATGCGCAATTTTCGTATATGCGCATATCTTCCGTATATGCACAATTTCCATATATGTGAAATTTCTGTATATGGAATTTGTACATATCTTCATTCATGTATCTACATCATATATGCACAAATTCCATATACAAAAATTGTGCATATACGGAAATTTTGCATATACGGAAGATATGCGCATATATGGAAATTGCGCATATACGGAAATTGTCCTCGGGAAATAATCTTGGTTTCTTCTTGAGTTCATTGTCCAACGAGCTCATAAAATGTTGGGAGTCTATTGTTATTGCTTATAGCAGTGATGGAAACTTGAATATTGAGCGCGTTTTCAAGTTCATATAACATGAAATTAATGGTTACAATATTGATACATATCCCACCTGATACACCATTTTGTATGTATCAGCAATCAAGCTCATGTATTTTATTTCGTATGATAACATTCCATGGCAATTAATATCAGATGGTATGGGGAATGGATAGCATATACACGACATGCCATGATACACATGCCACTCGTTTCAATGGGCATCGATACAAACAACGAGATGGGTGATCACATCATGCATATGTCTATCACTATTAACCAGAAAGTGTTGACTGAAAATTAAATAGATGTCAGAGTTTCCATGCCCTGTGGTCCGTAGGGGTGTATTAATGGAGCTATAGAGGTGGAAATAGCTCTTGCCATGACACAACCGCCCTTATGGATATTTCAACGCCCTCGATGAACTGACAGGTCCATTTTCTAGCAATTGTACAGCTTTGGGAAGGGAATATTTATGTCTCGTACTACCCCTTAAAGTTTGGCAACAAATAACCAGCCTATGATCATTCCATCATACATCGCCATGTTATGTGGATAGTGACACGACCACCCTTATGGATATTTCAGCGCCCTCGATGAACTGACAGGTCAATTTTCCAGCAATTGTACAGCTCCGATGATTTCTTCACAAATACACAATCAATGTTCTCCTAGTCCGAAAATTCAAATGCTCGTTCCGCACCAAGAATTTCACAACAAAAGAGTTGGTTAGAACAATCTTGAAATGAGCCCATGGCACACGATATACTATGCCTATTGCAAATCCAGAGGCTCACGACAGAAATTCCATGGCATCGAGCCTCTGGATTCTATTAAGGTTCCTGAATTAGTTAGTGATTTGTTGTTGGAGCTTGTTATTAGACTTTGCTACAATGTTGCGCGAAGCCAAATCTTTCTAATCTAGCTACCTTTTACAATTGGCTCTCACACTAGATTTACACTTCATGTAGCATCCATTCAGCTATTAAAATAGTGAAGGCGTTGAAGTTGACATTATCAATGGAGGGTAATAAGAACTTATTAGGCGCATGGCTCCTGCTCCTAGGCGCCCTAGCGATGGTTCACCATTTGTCCACAAGGGATTCTGTCGTCGGTAGCGATTTTGGATAGGAACAGCGACGTTACGGGATTACGTTGTTGACATTGCAGGTTTAAGTTAAATTAAAATGCACTCTCCTTAAGTTTAAATTTTAGTGTACTATAGTCGTCGCACAATGACAAATGTGTTGAATTTCTAGAGGAATTTGGAGAAGCTATAGTATTTCCAAAGCTAGAGGAGCTCATTGTAGAAAATTTTAGCCATTTAGAAAGGTTTCCGAATTTGCAAGATACAACAATGCCATTATTAAAGTATTTCTGACTCACATACTACAACAAACTGACAAACATGCCCCAAGGAATAGCAAGCCTAAAGAGTCTTGAAGTAGAGGTACTTAGAAGTGGAGGTGACTTTCGACTTCAATTTTGGAAATGGCGAGAAGAATTGAAGCGCCGAAACATTAAGCTCAAAGTGTTGCTACAGGATCAAATTGCACTTAATGAATTTATTGACATTAATTAACAAATATCGTGACTTACTAATGCATTCGAAAATTTTTCTTCCTTGGTTAGTTATGTCTTTAGTTTTCTGATTTCTGTTATTTCTAGGGTGGTTATGTAAATTGTAAGCTTCGCCCTCAAGTATTGTCTTTGATGTCTTCAGTGGTTAGGTAGTTGTGCCTTTGGTTTTCTGCTTTTCGTTTGTTTCTATGGTGGTTATGTCAATTGTAATATTCCCCCTCTGGTTTGCTCTTTAGTGTTTTTGGTGGTGTTGACGATGCTCGACCCGCCAACATGTGAGGGGATCTCCTCGGTAAGAAGTCTCAATTAGACCTTAGACCGTTTGGTGTAGGATTCCCAGAAGTGGGTTGTATGGTATCGCCTTAACTACGATTTCGCATAGAGGTAACTAAAATATCCTTGTTGGTAGCAAGGGTGTGACATATGTGGCAAGTCACAAAAGGTGCATGAGCGGTTCTAACACATGGAGGCTGAGGTGAGTGTACCCCTTGGAAACCTGTGATAGCATGGAGTTAAGAAGGGAACACACAAACAAAGATGCATCACAACATGGAAGGCAAGTTATCTAGCAATCCAAAGTGATGGTTAAACCAACAACACATTTCAGTAAGATTCATATATACATATACAGAAAATAGCTACACATGCATGCGTAAGCAAACAGATACATATATCATTTAGAGTAAACAAATAGCTGAAATAAAATATGACATATGCATGAAACCTGTCGGCTCTTTTATATTAAGGATTGTAAGTTCCAGTCATACAATACATCCATGACCAACCACTAGTTCTGACAGCGGAACGTTACAGTCACTGTCGCATGCTCCTCCAAAGAGATATACTAGCTTTGCGTAGTGGAGAAGCCAAGGCTCGTTATAATATTTTCCAAGATTTCTCTAAGATACTCCTATTGGAAGCTTGGCTTACCAAAAGCCTATACAATGAGTTATGAGGGACTATTTATAGCGAAGGGTGGGATTACCCTTGACATTCCCCTTTGTGGCCATTCATCTACCCTCATGACTCTTCAACTACTCTATCACTATTACATTCAACTATCGACACTTGAACTTCCACTTGACAAGACGTTACATACAATCTGCACATGTTCCCATGTGAGACAAAATGGCTTGAGCGAGCCATGCAAGACATCACTGACACTTAGACCGTTGTGGTGAGACCAACTCTTTGACATCCTTGTGATGGTCGATGGTGGTGAACTGATGCCAAGCTTGGTCATCCATGATGGTGTACGTGCGCTCAATGGTGAAATCCTGTTGAAAGTGAACTCTTGCCTATGTTTCATCTGGGTACACTGATATTGTCCCTCTATCCAAATCGTTTGATAGCATGTGCATCATCGTCTTGAGTGTGGCTGGATCAGAAACATACTGATGCATAGTGTCTGTGTTGATCTCCAAGTGTGTCCTGGTGACCATGTGCATCAGCTTGTCAAAGTACATTTTCAGCTCTAGCCAAACTTGCCTCTTGTATTTACCTCAGTGAGTGTGCCAAACGGGTGGGATCGCATGCATGCGCACAATCACATGCATTCTGTTTAATTCCCTTGCATGCGATCAACAGCACTGCTCCCCTTGTATGCTATGTGCCAGCTACTGGGGTGGATCTATAACTAGCGTGGGTGTAGTTTCATCCATCTGTGCATGTTGCACCCCCTGTTATACCTATTCCTGCTGCAACTCATTCACTCGTCTGTGCAGCTCCTGTTCTTCCTTGAGTTGTCACTTCAACACTTGCAACTCCTTCTTTGTTTCTTTTTCTTCCTTCGCGCAATCTTCATGTCGCATCGTCACCTCATAGCCTCAGTCTCCAAAGTTGCTTTTATCACAAGTGGATCTGCTTGAGCTTGCAACTTTGTTCTGCCTCTATGTCATCAACAACCTTCCTCTTGCATCCATTGCGTGAAGGTGTGTTGCCTTCTACTGTATTTGATGGTGCTGCTCATTGTGATGTTGTTGCCATATTATCTTGATGTCCTTGTCTATGAACAACTTGATGTCTTCATAGGTAGGCAAGCTCATAAATACTTGCTTGGCTGCAACCCCCGTTGTGCTCTCAACGATGTCCTTTGACTCTACTCTCCTGAAGGCCATTATACTTATGATGTTGAGAGAAAGACGAACACCTATTATGCCTATAGACATAGCAACACTCGTGGAAATCAATCTGTCATTCGAAAACCAAAACAAACTTGAGGACTGACTTGCAACATACATGTGTGATTGATCGTGAAGGTTGTGCAATTTCCACCGGGAGGTCGCGAGACTGACTACCAGAATTGCGTAAGGCATAGTCCGAGATGTCAGGAGGATGATTGGATGTTGGAATTATGCAATGCACAATCCAGCCTGGCCTGCAAAGGACTGAAACTGCACAATGCGAAATTTCAGTCAGCAGTGATATGCAACCAGCAAACTGCATTGCGCAATTTCTGGGCTAGTAAGACACTGCCTCCAAGAATTGCACAATGCAATCCTGGAGGTCAGTGTTGGGCCAGACTTGCACAGTTTCTGGAGGGAAGGTAGAGCCTTCACTTCTAGAAATGCACAGTGCTAGCCGGGCAAGGCACGGTCCGGGCCAAGGCAACCCAGACCAGCCAATGGATGACTGAAAACATGAGACCGGAAACATACGGATGGATCTATAACTGGTGTGGGTGTAGTTTCATCCATCTGTGCATGTTGCACCCCCTGTTGTACCTATTCCTGTTGCAACTCATTCACTCGTCTGTGTAGCTCCTGTTCTTCCTTGAGTTGTCACTTCAGCACTTGCAACTCCTTTGTTTCTCTCTCTGCCTTCATGCGATCTTCGTGTCACGTCGTCACCTCATAGCATCAGTCTCCAAAGTTGCTTTCATCACAAGTGGATCTTCTTGAGCATGCAACTTTGTTCTGCCTCTATGTCATCAACAACCTTCCTCTTGCATCCATTGAGTGAAGGTGTGTTGCCTTCTACTATTGTTGATGGTGTTGCTCACTGTGATGTTGTTGCCATATTATCTTGATGTCCTTGTCTATGAACAACTTGATGTCTTCATAGGTAGGCAAGCTCATAGACACTTGATTGGCTGCAACCCTCGTTGTGCTCTCAACGGTGTCCTTTGACTCTGCTCTTCTGAAGGCCATTGTACTTATGATGTTGAGAGACAAACGAACACCTATTATGCCTATAGACATAGCAACACTCATGGAAAGCAATCTGTCATTCGAAAACCAAAACAAACTTGAGGACTGACTTGCAACATACACGTGTGATTGATCGTGAAGGTTGTGCAATTTCCACTGGGAGGTCGGGAGACTGCCTGCCAAAATTGCATAAGGCATAGTCCGAGATGTCAGGAGGTTGATTGGATGTTGGAACTGTGCAATGCACAGTCTAGCCTCGCCTACTGAGGACTGAAATTGCACAATGTGCGATTTCAGTCAGCAGTGACATGCAACAAGAAAACTGCATTACGCAGTTTCTGGGCCAGCAGGACACTGCCTCCAAGAATTGCACAATGCAAGCCTAAAGGTCAGTGTTGGGCCAGACTTGCGCAGTTTTTGGAGTGAAGGTAGAGCCTTCACTTCTGGAAATGCGCAGTGCTAGCCGGGCATGGCACGGTCCGAGCCAAGGCAACCTAGACTGGCCAATGGGCGACTGAAAACATGATGAGTATGAATGCGTGATGAGATGAGTGCAAACAAGAGTGGATGATCATACATGCAAACAAAAAATGCAATATTCACAAAACGGAAAAGCATGCATGTGTGTGAAGCAAGTTGTCGTAATGGTGACCATTCGTGCAAAAACAATGCCATGCATGTGACAGTAGTGAGATGCGAACAAAAAATGAAATGGTGCTTCTACAAGCTAACATACATCAAAGTGATAGCAACCGCTCACTAAAATCATACAGACAACACTCATGCAAGCGAAATACAAAAAGCAACAGAAATGTTGTGCAAGACATGAAAAGTGGGCTTACCCCGAAATAACTGGGTTAAACATGTCAACGACTCCTAGATGTAATTTGGGATGTCAGAGCTACAAGATCGATGCGAGGAAAGAGCTCTACAACATCTGATTCATAAGTTTTGATAAAATCGAGGTTTTGACGTGCATGCCACAAATCTAGGCAAAGCGACACTTGGCGGGAGGTTTATGAAATGATCCTTGCATGTAACCTCAAGCTACTAAAAATATATCCCTGAATCAAGGGATGTCTTTGCATGTTGCCTTGGGAAAAGTAGTCCATGCAGGAAAAGCAGTTTTTCTCGATCCCAGAGGGAACCGGTCAACCTGAAGGCACATGCATCGGTCTACAAGTCAGGGATGAAAATCTGCACAGATTATGGGCTAAGCAAATATGGTTGTCCCAAAGAGATTGCACAATTTCTAGGAGGAACAGGTGATTGTCTCCCAGGATTGCACAATTTCTAGGCTGAGCAACTATCCTAGGTCAAACCTCGCAATTTTCTCAAGGAAGCCTATCTGACTGTATTGCGCAATTTCTAAGCTGAGCAGCTGTCCTCGGTCAAACTTCAAAATTTTCTCAAGGAAGCTTGTATGACTGTATGCGCAATTTTTGGGCTAACCAGTTTTCCTAGGATGAATTGCGCAATTTTTTAGAGGATGAATGCCAAGAAGATCATGCAATTCTGGAGCCCAGCTGGGTGTCCAACTGGGTTTGTGAAATTTCTAGAGGGAAGGCTAGTTCTCCTCTATAATATTCCACAATTTTTTAGAGGAAGACTGTCAAGAAGATCGTGCAATTTTGCAGCCCATCTGGGTGTCTAGCAAGGTTTGTTCAATTTCTGGAGGGAAGGTTGGTTCCCCTCCAGAATTGCACAATTCCCAAAGGGTAGTTTCTCAACCAACAACTGACACTAAGTCTGAAAAGCAGCCTATGAAGGGGGTGAAAAAAACTTGCATGCCCAGGCTAACAAGACTCTATGAAACAACTAAATTTGATGTGCTTGAAAATGAAAGACATGCTTCTGAGGATGGTCGGTAGGGAGGTTCCAAAAAGAATCAAAGGCAAAATTTTGGAGGGTGGTTGTAGCCGATACAACACTTGGAGACACACTGGTAGAACTCCAACTCTCTGAATGGACCTTGTTTGTGAAAATCAAGTCTAACACCTCTGGAAGTATTGTTCAGTTCTCTGGTTGTCTTGGTTTCCGCACTTGCTTGATTGTAAGATGTAGCATCTGCCAAGCCCTTGGTCGGTCGACACACGTTACAAGCCAAGTCAACACAGTTGTTTCGATTGGGGATGAGGGGTATATTGGTGCACAAGCAGTATAGTCGTCAGAGTTTTAGTTACATCTCTAGTGTTGCTCCACTGCCAACAGGCCAAGACAGTACCCCGACGGAGTCACACAGGAACACAAGCATCGCTCCGCTGCTAATGAGCCTAGTCAGTACCCCGACAGAGTTACTTATATCACCTCTCTGCGCAGGAAGCCTTTCTCTTATTTTGCCTTATTCATTTTTCATTTTTTCAACTTTTTCCACATTCTCATTTTTCATTTTTCCAACTTTTTCCACATTCTCATTTTTCATTTTTCATAACTATTCATAGCATTTATTCATTTCAGAGGTGGAAGAGGGATCCCAACTTATTGAGAGTAGAAGAGATTGTTCCTTCATAGAAGTAGTTTATATATACCTCTGACATGCTTGTTAAGGTTTTCCCCCTCACCTTACTCTACTTGACTAAGCTGACAAGGATTAACCCAAAAACAACCAACTAGAGTAGGTGATAGTATTTAGTTGGAAAGCATTGTGTTTTCACGAAGGTTCACTTTGAACAGTATGTATTTTCCATTGATGTATCATGGACTGAAGACAACAAGTTCTTACATAAGACAGCAGACAATAGACAACCAAATATTGATAGTTGTACAAGTTCTCTTGTACTTTACCCAACTTGTTTCAAGAGTTGCACACGGTCCATGCGTAACTAATCTATGGACAATCACAAGAAAACAAACCAAGAAGTAGAATAAAATGTGAAAGAAAAGCGAGTAAGAAAACAAATGTGCAAGCAAATAAACACACAAAGGAAGAAGCAAACATGCATGCAAGCAAACAACTCAAAAAGTAAACACTACTCCTACTCCTGAGCTAACAGTGCATGGGTCATCTCACATGAAGTGATACTTCCAATGCAACCATCAGCGCATTGGTTGACCCATGGCGGTGAAGACAGTGTTTGTGAACAACACAGTTGTGTGAACCAATAGATGTGAAAGATATAACAATGAAGACAGACACACTCTAAGCTTACAAGCGTCCACAGAACAAAAATGAGTGAAAGTGCATGACATGCAGTGCATGGAAATACCATGATGCTTTGTGACACTACGTGCATATGTTAACCACGCGGATACCCTTGACTGTGACATGCAAGCACATGTGAGGAAGGTAGACCACTTACATTGCGCAAGTGTGCTTGCCGAGTAAGATTCCTCCAATGCATGAGCAATGGGATCGTGTAGTTCGAGTGGAGGAAGTGAAATCTGAGTGTCAGATTGTTATTGAGTGCATAGAAATGAGTGATGAGGAGCCTTGGGTGTTTGAAAAATTTCTTGATCAAAAGTGAAACCAACCTCAGGATACCGAGGGCCTAACATAACCATCAACTCGGGCTGAAGTGCCTCAACAGTCTGGGGGGTTTCAACTTCATTGACAGATGGATCATCATAGACCAATGGCTTAGATGGATTAACAAGTGAATCAACATCATGATCAGATGATGAGGTAAAGAGATCATGATAACCAAGATCAGAAAACTCAAGATGTTGGTCGGCATCCTCATGATTTGATGAATCGCACAGAGGGGTAGATGAGAAGCAAGAATTTTCATCCTCTGCATTTTTGGAAAATATAGATGAAAAATCAAGTGGATGTTCAAAGAATGATTGGTCCTCTCCGTTGTCAGATGATGGGTTGACATACGATGTGTCCAACGAATGATCAACAATGGGTGCATCCGTGGATGGAGATACACATGAAAAATCAGGGATGGAAATATCATCACAGAAGTCACGAAAAAATGGAGGAGGTACGGACATACAGGAATGATCCTCTGCTACCGGTGGATATTCAAGCTCCCAATCATACTCTTCGTGAATGACAGCGCATGTTAGTTGTGCAACACCAACTCTGTCGATAGATTGGTCCTCGTTCAAAACAGTTGTAGAGTCCGGAACGGAAGAACACAAGACAGTGCAATCTAGAGGATGATCAGAATACGAGGACGGAGGTTGAGGTGTGAAATACATGTAATAACCCATGGGATTCCTAACCAAGGCTGCGTGAAAATCAGAAGGAGCGATGTCGAGAGGATATGACAGTTGAACAGATGTGTGTCCATGCTCTCCCACATCACTCTGCGATGGTGGAGTTGTTTGATGAGGGGACGGCAGGTAGTCACTTATTGCAGCAACCGTGTCCGTCTGTGATTGAGCAGATTCATCACCACAATATCTTGAGCGGGGCTTAAGCTTGAACTTCTTCTTGGGATTGACAGATTGGATAAGACAATATTCAAATATGTCCATGAGATACTGAAATTTCATCTGACTTTTCGAGGCTTCAAACATGAATAGACGGAAGCGCTCTAAAAACTCCATAGGTGATTCGTGCAAGGCCTTCTGTTGTTTTAACATTTTTTTATCAAGTACTTCAGGATCAAAATGGTGGAAAACATATTCGATTAGATCGTTGAACTACTTGAATGAGTGCACAGAGTTATGAGGTAGTGTGCCACACCATTATGATGGGTGGTTGCGAAGTGTGTGTGTGAGCAGCGAACAGATGTCTACTTCATTAAAATCGTCCATGCCCTTCAATGAGGGCATGGAAGTCATCTAAGTGCTCAGGCCAGGCCACTTCACCTTCACCATCATATGTGATTTGTGACAAGTGATCCCAGAACTCCCTCTCGATGTGAAAGATATGTCCGTTGGATAGACATTTCAGAGGGTGAACTATAACAAACTCCATGATAGATGTGCGAAGACTCAAAACAGATGATGAAGACTCATCTTGTCATCCTAGCGCCAGAAATTTTGACGATGTTGGACCTACCAACATATCAGGGGATCTCCCCAGTAAGAAGTCCCAATTAGACCTCAGACCGTTTGGTGTAGGAGTCCCAGCAATGGGTCATACGGTATTGCCTTGACCATGGTTTCGCACATAGGCAAGTAAAATGCCCTGTTGTTTGTAAGGGTGTGACATATGCAGCAAGTCAAAGAAGTTGCATGAGCAATTCTAACACACAGAGGGTGAGGTGAGTGTGCCCCTTGGAAACCTATGATACCACGGAGTTAAGAAAGGAACACACGAGCAAAGATTCATTACAACATGGAAGGCAAGTTAGCTAGCAATCCGAAGTGATGGTTAAACCAACAACACATTTTAGTAAGATTCATACATACATATACAGAAAATAGCTACACATTCATGCATAAGCAAACAGATACATATATCATTTAGAGTAAACAGATAGCTAAACTACAATACGACATATGCATGAAATGTGTTGGCTTTGTTATATTAAGAAGTGTAAGTTTTAGTCATACAATACATCCATGACCAACCAATAGATCTGACAGCGGAACGTTACAGTCACTGTTGCCTGCTCCTCCAAAGAGATATACTAGCTCTACCCAGTGGAGAAGTCAAGGCTCGTTACAATATTGTCCAAGATTTCTCTAAGATACTCCTATTGGAAGCTTGGCTGACCAAAAGCATATACAATGAGTTATGAGGGACTATTTATAGTGAAGGGTGGGGTAACCCTTGACATCCCCCTTTGTGACCGTTCATATACCCTCATGACTCTTCAACTACTCTATCACTGTTACATTCAACTATCGACACTTGAACTTCCACTTAACAAGACTTTACATATAATCTGCACATGTACCCATGTGAGACAAAATGACTTGAGCGAGCCATGCAATACATCACTGACACTCGGACCGTTGTGGTGAGACCAACTCTTTGACATCCTTGTGATGGTCGATGGTGGCGAACTGATGCCAACCTTGGTCGTCCGTGATGGTGTCCATGCGCTCAATGGTGACATCCAGCTGAAAGCGAACTCTTGCCTATATTGCATCCGGGTACACTAATATGACCCCTCTATCCAACTCGTTTGATAGCATGTGCATCATCATCTTGAGTGTGGCTAGATCAGCAACATACTGATGCATAGTGTCTGTGCTGATCTCCAAGTGTGTGATGGTGACCATGTGCATCAACTTGTCGAAGTACATGTTCAGCTCCAGTCCAACTTGCCTCTTGTCTTCACCTCGATGAGTGTGCCAAATGGGTGGGATCGCATGCATACGCACAATGACATGCATACTGTTGAATTCTCTTGCATGAGATCAATAGCACTTCTCACCTTCTCTACTTTGTGCCAGCTGCTGGGATGGATCTATAACTTGTGTGGGCGCAGTTTCATCCGCATGTGCATGTTATGCCCCTTGTTGTACTTGTTCTTGCTACAACTCATTATATCGTCTGTACAGCTCCTGTTCTTCCTTGAGTTGCCACTTCAGCGCGTGAAACTCCTTCTATGTTTCTCTCTCTTCCTTCGCACGATCTTCGTGTCGCATCGTCACCTCATAGCCTCAGTCCCCAAAGTTGCTTTCATCACAAGTGGATCTGCTTGAGCTTGCAACTTTGTTTTGCCTATGTGTTGTCAACAACCTTCCTCTTGCATCTATTGTGTGCAGGTGTGTTGCCTTCTATTGTTGCTGATGGTGCTGCTCGTTGTGATGTTGCTGCGATATTATCTTGATGTCCTTGTCTATGAACAACTTGATATCTTCATAAGTAGGCAATCTCATAGACACTTACTTCACTACAACCTCGTTGTGCTCTCAATGGTGTCCTTTGACTCTGCTCTCCTGAAGTCCATTGTACTCTAGTTGTTTGGGCTCGAGTACTCGTTTTGAGGTAATAGTTCCCGTTTGATCGGTAACTATGTTTTATTAGGTTGACAGAGAAATAAGATGCATTATCAAATATAAGAGCACCTGGAATGCTAAACCTCGTAATAATATGTTGATCAATGAATTCAATTACAACTTTAAAATTGACCACTTTTAGAGGGACCACCTCCACCAATTTAGTAAAGTAATTGGTAGCAATGATAGTATATTTATGTTGCTTATATGAGTGAGGAAAAATCTCACCTATAATGTCTAAACCCCATTGTTCAAATGGTTGTTCAATATTCATGGGTTGCAATGGTAAGGTTGTTTTCTTCTCTTTTCTTGAAGTTGTTTCACAGATCTTGCTTTTTTTGACATATGCATGTGAATCCTTGAATAAGGTTGGCAAATAATATCTGACCTAGAGGATTTTATGAGCAGTAGTATCTCCACCATAGTGTCCATCATGCATTTCCTGCAAAACTTTTTCAACTTCAGATTTTTCGAGACATTTAAGCAAGACATAATCTTAATTCTTTCTAAACAAAATATTATTCAAAAGTTGATATTCATTTGCCTTCAGTCTTAATGTTATTTTATTTTTAGAATCAAGTTCAACTGGTGTATATCCATTCTTTAAATAGAAAATGGTATATGCATATTAGGATCCATTGTTAATAAGATAGACCTTTGAAACTTCAATATTTACACATGTATTAGCTTCAAATGTACCCTCGGATGGACCAGCTACCAATTTGATCCAAATGGATATTGGTGGCCGCCCACCTATTCCACTTGGACCCCACCATTGTTTCTTTTCAGTTTCCTTAATTGTAGCATAATTTACTTTTTTTGGCAGTTTTTTTGGGTCCTAAACTTCCGAAGCCATTTTTAGGGACTAAAAGACTTTTTAGGGAAAACAGAGAGACTAGAAAAGTCTCAAACCAGCTAACCTTATTTTATTTTTTGCCTTCTCTTTGAAATCTTTGAAACGGGGTATTATGATAGCCAAACGGAGATTGTATGCCAAAGTTAGAACCCCAGAAAGTTGATGTACCAATTTACCCAAACAGGGCCCACAGTTTTGGCGCCTCATCTCCTATGATTAGGTTTTTGGATGTTTAGGATTGTCCATTATTTCTCAATAATAAATAGGCCTTTGAGCCTTATTGTAACACAGTTTAGAGGCATGTAACCACCACATCTCTTCTTAGAGATAAGCTACCATCACCCGAGCTAGTTTATTTTTATTTATGTATGTAAGCATATTTTAGTTCTTTGATATTAATGAAATGAAGTTTTACTTTTGTTGCATCTTTGAGTATATGGGTGTTTATGTATTTTTTGTCTCCCTGCATAAGTCTGAATCATAATTTACAAAAACCTTATCCTTTAATTCTAATTTCAAGGTTGTATTCTGGTAAGGTCATGACCCAGTTGGCTCTCTTTTCACCTAATTCTCTTTGAATTAGTAATTGTCTAATAGTTGGGAATGGTACAATTAGTTTTGTGACTTTAAGAGAAAAGGCCTAAAATGTTTAATCGATTTGAAGACTGCAAAATCTTGCTTTTCAACTTCCAAGTAGTTTAATTTTGCTCCCTGTAGTGTTAAACTATAGAAAGCAACAGGAGCTTCGACTTGTTCTTGATTATTTTGAGTCAACACTACTACATATGAGATATCAGAGGCAAAAGTATATAAATGAAATTCTCTAGAATAATAAGGAGATAAAACAAAGGAGCAATAATAAAAGCTTGTTTGATGGATTCAAAAGATGTTTTTTCAATCTACCCCCATTTATAAAATGCTTTCTTTTTAATCATATTTTGAAGGGGCATAACAATTTGTGAGAATTCTAGGACAAAATGTTTAACAAAAATTATTTTCCCAAGAAATGATTGCAGTGACTTTTTTATTATGGGGCAAAGGAATTTCAAAATTGGCTTTAACCCTTTCCGGATCTATGGAAATTCCATCTTTTGAAACAATAAATCCTAAAAAATTTCCTTCAGTGAAGGCAAAGGATGATTTCTTGGAACTAAGTGATATTCCAAATTTTCTACATCTTTCAAAGATCTATTTTAGGTCATGAATATGATTACTTCTATTTTTAGAATAAATTGTGATATCATCCAAGTAAACAACTATTTATTTATTTATCAGACCTTTGAAAGCTATGTTCATGCCTCTTTAAAGTGTTTCTCCTGCATTTATTAGACCAAAGGGAATTTTCTAATATGCATATGTTCCCCATTTGGTTCTGAAAGTTTTCTTCAACTTGTCTGCAGAATGAACAAGAACTTGATTATAACTAGAAAAAAACCATCTAAGAAAGACATAAGTTCGGAACCTGCAACTAATTGTAGGATTTGTTCCATAGGAGGAAACGGAAAATTGTCCTTCTCAGAGGCTTTATTCAAGTTTCTGAAATCTATACAAATTCTAATATCCCCATTCTTTTTCTTAACATGAATAAGGTTTTATACCCATTTGGAATGACTAACTGGAAACTCGATTTTAGCCTTGAGCAATTTATACAATTTAGTTTTAATCTGTGACTCGAGATTGGGATGAATTTTTATGAGCTTTTGTTGTACTAGTTTAACATTTGGAAACATTGATATTGTATGTTGAATGATAGAAGTATGACAATTTTTTAATTCAACATAAATCCAAGCAAAGACATCTTTATATCTTCTTAATAAATGAATAAAAGCAAGTATTTCATCAACAAAAAGTCTAAGTCCTAGATCAATATTATATGGTTTTTCTTTGGACCCTAAATTAATGAGTTCACATCTTAAAGCACTGCATTGGAGTTTGAAATTAATTGGTTTTTTAAATCTATCTTTCAAATCATACAGATCTTCTAATTTCACCACAAGTTTTGACAACGAATTTTCGTCTGAGGATCATATTTCTATCATGTTCATGCTCATCAATAATTTGATCTGTGTATGTTCCTTCCGAAGTAAGAAAACTCAAAATATAAGTGTCATCGTTAAACACTCTCCAATTAGTAATGTTATCACGGATATAGGGTCGAAAAATCAATTCAATAGAAAACCTATTAGGACTAAAGTCCTCAGGAGGAATGAGATTAGAAGCAACATTGGCCAATAGATCTGCACTTTCATTTTTGAATTCTAGGGATAGGGGATAAATTAAATGCCAAGAAATGGGAGGTTAGGTCTTGAATCAAAGATTGATAATGTTTTAAGTGGTTTGAAAAATATTAAATATTATTTTGTACTTGTTTAACAACAATTTCATAATCACCAAAACTTTAAGAAATTTAACATCAACACTAATAGCCTTATGTAATCCTTGAATGAGTGCTTTGTATTCAACCACATTATTGGTACATTCAAACTCTAGTCTGCATCCAAGCATAGGTTTTTCTCCATTTGGACTTACTAATATACAACCAACTCTTGCACCATCATTGGACATTTATCCATCAAAATAAAGAGTCCAAAATAGATTATCACAATTATTTACAGATAATTCTACAATATTTACACATATATATGAGTTTGTTTGTGAAAAAATTTCAATATGTGATGTAACATATTCAACAGGGAAAGGAGAATATTGAGCGAGAAAACTACCAAAGGAAGATTCAAAAGAATAATTGTCGACGATGTTATTAATGAAACCTTTCTTCATCAAGATCAGTCAGAGTATATTTCATGTGTTTCTCCCTATCAACTCTGATTTGATTAGGTTTTTCATTATAATAAAGCCAAAGATGATACCAATATGTAGCGAAATAGCCATGTAACTTTTCAGATCAGTCCCTACTTAGAATAAGACCTTAGAATTCAGGGATATCAACCACCAGAATGTTTATAATTTGAAAAACCTTTGATTTAGAGGATAATATAATTAAAACTTCATTCATCTCTCCTAGAAATTCAAATTTTGTTCTATCAATTTGTTTTATTTGTACGACATATTTCTGGGGTTTTACATTCAATTTCAATCATACCGAATAAGGCATAATATTAGAAGAAGCACCTGAATCTACCAAACAATTATGAATGTTTTTGTTGAAAAGTTAAAAGAAAAAGAGGTATGTGTGAATTAGACTTGTATCCAATCAAAATTGCATCAGAAGGGTCGAGTTTGCTAGAAGGGGTATGGAGAGGCTTATTGTTTCCTTTGGAGGTTTTGTGATAACAACAATTGAAGGTAATGGGGAAGCAGGAACCGCATTCAACTCATTAAGAAATATTCTTTGTTGTTGTTTTGACTTAGTGACCTCATATATGGAAATATTAGCCTTGGTTTTATTCATATCCTCAACTACATTATATTTAATAGTTTCATAGACTATTAGGGTTTTTTATGCAGAAGAAGTGGCAGGAGGAGATTTAGGAGTATTCGACGTGGACTCTGAAGGTTGATTAGAATACTTTTTGGACATACCTCTCTCATTTGATGAGTTATTTGGACTTTTTTTATTTTTCTATGTTATATCTGCAGGTCCTTTACTTCGAGTACTAACAAGAAGAGCCTCTTCTTCTTCTTTGTTTTCTGAAGTAGTAAGGATAAAATACTATAGGCAAATTTCTTTTGTTACTTCTTCTTCTTCTTCTTCTTATTCTTTTGATATTGTTCCTTCCTTCTCCTCCTCTACATCTAAATCTGCAATAGATATCTCAGCAGGTGGTTGAATTTGAACATGTTGACTTCGCTTTATCAATCTGAAAGGTCTTATTGTAGAAGTTGTTGAAAATAGCAACAAGAAATGATAAAATTAGAATACAGAATATTCCAATTTTAATTTTTCCTTGAATTAAAATTGTGAATTAAATTCGAATTTAGTCTCACCAGCTACTTGGAAATAATTAATTAATTCATTATGGATTAATTAGTTGGAGAAATTCAAGCTAGAAGTCTTTCTGAAGTCATGCAACAATTATCCCTTAAATTAAAGAGATTATCCCTTAACTAAGGAGATAAGATTGAGTTGTATTTGAGTTGTAATTAGTTAGCTCAATTTACTGAGTTAAGTCCAGTTAAATTAGTTCCAAACTGTTTGAGGAACTAATTGTGAGTTCAATCAGTTAATGCATGTATGCATCCAACTAGTGTTCTCCAGATAACTGAAGATTCTCTCATCATTAACTCAGGCATGTCTGTTCTGAGAAAGACCCAGTTGAGCTAAATGTCAAGGACAGGTTAAGTCTATCAGTTGCATGATTTTTCCTATATAGGAAACTCATCCATACAGAAGGAACAAGGTTCCTTGAGGATCGCATAGTTTTACAAGGTGTGAGATCAGTGTGAGTGATCAATGTTACACTTGGTAACAGGAGGATCACCCAAAGAAACTGCGCAAGGAAATAGGAGGCTTGGAGGGTAGAGGAGAAGGTTTGTAAGAAGCCTTGATTGCCTATGAGCATCCAGGAGGATTGTACTAAGAGCTGGTTAGTTGTGAGAGTTAAGGCTTTGTGTAATTTTGAGATATTTCCACCTTGTATGATAATACAGATAGTGGGGTTTTTAGCTGAGGCTTTCCCCTGAGTATTCTTCTATGTTTCATGTGCATTGATTCTTCTTCTGGTTATATGTGTTCAGCTTGATCTTGCTCAAATCTTTTAAGCTTCCGCAAAATTGATTGTAGAAGTAGATTAAAGTATTTTGCTTTAGTTATATTGCATTATCAGGTTAATCTACAGTCAAAATTTATACATGGTATCGTAGCAAATTTTATCAGAGCTGAGTTTATCGGAGTAGTGAATAGTATATGGAGAAGAGAATTCGAAGTATGAAGTTCGAGGTTGCAGGTGCAAATCGAATTCATCTCATACTTCAAGGTTGGTCAATGGCGTTCTATGGCTTGAGACTCGAATATGCCTTGGATGGCAGCTCGAATTACATAGCATGGAAATATCGCATGGAGGTTGTACTAGAAGACAACGGATTGAAGGATTTCATTGATCAAGAAATCCCAAAGCCAGGTTCAACCAATGCACAAGAGTTGGCTGAATGGAAGAAGTGTGTGGCAAGGGCGAGATAGATCATCCTTGAGGGAGTTCGAGACTATATTGTCTCGAGTCTCCATGGAAAGAATATTCCATATTCAATGAGGAAGACATTGAAGGACCTCTACCAGAATAGTAGCGACCAGAGCAAATTGGCGCTCAAGGACAAGCTTCGAAGAATCAAGATGGAAAATTGTGATACTATTTCCACATATCTGAACAAGCTCACCACTTCCAAAGATGAGCTTAGTAGTGTGGGAATAACTACTGCTGATGATGATATCGTGAGACTCGCTCTCCTTGGCCTTCCAAAGAGCTGGAGTAGCTATTAGGACTTTGTGAATGGAAGGTAGAAACTGTCTGATTGGGAACAACTGTGGTCTGATCTCATGCAGGAGGAGATTAGAAGGAGCACACGAGATGGTTCTCCATCCAAGGATGATAAAGAAAATTTGGCCTTAGCAAGTAAGGCAAGGAAAGGGAAGGGGAAGGTGTCACATTCTGAATTGAATTCTTCTCATGGAGGGAAGAAGGTTGACAAGTCTAAAGTGAGATGCTTTAATTGTCATGAGTGTCTAGTCAATTTAACGTCTTGAATTTCTCTACATAAATTATCAATCTGGGTATCGTAAACTGATGAAGTGTGGTGCACCATATGTGTTTAGTTAACATTTTTCTTACTTCGTTGTTTTATAGTTTTTATTTTGTTTTGGGGTTTTGTTCTTGTTGATCTCCTAAAGTATCTAATGCAAATGGAAATCCTATTCTAAGGTCTTAAGAATATTTTTAAAGGTCAAGTATGGATGTAGATTTCAAGACAAGGTTTATGTCCCTAATGGTAACTTCCAAAACTTAGTACTTCAAAAGATCTCAAAACATGTTATTGATGAAAATAGTACTTAAACAAGAATGGAAATGTACTGCTATTCAAATCAAACAAATGATGAACTACTAATCATGAAATCACTATCTCTGTTGCTTATCTAAATACAGAAATAAAAGTTAAGATATTGCACTCAAACAAATCAAAAACTGCAAACTAATAAAAGTAAAATCAATTCACTTCATTCATAATCTGATAGCTCGCCAAGTAGTCTAAGCTATGGCTCTGGAGATAACGTCAATGATATGAGGAATTTGATATCTAATTGCAGAAAAATAAAGCTAAAATCAAATCACATCATTCATAGTCTGATAGCTCGCCAAGTAGTCTAAGCTATGGCTTTAGGAGATAACGTCAATGATATGAGGAATTTGATATCTAATTGCAGAAAAATAAAGCTAAAATCAAATCACATCATTCATAGTTCGATAGCTCACCAAGTAGTCTAAGCTATGGCTTTAGAAGATAACGTCAATGATATGAGGAATTTGATATCTAATTGTAGAAAAATAAAGCTAAAATCAAATCACATCATTCATAGTCTGATAGCTTGCCAAGTAGTCTAAGCTATGGCTTTAGGGGATAACGTCAATGATATGAGGAATTTGATATCTAAACTAACTAATAAAGAAAATGAATAAGACTGAAATCAAAGCATAACTGAAATTGAAAAGCTAAAAAAAACAAAGTCAGCAGAGAGGCAAATCTCATGTCACTATTTGATGCAAAAACATGTAAAGAAAAACTAATCTACAATCAACCGGTTGAACACACTTGCATGAATAAAAATTGCATGAATGGAAAACCTAATCTACCAAGCTTGAAAGAAATAAAGTGACATAACGAAATCAAAGTAAAATTACAAAATAAAATCTACTCTACCTTACATTCTAATGTGCTCCATGACATCTACTTCACATCTCCTTCCATGTTGAGAACATCAAAGCTTTATTCAAATTCTTCAAAATTACAAAGTACAACAAAGCTTTCAAAAGCCATCAAGGAAGAACTACAAACTCCAAGCTAAACTAAGACTCACAAGCTTTAACAAGCTAACAAATGAAGGAGAGAGATCTCCTATTTATACAAAAAGATGAGAAGCCATCTCATTAATGAGTCCATGAATCGCTCCCTCTACCTCTAGAGTCCTAATCAAAATAGGAACTGATAAGACACATGTCTTCTTAGAGTTTCAATACAATTAGGAGATGTGACACATATCCTCATGATCCCACGATTCTTTCCACTCAAATTCGAATTTGGCCTTAGAGTGCCACATAAGGGTATTCTAGAAGCTTCCTTTTAACCTACACATGTCAACAATCTCAACCCACTTGTTAGGTATAAGCATATGCACATTATTTTCTAATCTTTAACCAAAAATTCACTTAAAAAGACTAAGAATTAATAAAGTTTGGAAAAACATAAATGTGGCCCAATGATAATGAAAGTGGGCTGAATGTAGTGACATAGTAGTGAAATGGAGGTGAAATGGAGGTGATATAATGGACATAATAGTGAAAATGTAATGGAAATGAATGACATTTTCAAGACCCAACATACCCCCCAACTGAAGCTATTGCATGTCCTCATGCAATATATATTACATTAACTCTTTTGATCCTTGACTTTTGGCTTAACTTTGCATGATATCGTTTGATAACTTCATATTTTTGCAAAGTGTTTTACTTGAATTGCAACATGGTTGGTTCTTGTGTTACAACCAATTTTTTTGTTGTTGCATTCTATTTTGATCTTTGAACTTTGCATAATGATATTTTGATTATTGTTGCAAAGTATATCTTTATTGGATTGCATGATGGTTGGTTCTTGTGTGGCAACCATGATTTTGTTTGTATCCAATTTACCCTTTAATCAATTTTTTTGAAAATCCATTGTATGCTCATAATAACAATGTAACAGTTAATATATGTTGGAAGTATGTGGGCTCTTGAATATGATATGGACATGGCAAGATATGAATATGAATGTATTTCCCCCCCCCCCCAACTGATGGTATTGGCAATTTTATGAAATGAGGAAGAGAAATGTTTTTCCAACAATTATCATTCTAGCTTTTTATGGAATTCTATGGTCAAAAGTTAGAAAATGACGTACCTTGACTTACCCTTTGGAATGGATGAGTTGTATGTGTGGTGGCTGCAAAATTCTGATCATATTCTTCTTCAAGTCACTGAACAAGAGGAGTCATGGATAAAGAGTTAAGATGACTTTTTATTGCTTCTACTAGAACTTGTTGAATCTACTCCAAAATGCTGAAAATAATAGTCTTCATGTCATCAAAACTCATTGGCACAATTCCTACTATGTGAAAAGATGTTCTGATGTCAAACATAGCAGGAAATTGTTGACTTAGTGGTCATTAATGGATGCCACTAGTCAACACGAGAACTCTCACCATTGATGACAATTAGAGTCAAGATGCCCAAACACATCTTGCTAGGTACGAATGAATTTGCCGATGTCGAGTCACCTAGAAAATCTGACGAACAAGGGACATTAATGTATTCCCATTGTTTGTCAGCATGAGAACTTGCCATAAAGGCATGCAAGCCTCAAGGTGTCTTTACAAGGAACTTAGACTCAAAGGACTATGGACACAATAATTTGCATTGAAGCAGGGCTTATTTGTGGAATGAAAATGACAGAAAATGGAAGATAGCAATGGAGAGAAAAAACAGCAATGGGCAATAAGCATGTGAATGAGCCTCTTTCTTTTATTTGTGGGTTATGAATGGACAAAAAGATATGGAAAGTGTATGTGAATGTAAATAGAAAATATGAAGTGAAATGAGGTGAATGGTTTATTATGAGGTATGGATGTGATGGAGACAATAGTATCTGAAAAATTTTCAAGTGTTTGGATATGATTTTGCATCAATATATTTCCTCTTTGTTGCTGATCATCCTCTTATGAAACAAATTGGTCTCTTAGAGAGACACCATTGTCTTGTTGTCATTTGTCCTTCCTCCTAGAACCTACAAAAAACTAATACTTCTTCTGCAATGGAATGTAAGATTATCAAAGGAGAGAGGTGATCAACCTCTCTAGTTATGATATTTACACACAAAACTAAGAATTTGTATTAATGAAACAAGTTCTCAAAGGAAAAATCAAAAGAATTTATACCTGCTTTGGAATTGGTGCCCCAAGTTGAATGTTTCTTCTTTTCAGCAATTTATTTCATTATTTTTCATTTCAAACTCTAATGATGGATTTCCCATTGTGCAGATCTTGTTGAGATCTTTCCAACAGTACTTGAATCATCAAAATCTGATTTCGTATGAAAAAGTTAGGCTGATTTGAATAATGAGGTTTTTCAGCTTCGGAATTGGAGAACAGTTGCGGAATTGGACTTTAGCTGCGGAATGTGCACAGTTTCTGTAGCTAAAAATATTGAATAAGAAGTTAGCCATTCATATTTCATCATCAGTCCAAAATTAATCAATACCTTCAGAAAAGTGAGCAAATAACTTATTCATTTCATTGATTCAAAATTATTATTTTTTTCTTGACATGCGGCGACTTAGTGTGGCGACTTAGTGATAACACACAACTTGACTTCCCTTTGACCGGGGTCTTTTTCATCGACTTAGATCAAATGAATAGGACACCATCCATGTACTGACATTTTCCCAGCTACCCATGTGGTTTGTTTCATCTCTTGACACCTATAACCTATAGAAGTATGAAAATGGCTGCGAAATTGCCAGTTAGATGCGGAATCAGGCTGCATTCTGCAGCTAAAAGACAGCCAACCATTAGTTTTACACATATTTGGATACTTGTGTCGTGCATAGCTTTTTATTTCTTCCGCACTTTCCTATGGAGTTTCTGTAACCTTAAAATTAAGTGATTCATCTTTAAAACAGAGATTTTCAGTTGAAACAAAACCAACCAAAATGATATTGATCCCTTCTCTAACTGAAAATGCCAGTGTTACTACACAATAAGCCTCGAGCTTCCCATACAAACAGCAGATAAAGTTCGATAAATAATCAAGGATGCTAAGGTCATGCTTGATAATAACATAGCTATTTGGCCTGAGCAAGAACTGGACTATTTGTGCAGCTTCATGCTGCAACAATACATTGTTTTGAATCCAGCTATGCATAAACTGAGCCATAGCTCATGTTTTAAGACAACTCCCAGGAATATCCAGACGATAATTTTAAAAACAATCAACACTACTACCTGCATGGGATTCATTCCGCTTTGATACTTTTTCTTCCTCTCTGGTAGTTCCAGGCAACCAATGTATTTAGAGGCAATTTTGGGTTTAACTCACAGGAAATATACATGAACAGAATGTGAGTGAGTTTTTGAATGGCCTCTGCATCGAATGCCAAGAAGCTTCATGCCACGTCAATTGGTTGGTTGCGTATCCAATTAATATTGTTGTTAACAGGTGTTACGTTTATTAGCGAAGAGCCATATCCAATCAGAAATATTGTTAACAGGTGTTACGTCTATCAGCAAAGAGTTGTATCCAATTAGAATTGCTATTAATCGGGAAGAGCAGGTGTTAGATGGGTGGCAAAAGGCGGGAGAATATAATCAGAAAACGGTTAATTATCAGCACGCCATTGATTTCAAATCGGAAGCAGCCGAATTAAATCAATTGTCATTTAATTAATTCAAATTCCGTTTTTGCAGCCCAATTAAATCAACTGTCAGTTAATTATTTCAAATTCCGTTTTTCTTCACGCGGCAGGTAAAAAGAGGCTTCAAGGAACCGAGAAATTCTCTCAAACCGCCACGAATTTCTTAAAACCGTTTCTAGGTTATCTCATTGACCCTACTGCCGAAAAAACCCATGTTTTATTTTTCTTAAATTTGTCTCCGTTTGACCAAATCGTGCATTTGAAGTTTGATGTTTTTCTTTGTTTATGTTTTTTTGAGTTAATGTTTTTATTGTTCTACATTTTATGAATTTGTTGCATTCGGCCTTCTGGGTTTCATTTCTTGTGTAATGGCTCTTGAGGCTAGCTATTTACCTATACAATAAGGAGATATGCATTCTAAATCCATGTTTTAAGATCTCCATATAATCAAATCCCTGTAGCCTCGTGCTAAACAATGTGTTTGATTTGCAGTGCAGTTTTAATCACATTCCCCCTTGTAAGTAACCCAACCAGTTTCTCATTATTGTCCACTATAAGCAATCTGGATTGGCCTGGTTTATTTAGTGTTGTGCGCCTAGGAGTGTTTAATCTTGTCTCGACCAAAGATAGAGGAGGGTTGCATGCTTTGTAATGAACCTCTGCTCAATTGATATTATCACAATATACTCCTATATTATGCTCCCTGATATTGTATGGCTCACATCTCATTGGAAAGTTACCGATTTCCTTATAAATGTTGGCAAACATCTCCATATAGTTATGGTCTCAGTTGGGATGTTCCAACAAGACGGAGGGATAGAAGAAATGATTGAGATGAAAAATAACAGTTGTAACAATGTTGATGATACTCCAGCAATGGATGGAATATAGATGAGTGTTTAAGATTTTCACTAACATTGACCTGCTACTATTGATTACAAGAGTCAGGGAAACAACTAGAGGAGGCTATTGCAGGTTTTTTTTTTTTTTGCAGGTTCGTTTTAAGGCCAAAGCTTGAACAGGAATGCAGATTTTCTATTGAGGCCACAGTGGAGACTGGAATTGGGGATAGCCATTAATTGTTTTTCTTTTTCTTTTTTCTCTGAAATTGTGAAATTTTATATGATTAATAATTTTCAATTTCAGGCAACAAAATACTTCAAGGTAAATATGCTAAAAACAGGTCTTTGACTGAGGTCTTAAGCTGATTTTTTTATCAATCTAGGCTAGGTGACTAGGATAGGATCCATGTCGGGACAATTCCGGAGATGCCCATGTGGTCAGTTTATTCATTGGATGTCTGTAACCTATTAAACCTTGAAATTAGCTACGGAGTTCACAATTAGCTGTAGAATCAGGCCACATTCCGCAGCAGAGTTGCACAATCTTATTAAAATAGGCTACAGTGTTCTAAGAACCACTACAAACCATAACCAGTCATTTTGGACAGTTGAACCTATCAAAGCAGTTGGGTTTCATATTTTTTTTTGTATCAATTGAAATGATGAAGTTTTTTTGTCTCCTTTTTTTTTAACATAACAATTCTTTTTCTGATCTTCTAGATCACACAAAGTGCAAGAGGAAATCATACTCAAGAATTATTAATTTTTTTTTACATAACAATCCTTTTTCTGATCCTCCAAATCACACAAAGTGCAGGAGGAGAACATACTCAAGAATTATTAAAAGAATTTTTTTTAGATGTAAGAAATAAGGTCTCCTAATTACACTTCCTTGGCAACGGCGCCAAAAATGTCTAGTCAATTTAACGTCTTAAATTGCTCTACATAAATTATCAATCCGGGTATCGTAAACTGATGAAGTGTGGTGCACCATATGTGCTTAGTTAACCTTTTTCTTACTTCGTTGTTGTATAGTTTTTATTTTGTTTTGGGGTTTTGTTCTTGTTGATCTCCTAAAGTGTCTAATGCAAGTGGAAATCATATTCTAAGGTCTTAAGAATACTTTTAAAGGTCAAGTAGGGATGTAGATTTCAAGACAAGGTTTATGTCCCTAATGGTAACTTCCAAAAATTAGCACTTCAAAAGATCTCAAAACATGCTATTGATAAAATTAGTACTTAAACAAGAATGGAAATGTACTGCTATTCAAATCAAACAAATGATGAACTACTGATCATGAAATCACTATCTCTGTTGTTTATCTAAACACAGAAATAAAAGTTAAGCTATTGCACTCAAACAAACCAAAAACTGCAAACTAATAAAAGTAAAATCAATTCACTTCATTCATAGTCCGATAGCTCGCCAAGTAGTCTAAGCTATGGCTCTAGAGATAACATCAATGATATGAGGAATTTGATATCTTATTGCAGAAAAATAAAGCTAAAATCAAAACACATCATTCATAGTTCGATAGCTCACCAAGTAGTCTAAGCTATGGCTTTAGGAGATAACGTCAATGATATGAGAAATTTGATATCTAATTGCAAAAAAATAAAGCTAAAATTAAATCACATCATTCATAGTCAAATAGCTCGCCAAGTAGTCTAAGCTATGGATTTAGGAGATAACATCAATGATATGAGGAATTTGATATCTCATTGCAGAAAAATAAAGCTAAAATCAAATCACATCATTCATAGTCTGATAACTCGCCAAGTATTCTAAGCTATGGATTTAGGATATAACGTCAATGATATGAGGAATTTGATATCTAAACTAACTAACAAAGCAAATGAATAAGACTGAAATCAAAGCATAACTGAAATTGAAAAGCTAAAAAAAACAAAGTCAGCAGAGAGGCAAATCTCATGTCACTATTTGATGCAAAAACATGTAAAGAAAAACTAATCTACAATCAACCGGTTGAACACACTTGCATGAATGGAAAATCTAATCTACCAAGCTTGAAAGCAATAAAATGACATAACGAAATCAAAGTAAAATTACAAAATAAAATCTAATGTGATCCATGACATCTACTTCACATCTCCTTCCATGTTGAGAACATCAAAGCTTTATTCAAATACTTCAAAATTACAAAGTACAACAAAGCTCTCCAAAGCTTTCAAAAGCCATCAAGGAAGAACTACAAGCTCCAAGCTAAGCTAAGACTCACAAGCTCTAACAAGCTAACAAATGAATGAGAGAGATCTCCTATTTATACAAAAAGATGAGAAGCCATCTCATCAATGAGAGTCCATGAATCTCTCCTTCTACCTCTAGAGTCCTAATCAAAATAGGAACTGATAAGACACATGTCTTCTTAGAGTTTCAATAAAAATAGGAGATATGACACATATCCTCATGATCCCATTATTCTTTCCACTCAAATTCGAATTTGGCCTTAGAGTGCCACATAAGGGTCTTCTAGAAGCTTCCTTTTAACCTACACATGCCAACAATCTCAACCTACTTGTTAGGTATAAGCATATGCACATTATTTTCTAATATTTAACCACAAATTCACTTAAAAAGGTTGAGAATTAATAAAGTTTGGAAAAACATAAATGTGGCCCAATGATAATGAAAGTGGGATGAATGTAGTGACATAGTAGTGAAATGGAGGTGATATAATGGACATAATAGTGAAAGTGTAATGGAAATGAATGACATTTTCAAGACCCAACAATGAGATGGGTCATTATGTGACTAATTGCCCATCGAAGAAGTCTAATAAGGGATCCTCGGAAGGATCTGAAGGTGAGGCATTAGCCTCTCAGTTCGAGATGGACTTCACCCTCATCGCATGCTTGGTGTCATCAATGATGGGTTGTGGTTAGTTTCTTGACAGTGGAGCCTCATTCCACATGACCGGTGATAAAAATTTATTCAATACCTTGGAGGAGAAAGACCTCAAGATGCGCATAGAGATGGGTGACGATGAAAGGTATAGTGTTTCAGGAGTGGGCATGGTTGCTTTTCAGAGGGAGCATGGAGCTCTTATCACCTTGACAAATGTGAAGTATGTGCTTGGACTGAAGAAGAATTTTGTATTAATCGCGATATTGGAGGACAAAGGCTACGATGTTATCTTCAGTAAGGGAAAGGTTTTCCTTAGACACATCACCACAGGACAGGTGAAACAAATTGGTTCACAAGTTAAGAACCTGTATGCTCTTGAGGTTCAAGATGCATGCAAATACTTGAGGAGCAAAGCAAATGTTAGAGACTTGGTGGTTGATAGGGAGAGTAAATTACTTCTAAACATGCAGCCCTAGAAGAAGTCTCAGACAATTGTGGAGGAGCCACAATTGGAGATGTTGAGAGGAGACCGAGTGGAGGCATCCACTCATTTAGAAACCTCCAATAGGGGGAAATTTCGAGCCAAGTGGGCAGAGGGATCACATGCAACCATACCTCCAGGTGTGAGGTGGGGCGATGTGAAGTGATAGTCTCAAGAAGTCTGAAATTGGGCAGGGTCCATTGCATGGATTGTACCTTACTACGGGAGCCCAAAGTACAGAGTAGTAGGAGGAATCAGTGGGATTGATGTAGTCAGAGATCAAAGTGACAGAGGCTAGAGCAGTCAAATACTGAAGAGCGCAGAGGAGAATTGACAACAGTGCAGAAAGGTTGAGTCAGCAGAAGCGCAAATTTTTCAGTTGACAGAGGCAATAGCAGTCAGAGACTTTGATGACAGATGCATCATACTGATTCAGGTTGGACCTTTTTTTTGTTTTTGAAGTTGTTGGAGCAACAACATTTGAGAGAAGTGTTGCATGCAGAACATTCCAAATGTTCAGGATCGAGATCGAGTTGAATTCCTTTCTTGTTGAGAGGGAGTGTTGAAATTAGCAACAAGAAATGATAAAAATAGAATCCAAAATATTCCAATTTTAATTTTTCCTTGAATTAAATTCAAATTTAGTCTCACCAGCTGCCTGGAAATAATTAATTAATTCATTATGGATTAATTAGTTGGAGAAATTCAAGCTAGAAGTCTTTCTAAAGTCATGCAACAGTTATCCCTTAAATTAAGGAGATTATCCCTTAACTAAGGAGATAAAATTGCATTGTATTTGAGTTGTAATTAGTTAGCTCAGTTCACTGAGTTAAGTCCAGTTAAATTAGTTCCAAACTGTTTGAGGAAATAATTGTGAGTTCATTCAGTTAATGCATGCATGCATCCAACTAGTGTTCTCCAGATAACTGAATATTCTCTCATCTTTAACTCATGCATGTATGTTCTGAGAAATACTCGGTTGAGCTAAATGTCAAGGACAGGTTACTATCAGTTGCATGAGTTTTCCTATATAGGAAACTCATCCATGCAGAAGGAACAAGGTTCCTTGAGGATTGCACAGTTTTACAGGGTGTGAGATCAGTGTGAATGATCAATGTTACACTTGGTAACAGAAAGATCACCCAGAGAAACTGCGCAAGGAAATAGGAGGCTTGGAGGGCAGAGGAGAAGGTTTGTGAGAAGCCTTGATTGGTCTGTGAGCATCCAGGAGGATTGTACTAAGATCTGGTTAGCTGTGATAGCTAAGGATTTGTGTAATTCTGAGATATTTCCACATTGTATGACAATACAGATAATGGGGTTTTTAGCTGAGGCTTTCCCCTGAGTATTCTTTTGTGTTTTAGGTGCATTGATTCTTCTTCTAGTTATATGTGTTCAGCTTGACCTTGCTCAAATATTTACAGTCAAAATTTCTACAGAAGTTTCAGCTACTAGCTTCTCCAATTCTTCCATTCCAATGGAAATGGTTTTGAGGACTTACTGTAAACCTTTTAGACCGTAAGGATCTTTGGAAATATTCTTTTTAGATCCTTCTTTAAAAGTAACCTTTTTAGCATGTTTTTTGTCTTCAGCAATAACTTTCTTCTCGAGGACTAATACCATTTTCTCAACAGCCAGAGCTTCTTTCATATTATCACTAAGTATTGTCTTTTAAGCTCCGCCAATGAACATAGCGATATTTGAAGGCATGGCACTGATATACCATTCGATCTGAACATTGACACCAAGTCTGGATGTAGTTGGGATCTTATTCAAGAGTTTATTAAATCTTGAATTAAAATCTTTAATCTTCTCATCAAATGAGTCTTTGAAATTTTATAATTCATTAATTAATGTTGTTATTGTTTATCATCTCCAAATTTCTTAAGGAATTGTTCTTAAAATGTATTCCAATTAGTAATTGATCCAGCAGGTAAAGAAATATACCAAGACCTCGTTGAACCTTCATATGTGTAAGGAAATAATCTACACACAACATCTTCTTCAAAAACCCCATTAAGATTAATTGCCAACATAAAATTGTGTACATGTTCTTATGTAGAAATTCCATCATCCGAATTAAATTTAGGCAACCATTTCTCTGAATGCTTAGGAAGAGGGTGTAGATGATGGTTCATGGCAACTACTCCTATACTGTTCTATGGTTTGTTTTCCATTTTGGGATTAATAATATGACTAGTGGTTGATGAGGTAGATCTAAGAGTAGATGTACTTTATGAAGGGGCAGTTGAAGTATTACAATTGAAATAGTTGCCTCAGCATCACTACTAACAAAAATAGTGTTGGTTGGTTGGAGAGAAGACATATAGGTGGATGAAGTTTTCAAAGGATGATAAGAGGACGGTAAAGGAGGATGTGAAGAAGTAGGAGCGGAATTAGGAAGTATGGTAGGAGTATGAGTTGGAGAAGATGTAGCATTATCACTAGCCGAGTATTTGACACCATAAATATGCTTCTTTTTCTTGTGAGTTGGTAATGGGAATTCAAATGGTTTAACTCCAAGTTTCTCACTTTGCGATCTGATAAGTACTCCAATACATTTTAGTGAAGAAGTAACACTACCCTTAAAAGGTTTAGGTTGAGTAAGTTATTCTCCAAAAATGGAAATTATTTCCAATTTCTGTATGAGATTTTGAAATTCAAGAGCTTCAATCGATTGTTTTGAAAGCAGTGTATATACAGAAGGTTCACTAGCTGATTTTTTAACAAGGCTAGGAGATTTGGAAGATGGTTTAGCAACTTCAAATCTAGAATCGGGTGACTTGGAATGTGATCTAGAAGTTGGAGGATATTTTTAGTTGGATTAACTTTTAGGATGGCCTCTAGATTTAGAGTGAGATCTTCTTGTCATTCATAGTTTGTTGGCCCTCCTTCTAGCGCCAAAAATGTTGATGGTATGAATTGACCCCATCAACATTGGGGGGAAACCACCCGATCGAGACCCTAATTAGGCCCTTTTACGTTTGGGATAGTGGCTCCGACTAGAATTATGGGACCAATTTCCCTTAAACAATATTGTGTGAATTGATATGGATGTTGGTGATAATAGATCTATTAGGACTACTAATATATTTTGATAAATTACTTACAAATCACTATAACTTATTATAATACATGGGTAAGTTGAAAACATGTGTACTAAAAAGATGTCGTAATAAACATAATAATGTAGATTATTATGAAATTACGATATTAATCCAATTGAAAGGAAATTAATTTAATTAAATAGTTAATTAAATTAATTTAAGTAAAACATCACATATGAAAGAAATTTCGTTGTTCACAATATAACATAATTTTCAACCAAACATGTGAGTAATGATCATGAAAGACTAACAGTAATACATGTATGCAAAAAATATTAATGAACAATTCCTTTCAAAGCAAAGAAACAGAAACAATGGATAGTAGTACCCAAGAAACTGTAAATCTGCTCATTCTGGAACTGCAAGTGGTTGAATCAGCTTTATATTAAGAAAAACTCAAAATACAATAGCAATTTAAGTTATTTCTTTACAAAATTCATAACCCTTTTCTCCATCTCGAAGAGGTATATTTATAGTCTAAATACAAAAATGATAAAAACAAACTCTACCACTAATCTCTCAACAAAAACAAACAGTAAAAGACTAATCGGGAAAATTTTTGTAACAGATTTTGAACTTAGGATGAGGACTACCCAATAGTGATTTGTCGCAACCTGTATATGTCTAGTAGACTGGTGAGCTCCGGAGGTTGCTTAGACTTGATCCTCATCTAGCTAGTAAAAATAGCAGCCTTTAACGAAGGCAAAATTTGTGTAGAAACATTGGATAAGAAACGAAGTACCAACCATTGGCTATGGGGTTTGACAAGAAACTGCCAATGATGCTCAAGGTCAATTTTAGACAACTGCTCAATTCTTTCGACCATTGTTGTACTATGCTCTAACCAAGTTTTTGATAATGCCTTGGCATCTAGAAGTGAATCTTCTAAACATTTAGGAATTAAATTTGATTGTTCAATGGTAGAATCGGAAATATTTTGAACCTCGTTCACGACAACTTCAGCTTGTTTCATTCCGATTTCCCATTCTCAAAAAATTATTAACTTTTGTGCCTCATTGATTTTGGCCAGTTTTGCTTCTCTACATTCCTCACTTTCCTGCCAACTTATAAAATCAATTAATTGCTCATTCACTTCATTGAAGTTGTTCACCATCTCATTCAACTGATCAACAAGAAATTTTCTGCCTTACATTGATCCTGAATCAATATGATCTATCATGATCTGTCTTACATTGATCCTGAATCAACATGACCTTATTGAAAAATATTTTCTATGCATGAGCATAGTATTTTACTCTTTGGTTTTTTTCTTAAACTTCGTTAATTGATTTTGCCATTGTTCAGTAAAACATGATCTTATTGCAAAATATTTTCTACTAAGGAGAGTATTTTACTCTTTGGTTTTTTTCTTAAACTTTGTTAATTGATTTTATTGCAAAATATTTTCTATCGATGCCTAGCAGAGTATTTTACTCTTTGGTTTTTTTCTTAAACTTTGTTAATTGATTTTTCCATTGTTCAGTAATTTTTTGTTTTGAGAGAATACTTCGGGTAAATCACATCTCAATTTTTTTTGTTGTTTCGAACCACTAAGTAAGTATGGTTCATAATCAAGACTTGGATGAAAATATTGATCCAACACAACCACTATATATATTGTAGAGATGCAAAACGGTCAGAGAAATGAACAAGGAAGGAAATAATAAAATGGTCAAAATAGACATTTCCTTCATTGTCCATTTGTCTGGGGCCATTTTGCATCTCTATAGTATATATAATAGTTGTGTTGGATCACTAATTCCATCCAATTTTTGATGATGAAACATACTTAGTGGTTCGAAACCGTCAACAACAAAAATTGAGATGTGATTTACTAAAAGTATTCTCTCATAACATTATAAATCACATAAGATTGCATTCATAAACTTTTTGTTTCTCTCGTCAACAACAAAAATTGAGATGTGATTTACTAAAAGTATTCTCTCATAACATTATAAATCACATAAGATTGCATTCATAAACTTTTTGTTTCTCTACCTTGAATACTTGTTCTAATGAGATAATCTTTTCTTCTTTCTTGTTTATTCTTTACAAATCTATTAGTAAAATATAATTATATTTATTGTAAATATTTTTAAAACTCTAAAATTTAACTTGAGAGATTTATTTTTCAAATTTAAATGAAATTGAATGAGTAATTGCTCTAGACACAATAATCCTAATAAAATATATAAATAAAATTGAATATATATTCTTTACAAATTTATTAGTAAAATATAGTTATATTTCTAATAAAATATATAAATAAAATTGAATATATATTCTTTACAAATTTATTAGTAAAATATAGTTATATTTATTGTAAGCAATTTTAAAAAATATAGTTATATTTATTGTAAGCCATTTTAAAAAATATAGTTATATTTATTATAAGCAATTTTAAAAAGTCCAAAATTTAGAGATTTCTTTTTCAAATTTGGGTGAAATTGAATGAGTAATTAAAAATATACATATGGGATTATTTTTTTGGTTTTCTATTTAATAAATGGAACTGGCAATTGAAATGATACATGATCAAATAAAACAAACTCATTATTTTGAATAACATGTTTATGTTTTGCCCAATAAATTACAATGTTAAGGATTTAACTCACTCGTTTATGTGAGTTCTGAGAGTTTTGAGATTACTGAAACAATTGACGTGTGGTGTGTATTAACCAGTTGTGAGATTACTGAAATAATTGACATGAGAGTTTTGAGATTACTGAAACAATTGACATGTGGCTTGGACGTGTGGTTTTTATAAACGAGTTGTGAGATTACTGAAATAATTGACATGTGGCTTGGACGTGTGGTTTGTATAAACAAGTTTTGAGAGTTGTGTGAGATTACTGAAACAATTGACATATGGTTTGGACTTAGAAATTTCTATGTTGTCAAATCTCTTAAAATGTAAAATTTAAAAATTTAATATTTTAAAATATAAAACTTACAAATTTAATGATTTCATTTATTAATACTTAATAAATTTAAAATTAAAATAAATTTATACTATATAAATATAAAAATTAGGTTTATTTTATTAATTAATAAAACCAAATCTATAAAATTTATGTAATTTCATTATACAAATAACTCTAAATTTCAATAATTTAATTATTATTATTTTATTAAGAATATAAATATGAAAAATGTTATTATGTTCTCAAAATTACAATTTTTTTAACATTTTGATTATATAAATTCAGCTTTACAGTTTTATAAAATAAAGCAATTTTATAATTTTTAATAATTTACAAAGAAAAATATATCCTTATTTTCTTCTCAAAACAAAATAGTTTAGAAAGAAAAATAGTATCCTTATTTCCTTATTAAAAAGAAATAGTTTACAAAGAAAAATATGAAAAATGTTGTCGGCTGGCTGTAAAGTATATTCTCAAAATTACAAACTTTTTAGCATTTTGATTATATAAGTTCAGCTTTACAGTTTTCTAAAATAACCACGTAACAAAAGAATTATACTTATTTCCAAGAAATGGTTTGCAAAGAAAAATTCTTGCAGTTTGATTTGAAGCTTTATCTAATATACATTCTTTCCACGACTTCAATGCAAAGAAGTGGTCGATTTGCCCCCAGTGAAACTGTGAAGTCGTATTGAAACCAAAACGTGACTAAATAAATTAAAAGCCCCATGGCGTTGGCGGTTTATATTGAACTTTATCTAAAACGCATCCCTTTATGGCCTCAATGGAAGTTACTGGCCCCAGTGAAACTATTAGTTTTCGTGTTGAAACCTAAAATATTGACACAGAAAAGCCCCAGATCCTTTCAAAGATAAAATATAAGCAAAATGTGTGCAAATTAAGGCTCACATGGAATTGGGAACTGTGCTACACGGTGTAATCTTATCAGCGCTGATTACGCAGTTGAACATGTTAGAAATACAGTGCCCGGTTTCTGATGTTAGAAATAGGGTGGCCTGTTTTTTATTTCAGAAACGAGAATTGAGTTAGTATGTATGTTGACTTGATAAATGCCTGAACCGTTGGATATTGCCAAGCGCATTCATAATGTTCATGTAACATCTACAGTGCTTGGCCATCATAATGTCCATGTAACATCTACATTGCTTAATAAAGAAATAAACACGTCAGAACAAGATAGTGTGCTACTGCTTATGGAACAATTGGATCTTCTTCAGCGGTTTTACTATAAATCAATTTCATGATTTTTCAAAATATGTATTTTCCAGCCGTGGCTATCCATTCAATATTTGTAATTCACATTTGGAACTATCCATTCAAAATTAGCAACAATTTGAACTTGAATGGTCATAAATTAGCAGACATGGCTGATTATGAAACTTCCCATAAATGGAAATAAAACACAAAACAATATTCACTAACACTTCTCATCAGGATCCATGCTTCCCATTTCCATCACAGTTCTTAGGATTTTTGAAATTCTTCATAGGATATCGCCCTGGAACGTGTAGCAGAGAAGAGGACCTGGGTAGAACCACAAAGAGATGGCAGTCCATACTTTTTAATGCGCATGAAATTGAATCAGAGATGTCTCGCAGGACCACACCAAGCATAAAAGCTTTGCAAGAACACGCCAAGATGGCATTGGCATATGCGACAAATCATAGGCTCCATGGCCATTGATCTTGGTTGATACTTGACGTTACAAAGAGGATTTGAACACTAAAAATTTTGCTAATAGCATTGCTTGTCAAATGAAAATATTTAGTAAAAAGAGAATTTGAACACTTTGTCAAATGAAAATATTTAGTAAAAAGAGAATTTGAACACTAAAAAGTTTGCTAATAGCATTACTTGTCAAATGAAAATATTTTTTAGTAAAAAGAAGTAAATAATTCCATACTTCAATGCCTTATATAGCAACAATCTCTTAATTATATCCAGCGGCTTCGGCAATATATACACAGGTGTAATACTTGTAGAAATGTAACATACATGAAAGGATGCATGTCTTTCATAAGAAATCATTGACTAAACGTTAATCTTTTAAATAAATATAAATTACTACTGGTCTGATGCTTTGTGAACCCACAATTTTACCACTTGTCTATTTTTCCATAACCCAACATGCATGTGAAAGCTCAGATGATGGACAAAAGAGCTAATCATGGTGAAGCATAATTTGACTGCAGCTTCATCAAATGAAACAGTTTGCCGCGACTCCAACCGAAATAGTGGTAAAATCAATCTTCGCCCCTCTACTCTATTTGTTGTTTTCTCCAACGCTACTAACTCGAGGGGAGTTCTATAATTCAAAACATTGTTGCATTTTAATGTGTACGGGCAACCAGAGCTATGGAACTGTGTTCTGTTATGAATGACTCTCCTATATAATCCAGCGGGTCGAAGTCCAGAAAATGAGTGGCAGTCACTACTGCGGAGAGTGCTTTAGGTTAAAACACTATTGCATTGTAATGGGTACGAGCAATCAGTTGAAAGTGTACAATCGCTGGTGTTGGTATTATCTGGGGAGTGCTTTAAGTTAAAACACTATTGCATTGTAATGGGTACGAGCAATCAGTTGAAAGTGTACAATTGCTGGTGTTGGTATTATCCTCTAGAAACTGCTCAGGCTCATATTCAACAATCTGCTCCTCTGTTGCTTGTTAGTATTCTGGTCCATCAGTTTAGTATTCTGGTCCGCCTCTCCTAAATTACAGATATTTGCATGGTTAGTCACATACCAAGGGTAGACAACCAAGGCCTGCTTTGCGAAAAGTGGACTCACGATGGACTCTGCTTAGTCTGTCGAAAACTGGGGAAAATGAAGCATGACAATAACTTCAAAGTGCCATTTTCCTTTCCCTTATGTTCAAGCAACCTTACGATACTCCAACAGCGCGAAGTCCATAAAACAAGTGGCAATCACTACCACTAGCTGTTACTACGAGAATACTGTGCAATCTGAGCAAGCAAGGGTTATGGTTTGAGTCGCTGCTTGTTTGTTATTGAAGTGGTGTGTCGCCATGCTTCATCCACTTCCACGCAGGCTGGTCTTAGATTGGAACCTAAAGCAAGCCCAAGTAAGCTTGCCATAGTAGGAGGAACAAAGTGGAAGTAACGATAAAAAGGGAATAGGTGGTAGGGAAAGTGAGAGGAACCGCGGTTGCATTGTGGTGGGTACGGGAAACCAAAGCCATGGAACATTGTCTGAATGACTATGTTGTATAATCCAATAGGTCGAAGACAAGAAGATGAGCGACAATCACTACCTCTAGCTATTACTACGAGAAGACCAGGGCTTCCAAGAATCCATTATTATTTATGTACACCGAGGGAGTGACATTAGGTAAGCAGTAAACCTTGTCCAAAAGGGTAAACACGTGAATGTAAATGTATATGGAATAATTTAAATGTAAATGTATATGAAATAATTTAAATGTATATGTTATTTCAGTAGTCATATCTCTAACAACCCCTTGAAATAGTAAACCTGGCCCAAGAAGGTAAACACAAGAATTTAAATGTATATGAATTTAAATGTATATGTTATTTCAGTAGTCATATCTCTAGCAACCTCTTGAAATAAAAAAGATGGTTTATGCTTGAGAAGTTGAGTATGTACTTAATTCATGGTACTCTATATGTTATTTTTCCATGAAGTGTGGTTTACCTATGTAGAGTAACCACATGAATACTCTTTTTAAAACCCTTTCAAGGTCGCAATAAGCGAGTGATTTATGCCTAGTAGATGAATAGATAGTTCGTGATTTACCAATGTAGAGTAACCACATGAATACTCTTTTTAAAACCCTGTCAAGGTCGCAATAAGCGAGTGATTTATGCCTAGTAGATGAATAGATAATTCATTTATTGGAAGTAAAGTCAAAGTTCAGCATTATCTATGTTCATAGTACTAGTAGTAACAGGCATGTAATAGTAGAGTAACATAAGGTATAGCGTTTGATGTATTGCATAAATTCAAATATGAAATAAGTTTGAAAGCATGCTTAGCATCAATACAGATTAACATTGATTAAGCTTTACCTCTTAAAATAGTGGGTTATGTGGTGTTATGAACTGTAATTTTTCATATAAGAGAAATTCAATCAAACCTTCAAATCACAGTAATAGTGCCTTCTACTATGCAGATTGGCTTACTTTTGCTTCCTCAACTTACAAACTGTCATACATTTGCTTCCTATATAGTCGGAACTGTAACTCATTGCAAATGCAACCCACTATTAACTAGCTCCATGCCTTCGCTTGGATGGGGATGGAACTGTAACTCATTGCAAATGCAACTCTGCAAATGCAACTCACTAGCAAGCGATGGGGATGGAATTGTAACTCATTGCAAATGCAACTCACTAGCAAGCGATGGGGATGGAATTGTAACTCATTGCAAATGCAACCCACTATTAACTAGGTCCCTGCCCTCGCTTGGATGGGGAAGGCTTCGCTTTCAACTGGGGTACATCTAGAGATTTATACTTGAGCCTTCTGCACCAAAGCACATTTTACAATAGCAGATCCAAGGCGTGATACCAGAGCTGCACGCAGATAGCCAAGTGGAAATGTTATTAGAAGACCATTGGAGATTTATACTTGAGCTTTCTGCACCAAAGCACATTTTACAATAGCAGAGCCAAGGCGTGATACCAAAGTTGCATGCAGATAGCCAAGTGGAAATGTCATTAGAAGGCCATTGGCTACGGAGAAAACATTGGATATAAATGGCAGTGCACGAGAAAAAAATAAAATTGAATACCAGGAAAAGTTACAATGGATATAAATTATAGTGCACTTGCACACTGAGAAACTTTGGTTAAATTTCAAAATGAATGAATATTGTCCACATAAAACGTTTAGAAACTTTGGTTAAATTGTGATAACCATGAAAAAAAAAATTGGTCAAACAATGGAATCGCTGGTTAACGACGGAGTGATTGCTATACTCCTGCAGGTCAGGGACTAATAAGAGTTAAGTGGAACTAACGGATTTTCTAGTATCTCTTTTTTGTCGGTGCTCTTTCAGCATAGTGTGCATAAGTTGTGCGATGTAAAAACAAGGGGTTAAAATGAAATTTTAATTGAGCATCCCACTATAATTTTGAAGTTGGAAGATGAAACCAATGCCATTTGCCAAAAAGTCGAAGAAATTCAATTGACTTTAAGCTAGTGACATTTAATTCTCTCTCCAATCAAGCACTTCAGCTAGTTCCATAACTACTTGTCCAAATTTAAATGAACCAATTTAGGATATAGAATGGGTTCACCCCCATAATGTTTTGTAGTTTTTAGAAAGTTTTTACTTCCAATGGTGTAATGGAAAAGTTTTATCTAAGTGACATTTTGTAATCATGTCCTCATTTGATTTTTTTTCTAAATCCAAGCCAACTAAAAAGACATAATAAAGTCGAATACATCTCATGTACTTGATACGCCCGAATTTCAAATTGTACTCAATAAAAATTCTAGTTTCGATTAAAACAATCGAAAATATATATATTTAAAATAAAATAAAATAAAAATTCAATCTCATTCAAATTTAAATTTATAGATATATTGATTTTTGAATATATAAGAATTTTTTATTTTGCAAAATTTTTTTTTATATATTAAATTTTTTATTAAAATATATTTATATTCATTTATTATGATAAGATTAATATAAATTTATTTTATTCACAGATTTAACATGTGTTAAGAAGGATCAAATTTTTTAAGATAGAGTACAAAACTTAAAAAAAACTTTGAGAAATTCAGTATTTTTATTGAAATTTTGAGTTAACAAGATCCAAGTGACCAAAAGATAATATTTTTGGTCACTTGGATCATGTTAAGTCAAAATTCCAACAAGTCTTCAATGGATTTCATACAAAATTCACTGAAAATATATATGTGAAAAAAAGAGAAAATCTAGAATAATAAGATTATTTAAAAAATAATAATAATAAGATTTAATTCTGGTAGATTGTTTTATATAATACATATTTATATATTTTTTTATTTAACCATATAATATATATAATTGGCATTGAAATATTTTGCTTTACATTCTCATTAAAATATTTTATCTATTAGCTACACTGATTTTTTTATCATTATAATATTTTTTAAATGCCACATTAATTTTATCTTCAGAATTAAATGAATTATATACCTCTCTCTATTACTCTCATTAAAAAGTAATTGATTTTTTTTACTTCCAATTGTTGTGTTTTTTAAGTCATTGAAATATGTTATTATAATCAACAATAAAATATATATATACATATATAAATCTCCAAATAGATCAGTTAGTATGGATATTCAAATAGTTTATTTAAATATTGTATTGGAATATTTTTAACAATTACACTTCTTCAATCAAAAGTGAAACTATAACCCTTTTTCTAACTTTTAGTTATTTTATCTCTCTTTAAAGTTAAGATAAAATTATGTCATTTCACATGGGGTAGGAATATTTTATTTTTTACTTTTAGTTATTTTATCTCTTTAAAGTTAATATAAAATTGTGTCACTTCAATTAGGCATAGGAATATTTTATTTATGGTTTTGGGCAAAAGAATATTTTATTTATGGTTTAGAGCTAGAGAGAAATATTTTTACCACATTTCCTTCATACCAAACATGTATATTCATTTTTGTTTTTATTATATTTTTTTTTTATTTAGAGAATATTTTATTTTTATTTTAAAAAAAACACATGTCAATCCAGGTTAAACATTATTTTCCTCAATTATAAAATACACCTCTTAACAAAATATAATTTTTTAAAATATTATTTCTCACATAATTATAAATGGTCATTATTGATATTTAAAATAAAATAAAATGTAATTTAAATTCATATAAATTTGCAATTGATATTTTTAAAATGACCGTCTCTATTTTATAATGAACTTAATTTTGTTGGCAAATAGACTTAATCTTGTTTGCATTGGATTGATTTGGAAATTTTTCTCATAATTAGTGTGAGGTCATTATTTAAAGTTCCTCTATTTATTACCCAATGAACATGAACATGGTGGCTCCACTAGGGTAAGAATTGGTATTATTGTATATTGGAATGGTTTGAAAGAAGCATTCATTTAAATATCATTAGCACGAAAGTTCACCAATAGTATTTTACAGTCTTCCTAGAACACATTGCCAATATGACCAATTTTATAGCTTGATTCTTGTCTACCTATGAATCTTGTTATTAAAATAAAATGTATAATTAGGTTATTTGCATGTAAACCCATATATTGTTGTAGCTGGCAATCGTTTTGAGGTATTTGTCTAAACATGATTAGTATGAATGTTCAACAATAGTATTTTATATTTATAGGAAGCATTCGGCTAATCATCATTTGTATGAATGTTCATCAATGGTATTTTAGACATCATTGAAAGCCAACATTTGTCTAAATATCATTACTATGTATGTTCAACGATGGTATTTTAGACATCATTTGAAGAAAGCATTCAACTAAACACTATTAGCATGAATGTTCAACAATGGTATATTACAGTTTTCCTTGAAACATTGTCAATATGTATAATTTGATAAATCTGGATTGTTGTGTTCCTAGACTCAATGAATCTTATTATAAAAATTTCATGTAAACTCATATTAAAGTAGTAGTTATAGTTGTAAAATAATTGTAACAAGTCATTTCTAATAAGTATTGCCTTAATAAGGGTGCTAGGAGGGAGAAGGATACTCTATATGTTGGAAATGTAACTAGTGTTAGTCTTCATAATGTAATTCAAATATATTATTAATGTATTTATTATATTCATCATTATTATTTCTAGTCAAAGCATGTTCTTCATGCTTATAGGATCAATTGAGCCAAAAGAAAAAAAAAATTATTAGTCAAAGAAACGTAATTGAGTCAAAGTCTCAGGTTAAAAATCCATGTAATAAAGTTAATAAAAGCAAAATAAAAACAAGGTCATGGGATACTTATTCCAAGTTGAATGTTGGGAAAAACATCCTAGTGTGGGTGTTTATTTGGTTTATTATGGCTAAGGGAAATTGGAAAAGGATTTGAAAAGGTAAAGAGGCATTAGTTGGCAATTTTTATTTATGAAAAATAATAGAAACTAGGAAAAAATGAAGGTGAAAGGTCACAGGTTGCATGTGAAGAGGAAAATGAAGGAAAAATAATGAAAATTGAAGAAAATAGAGGTCTCATTGATAAAAAGGCTTCTGAGGATCAGTTCACAATCTTTTGTCAGTTTAGTTTTGGAGCTCTCTTTATTCTCTCTACTGTCACATACTCTTGCACACTTAGAGCATTCTTGGAGCACTCTAGCATTGGAGCAAGGAAAGCAAAGGAAGGACAAAGAAGGCAAAGGAAATCAAAGATCAAGCAAGGAAGAGTTGGATAAGTTGCTACAGCAGGATTACTTGCAACTATCGAGTTGCATGTGTGATTTCCTTGCTATTTTTGGCATGCATGGTGCATGAATGTGTGTATTTGGTTCTCTTGTTGTCATTGTCATGGCTTTTGTCAGGTGTGACAGTGGTTTTCAACCTTGCCTTTCCATTACCAGATAGCCATGGTGTGATGGGGTTTCTCTTATTTGGTTGAGCTGGATTGTCAGATGGTCTCGAAACTGAGTGGGGTGGTCTCAAGGAGGAAACACAAGGCCTAGGAATCCTTGGGCTGGTGAAGGTGGGATTGTGGTAAATTTTGATTGTGTATACCCTCGTTGGGCCTACGAATCCTCAACTGATGAATGGTGGGATATATTGTAAAGCATAGAGGGTGGAGATGAATAAATTCCCCATGGTTTAGGTGGAGAGATCTGAAGGCATCCATGCTTGTATAGGACTAGTGATCCCTAGACCGGTATATGGTGGGATTGCGGTAAATCCTGGTAGTGTATGTTTCTTGTTTGGGCCTACGAAACCTTTGGTGGGATTGCGGTAAATCCTAGTTGTATAGATGAGGGATTAGGCCTACAAATCCCTTGGTGGATTGCAATAAATCCTGAGGAAGCCCCATTTCTTTTGTTGTAAGTCTCATATTCATGCTATGATTATGGCACGGGGGTGATTGGCTAAAAAAAAGATTTGGTTCAACCCAATCTATGGTTGGGTGGTACGTGGAAGTCCTTGACTTGCTTGGCTTTTGCATATGTTAATAAGATCTCTTTTCCTCTTGTGTTCCATGTGTAAATATACTTGTTAATATGTGGTTTTAATGGTTATTCTATCATTGTTATTTTGTTGGTTATATGTTGGTTATAAGCATGATTTATGATAGACTTTGGTTATGGCTCTCATCATGTTTTAATTAGTAAATGAAATTTTAATGAATGTATGACATAATAGATGATAATGCATCCATAATGAGAGGGCATCAGACCTTCTTGACGAACCTCAGATAAGTATGAGGTCCCTATGTTCAGATATGTTATTATGACCTGCAGATTACATGTTCATGATGTGTTTGACGGAATGTTTATCATGGATGTTAGGGGGTCATGTCGAGTACTTGTTCAAGTTTGTTTATTAGTAGCCTTGTCTTAATGTTATTTATCATTTCTAGAAGTTTCATGAAGTTCTGGACAAAGGCCTGAGTCCTAGCCCTGGAAAAATGGCTTAGAATTTGGGGTCGTTAGCACAAAACAACCTGAAAAGGGCCACATTCGCATGGATGCCTTGCTGTGGGAGTGATTGGAGGGTCCTAGTCACATGGAAAGCTTGTCATGGGAGCAACTGGGGGTCTAGTTCAGAAAAACGTCAAGTTGGCTTAGGGTTGGACATCTTGAGGGATCGGTTGGATCCTAAATGTTCAGAAGCTCCTGAGAAAGGTCAGATTGGTCTTATCTTGTTAGTTCCACTTTCTTAACTGTACATGGGGGTTGAATCATATCATAGTAACTCTTCATCACATGTTTACCCCTGTGGACTGGTTAGCTTTGGTAAATGTGGGAGGAGGGTGTTACAAAGTCCCATTTGCACTTCTTGTAAGAAAAGAGGAAAAAAAAAAATTATTGAGTCAAATAATCAAATTGTCAACCACAAGACCAAGTCGACCCTCCTTGACTAGTTGGCCTAAGAGGCATCTTTTCAACCTCCTAGATAGCTATAAATACAAGACAGATCGACCTCTTGGAAGATCCTTCATTCACACACATCATCACATCGATTTTTGTGCCAGACAAGAAGAATACAGTTGAAGTCAAAGGAGAGAGAGGAAAATTTAAAGGGGAGAGAGAATATGAGTTTTTATGCCCCAGTTATATTCACACGTGTGAATTTTTCTAAGGTACTACAAGCCTGAAATTTCAAGGGGCTGAAATTTCAGGAGTTGATCGGATTTCATAAGGTTGACCAGTGTTGACTTTGACTTGATTGGAGGAGATTTGGAGGAGGGTTGACTTGGATCTTTATGGAAGTATTGGTATTAATCTTGGGTCTTAGATATCTCACTTTGATATGATTCTATAAGAAGAGGATTTTTGGGTAATCCCCCTTGTTACAGATCCATTTGGGCACATCAAATCCCAACATTCAGATTAGTGTTTTAGGACTCATCAAACCCTAAATTTAGTTGTTTCATGCCCTAAACAAGTCAACCCTTAGAATGTCTCCTTCCTAGACAGTTTCATGACTTGAAGACATCCAGAAATTGCCTCTAGAGGGACCAACGCACGTAAGCCCTTATGAAGGTGCGCTGCAAAGCAGTTAAGTCCATTGTTAGGGTGCTCTGCAGAGCACTTAGGCTTCCTTTCACCTGCACTGGGCGAGAATGAGTGAAATTCACATAGGGTTTGGGGAATATTCTTATCTTTTGGAGTCATCTAGGAGTTTCCCTATCTTATCAACTCCTATGAGCTCGAAAATGGATGAGGAATGAGTTAAGGATCATCCTATCCTCTCTCCCTTCCTCCATGGAACTAATTCTAAGTATGGAAGGCCATTCAATGTCACCATTAATGACAAAACCTCCTTCATCTTCCTATAAATTGACCACTCATTTAAGTGATCACGGGCTGGATTATGTTGAATTGTAAGGAGATAAATATGCTATGAGACTTAACTTTGGAGCAAATGATGTGATGCCACAAGCTTGTCTTGCTTTTGATGTGATGTGGGTGGGATCCAAGCTGGAGGAATGACTTTGAATCAGACACTGATGGTTGTAATTCCTTCTTCTATCTAATAAAGTGTTTGAACCTTTTTGCATATGTTGTGTTCTTTCATAATGCTTATATGTATGAATTGCTTTTGATTCCTTTCATTTATATTCAATGGATCATATGCTTTGATCGGTTTTCATCTTCTGTTATGTTGACAAAGTAATTTTCAAGCAGATTAAGTACAGGAAGGAGCCATGGAGCCGACACAAGGGAGACGAGAGGAAAGCAGAACTACAGGTAGGCCTTCTATCCTCTCTTCTTATATATTTCTTATAGGGAAAGTCTAAAACACTTTAAACTGTTGTTCTAGACACAGCTACTTGTCAAGTGAATTAGTATTTATCCGTAGATGCTAAATTCTCCAAAAAAAATTAGCGACTCCTCTGGGGAAGAATCATCTTTCCTAGTAGCTTGTCCACCTCCTAAGACATCCTTACAGACTCTATTTGTGTTCATAGATTGTAATTCAATTGTTTACATTGAAAAATTGGTCAAAATTGTGTTAAATTGCCTCTTGAAATGGCTTACTGTCACCATCGCAGGCTTGTGAGGGACACAGTGCGCTGCAAAGCATCCCTAGCTTAGGGACAGTGCTCTGAAGTGCACTGTCTCCCACTCTAGGCTGCGCTGATCCTCCTAGGATCAGTTTCCCACCTTTGGAAAGAGTTTTTGCCAAATTTTCTCTGTTTGATTGTTTGATGATTAATCAATGAATGTTATTTCTCATAAAAATAGTGTTTATCTCCTGGTCTAGCCCAACTTTTATTGGATTGATTAATGTTTCTTCATGTTTTCTTTGTCATTATCGATCAATAGTCAAAGTTAGGATATAATTGATTAATCTTCATTCGAAATAAAGTGTCGTAAAGTCTTCTCTTCCTTCGAATTTGAATTGTCGTAAAATTCTTCGTTCATATGAAATATTGATTGATTGTATGTGCATATTTCCTTTTTGTTCATATTCACATTAAAGGAATCGAAAATAAATACATGCATGTTGTATTGAAAGAGTTTGTGTGTTTTGATAAGAATAGTGTAGGGAAATTGCATTTAGATTGTGCTCTTTTCTCTTTGATCAAAAGAAATCTTATTGCTCTATCCCTAAGTAGCTATGATTTTCATCGTTAAATTGAATGGAAAGAATGCTTATCATGATACTTGCATTCCTAGGAATTTCAGAATACATCACGTGGTGAACTTGAAAGGCAAATTCCTACGCAATATCAACTTAAAATAAACATCAATTTACCTAATGGAGCATTGTCATTAACGAGAACATTTAGTGGTTCTAGGCTAGAGACGTGTACCGGCATTGTAAAACAAAGCAGTTATCACTAACTTGTCTGCAATACATCCTGTGTGTGATACCTCATTCCACGTACGTGAGTATATCGTAGCTCGTCCACGAACCTTCAAGTATATAGAGCGGTGTTACAGTACGTAAAGTATATGGGAATGCTCTCATTGTGCGGTTTTGCATTAGACAGTGCTTATACGGACTGGGCCTCCACGTACCTTCAGGTATATATGGGAGGACAACTCTAGGTTGCTATCTATCCTTAAGTAACCGCGTCGGCCGCCTTGTAAACTGTGATACACAGAACACAAAATTTGGGGAGATTCCCTGCCCGTATTTCTTGGTTCGCCAGGAGGTACTCTGCAGTTCACAGTTTCTTGGTAAACCTTTTGCCTAGTATACCCCTTTTTGTTTATTTCTTTTTTGATAATAAAATTAATCAACAATCGTGGAGGAACATCAACCCATACCCCATCATTCGCAAAGAACAGCGAGCAAACCACTTTTGCCTCCCGAAGGCAAAGCGGTCTCGTTTAACTGAGTCTAGTACAACATGAACTCCTAGTTCTTCATCTGAATTACCTGAATCATCTATTTCTGTAAGTACTGAGACTCCAGTTACTCTAGCTATTTCTAGCCCATCAATTTCTGAAGAAGAAGTTTCACAATTACTTGAGGACATTAGCATTGATCCTAGTGAAACAGTAACCGAGGTTGTTCAACAACAAGTTGATCCTCAACTTGAAGTTGCTCAACAAGAAAGTACTTATGAACTTGAATCAATTCAACTAAAATTTAATCCAGAATCTATCCCAGTTCAAACAGAAGTTACATCTGAACCTGAAGTTGTTCAGGAACCTATTTCTGAAACTGTTTTTCATTTACCTGAACATCTGGACTTCGAATTTGAACATTTAGAAGTTGTTAGTTTACTGGAAGACGATCAACCGGTTACCCCTCAGAAATCAGTAACTATTGAAACTTCAACTTCATCAACACCAAAAAAAAATTACGGACCTGATGGTGAATTTCTTCCACCATGTTTAATTGCTATAGAGGAGGAATTGGAACAAGATTCCACACCTAGAACCCCATTTCACTTTGGAACTGGGCTTTATCTTTACCCTAATACTCCTGATTTTTTCGCTCCATTTGATCCTGCTTCTTTTAAAGTACCTGTCGATTCTTTAGGACAAATTTTGGGTCAGTTAACTATGGCTGAACAACCGTAAACATCTCAGACTATATCATCTGATGTAGCTGCAGTAGAATCTTATGTTGCAACCTCTTCGATGTTTTCTACTACACCTAAGTCACACTTGTATGGTGAATCGTCCATCCCGTTTGGTTACCAATCATTTTCTGGAACCCACTCAGGGGTTGCTTCTAGACCATGGTCATCACCCATGTCCTCAAGCGGAATTTTACCTGGTTCTTCTCTAATGGGGACTCAACAATTTGATCCTGCATATCAGTATCAAGTTGGGCAATCTGGTCAACAAAGACCTATGTATCCATTAATATCGGATTGCCACCATATGGAGAGCAATATGCTTATTCACCGTATCCTCCTTATTTCGGAGGACTACCATATGGTAATATCCCGCAATATTCAGGTTAATCTGAAATTAGAGTTTGTCAATGGCAACCAACAATGCTAGTTCAACCGAGGCTTGTGTATCCAACACAACCAATGCAAACTGTTTCAGCTATTCCTACTACACCTGTTGTTACTACTTTACCACAGTCACAAGTTCAAATTTTTGTATCTCAACCAGTACAAACTGATCCTTCTACCTTACAACCTTAAGTTTCAGGTCAAGAAGTTCAATTTCCTCAGGTTGTTGTACAACAACCACTTGTTTCTGGAGTTCAGCAACAACCTCAGGTTAGTATACCCTTATTTGGATTGACCCAGGCTTACACTGGTATAGTTTATTCACAACCTAGCCAATCTTTCATTGTTGGATAGTAACAACCGTTAAATCAACAGCAGTTGTACCAAAAACAACAACAGTTGATTCAACAACCATGGCAGCCTCAATTTCAACAAGCCCAATTCCAGCAATTCCAACCCCAGTTTGGACTTGTTCCACAGGCTCAACCTGGTTTTGGTCAACCTCAAGCTTACCAAGGTACTGGTCAACAAGGCTTTGCAGGTTATGGACAACCACACATTCAACCTGGTTATCAACAACCATCTTATACTGGTTTTGTTCAACAACCATACCAAGGTTACCAAATGTAGATGCCCTATGTTGGTATGCAAAGACCTATTGCTCAGGAAATTCCATCATATCCTGGGTATGCTCAACCTGACTTGAATCGACAGTTGTTGTTTGTAGCAACTTTAGAATTACCAGATTTAAATCGGATCACTAATGATCCAATCTTATATGCACCTTGGTGGTCGATAACTCCGCAGAAGTTACCATCTGACATTCCGAAATTTAACGGAAATCCTGGAGAAGACCCATCAAATCATGTCATGACTTTTCATTTGTGGTGTTCATCAAACTCCTTAAATGATGATTCGGTTAGACTTCGTCTTTTCCAAAGAACACTTACTGGTCCAGCTGCTAAATGGTACATTGAGTTACCAAGAGCTTCTTTCGATAATTTCACCACTTTAGCCACTACATTTTTGACCCACTTCCAGTTACCCATCAGATACGAGACTGGAACGAAACTCCTAACCAACTTTAAACAAACTACTGCTACCCATATATCAAATCATATTCATGAGTGGCGGCGTCATCATTGAATGGTTAAGACATATGTTCCCAATCATCTTTTAGCTGAGTGGTTCATAAAATCCTTGTTTCCATCAATCACCAAGGATGTGGCAAAATGTGGAGTTGTCACAGAAGAGCAAGTTATTGCTCGTGCCCAATACTTGGATTTGATTTACACACAATCCAGCACGCTTTATGATAAAATACCCAATGCACCTCAACCATCTTTCACTGTTACCCCTCCTCCACAATCAAGTAAGGACTCTCATGCTGGCGATGGTGTGATCGATTCTTCAAGCACTCAAACAGCAGGAAGACCATCTCGTCAAACTCTTGTTATTTCAAATCAAACTACCAATGCATCAGAAAATACTCTTGCCTCTGAGATTAATGTCATGTCATCTGACAAAGGCAAAAATCCAAAGCAACTAGGGAGCAAGAAAAAGGGGAAAAACAAAAAGAAACAAGAAAATTCCCCTCTAGAGAAATCATCTAATTCCTCTACTTCAGCAAGGAAACCTTGTTATCCATGTCTGATATGTAATGACGAGCATTTTACAAGATATTGTCCACACCACTCTGATATCTCTAAACCTTTAAAGACTTCAAACACATCGGCAATGTTGATCAATCTATTTCCAACCCGGAGACACATTTGGCTGCAACAGACCATGCTTCCACATCCCAAGTACTCATGTTATCCATCACAAAGCCACAAAACGAAGTTTTGGTGTCAACGAGAAACAAAGATTATGGAAATCCGTCGTCATAATCGAATAATCAAGCCACTGATCAACGTAATCCTTCGAATTCGACTTCATCTGAAGTTGTTCCGCCCATCGTACCTGAATTGACAATAAAACCACCAAAGAGAGTTGTGCACAAATCAACATTCAACCCTCAGGCTCGAGCAGCTCAAAATTATAACATAGTGGAAGATCTTTCTCAATCACCTTCTGCTATGTCGACACTCGAGGTGTTGCAAAATTGTCCCTCCCAGAAGCAGGCTTTACTATTAGCAATAAGCGGAATAGATCCTACAGATTCAAATCTTGTGGTTTTTAACCATGTGGGATATACACCACAGTTACCGGCGTAGTTAGCTTTCCTAATTCAAGTAAAAGCTCTCAATAAGAATGTTCACCGAACTATTATTGATGAGGGGGCATCTACTTGCATTATGTCCATAAGCTGTTGGAAAAAACTTGGTTCATTGTCGTTGTCACGATCACTAGCCACGTTGAAAGCTTTTGATGGAAGAACATATACTCCATGTGGGATTTTGAGTAACCTACAAATCGAACTAGGGGGAAAAATAGTTACTGTTGAAGTGGAGGTAGTTGATGGACCCCTCGATTACAACATTTTACTAGGAAGGCCTTGGGTATATGCTATGGATGTTGTGGTTTCCATGTACTTTCGTACTATTGCATTCCCTTTTAAGGGTGGAATCACAATCATTGATCAGCTAGCCTTCTTTACCAATATTTCACAGGCTACGGGAAGCATTCCGTTGGTACACGGACCCCCATTGTCACTTCAAAGTGTTGGAGTAAGTCTCTTTAAAGATCCTTCCCTAATGGGTACTTTTACCCTACCGTCACCATCTGATTTGGCAGAAGTGGCAAGAGTAGAGACTTGCAACATTATTTCCTCCACCTCATCTGATTTAATGAGGATTACCAACTAACTCTAAGTTGATAGTAATATTGAGGTGATGTCATTAAGCCCCATTGAATCATCATAGAAATCAATCTTTCGGGCTTGTGCGGCAAACCCAAATCTGCACTCAACAATTGTATGGGTAGATAAGTCGTTAGAATATGGTACCTCTTCATATCCTTTTTCACGTATACATTCTACGGATGAAGGAATCATCCAATCAATGATGATTGGAGAGGAACCATGGGAAGATTATCATCATCGTTCCCATCTTCCAGATGACATTGAAGATTATTCAAATGAACTAAACCACCCATTAATCGTTGATTTCCTATCGAATTCAATTTTCATAGACATAATCGAATCTGAGCGAAACCTGTCAAATATTGAAGAAACAATTTCTATTAATATTTCGACCAAGCCTAATATTGTAGAGAATATTCATGTCGGAAAATCTTGTTCTCCATTGGAACTCGATAATTACCATGCTCTTTTTCGTGAATTTAGAGATATTTTTACATGGCCTTACGATGAGATTCCAAGCATTTACTCAAGTATTGTTGAACATGAAATTAAAATGTACCCTGATGTCAAGCCAGTTTGATAGCGGCTTCGACCTGTTCATTCGAAGAAAGCTACTGCAATTAAAGAAGAACTTGAAAAATTGTTGCGGGCTAGTTTTATTTACCCTGTTCCTCTTACTGACCGGGTTTCCAACATTGTTCCTATCATGAAGAAACAAGGAACAATAAAAGTGTGCATCAATTATAGGGATATAAATCAGGCATGTCCAAAGGACAATTATCCTACTCCTTTTATCAACCAGATTATTGATGAATGTGCCAGATGCGAAATATTCTCATTTATGGATGGATTTTCTGGCTACAATCAAATCAATATACGCCAACGGGACCACTCGAAAACAGCTTTTATTTGTCCATGGGGCACATTCGCCTATAGGAAACTCCCATTCGGTTTGAAGAATGTTGGGGCCACATTTCAGAGGGAAATTAATTATGCCTTCCATGAAATCAAACACAGTGTTCAACCTTACCATGATGATTTACCTGCTCATTGACGAAACCGGACTGATTACCCGCAACACTTGAGAGCAATATTTTTACGGTGCCGACACTACAAGATTCGACTCAATCCACACAAATGTGTGTTTTGCGTTGGTTTTGGTCGCTTGCTTGGATTTGTAGTGTCTCGAGAAGGGATTCGACTGGATCCATTAAAGGTTCAGGCAATTCTGGATTTGCCTCCACCTTCAAATCTTTTACAGTTATAGAGACTTCAAGGGAAAGCCAACTTTCTGAGGAGGTTCATTCCTAATTACGTTGAAATGGCTAAAGGTTTTACACGTCTTTTGAAAAAGGAGATACCCTTTCATTGGGATCAGGTTGCGCAAGCTTCCTTTGACGCTCTTAAAGATACCCTGATTAGAGCTTCATTAATGTATTCTCCAAATTACCAAAATGACTATTACATGTATCTCGCCGCTACAAATACAACCATTGGCATGGTTTTAGTCCAGGAAGAAAATGGGATTGAACATCCTATTTATTACTTGAGTCGTAATCTCAACGATACAAAAATTAGGTACTCTTATGTCGAAAAACTAGCTTTGGCAGTTGTTCAAGCTGTTCAAAGATTTCGCCATTATATCTTGTTACGGAAAACAACTGTCATTTCAGATTGCAACCCTATGACATACATTTTGTCACGTCAATTGCTAGGGGGAAATATTCAAAATGGATATTTATTTTACAAGAATTTGATTTAGAATTCATCAAGTCTAAATCAAAGAAATCTCTAGTTTTCGCTATGTTACTATGTGACCTTCCCTCGACCTCCATCGATTCAGCATCCGAACCATCAATTTTGGATGAGTCTCTATTTCTAATTTCATCATCTGACGACTGGTATGGAGATATACTGATTTATCTCCAAACCCAAACTTTCCGGAAAGATACCTCTCGCTTGCAACAGCGACGTATTCATTACCAAGCCAAAGATTATCTGATCATTGGCAACACCCTTTACCATCATGGTATCGATACGGTTTTAAGAAGGTGCCTCACACATGAGGAGGCCGAGAAAGCATTTAATGATTGCTATTCAAGTGCCTGTGCTGGACTTACCTGGATATGCAACCGCACAAAGGCTTTTTTGTGTTGGTTACTTCTGGCCAACTATATTTAAATATTGTATTATTGTTGTCAAAAGTTGTCATGCATGTCAGATACATGACCGAAAAACCATATTACCACCTGCACCATTGCATCTAGTCATTGTTGTTGGCCCATTCGCCAAATGGGGCATTGACTTTATGACATGTAACCCCACCTCGGCCGAGGGGCATAGGTATATTATAGTCGTCGTTGACTATTTTACCAAATGGGCCGAGTCGATGCCAACATTGAGCAACAGTGGCGAAACGGATGCTCTTTTCTTTTTTAACCATGTGGTTGCCCGGTTTGGTGTACCACAAGTCATAGTTATAGATCATGGGTCGCATTTTCGCAATCACATGATAGTTGAGTTGACTGCTAAGTTAGGACTTTCACATGATAGTTCTACTCCATATTACCTGCAAGCGAATGGACAAGTTGAGGCCATCAACAAGCCCCTGAAGCGGATGTTGCAAAGAATGATAGGGGTTCATAAAATAAACTGGCACTTAATCATGTACTCTGCCTTGTGGGCATATCGAACCTTGGTGAGAAATGCAACTGGATTTACACCCTTTCAGTTGGTGTATGGTTTGGAAGTAATCTTACCGATACAACATGAAACTTCATCGCTCAAACTCGTGATTGACCTATTACCTGACACTTTTGAAGAAGAAGCGTGTTTCTTGGAATCAATCCATCTGGATGAAACCCGTCGTGATGCCGCATTGGCTAACGAAGCGCATAAGAATTGTATTAAGGCGCAATATGATAGGAATGTCAAGCCTCGTATCTTCTCAGAATGAGACTTGGTCTTGCTTTACGATCAGGAAGTTGATAAACTTGGAGCAGGGAAATTCGAACCAATGTGGATGGGTCCTTATGTTGTCAAGCGTGTTTTGGCAAAAGGAGCCTATGAGTTAGTAGATTATGATGGGATTCCATTGTCGCAGCCCCGAAACGAGTTGTACCTCAAACATTACTATGCTTCATTAAGTGTAGTAAAACTCATTATATATATGCTTTCATTGCATGTGTGTGTGTGTGTGTGTTTTAGAGATTTTTATCTGGTTACTAATCCGCTTTTCATTTGTGGCAGATGTCGGAGTCTCTGGAACCTTTTGTTGGTTACGCCGATGGTGCTAATCGTAGTATGCAAAATTTTTCTTCTGTAGCATGGGCCATTTGCGCTCCAAGTGGTGAGTTAGTGAGTTTTCAAGGGATTTGTATCAGTCAATCAACAAAAAATATCGCTGAGTATAGCGCGTCGATTGAACTACTCTCTGATGCCATTTCACTTGGCATTCACTGAATCATCATTAGGATGGACTCGCAACTCGTTGTACTACAACTAACAAACATTTATATTGTCCAAAATCCAACAATTTTTCATATGTTCCTTAGAGTTCATATTTTGGAAAAACGTTTTGAACACATTTGATATCAGCATATTTCCATAAATCTTAACACATTAACTGATTCTCTAGCAAATTATGTGTTAAATAGACATTTGCGACATATGTAAAAGTAATATTTTCAATTCACATCATTAGTTGAATAGGATTGCACATAACCATAAAAACTTTGAAAGTAAAATAGATAGGTGTTTAAAAAGTTTTTACAAAATTTGTGCCCAAGACACATTTGGTCATCTAACCCAAAAACTCAAAAATGCATACAAAATATCCTAAGTAGATCTAGTGGTGCTCATGGTAATAGGTCACAGCCTGTGCTATCATGCACAAAATCCTAGCGCACTGGTTAGGAACACCAATAGTGTGGCACTACAGCCTCATATGTAACTCCTCGTTTCGGATATCTGGAATGCCAAGGGTTAATCCCTCTATGTGATCATGTAACTCTGCTAAGGTCTTGGCCAAATCCAAGTCCTGGAGAACTGATCTCTCGGTGTTTCTCTGTGCTGGCCCACCTGCAACCTGTTGGCGTACCGCAGGTCAAACAATACCCACATCTGTATGCATAAGAGTAATTTTAGTTTAGTCTTGGAAACATTAAAAAACACAAAAAACATGTAGAAACTTGAAAAATCAAAAAACACTTTGGTCAAACAACTTACCCATAGCACCCCATTGTGCTCCAACTGGTAGAATCAAATTTGGATCTCCATGATAATCCATCCCAGAGTATGGATGCTTCTCGTTAACAACATGTTATCGCTCAAGCGAGCTGAAAAATGCAGGGGATAAAATGATTGTTGACTGACCAGCATGTCAAGCCATCAATTCAACCCACCTCTGCATACATGGATCTCTAGGACCAGCCACACCCAGTGATACATGTTGTGGTTGCATCAATGGGATTTTCTCTAAGGCAAAAGCAATCAAGATCGAACCATAGCAGAAATTCTTTGTCTTACCGCTTTTTACCTTAGTCAGTTTTTCTTTTAGCAGTGAAAGTACAACCTCGCTCCAATTGAAAACTTTTGGCTCTAGAAACTCCAGTGCATACTGCATATAAGATCTGTTTGCCAAATGTAGTGTCACACCGCCAGCCAATTTTGCGATCGTAAAGAGGATCGTTCTTAAAGGCAAATCACTTACCCGGATGTTTATTTTCCCATCCTTGTTAGGCTGTGTACCTAGCCGGCAAAACTGTCTGATGTAATCTCTCACCGATTCACCTCCACGGGAAAATCCATAAAGTGAGATGGGGGCACCTCTCCTCGACAGTCCGGTAAGAAAGTAAATATCCTCAATAGTAATAGGGACTATCTTGTCCCTAATTTGAAATGTTTGATCTGTCGAATCCCATGCACGAACAAGGAACTGCAATAGTTCTATTTGTTGCCTCATTCTGAACAACTTAAAGTATTTGAGTAACCCGCAATTCTTGAGGGCCTCAACTGTACCCAGGTTATTTAGGGCAACCATGTCTTGTTCTTCATGCTCTCTTTCTCGCCATGTAATCAACATTCTAATCCGATGAAAGCCTGAAACACAATCATAAGCTAAATTAGGATCCTTTCCATGCAAAAAACAGGACAAATTTTGGAGCTAACAGCTAAAACAAACTTGGGAAACTCGCCCAGCGCAGCCCAGGCACAGAGACAGTGCATTGCAGAGCATCTAGCCTTCTATTTGGGTGCTCTTCAGCGCAGTTTTCGATGTGAAAGCCTACGCTGATCCTAGGGCAAAAAAATGAAACCCGAGGTGCCCCAAAAAACCCTAAAACTTGCATGAAATGGCAAAAGAATGAATTGAAAAGAAAGTAGAAAGGTTTAGTTCCAACCTAGTCTAGACAGCTCAAGAAATGGTCCACATAATCTTTCACAATCAGCTGGTGAAGTTTGAGGTAAAAACTGAGCTCAGACCACAAAACTGGATGGTAAGTTCCAAATGGCAAAAATGATATGGTAAAAACTTGTTTTATATTTATTTCATGTTAATTAATCGATTAAACATTAGTATTGGCATATTTTTGCCTATGAAACAGATATTTTTAATCCATTTGGTGATGTTTTGAGCAGGTTTACAACTGATTTGCAGAATTCAATGTGCTCAATTGTATGTTGTACTTTTGACCACAAAGCACACTTTTATCTCTTTTTCAAGATTTGTTAAAAACGAAAAAGGAACCCCCTTGAAGTCCTCTTTAAGCTCTTTTCAGAGTCTCTAAACATGAAAAGATTGCCAAGCGCTTGGCCTTTCCAGCTCGTTAACGGATTGGAAATGATATCTCTCTTGTATTATTTTACACATTTTCGGACTTGAGAGATTAATTTATGAAAAATAACTTGTGGAGTTTTCTTTTTGTCCCTTTTCAAACTATCTAAACATGAAAAGGACCGAGTTATCTTTGTCGTTAAACTCGTTAAAAACATCAAATACCGACAAACTTGTCCATCTAGACAAGATCGAGTTTCACCTTTGCTAGACTCGTTAAAACATCAAATAGCGATGGATTTGCCCGAAGGGTGAAATTATACAACAATCATATGTTATCCTCCTCAATATTGGTAAAAATAAAGAGGTACTGGTTAGCAATGACTGGGGAAAATGGAAAAGGGGGAAAACCACTTTATGGTAGCAGGTCACTCTTGAACATGACACTTTCACTCCATCACCGTGACTATCTGGGTTGGGTTATTGGCTTAATGGTTATCACACCATTGGTCTATCATGCCATACATCACTTTGTTTTGAGTCAATGCTACCAATTCACTTTAGTGTTCAAGAGAAGTCATTCAGTCAAAATCCATCTTTTGCAATACCATAAACCTTCATTTTCATGACCGACATTCCCGAACTTTGTGTCCTCAATCAAATTCCATCTCTAAAATCACTACACTCGTTTCGTGTTGTTGATGTGGGATACATCAAGGGCCTCCTGTGATGAGCCGCTTCTTGTCAACATCAACTCATTATCCAAGAAGTTGACTTAGAAACACCCATTCAGTACCTTGAGGCTTGCATGCATCAATGGCAGGTTTCTCGCTTTCGGCGATAGGCATACATCAATGGCCATTGACCAAAATACCTTGTATGGTGATCGACATCAAATCATCCATTCACACCATGCAGAATGTATTGCAGTACCTTGAGGATCATTATCATTATCAGTGATTTCTCTCGCATATGTTAACAGCTTACATCATTGGCTAGTAATCAGATGGTGTCTTCCCATGTTCGACTTCAGATCACATATTCACATGGTTAGACTCGTACTTGAGCGAACAGTTGAACGATATTGAAGACGCCGAATCTAGTTTCATCCATCCAGGCTACAGTATCAGGAGTACTAAATCATATGTACAATGGCTTTACATTGATAGTCATTCCGATCATGGGTCTATATCTGTAGACGACTGTTTATGTACATGTAATGAAAGTTTATAAGTTGAGCATGGGTATGCCTTCCCTCAACAATTCATGTAAAATCAAATATCATGATATATGTATTGTAATTGATGCAAGTCACCTTCCACTTCGATACCTCCTCATCACATTGTAAAGAATTTCATTTGACATTGGCATTTTTTCGACTTCACACTTTAGGAGGCAACTGTTACAGATCCATTTGGGCACATCAAATCCCAAAATTCAGATCAGTGCTTTAGGACTCATCAAACCCTAAATTTAGTTATTTCATGCCCTAAACAAGTCAACCCTTTGAATGCCTCCTTCCCAGACAGTTTCATGACTTGAAGACATCTAGAAATTGCCTCTAGAGGGACCAGCGCAGGTAAGCCCTTATGAAGGTGCGTTGCAGAGTAGTTAAGTCCACTGCCAGGGTGCTTTGCAGAGCACTTAGACTTCCTTTCACCTGTGTTGAGCGAGAATGAGCGAAATTCACATAGGGTTTGGGGAATATTCTTATATTTTGAAGTCATCTAGAAGTTTCCTGTCTTATCAACTCCTATGAGCTCGAAAATGGATGAGGAATGCATTAAGAATCATCCTATCCTCTCATCCCTTCCCCCGTGGAACTAATTCTAAGTATGGAAGGCCATTCAATGTCACCATTAATGACAAAACCTCCTTCATCTTCTTATAAATTGACCACTCATCTAAGTGATCAGGGGCTGGATTACGTTGAATTGTAAGGAGATAATGCTGCAAACTTTACTTTGGAGCAAATGATGTGATGCCACAAGCTTGTCTTGCTTTTGATGTGATGTGGATGGAATCCAAGCCGGAGGAATGAATTTGAATCAGACACTGATGGTTGTAATTCCTTCTTCTATCTAATAAAGTGTTTGAACATTTTCCCATATGTTGTGTTCTTTCATAATGCTTATATGTATGAATTGCTTCTAATTCATATTCAATGGATCGTATGCCTTGATCGGTTTTCGTCTTCTGTTGTGTTGACAAGGTACTTTTTAAGCGGATTAAGTATGGGAAGGAGCGACAGAATCGATACAAGGGAGACGATAGGAAAGAGGAACTGCAGGTAGGCCTTCTATTCTCTCTTCTTATCTATTGCTTATAGGGAAAGTATAAAACACTTTAAATTGTTTTTCCAGGCACAGCTACTTGTCTAGTGAATTAGTATTTATCCGTAGATGCTAAATTCTCCAAAACACCCCTTTTGGGGTTTTGCCCTAGCTTGGAGCCTAATTTCTGATATTATTTGTCTCTTTGTGATCCTTTTGTTTTGAACATTTGTATAATTTCTTGATGAAGGGAACATAATAAGTAATAAGAAGGCAGATAGCATTCACAAGTAATTATCAATAAGAGAACTCAAGTCTAAACTACTCTACACTTGGTATCTCAACATGGTGTCAGAGTTATGGTGAAGACAAGAGCATTGGTAAGGAAACCATAAGTAGGGCTAAAGTTGGGAGAAGTCAGAGCAAAAAGTCTAATATGAAAAAAAGTCAAAATCCTAAAAAGTGTTAAGGACAAGTGGAAGATCACATCTCTAAGGCTTGAACTAATTCAAGTTATCTACCTTTGCAATCTAAATAGAGGATGAAAGCCAAAAAAACACAAGAACATGCAAAGGACTATACTTCTTATGAGGATTTGAATTTTCTACAATGGCATTTGAATTATATGACATAGCACAGTTTACATAATTGAAGCACTCCATTTTATATCCAAATGCAAAGTCTCGAAGGTAGTATTGTTGATGATGATGATGATGATGGTTAACGTCCACTGAGACCAAATTGGTCTATCGGACCTACAATTTTCTTAATTTTTACTTGTCTGGCTCCTCGTCTTTCTTGGCGAGATTGGTGTTGTAGCTTTCTTTCTTTTCTCTACGATCTTCCAACTTCCTTTGTCTTGCATCTCCTTCATCTCTTCTGGTTCTTGGGACATTGGTGTCTTAGCTTCGCGATCTATAGTCGGAGAAGTTTGGTTTAGGAGATCTACTTTGCTGTTAAATGAAGATTTATTTTCTGCGGTATTCAAATCCTCATAACTGTTGATTTGTTGGGGCGGGCTTTCTCCTTGCTTGCTTTGAGAGTTGTTTCCTTCTTCCTTGATTTCTTGTGACTCAGAGTTTTCTCTAGAATATTCTTCTTTGATGACAGTGTAGTGTTCTTTTTGTGCTCCTTCCCACCATGTAGATCTGTGGTGGTTTTTTCTAGCAAAATTTTTCTCCGAGGCTTTTGGGCAATTTTTGGCTAGATTCCCCGTCTCAAAGCACGATCGACATCTGAAGAGGACACTTTCATAATCAATCTTCTGGTTCCACACATAGTCTTTACTTGTTAGGTTTATTTCAGCTGGGAATCTGGTGCTGAAATCCATTTCCACACAGATGCGTGCATAGGTGGTTCTGGCATATTCCTCTGTTTCTGGGCACCTGCAGTAAAATTTCCCAATTGCATTTCTGATGGCTTTTAGCGAGGAGAGATTCCAGAGATGCAAGGGTAGGCTTGGCAATCTTACCCAAACTGGTGCTGAGGTTATCACTGATGTAGAGGGATCGAATGATGGGTTCCATGGCTTCATGAATAGGCCTGATTATCTCCTATAAATTCAAAGGAAATTTGGAAGATAAGTTCAAGTATGTAGCAAAATCTAAGGTATATCAACAAATTTTCTGAAGCATATATCATCTATCATAGACAAGGCTAAATGATGTGAATTCCTTCAAGTTATGTGGACATGTAATGCGAGTCTTTGTGGCAATATATCTCTTTGTGACAAAATTTTCTATTGTGACACATTTCTCCATGATGCGAGTTCTTGTAGACATGTGATAGATGAATATGGACTAAACAAATTTGAATATCCCAAGCAAATGACACTGAAAGAATGAAGGATGAAGTATAGAAAGATAAGAAAAGATATGTATATTATCGATCAAGCAAGAACAGAAAACTAAAAGGTCTTTGTGACAACCAAACTCACTATAACATCATACTCTTAAAATCCAAAGGCATTCTTGATGACACCAAGATCCAAATTATACAAAGTATCTGAGTTTTGTGGCACCCTGTATGAACCATTAGCGAAATTTTGAGGTAAAAAATGGGTCTCAAAAATAAAAATGTACAACAAAAATGAACTTTATAAAAACCAATAAGATTCAATATGATGATGTCAACCATGGGAATGATTCACCATTTTTGGAGAAAAAAAGTAAAAAGATAAAATAAAAATGAAAACAAAACAAAAACAAAAAACTAGTTTTTCAACTTGTATTTTCAACTTATGTCCCTACGATTTTACTCAAGTTTCGAGCAGGAGCACTTGTTGGATACAGAAATTATTTTTGCATCAAATGAGTACCCATGTTGCATACTTTCGACGGACCCTATAACACAAAAAATATGAAATACATAAAAAAAGTGTGATTTCAATCACATTTTTCATGTAGTTTGGTCCATCAAAAGTATGCAATATGGGTACTCCTTGAATGCAAAATTAAATTATGCATCCAACGAGTGTCCCCCCGCTCAAAATTTGAGTAAAAATCATAAGGGGATAAGTTAAATTTATACAAGTTTAAAAAGTAGTTTTTTTTCTTTTTTCCCTCCAAACCTTGATGAGGTAATCTAATCTTATTTTATTATTTCCACTATTATTTTATAATATTCCTTAGGAGGCCCATTTTAGACCTCAAAATTTCTCTAATGTCTGTGACAATATACATATGTTTCTAAGGCAATGTCTTATACAATGTTTGAGGACTTGACGGATGCTAAGGACAGAACTCAATTGCAACGATCAGAAGTATGAGGCTCATAATTTGTGTGACAAGTTCCAAGGCAGTCATCTAAAAACCTCTTAACATCCAAACTATTGAAGCAAGTTTTACCTCGGGAAAATCATTCACTCGATCTTGAAAAAGACATGGCTACAAGGAAATTTGTAAATTAAAATTATAGATCTGTAACAAAAGGAAAAGGATAGCAGCAATAACTCTGTGGAATCTCTGGAATCTCTTAAACATGTACCTGTATGAACGATGAAATTAAAGGAATACAAAGCAAGTCTTATCTGTGACATATCTCTCTAAAGGACCGAGCTCCTCTGTGATATACCTTTGGACAAAATGAATCAAAATTCTATATGCTATAGGACCAAAGGACTAGGGAAGGGACCAAAATCATATAAAGGCCAAGACTTTGTAAACTATGGAAGAATTATGATAAGATATCTGAAGTTTGATGAAGCTCATCTCTATGATATGAATATGGAGAGAAAGTATACTATTAAGGCTCCCTTCTTATACATAAAAGAAAAGACTAATCACATCATCGAATCTGACCTATACAATATAATAAAACCTTATAAGGGACTGAAGATTGGTGGAGATACCATAGCCTCCTCTATAGACGATATACATGCAAAGAACATTGCAAGTAGCCCTAATAAATTCCTATGATCAACATCTTAGTTTGATAACTGAAGGTCTAAGGTACCTCTATTGAAGGAAGTCGACTCATATCAACTCAAGAAACAGGACCAGATCTCTGCAAGGATGGATAGGTAAGAAAAGGTACGTATATTTTTTGTCCATTTCATTATCTATGTCAATTATATTAAGTCCTCTAGGTCATGGTGATGATCTTTTGAAAGATAATAAAAGGGTTTGCATTAATATATATTAGAGACTGTAACATAATTGAGATATTAGCATTCAGAATATTTCCTTCTGAAGACTAGGCCAATGAATGAAGTCTCAAGTATAGTAGGCATGTCAATAATGTATCTAGGGTTTACAAACTAAACTATTAGTATGCTTATAGAATTTTCAATTCTTAAATCGCAGATCTTGAAGACTTTCGAGAATATAGGGTTTGTAAACCCTGGCTAAGGTTTGAGTTAGAGAACCCTAGGAACAAAAACCCTATCTAATCATTTCCGTTGTAAGAAATAGATCTAACCCTTGATGATAACATAAATGACATCATGCTAATGAGAGAACAAGGTTGGTGAATAGGTCCAAGATTAAGAGAGTTGTCCTTTCTCAAAAGATAAGTACTTTACGTCTCCTTGATTACTACTATTGTTATTGTCTTTATACTTTGCCTATATTTGTTCTTTCATAGTCTTCTAATAAAGGTTGCAGGTCAAAACAACATTTATCTAAGCTTCATTAGCAGATGGAAGAATTGGAAGAACATGGAAAAGAATGAAGATTAAGAAGGAAGAAGAAGAATTTGATTAGGTGACAGCACAAAAAGTTCACTTATCTCAGTTGGAAAGGGGGAGCTCTGATTGGTTCGATTCAGGAACACATTGATTGGGTTGAAATTATTGATGATGATAGAGATACCATTGATGATTGGGAGCCGAAATGACTTCTTGGAAGAGCGTGACGCAGAATTATGTTACAATACAAAGAAATATGTGAAGGCTTGTGCAAATCAGCTATGTAGAAGCTTGGTTCCATAAGGCGTTTGATGAACTATTTGATGACACATTGGATTCGATATGAATATTGTTAGAAAACCATGAAGGTCGAAGTTTGTTATGATGTGATGCAAATAGAAGCAGAGAAGCTACAAACAAATCTCCACGAAAGAACAAGTGGTCGATGCATTGATGAATATTTTTTTAGGCAAGCTTAGGCTTGTGGTTGTTTCTCCCTATTTGAGATGGAATGAGGATCTCCTCCTTGGTTAAGAGGGAGTTAGGGTGGACATCATATTCTCCTTGTGTCGTGTACTATGGGCAGGACTAACATCCATAATACTAATAAAGGCTCGAAGGAGAATGGCGGATTGGATAAGCATATGGGATTGATATTCTTTGAGGATTTGTATCCAAGATAATAATAGTCCCGAGGATCGATATTGTTTGAGGATGTGTATCCAAGATAAGAATAGTCATGTGAGAACATACCTAGTGAACATTCAGATGGGCTATGTGCCTAAAGAGGCGGTGGTGTCCATATTTATGCCTCCCAGCATTGTGATCTGATCTAGTGGAAAGATAGAGCTTATTAGTCAAGGCCTTGCTATTTTTTTAACAATGTTGGTTATGATGATGCTTATCAATCTGAATCCCTTCCTATGAGAACATTTCAACTTAAGCGCATCCTATTGTTTCATTGTGAATACCTCCCTAGTTAAGAGGGAGTGTTTGAAATGTAACTAGTGTCGGTCTCCATAAAGTAAGTCAAATGTACTATTGATGTATTAATTATATTCATTATTATTATTTCTAGTCAAAGCATGTTCTTCATGCTTATAGGGTCAATTGAGTCAAAATAAAATTTATTATGAGTCAAAGAAATGTGATTCAGTCGAAGTCCCATTTGGACCTCCTGGACAGCGATAAATACAAGATGTTTCGACCTCTTGGAAGCTCATTCATTCACACACATCATCACATTGATTTATGTGCCAAAAAAGAAGAAGACAATCGAAGTCAAAGGAGAAAGGGGAAATTTCAAAGGAGAGAGAGAAGATGAGTTTTTCTACCCTAGTTTTACTCGCACGTGCAAATTCAGGAGTTGACCATATTCCAAAATGTTGACCAATGTTGACTTTGACTTGATTGGAGAAGACTTAGAGGAGGGTTGGCTTGCCCTTTTGTCGCAGTTTTGGTCTTGGTCATGGGTCTTGGATATCTCATTTTGATTTGATTCTGTAAGAAGAGGGTTTTCGGGTTTTCCCCCTTTTGGGGTTTTGCCCTGGCTTGGAGCCTAATTTATGGTGTTCTTTGTCTCTTTGTGATCCTTTTGTTTTAAACATTTGTATAATTGCTTGATGAAGAGAACATAATAAGTAATAAGATGGCAGATAACATTCACAAGTAATTATCAAGAAGAGAAATCAAGTCTAAACTACTATAAACTCGGTTTCTCAACATTATGGCCCTGATGGAACTGAAGTATTGAAGTACTCATGTGGATTAGGAAAGACAACAAATAATCAGGCATGAGCCTATGGCTTTTTGCAAGGCATCCATATAGATAAAGAAAATAATGTTCCTTCTCTTACTGTGTTGGGGGATTCCCTTCTAATTATTTAACACATGGTAAAAGGATCCTCTCCAATGGAAAGATATTGGAAAACCTACTAAATCACATCAAAAAGGTTGCAAAAGAAATCCCCTCAATTAATTATTTCCATGTCTTCCAGGATAAAAATAAAGAACCAAATGAATGTACTAATGAAGGTTGCATCTCGAAGTTTGGTGAGTTAAAGGTGGATGGCCAATTAAGGCCATCCTTTGTTCCTAAAGTTTAATTTCTATTGAAAACCATGTTAAGAATTATTAAAAAAGGATTGGTTAGGGGGGTGGCCTTAATTCATGGCATCCCCCACGAAGGTCATTTATGCATGTAAAGCCTCTCACACTGTGTTTAAATTCAGCATTTGATTTTTGAGTGTGCTTTGTGTTAAGTTCTATGTTTTATATTTGGAAGTAAACTATGTTTCTGTTATTATGGGTTTGATTTTGTTCCTTGGAATGAATTGAGTGGATTCGATGGTGAATTGTTAGTTATGAATCTCTAATTGGTAACCTCTAGAGTGTTGATTCTTCAATTTGAAAATGGGCTTAGCAGTTGCATAAGTTTACAATTAAACTTTGAGATGACAAGGGTGGAGTTTAGAACACTCTACTCCCCATTGTGCTCTATTTTCTCTCAAGTGTGTTTGGTTTGTTGTTTGGATGTGTTAGTCTCGTAATTTGATTGCAATTTTGAAGTCGGCCCCTAAGGTTTTAAGGTTGTCAAGTGTTGGTGATTGGTTTGCCCTATATTTTCCTCTCTTTTATTAACCATGGTTGGGAGACACAGTTCAGTGATTGTTCATCTAAATGACAAATTGGATGCCATGCAAGTTGAAATAATGAAATTGCAATTAAGACATAATGCACAATCTGCCTCCACCTCCAATGTGATATACCTTTGGTTGGAAATTAGTGTTAAAGTGGACAAAGTAGGAGGATGAAATATGTCATTTACGTCAACAAGTTGAAGAAATGAGATCGTTGGTCAATAGTTTGGTTATGAACATGAAATATTATGCTAGCTCAAGTGGTCCAACAGCGAATGATTACCCAGAGATAAATGAGAATGTGGATCTTTGCAAGTATAATGTAAGGAAGGATTTTATTGTCAAATAGGATGGTTGTTTTGCATATTTTTCTTTATTTTGGGGTCCTTTTGGAAGGTTTCTATCTCCAAAGACTTGTAATTTGTCTATTAGTTTAGCATCCCTCAATAGAAAATAATTTCGATACAAGTTATGCTAGATATACCTAAAATATATGATAAAATTGAATTTGAACCCCCGATGTAAAGCTATGAACGGGGCACCAATTTTGAAATCAATACAAATTATTTTAAAAAAAAAGTGTTGCCTTAGTATTCCATGTAATGTTATAGGTAGAATCCTCAATGCAACACATTGTACCTAATCCATTAGGATAAGAAGAAATTATGGATAAGATTAATCATGATTTTGACCTATGGCCTAAGTAGTCATCTCTAGCAACTTCCATTAGGATTAGAAGAAACTATGGATAAGATTAATCATGATTTTGACCTATGGCTCAAGTAGTCATCTCTAGCAACTTCTTGAGTTTACGATTTAGTGAGCCAACCAAACTATAAATATAAATATGGGAACATTGTCATTTAGACGTCATTTTGTTTTTAGATTAGATGGAATATTACAATTGAAGAAAGCCATGAGAGTGTTTTTTTGTTATAGATGATTGTATAAGAAAAACCTACCACAAAAGTAGTTTTAATATAAAAAAATAATGTTATCTTATTTCAAGTTTATAGATTCTATTTAAATGTCACAATTGTATCTTTAATATCCAAAATCTAATATTTATGTTATTATTGGAATTTCATAAAGCATATTGCAATGGTGGTTTTCATTTACAATCTAGATACACTACATCAATTTGGGTTTATAATTTCTTAACCAATTGCATTCTATCTTTATTGAGGACACGAGTGTTTGTTGACTTCTAGTGTATCACACTCAATTATTAACTTCTAGTGTATCGCAATCAATTATTAGGAAAGATAATTGGAGCATTATAAATTAGAATTGACAAACTCTCTAACAATTGATTCAATGGCCCTATGTGAAAATATGTGCAGTTAGAAAGAGAAAAGAGAAAAACTAGAGTAAGAGCCTAATAGCATGATATATGCACTAAAGCATGCATTCAATCACGTGAATTATTTGATTTTGAATTTTTTAAAGGAAAGTCATTGGTCGAACCCCCATCTTCGACTTTGGATTCACTTATAAACAAACTAAAATAATAAGAAAGCTACACTCTAGTGCCTTGACTTGATCTTATTGACACCAATTGCAAGGCTCAAACCCTATCCTTGTATTTTTCTATGGTGACTACCCAAACGGGAAACAAGCGACAATATAAAAGCATATTAATACCTAACGAAAATATGAGTAATATGATTAATAAATGTGATATTAAAGAAATCTTCAAGCATAAACATGTTTTAAAAAATCACATTTTTATGCTTTCTTCCATGCTCCATGTATTGCATTAAATTTTAGTAAATTCTATGTGTTGTTGATTTTTGTAGCATCAGATGTGCTCTAGCTTTGAAACTTTGTAGAGAGGTTAAGACCTATACATTCTCCAAAATCCAGAAAGTGTTTCTGGAAATTCCACCTAGAAATGATTTAATTAAAATAATTAACTTTTTAAAATGGTTCCCTAAGTCTAAACTTTGGAAATCTAGTTAATTAAAGGGTATTAATTAAATCAGGTGTGAATTTTCTAGAATAAGACAATGATCAACTCCAAGTTAATCTTAGTCATCGATTATGTTTTAAACCTGGTCGTTGGAGTTCCAACGAGAGATTATAAAGAGGAGTTCGATGTGGTTGGAGAAATACACTTGAGCAGTTCAATTTTGCTAGAGAATCGATTTCCTAAGTAGCAGTTGTGAGTTGTCGGAAGTGATTCAGTAAAGTCGAAGCAATGAGAGGGGCAGAGATAGTAGACCGGAGGAATTTTTCCAGATACGAGGAGTGCAAGGCAGAGAAGGTAGAAATCAGTTCAGTGAGGCGACGCAGTGCCACACAGAAGCAGCTCAGAGCTTCAGAGGGAGTTCGAATTCCAACTGGGAGAGACGAGATTCAGTGCTAGAAGTTGGGGTGTGAGATAGGAGGGCCAAGAGGTCGAATTTCTAGACAGCATGAGGTCAGCAGAGGGATTGACATAAAGCCCAGCCAGTGTGACGCCAATTTGCGTAGGGTTGTCACAAAAGTTGTGCAGAGGCAATTTGGGGCCAGTCAGCAAGCCCCTAATCAGAGTCGGATCTCCCAGATCAGTGTGGGATTCTTCTCACTAACTTTTTGTCAGTATTTCTCTATATATCAAATAGCCAGTTTGGGCATCCAACGATTTGTACTCAGATTTACCGCTACATAATAATTAAAACCCTCAGTTGTTGCACCGAATTTCCTAGGTTGGGTTTTTCCAGGGACATTATCTGAAAACAATTGTGTTGATGTGTGTGTTTATTTCTCTCCAGTGCAGTATTTAGTTTCTGCAGTATTTTATTCTGTGTAGGTTGCAGTGTATGTATTTCAGTATTTGTCGTAGAAAACAGCAAGTAACTTGTTCAAGTAATTTAACAAGTAGGTGAAATATTATCAGTTTGTTGCAATAGGAACCGGGTAACTGATTTTTCACATGGTATCAGAGCACATATCATAAGCAAAAGAGCTCAACGCAGAAAGGAAGAGGGAATTTGAATTTACTACAGAGGTAGCAATTCGAAACCCCAGAAGGCAACACAATCCTTCGGCCAAAGAGGTTGAAGTTTTGAGTGAGATAGATTTATCTGAGTGAGTCGACAAAAAAATTTGATTCTACAGATTGATTCTTTCCAAAGAAAAAAGGGAGTAGCGTTGTTTTGTTACAGAAAAGACCTTCAGCTAGGACGCGGATATTTTGCAGCAGCTGTTGGCAGAATAGCGTCAGAGGGAGAGAATAGCACATACTAAGGGAATTTCTTCCTCAGAGGACTTCCAACCAAGAAGTCTGAATTTTTCTAGTAGAGTAGTAGTAGTTGCGTGCGAGATTTCTCACTCCATAAGGGAGTGTGAATCGATGGGCAGCCACTACGTAGAGAAGAAGAGGGAGCAGTTCGACTTTTTCTGGAGTGATAGCATCAGCAGGATTGAGAGATCAAGATCATTTGGACAGAGCCTCCAACTATGTGATTTGAAAGGCCAAGATTACCTGCCTTCTAGAGGAGCATGATCTCAAGATGTATGTCAATAGTGTAGTAGTTGTGCCCGCCAATGCAAATCCACTCAAGACGTACAAGGATGAGATGACGAAAACTAAGAGGATCATTCTCGACGGGGTTCGAGATCATGGAGTATCCCATATAGCCGGCAAGGATACTACCCAACAGATGTGGGAAGCCTTAGCCACGATATACGAAGGATTTTTCGAGCAGCGGAAGATGTACTTAGAAGAGAAGTTGAGATGCATGAGGGTGCAGAAAGGGGAGCGAATATACCCCTTCCTTTAGAGGCTTCAGGAAGTGCAGGATCAGCTGGCTTTAGTAGGGTCAGGGCCCTTATTGGGTCTTGAAAATGTCATTAATTTCCATTACACTTTCACTGTTATGTCCAATATATCACCTCCATTTCACTACTATGTCACCACATTCATCCCACTTTCATTATCATTGGGCCACATTTATGTTTTTCCAAACTTTATTAATTCTAAACCTTTTTAAGTGAATTTGTGGTTAAAAATTAAAAAATAATGTGCATATGCTTATACCTAACAAGTGGGTTGAGATTGTTGATATGTGTAGGTCAAAAGGAGGCTTCTAGAAGACTTTTATGTGGCATTTTAAAGCCAAATTCGAATTTGAGTGGAGAGAATCATGGGATCATGAGGATATGTGTCACATCTCCTAATTGTATTGAAACTCTAAGAAGACATATGTCTTATCAGTTCCTATTTTGATTAAGACTCTAGAAGAAGAAGGAAAGATTCATGGACTCTCATTAATGAGATGGCTTCTCATCTTTTTGTATAAATGGGAGATCTCTCTCCTTCATTTGTTAGCTTAGCTTGGCTTTTTAGTTCTTTAGCTTGGAGTTTGTAGTTCTTCCTTGATGGCTTTGGAAAGCTTTAGAGAGCTTTGTTGTACTTTGTAATTTTGAAGAATTTGAATAAAGCTTTGATGTTCTCAACATGAAAGGAGATGTGAAGTAGATGTCATGGAGAATATTAGAATGTAAGGTAGAGTAGATTTTGCCTTGTAGTTTTGCTTTGATTTCATTCAAATATGTCATTTTATTGCTTTCAAGTTTGATAGTTTAGATTTTCCATTCATGCAATTTTAATTCATGCAAGTGTGTTCAACCAGTTGATTGTAGATTAGTTTTTCTTTACATGTTCTTGTATTTGCTTATTAGTTTTTGCTCGAGCTTTTTAATGTAATTTTTGCATCAAGTAGTGATATGGGATTTGCTTCTCTGCTGAACTTTAGCTTTTAAATTTCAGTTGTTATGCTTTAATTTTAGTGAGATTTGTTTGTTGCTATTAGTTAGTTTGGATATCAAGTTCTTCATGTTATTTGACGTTAACTCTGGTGCCATGGCTTAACCGAGAAGTTAATTGGCAAGCTTTCAGATTATAAGTGAAGTAATTTGATTTTGTTTTCATTAATTTGCAAGTAGGTAATTTATATATCAATTCTTCATGTTATTTGACGTTATCTCTGGTGCCATGGCTTAACCCGAGAAATAAATTGGCGAGCTATCGGATTATAAGTGAAGTAATTTGATTTTTCTTTCATTAATCTGCAAGTAGGTAATTTAGATATCAATTCTTCATGTTATTTGACGTTATCTCTGGTGCCATGGCATAACCCGAGAAGTTAATTGGCGAGCTATCGGATTATAAGTGAAGTAATTTGATTTTGCTTTCATTAGTCTGCAATTTTTGGTTTTGAGTGCAGTAGTTTAGATTTTATTTATGTAATTAGATGGACAGCAAAGACAGTGACATCATTTTCAGTGTTTCATCTTTAGCTTGATTGATGTAGCTGCATGTTTACACTTTTGTTCAAGTTCTGATTTTATAGATAGCATGTTTTGAGATCTTTTGAAGCACTAAGTTTGGAAATTATCATAAGAGCATAAACCTTGTCTTCAACTATATATCCACACTTGACCTTTAAAAGCATTCTTAAAACTTTAAACTAGGATTTCCATTGCATTAGAATACTTTAGGAGACCAACAAAAACAAAACCCCAAAACAACATAAACTATAAAACAACGAAGTAAGAAGAATGGTTAACTAAGCACATATGATGCACCACACTTCATCAGTTTACGATACCCGGATTGATAATTTATGTAGAGCAATTTTAGACGTTAAATTGACTAGACATTTGGCGTTGTTGTCAGGGGAGTTTAATTAGGAGACCTTATTTCTTACATCTAAAAACAAATTATTAATAATTTCTTGAGTATGCTCTCTTCCTGCACTTTGTGTGATCTGGAGGTGATCTGGAGGATCAGAAAAATGATTGGTATGTAAAAAAAAAAAAAAAAGAGACAAAACAAACTTCATCATTTCAATTGATTCAAAAAAAAACATAAAAACAAAACAAAACAAAAACAAGAAAACACTATAAACAAAAATGAAACCCTACTGCTTTGATAGGTTCAACTGTCCAAGATTGACTGGTTATGGTTTGTAGTGGTCCTCAAAACACTATGTCCTGTTTTAATAAGATTCTGCAAATTAGTTGCGGAATGCAGCCTCATTCCGCAGCTAACTATGAATTTCACAGCTAATTCCAAGGTTTAACAGGTTACAGGCATCCAATGAAGAAACCAACCACATGGACATCTCCAGAATCACCCCGACATCGATCCTATCCTAGTCACCCAGCGCGGATTGATAAAAAAATCAGCTTAAGACTTCAGTCAAAGTCTTATTTTTAGCATATTTTACTTGAAGTCTTCGCTGCATGAAATTGAAAATCATTAATCATTTTTATAAAATTTCACAATTTCAGAGAAAAAAAATCAAATCAAAAAATCAAAATCAATGGCTATCTTCAATTCTAGTTTCCACTGTGGCCTCAATAGAAAATCTGCATTCATGTTCAAGCTTTGGCCTTAAAATGAACTTGCAAAGGTATTTAAAAAAAAAAAAACCTGCAATAGCCTCCTCCAGTTGTTTTTCTGACTCTTGTAATCAGCAGCAGCAGGCCAATGTTAGTAAAAATCTTCAACACTCATCCATATTCCATCCATTGTTGAAGTATCATCAGCATTGTTACTTTTGTTATTTCTCATCTCAATTATTTCTCCTCTCTGATTGAAAGAATTCGACTGAGTTTAGGGGTTCGATTCGCCTTGCACTGAATCAGAAAATCAACTGAAGAAGTAAGTTTCCCACGATATCCGAAGCTCTGAATGTTGGAAATAATACTGAGAGGGGGGGTGAATCAGTATTATCAAATTCTTTTCAATATATCTTCCAGATTTATACTTTAATTTATTCTTCAGATATTGATCATTAGTTCGTATGTCAGTACCAAATAATAATGAGCAAGAACAAGAAAAACAGATAATCACACAAAGGAACACCAGATATAAGGTGGAAACCTAATGTGGGTGAAAACCACCCGCTGCAATATGTCTCTATCTTCTTTCAATTAGAAACTTCTTTTACAATGATTTTGTACTGGTGCAGTCCTTTACCAGTACGCAGGCTACAACCTGCAGAGAGCTACAACCCTCTCTCGTTTTCCAGAGGGAGCTACAACCCCCTTAGCTCTTCTACTTCTTTAAGGACCACGTTTCATTAATTTTCAGACTGGATCCAAGAACATCAAATAATCATCAAGTACATGTGAATCAACCAATATCCTTATACAATCAACCAATGAATCACCCAACTTCTCAGAATGTTGTAAACAAAAAAGCAAAACTAGTAATCTAAACCCAGAACTGTGCAGCAATAGATAAAAGGCAGCCAATAATTATTTCAAAAAAGGGTCCGCAACTTCACCAATAGAAGCCTGCGAATATCCGCAGTTCTTCTGTGTCTAGACTGCGCAGATCCGCACCTGATCCTTCTTGTGCTCTGCGTACCTCCGCACTAGCCCTTCTGCTGAACTGCGTACCTCTGCCCAGATCCGCACCTGCACTGTCTGCCCAACAGTGAACCTCCGCACCTGCACCTTCTGTTTCTCTGTGTACCCCCGCACCTGCACCTTCTGCCGCGTTGCGTACCTCCGCACCTGCGCCTTCTCCGGCACTGCGTACCTCCGCACCTGAACCTTCTGCTGCGCTGCGTACCTCCGCACCTGAGCTGTGGATCGCCTGCGGACCTCCAAATAGGGCCAAATTAACAGTCCTCCAATGTACCACAGACTGTCAAATCCACAGATCTGATCACGCGCCCAAGAGATCACGACCTATCAACAGATCTGCCTTACACATTTCAGATTTCACCTTGATATAGATCTAGCTTTTTAAACCGATTACCCAAAATTTCAGATCGTAAGATATTCAAATTTCACAAGTGTCAAGCCAAGTGATCTCCTTTCCTTTTTATAGGCAAGCCCTTATTCAAACCATGGGACAAAACCATCGAAAACCAATACAAGGGATCCAAGGGGTTCAATAATTTAGATCCTATACCACGAACCAAAACCATAGGATCATGAACGACGGGCTAAATACCAAGGGCCAAACATAAGAATTCCCATGTGTGCGTGCTTCTCTGCATTGGAGTGAGTGAACTGGGGTCCGCACCTTCTGAATGGAGCACCTGCGGGTATGTCTGCACTTCTTGGTCGGCGTACCTGCGAGTCTGCAGCTTCTCTTAGGATCACCTGCGAGTATCTCATTTTCTATGATTTTGAGAGCCTGAACAGAGATCTGCCACTTGAGTGAGTTGCCATCAAGTACAACACCTGTGCCATAGCGCCAAACCTGAATCATAATGCCAACAATCTCCCCCTTTGGACTTGATGGCAACCCCAATATCCTCAAAGTCATTCTCCCCCTTTGACATCAAGGGCAAAAGGCGGACCAAGATATTCTCTTCCATACTCCCCCTTTTGATGTCCATACTCCCCCTGAATGCCTGCTGAAATTTCTGAATGAGCTCCCCCTGACTATAGACCAGATCTGCAAAAGAAAAATTCTTCAAGAAGAACCATAATCTACCATACACCATACATGACCTTGACAAAAGAGATAGAGACATATTAGCAGCAATATTCAGATCAGTATCCATGTTCTCCTTCTATACTTTCTCCTCCAAGATCTTCTACCATAATGCCAACAATGCATTATTAGAAGAATATATGCTCCCCCTGAACCTGTGCCATTTGATCTTCGACCAATCCATATTCTAGCAAATGTACGCGTATACCCCATATGAAACTCGTGTACAACCAACAATCTTTGAAACAGATGAGATTCAACAACAAGATGATGCATCGACTACCCCCAGCTTTTGCCCGAGGTATTCAAATGTTTCCCTGGGCAGTGGTTTGGTGAGAATATCAGCAACTTGTTCCTTAGAAGGAACATACTCCAATTTGACCTTTTGTTCCAACACTTGTTCCCGAAGAAAGTGATACTTAATCGGTATGTGCATGGTTTTTTAATGCATGACTTGGTTCTTCGAAATGCTGATTGCACTTGTATTATCACAAAAGATGGAGATAGGTGGTGTACAAGTGATTTGAAAATCCTGCAAGGTCTGCATCATCCAAAGAAATTGAGTGCAGCAGCTGTAGATAAAGCAATCAAACTCTGTTTCTTGCTGAACCAAGATACTAATCTGGAACCCATAAAGAATGCACCACCACTTGTGCTCTTTTTGTCATCCACGCTTCCAGCCCAATCTGCATATGTATAAGCATGAAGAGTGAGATCTGTATTTCTAGGATACCATAAGCCATAACTTTGAGTTCCTTGAAGGTACTTGAAAATTCTCTTCACTGCCTGAAGATGAGTTTCCTTTGGGTTTGCCAGAAATCTTCTAACTATTCCCACTGCATGCATGATGTCTGGTCGGGTACCTGTCAAATAAAATAGACTTCCAATCATAGATCTATAGGTTGGCTGATGCACTGCTGCTGATTCATCATTTGCATTGAGGCTGCATCCTGTAACCATGGGGGTACATACTCGTTTTGCATCTTCCATGCCATATTTCTTCAAGATCTGCTTGAGATACTTGGTTTGAGACAAAAAGATACCGTCTTCATTTTTTTGGATTTGCAAACCAAGAAAATATGTCAGTTCTCCAAGCAAAGACATTTCGAATTCTTTCTGCATTACCAAGGCAAAGCTTTGACTCATGGCTTCTTCATTGCTGCCAAAGATAATATCATCTATATACACAACAAGTATTAGCAATTTGTCATTTTCAATTTTTATATAAAGATTGTTATCTGCTGATCCTTTTGAAAAACCTTGTTGATGAAGATATTTGTCCAAATGGTAGTACCAAGCCCTTGGAGCCTGTTTAAGACCATAGAGAGCCTTTTTCAGTCTGCATACAAGATTTGGATCATTCCCAAGAATGAAACCATCTGGCTGCTCAATGTATACTTCTTCTTCTAAGTCTCCATTCAGAAAGGTTGATTTCACGTCCATTTGAAATACTTTGAACTTCTGAAAGCTTGAGAGAGCAAGGAACATTCGGATGGCCTCAAGTCTTGCAACAGGAGCAAAAGTTTTTTCAAAGTCTATTCCTTCTTATTGAGCATACTCCTTACAAACAAGTCTGGCCTTGTTTCTAATTACTTCCCCATTTTCATTCAACTTATTTTTGAAGATCCATTTTGTCCCTATGACATTCTTATCTTTTGGTCTAGGAACCAACTCCCAAGTGTTGTTCTTTTCGATCTGCTCAAGTTCTTCATCCATTGCCTTGACCCAGCATTCATCTTTGCATGCCTCTCTTACATTTTGTGGTTCAGTGGAGGAGAGTAATGCCAAATAGCTTGAAGCTTCTGCAATTGTTCTCTTTGTTTGTACCCCTGCCTCCTTTTGCCCCAAGATTTGAGATTCTGGATGATTCTTTTGAACATACCTGGATGGAGTCTTCTCTTCTATCCTTGTCTGTTCCTCTGGTGCCTCTTGAGGTTCTTCTTCATCTTCAGTCTGATTTGGAGGGTAGTCTTCATCCTCTTCGATATTTTCATAATTTACTTGCCTAGGAATGTTTCCTTTTTCATCAACCACCACATTAATGCTGTCAACAATTCTTCCAAATCTTTTATTGTAACAGTTATATGCTTTGTTATGGGGAGAATAACCAAGGAGAATGCCTTCATCTGCTCTAGGTTCAAGTTTGCCAAGTTGTTCATCATTATTTTTAATATAGCATTTGCTTCCAAAAATTTTGAAGTGCTTTACCGAAGGAGTCTCACCATACCAGAGCTCATGAGGAGTTTGAGTGTTGTTCACTCGGACATTCGTTTTGTTGAAAATAACAACTGCAGCAAATGCAGCTTCACCCCAAAAGGTTGTGGGAGTTCCAGACTCATCAAGCATAGCACGAGCCATTTGTTGAACCGTTCTGTTCATCCTTTCCACTACTCCATTTTGCTGAGGAGTCCTAGCTGTAGAGAATTCCCTTCTTATTCCATGTTCTTCACAGAAATCAAAAAATTCATTTGAGGTAAACTCCCCACCTCTGTCAGACCTGAGGCACTTAATTTTGTGATCTGATTCATTTTTAGCCAAGGCTTTGAAAGATTTGAATTTTTCGAATGCTTCGTCTTTGTGTTTCATAAGTCCTAACCAAACCATCCTGGAGAAGTCGTCAATGAATAACATAAAGTATTCTTCTCCTCGAGGTGACCTTGTCCTAAATGGACCACATACATCTGTATGGACTAGTTCAAGAGGCCTGCTGGCTGATCCTTCCTTCTCAGGGAAATTAGTTCTGGTTTGCTTACCACACTGACATGATTTGCATATGGTGTTGTCTGGAATTTTGATATCTGGAAGACCATGAACTGCCTGGTATTTGCATGCTTTCCTTATTTGTGAAAAGCTTAGATGCCCCAACCTCCGGTGCCATAACCAGTGTTCATCATCCTTGCTCAAATAGCATTGTTGTTGTCCTTCTTCAAATATGTATAAATTATTTGGAGTTCTTCTACCTTTGATCACTGTTTTTCCTGTATCAAGATCACGAACACTACATCCATTTGATCGAAATATTACCTTGGTTCCTTGATCGCACATCTGACTGACACTCAGTAGATTATGCTTCAAGCCATCAACATACAAAACATTTCCAGCTTTGACCTTTTCTTTCAACTGAGCAGTGCCTCTTCCTTTTATGACTGCAGGGGTATCATTTCCAAAAGAAACTTTCTTTCCCTTTTCTAAAGCACTATATGATTCAAGTTTTTCTTTATCACCTGTCATATGCTTCGAACATCCGCTGTCGATGTACCATTGATTTTCTTGTCCTTCTGCATAAAAAGCTATCCCACATCTTTCTGGTTGTGGTTCCTTTATTCTCCATGTTCTGGTACTTGAGGCTTGTTCCTTTGTCTGCCAAAACCTGCTCCTGCATTTAGAATCTTCATGACCAAAGTTATTACAAATAGAACATTCAATTTCATTTTCAAGGGCCGAAAAGTTGTTATAGGTCATTTTCGTGATCCCAGTCATACTCCTTTGTTTGTGAGCTTCTCTAGTCATGATTGTTTTATAGGAAACACATTGAGCTGCTTTGTGGCCAAAGTTATGGCAAGAGAAACATTGGCCATTGAAGAAACTTCTGCGATTATCAATTCTACCCGCCAAATGATTGTAGTTTCTATTGTCATTCATTCTTGAGGGAAATTGAGAAGATTTTACCTATGGCTGGTTTTAGCTTTTGTTCATCCTTAAGGTGGATTGCCCCTAATTTACCTGGTAGTATTTGTTTATTCTTGATGTAATTCGTCCCTGTTTTAGCTGGCGATCTCCATTGGGATTTTGCTCATTCCTCCTTGCTGCATTGATATAACTCTTTGAGGTGGATGCTTGAGAGGCTTCTCCATTATACCCCAGACCTGTCTTGATTAGTGGAGAACGTTGTACATTGATAATCTCATCCAGAGTTTCAGATCCTTTAACAAATTTAAGATTGAGAGCCTTTGTTTTCTCAATTTCTTTTCTAAGGCCAACAATTTCACATTCTAACTTCTCAAGACATTTTTCTTTTTCATCAAGTTGGAATTGCAGAGTATCAATGATCACATTCTTTTCTTCTAAACATGTTTTGAGTCTAGAAATCTCTTCATAAAAGCCATCCACATCTATAGCATCCATGTAATCATCATCTTCAAAAGCCATTAAAAGTTTATAGTTATTACCTCGTTCATCTTCATCACTATTTGAAAGACCATCACTATCTTCATGAGTGTAGTAACTTTTCTTAGTTACATTCTGTTTCGTGTTCCATCTAACAGGTTCCTTCCCTTTGTCAGTTTTATCCTTGTGAGGACATTTGGCAGCATAGTGACCGACTCTCCCACAAGCAAAACATTTGAAAGGTAACTTACCTCTGAATCTTCCAGTACCCCGTTGAAGGTTTTTGACAAAATTTGATTCTTCTTCCTCTTCTGATGCATGTCCTAACTCATAGTAGTCTCCTTTTCCTGAAGCCTTGAAAGTTGCTTCTCTCCTGTCTGATGGTCCTCCTTTCCTCATTTCATAAGCAGTTAGAATCCCGTGTAGCTGTGACATGGTAAGGTTTCGAAGATTCTCCTTTTCTTCTATTGCAGAAACTTTAGATTCAAACCTAGGGGACAAAGATCTTAGAACTTTTTCAACCACAACAGCCTCTTTTATTTCTTCACCCAAGTTTTTCATACAATTAACAATCTCATCTACACGAAGGAAATAGTTAGCCACACTTTCATCATTGTTCATTCTGAGATTTTCATACTGAATCCTGAGGGTTTGAAGTTTTTCTCGTTTTACCTATTCATCTCCTTCATAGCTCAGAACAATCTTGTCCCATATTTCTTTTGCGGATTTATACTGCATTACCTTGACAAATTCTGATTGAGATAGGCATCCTAATAGGGTATTGACTGCTTTTGCATTTGTTTCATATTTCTTCTTCTCAGTCGGATCTGTAGGAGTTGCTGAAAGAAAAGTGTACCCTGTATCTATGATATCCCAAACTTCTGTACCAAGTGATTGAAGATAAGCAGTAACTCTTACCTTCCAATATACGAAGTTTGTCTAATCAAAAATCGATGGCCTAATAGATGCTTCTCTCTCGTAGTTGCTCATGATGATGGATCTTCCTTCAAGCGATCAAGCTTCTTCAGAAGGACCTGCTCTGATACCAATTGTTGGAAATAATACTGAGAGGGGGGGTGAATCGGTATTATCAAATTCTTTTCAATATATCTTCCATATTTATACTTTAATTTATTCTTCAGATATTGCTCATTAGTTTGTATGTCACTACCAAATAATAATGAGCAAGAACAAGAAAAACAGATAATCACACCAAGGAACACCAGATATAAGCTGGAAACCCAATGTGGGTGAAAACCACCTACTGCAATATGTCTCTATCTTCTTTCAATTAGAAACTTCTTTTACAAGGATTTTGTACTGGTGCAGTCCTTTACCAGTACGCAGGCTGCAACCTACAGAGAGCTACAACCCCCTTAGCTCTTCTACTTCTTTAAGGACCACGTTCATCCAATAACATCAAATAATCATCAAGTACATGTGAATCAACCAATCTCCTTATACAATCAACCAATGAATCACCCAACTTCTCAGAATGTTGTAAATAGAAAAGCAAAACCAGTGATCTAAACCCAGAACTCTGCAGCAATAGATAAAAGGCAGCCAATAATTATTTCAAAAAAGGGTCTGCAACTTCACCAATAGAAGCCTGCGAATATCCGCAGTTCTTCTGTGTCTAGATTGCGCAGATCCGCACCTGATCCTTCTTGTGCTCTGCGTACCTCCGCACTAGCCCTTCTGCTAAACTGCGTACCTCTGCCCAGATCCGCACCTGCACTGTCTGCGCAACAGCGAACCTCCGCACCTGCACCTTCTATTTCTCTGCGTACCCCCGCACATGCACCTTCTGCCGCGTTGCGTACCTCCGCACCTGCGCCTTCTCCTACACTTTGTACCTCCGCACCTTAACCTTCTGCTGCACTGCGTACCTTCACACCTGAGCTGTGGATCGCCTGCGGACCTCCAAATAGGGCCAAATTAACAGTCCTCCAATGTACCACAGACTATCAGATCCACAGATCTGATCACGCACCCAAGAGATCACGACCTATCAACAAATCTGCCTTACACTTTTCAGATTTCACCTTGATATATATCTAGCTTTTTAAACCGATTACCCAAAATTTCAGATCGTAAGATATTCAAATTTCACAAGTGTCAAGCCAAGTGATCTCCTTTCCTTTTTATAGGCAAGCCCTTATTCAAACCATGGGACAAAACCATAGAAAACCAATACAAGGGGTTCGATAATTTAGATCCTATACCACGGATCAAAACCATAGGATCATGAACGACGGGCTAAATACCAAGGGCCAAACATAATAATTCTCGCGTGTGCATGCTTCTCTGCATTGGAGTGAGTGAACTGGGGTCTGCAGCTTCTAAACGGAGCACCTGCGGGTATGTCTGCACTTCTTGGTCGACGTACCTGCGGGTCCGCAGCTTCTCTTAGGATCACCTGCAAGTATCTCATTTTCTATGATTTTGAGAGCCTGAACAGAGATGTGCCACTTGAGTGAGTTGTCATCAAGAACAACACCTGTGCCATAGCGCCAAACCTGAATCATAATGCCAACAGTGAACTTGTGAAATTCTTTTATCCCTCTGTCCAGCCGAAACATTCCAACTAAGACTATACCTAGATGGAGATACCTGCCAACATTTATAAGTAAATCAGTAACTTTCCAATGCAATGCAAGGATCATAATATAGAATTATATTATGTTACGTTATCGATTCAAGAGAACATACCATATGCAATATCAATTGAGCGAAGGTTCATTACAACGTAGTTATACAAAGCACTTGGAGCACAAGCCAAAAGCGAGAACATATGACCGAGAGTAAAATACATGTTCAGGATGTCCTTGAAAAATTCCAGCACCGTTCATTTTCTATTTCCTGTGTTCAAATTGCAAATCAAACCAAAAAGCCGAATGCAGCAATTCATAAAAATACAGAACAGTGAATCCACAAATGTGTAATAGCTGAAAAAACGTCAAACTTTGAATGCACGATCCGACCAAATGTAGGGCAATTTGGAAAAAAATAAAAACATGGGTTTTTTCAAGGATGGGGTCAATTAAATAACCCAAAAATGGTTTTAAGAAATTTGCAGCGGTTTGGGAGAATTTTTCAGTTCTTTAAAGCCTCTTTTTGCATGTCGCGTGAGGAAAAACGATTTTAATTAAATGAACAGAGTGTTGTTTTAACACAGCGTGCTTCAGGAATGGAATTCCGATTTGGGAATCAATTGTGCGGTGGAATTCAAATCCTGATTACATGCCTCCCGTCTTTAATAAACTCTCACACCTGTCAAACGTGTCCGAATCGAATACAACTCTTCCCGATTGATCTGTTTATGCTCAGCGTTTTACTTGCTAAAACAGCAGCACAAGAATTGGTACTCGTGGCTAAATTGGGTCAAAGATCTGGGTCAAAAGAAAGGGATCCTAAGCTAGTGTTGTAGAGTGAGTTCACTGGCCTCCTTCCCAGAGATATGGTTGGGTAAACGCTCACTTGTTATGGTTTCAACCTGAAACGAAAATGTTTCCATGTTTGAATTTATTATGACATGCAAAAACACTGCACTGAAACGACCTCTGTCAACCTGTAATCCCATAAAAAGCACTGATCAAGCTCATGACTATTTTCCACTTCATCTTTATCAAACTGCACTTACAGCTAGGTTGGATTATATGCTTTGGTTTTAAGCAATTTGAGTAAATCAACAATTAGGATACAGCTGAATCCAGTTTCTAGAATTCTTTTAATCAGCAGCCTTGAGAACTATGCCTTGGTACCAATGGATCTTGCTACTGATCATACAGAAGTTGGAGGATTGCGTGTTGCATTTCAAAACTGATGGTTTACTGTCTTTTAACTATGGAATGCAGTCTGTTCCGCAGCTAACTGGCAATTCCGCAGCCATTTTCATACTTATGTAGGTTACAGGTGTCAAGAGATTAAACGAACCACATGGGTAGCTGGGAAAATGTCAGTACATGGATGGTGTCCTATCCATTTGATCCAAATCAATGGAAAAGACCCCGGTCAAAGAGAAGTCAAGGTGTGTGTTATCACTAAGTCGCCAGAGTAAATCGCCGCATGTCAAGAAAAAATAATAATTTTGAATCAATGAAATGAATAAGTTATTTGCTCACTTTTCTGAAGGTATTGATTAATTTTGGACTGATGGTGAAAGATGAATGGCTAACTTTTTATTCAAGATTTTTAGCTACAGATATTGTGCACATTCCGCAGCTAAAGCCATTCCGCAGCTGAAAAATATCATTGTTCAAATTAGCCTAACTTTCTTATACGAAATCAGATTTTGATAATTCAAGTATCATTGGAAAGATCTCAACAAGATCTACACAATGAGAAATCTATCATTAAAGTTTGAAATGATAAATAATGAAATAAATTGCTGAAAAGAAGTAATATTCAACTTGAGGCATTAATTCCAAAGTAGATATAAATTATTTTGATTTTTCCTTTAATAACTTGTTTCATTAATACAAATTCCTAGTTTTGTGTGTATATATCATAACCAGAGAGATTGATCACCTTTCTCATTTGATAATCTTACATTCCATTGCAGAAAAAGTATTAGTTTTTTTGCAGGTTCTACGAGGAAAAACAAATGACTACAAGAGAATGGTGTCTCTCTAAGAGACCAATTTGTTTCATAAGAGGATGATCAATGACAAAGAGGAAATACGCTGATGCAAAATCAGATCCAAACACTTAAAAAACTTTCAGATACTATTGTCTCTATCACATCCATACCTCATAATAAATCATTCATCTCATTTTCCTCCATATTTTCCATTTACATTCACATACACTTTTCATCTCTTTTTATCCATTCATAACCCACAAATAAAAGCAAGAGGTTCATTCACATGTTATTGTCCATTGCCATTTCTGCTCTCCATTGCCATTTTCCATTTTCATCTTCCCTTTCCTGTCATTTTCGTTCCGCAAATAAGTCCTGCTTCAATGCAAATTATTGAGTCCATAGTCCTTTGAGTCTAAGTTCCTTGTAAAGAAACGTTGAGGCTTGCATACTTTAATGGCAATTGTTCATGCTGACAAACAATGGAATACATTAATGTCCCTTGTTCATCAGATCTTCTAGGTGACTCGACATCGGCAAAACTATTCGTACCTAGCAAGATGTGTTTAGACATCTTGACTCTCATTGTCATCAATGGTGAGAGTTTTCGTGTTGACTAGTGGCATCCATTAATAGCCACTAAGTCAACAATTTCCTGCTATGTTCAACATCAGAACACCTTTTCACATAGTAGGAATTGTGCCAATGAGTTTTGAAGACATTAAGACTATTATTTTCAACATTTTGGAGCAGATTCAGCAAGTTTTAGTAGAAGCAATAAAAAGTCATCTTGACTCTTTATCCATGACTCTTCATGTTCAGCCACTTGAAGAAGAATATGATCAGAATTTTTCAGCCACCACACATACAACTCATCAATTCCAAAGGGTAAGTTAAAGGACGTCATTTTCTAACTTTTGACCATAGAATTCCATAAAAAGCTAGAATGATAATTGTTGGAAAAACATTTCTCTTCCTCATTTCATAAAATTGTCAATACCATCAATTGGGGGGGAAATACATTCATATTCATATCTTGCCAAGATATACTTTGCAACAATAATCAAAATATCATTATGCAAAGTTCAAAGATCAAAATAGAATGCAACAACAAAAATGGTTGTAACACAAGAACCAACCATGTTGCAATTCATGTAAAACACTTTGCAAAAATATGAAACTATCAAATGATATCATGCAAAGTTAAACCAAAACTCAAGGATCAAAAGAATTAATGTAATGTATATTGCATGAGGACATGCAATAGCTTCAGTTGGGGGGTATGTTGGGTCTTGAAAATGTCATTCATTTCCATTACACTTTCACTATTATGTCCATTATATCACCTGTATTTCACTACTATGTTACCACATTCATCCCATTTTCATTATCATTGGGTTACATTTATGTTTTTCCAAACTTTATTAATTCTAAGCCTTTTTAAGTGAATTTGTGGTTAAAAATTAAAAAATAATGTGCATATGCTTATCTCTAACAAGTGGGTTGAAATTGTTGACATGTGTAGGTCAAAATGAGGCTTTTAGAAGACCATTATGTGGCACTCTAACGCCAAATTCGAATTTGAGTGGAGAATCATAGAATCATGAGGATATGTGTCACATCTCCTAATTGTATTGAAACTCTAAGAAGACATGTGTCTTATCAGTCCCTATTTTGATTAAGGTTCTAGAGGTAGAGGGAGAAATTCATGGACTCTCATTAATGAGATGACTTCTCATCTTTTTGTATAAATAGGGGATCTCTCTCCTTCATTTGTTGACTTAACTTGACTTTTTAGTTCTTTAGCTTGGAGTTTGTAGTTCTTCCTTGATGGCTTTGGAAAGCTTTAGAGAGCTTTGTTGTACTTTGTAATTTTGAATAATTTGAATAAAGCTTTGATGTTCTCAACATTGAAGTAAATGTCATTGAGCATATTAGAATGTAAGGTAGAGTAGATTTTGCTTTGTAGTTTTGCTTTGAGTTCATTCAAGTATGTCATTTTATTGTTTTCAAGTTTGATAGTTTAAATTTTCCATTCATGCAATTTTAATTCATGCAAGTGTGTTCAACCAGTTGATTGTAGATTAGTTTTTCTTTACATGTTCTTGTATTTGCTTATTAATTTTTGCTAGAGCTTTTTAATGTAGTTTTTGCATCAAGTTGTGATATGGGATTTGCTTCTCTGCTGAACTTTAGCTTTTAAATTTTAGTTGTTATGCTTTGATTTTAGTGAGATTTGTTTGCTGTTATTAACTAGTTTAGATATCAAGTTCTTCATGTTATTTGATAATACATGTGTCTTATCAATCCCTATTTTGATTAAGGCTCTAGAGGTAGAGGGAGAAATTCATGGACTCTCATTAATGAGATGACTTCTCATCTTTTTGTATAAATAGGGGATCTCTCTCCTTCATTTGTTGGCTTAACTTGACTTTTTATTTCTTTAGCTTGGAGTTTGTAGTTCTTCCTTGATGGCTTTGGAAAGCTTTAGAGAGCTTTGTTGTACTTTGTAATTTTGAAGAATTTGAATAAAGCTTTGATGTTCTCAACATTGAAGTAAATGTCATTGAGCATATTAGAATATAAGGTAGAGTAGATTTTGCTTTGTAGTTTTGCTTTGAGTTCATTCAAGTATGTCATTTTATTGTTTTCAAGTTTGATAGTTTAAATTTTCCATTCATGCAATTTTAATTCATGCAAGTGTGTTCAACTAGTTGATTGTAGATTAGTTTTTCTTTACATGTTCTTGTATTTGCTTATTAATTTTTGCTAGAGCTTTTTAATGTAGTTTTTGCATCAAGTTGTGATATGGGATTTGCTTCTCTGCTGAACTTTAGCTTTTAAATTGTAGTTGTTATGCTTTGATTTTAGTGAGATTTGTTTGCTGCTATTAGCTAGTTTAGATATCAAGTTCTTCATGTTATTTGACGTTATCTCCAGTGCCATGGCTTAACCCGAGAAGTTAATTGGGGAGCTATCGGATTATAAGTGAAGTAATTTGATTTTGCTTTCATTAATTTGCAAGTAGGTAATTTAGATATCAATTCTTCATGTTATTTGACGTTATCTTCGGTGACATGGTTAACCCGAGAAGTTAATTGGCGAGCTATCGGATTATAAGTGAAGTAATTTGATTTTGTTTTCATTGATCTGGAAGTAAATAATTTAGATATCAATTCTTCATGTTATTTGACATTATTTCCGGTGCCATGGCTTAACCCGAGAAGTTAATTAGCGAGCTATCGAATTATAAGTGAAGTAATTTGATTTTGCTTTCATTAGTCTGTGATTTTTAGTTTTGAATGCAGTAGTTTAGATTTTATTTTTGTAATTAGATGGACCGCAGAGATAGTAACCTCATTTTCAGTACTTCATTTTTAGCTTGATTGATGTAATTGCATGTTTACACTTTTGTTCAAGTTCTAATTTTATAGATAGCATGTTTTGAAATCTTTTGAAGTGCTAAGTTTGGAAATTATCATAAGAAACATAAACCTTGTCTTCAACTATACATCCACACTTGACCTTTAAAAGCAGTTTAAACTAAGATTTCCATTGCATTAGAATACTTTAGGAGACCAACAAAAACAAAACTCCAAAACAACATAAACTATAAAACAACGAAGTAAGAAAAATGGTTAACTAAGCACATATGGTGCACCACACTTCATCAGTTTATGATACCCGGATTGATAATTTATGTAGAGCAATTTAAGACGTTAAATTGACTAGACAGCCCCAACCTACAAAGTTCGTTTGATTAGCGTTGAATATCGTTTCTAAAGATTGGCAAGTGTTTGTCTAAAGCATCCTGGGCAAAGAACACCTGCCAGATTGGGAACGTGTATGGGTTGATCTGCAGCAGTAGGAGATGAGGCGTGATCTAGTGAAGGCCACAATCAGTGGCAGTGGCAGCAGTGGGACGAAGGTTGTGAAGGAAGAGGAGGACGTGGCCCTTGCATCAAAGGGGCAGCAAGAGCAGTGCAGGAGGAAAAAGGACGTTTCAAAGATCAAGTGCTTCAGGTGTGGTGAGATGGGCCACTATAGCACTCAGTGTCCTCTCAGAAAGAGGGATAAGAAGGAGAAGCGGGATCAGTGAGTTGCATCCGCTGATATTGACAGACTTTCACCTAGGCTAGAGAAAGAGTTTGCCATTATTGTCGAGATGCCTCCTGAGGTGGGGTGGGGTGATTTAGAGTTGTAGCCTTAGAGAGCTACAGCATGGGCAAGGTCCTTGAGGAGTCCACCTCTTGGATCAAGATCTTGCTACGGGAGCCCATAGTCAGCAGTGACAAGATGGACCAGTGTCAGGGGGTGCAATTAGGTGCCAGAGTGACAGATGTAGTGGCTAGTAGCGGTCAGATATTGAGCAACGCAAAGCAAAGTTGGCAGCAGTGCAGTTGGCACAGCGCAGAGTCAACAGCAACGCAGAGGCTTCAGTGACAGCAGAGAGTCTAGTAGCAGTGAGAACTCGGACGACAGAGGCATCATATTGAACACAGTTAGTTCAGTATTTTGGATGTTTTTTCGTTGCAAATGTTGCAGTTGCAGCAGCGACAGATGGAGAGAGGGTTGAAGTGCAGATGCAGTGATTAACAGTGGTTTAGCAAGGTCAGCAACAACACAAATGCAGCTCATATCAAATTTGCACAATAGTGATGAGCAGAGCAGCCAGATGTCAATAGTGTGACAAGAGGTAAAGCAGAGACAAAGTGTTGCTTCAGTGGGTTGCAGCGCTAGAACACATTCATCGCTAAGATGGAGCATTGATTTTTGTAGCATCCGATGTGTTCTAGCCTTGAAACTTTGCAAAGAGGCTAAAACACATGCATTCTCCAAAACTCAAAAATCCTTTCTGGAAATTCCTTTAAATAGTTCCATAAGTAAACTTAGGAAATCTGGCTAATTAAAAGGTATTAATTAAATCATGTGAAAATCTTCTAGAAGAATACCAGGATCAACTCCAAGTTAATCTTAGCCACCGATTACGTTTTAATCTTGGTCGTTGGAACTCCAACGAGAGATTATAAAGAGGAGTTCGATGTGGTTGGAGAAATACACTTTTGAGCGGTTCAATTTTGCTAGAGAATTGATTTCCTGAGTAGCAGTTGTGAGTTGTCGGAAGTGATTCAGTAAAGTCGAAGTAGTGAGAAAGAGGCAGGGATAGTAGACCGAAGGAAGTTTTCGAGATCTGAGAAGTGCAAGGTAGAGAAGGCAGAGAGCGGTTCAGTGAGGCAGAGCAGAGCTTTGGAGAGAGTTCGAATTCCTGCTGGGAGAGACGAGATCCAGTGTCAAAAGTCGAGATGTGAGACCGAAGGGCCAAGAGATTAAATTTTCAAACAGCAGGAGGTCAGCAGAGGGATTGACGCAGAGCCCAGCAAGTGTGACGCAAATCTGCGTACAATTGACGCAGAAGCTACGCAGAGGCAGTTTGGAGCCAATCAGCGAGCCCTTGATCAGAGTCAAATCTCTCGGATCAATGTGAGATTCTTCTCACAAACTTTTTGCCAGGGTTTCTCTATATCGGATAACCAGTTTGGGCATCCAACGATTTGTAATCAAATTTACTACTGCATATTAATTAAAACCCTCAGTTGTTGCACTGGTTTTCCCAAGTTGAGTTTTTCCAGGGACATTGTCCAAACACAACCGTGTTGATGTGTGTGTTTATTTCTCTCCAGTGCAGTTTTTAGTTTCCGCAGTATTTTATTCTATGTACGCTGCGGTGTATGTATTTCAATGTTTGCCGTATAAACTGCAGGTACCTTGTTCAAGTACTTTAACAAGTACGTGAAATATTATTAGTTTGTTGTAGTAGGAATCGGGTAACCAATTTTTCACATGTATACATCCTCTTATTTAAATCCTCTTTAACTCTTCAAAATTAAAACCATGGAAAAGTCAATATCATCTTACTCAAATCCTCTTTGACTCTTCAAAATGAAAAGAAAACAAAAAGTCAACACCCTATACATTGAAACCATTGAAAAGGTAATTTAAGATCAAATATTCTTTTCACTTTTGTAATTGTACCAAATAAACACATTTGCTCATAATTGTCTTTTTGTTTTGATTTTAATTTCATCTTAAAAAACCTCTATTTGAAACCATCTCTCTATATCAATGTACAAATTAAAAACTATATCAGATCCATATACTTCAGTTTATAAATAAGTAAAAAACTTTTTTAATACCTTGGGATCTCAAGTAATGTTTATGTGAGGACCCCTTAGTGTGGCACCTCGTACCACCTCGGTTAAAACAAGGACAAAATATGGATTAGGTTAACCCATGGTTTTAACATATTGTTTTAACTCTATCAAATTACATAAAAATAAAAATAAAAATAAAATTTAAAAAATATATATTAACAAAATAGTAAACATAAAATTAATAAATAAGTTTATAATTATAATTATTAACAAAACATTTTGACTAGGTCAAATTACATAAAAATGAAAAACATATATTTAAAAATTTGCATTTATAGTTATAATTATAATTAATAAGGGTGGCACGGGGAGGGATTTAAATAAATCCCGATAGACAAACAGAAATCAAGTTCACTTGGGGCTTGGATCAAAGATCAAACAATCTAGCTAAGGTGTATGGCCTCTACTTGGGACTTCAATTGGCTATAAAACATGATACATCTTCCATTGTCATCCTCGGGGACTCTCTTATTACAATCCATTATCTCCATTCGGGCTCCCTTCCTAAAAATAATCTCCTTATGCTCCTCCTTTTAAATAAATCTCAATAGACAAATAAATCCTCATAGACAAACGGAAATCAAGTTCACTTGGGGCTTGGGTCGAAGATCAAACAATCTAGCTAAGATGTATGGCCTCTACATGGGACTTCAGTTGGCTATAAAACATGATACATCTTCCATTGTCATCCTTGGGGACTCTCTTATTACAAACCATTATCTCCATTCGGGCTCCCTTCCTAAAAATAATCTCCTTATGCTCCTTAAAAGAATCAACTGCTTACTTGAACCTCTGTGGGAAAAACAAAGAGCCAGATGCTCGAGGCAACCTTGCCTGTGAACTGGAAGAAGGAAAATCTGAATTCAGCGGCTCCACTAATTGGAAGGTAATCCCATGAGAATCTCAATGAAAGACAATAGTCCCTCTCTTATAAATAATATGGAAGATTTGAATATGGCTTGACATAGACTGGATAATCAGCAAAATATAAAATATGGTGTCGACCTCCCCCACATGTCTTCGTATTTGGAAGTACAATTCGATGATCAACAAGGGGCGCTCTTCGTAGGACAAATCGTTAGATGTGGCAGGCTCCATGAATGTTGGCTTTGGGAACATTTATGTTAGACATGTGCCACAGATAGGACTCCTCTGTTCTCCAGAATCCAGCCTCATACCAGGTCAGAAAGATTCAGTTATCGTTACATCTCCTACAGCGTGGGAGCAACTAGATTTCAATTCAGCATTCATGGAGGCTGACCTCAACCTTATGGCGCAAGTAGTAGCAAATTCTGCATAAATTTGAAATCAGTGGGGCAGGATTTCCATCATTCTAAGTGGAGGGTTGGTTTCGAGCTTTCGAAGTCTCTCAATCTCGGCTTTCCTCTCATGAATAGTCAAGGCATCTTATTACTCTCTGCTAAATTTGATCTCCCCTCCTATGATAATCGTAATTTCAATTTGCTAGAGAACCTGCCTGTGGAAACAATTTCTCTCAGGAACAAAGTCAGGAATGCTTCAGTAGATATTGTAAAGACAGTGAATTCAGTTCAATTGTGTTTTTTGTGGTCCTAGGCATTTAAAGTAGCAGCTCCCACAAATCAGAAGAAGCACAGGCGAGGTTCTTGGGTTGCACATTCAACATACAGATTTGGCTTCTCTCTGCAGTGGTATCTTTGCCAGCCCCTTATCTTGCTTATTGTGTTATGTGTCTTTCCAAGAAGTGTTGTTCAACGAGTCTTCTCCTGGCTCTTCTTTTCTCCTTCCCTGGGCACACTCGGTCCCCTTTGAAGGCTGGGAATTCTTCTCAAGATGAGAAGGCATACAGCTCCCCCTCTGACAAGAACAGTGACGGTTCATCCCACTATGACCTCTGCCCACACCCCCCAGAGGACAGACAAGAGGAAATATGCCAGCATCGTCATCATATCAGTCTTCTAACAGACAAAACTATGTCATTGTCTGAAGATCTTCAAAGTCATCGGGTCAGAACCAACACGCTGGAGGAACAAGTGGATTGGCTTCATCATCATCGAACAGTGTTGTAAGAAGAGGTTCAAAGTCAACAAGCAATAATCAACATGCTGGAAGAGGTGGATGGGCTTTGTCCGGATCAGACAAACCTGCAAGATCAGAGAAACCAAGGGGGCAACAGAAGCACAGCTAGCAATGCCCACGGTGAACCTTCAGACAGAATGTCCATTGACCCACCTGCATAAGATATGATAGCTCCTAGCAAGTGTATTATATTATGCGGACAGTATGTAGCAACTACTTTTGTTTTTGCGCAAAATATGGTATCAGCAAAATTCTGGATGTAAAACATGAGCTTCCTCTCTTCCCTCGCCTAGAAAATTTTGTAGTTCTGCTCCGAATGTAAATCTCCCCTAATTTTCAGCGATGAAAGGGCACAAAATTAATCGAAAATCTTTATTATTTATGTCAAAGAAAAGATATAATTAATTATAATTAATAATTAAACCAGCCTAGATCCATCTTAACTCCTGAGCTACCAAGTGCCAAGAGACCTCAAATCTCTTCACTCTAAAATAGGCTTGCATCTCGAGAAATTTGATCCCTCTTGACAGCTGATAGATTGGGAATTAATATGGACCTAAACTAATTATATAATAACAATATCATTGATCAATCTCACAAATGATATGCAAATTTTTCCTATTTAAACTAATTACAAGATCCACAACACTTAATGACAAATCCTAGATGGGAAACAATGGGAAACAACGTGCAGAAATAACATTCAACTAAGCATTAATCCTATAATAAAGATATAACGCAAAAATGTGTAGAACGTCATAAGATCCTTATTAAAAAATCTTCCAAATATAAAAATATGACAAAAATGTGTAGAGCGTCCTAAGATTTCTATTAAAAAAATCTTCCAAATATAAACATATTTTTTTAAATTGCATTTAGTCCTTTATCCATTCATCCATATTTTGCTTCACATTTTACATAAAAACTAACTGTGACAGTGTTTTACACATAATGAGGATTGATAAAATATCAAATGAAGATTGATGTTATCATACGTACGAAACTTCAGGCCAAATGGAATTCTATGATTTATAAGCAATGCCTATAAATCTATAGTATAGTGCTTCCCGAATAAAGAGGCAATTGAAGCTATTAGTTTACTGGACAGTGTAGTGAGTATTAAAAGAATGGTAAAACGTATGTATGACCTACAGATATCAAAATTTATGTTGTTTAGGAGGATGTACAATGTTTAACTAAGATACTTGATAAGTATATGGAACTCAACTGTTTTAGCGTAGTGCTTCAAATTAAGAGAGCATCAAAGGTATCGTAGTTTACTGGATTGTGTAGTGAGCTTTAAAAGAATGTAAAAATATAGATGACCTACAAATATCGAAATTTGTGTTTGTTTTGAATAGTTGGTTAAGTAAGACAACTTAATGTTTGATAAATATATGAAAATTCACTGTTTTAAAGTACTTTGGAAGGTAAATTGGGATGATTCTTGAAATTTTCATATGTTCTATTTTAGTAGTACTTCCACAAACACACCCCAGGATTGCACTACATAACGTGAAGTTCCTTTGGCTTAGATGCCAAGTTTCAGGGGTATCTTGGAATTGACACACCAATTCATCCCTTTATAACATGTCATTTGAGTGAAGCAGACCACAGCAGAAACAGAACCCTGGTTAACAGCTTAACTATCTCGTCCTCACACTAACATCTGACTTGATCCTATGTCATTTGGGTGGAACAGACCACAGCAAAAATAGAACCCTGGTGGACTGCTTAACACTATCAAACTCGTGAGTGAACCAAGGCACCCTTCGCAAAATCCCTGTAATTTAAGTCTGAGATGTCTAGAATAAGTGCTAACAAGGTGTCATGCAAATAAAATAGTTTTGCTTCAAATGTCTGCAAGATTCGCCCTTTAAACAGTTCATTGCAAAGGAAAAAAATATTGTATGAATGACAATGTCAAAAATCAAAGAATAGATATCATTATTGCTTTATTTTTCTATTATGTGTTAATTTTTCCTTGAACTTATTAGCATCAGGCAATTCATTACCCTAGCAGATTGCAGATCTACTAAATGAAAACAAAGCTAAGTTCTTAACACAATTAGCGGAAGCAAAATTACACAACCAATCTCAATCACAATGACATAAATAGATCCTGCCCAATCAACAGTTCTTCATTAAATCTGAATTTACATGGGCTCCCGTCATGGAATAATGGCCCAACTGAAAAAATTACAAATACAGCATGTCCTAGATCTGATCTATCAGATCAGGCCCTAGATCTAATCTCGACCCCTTGGTTGATCTAGATCTCCAATGCTTCATTTTTGCACTTCCTCGGGCCCAACACACTAGAGTATCACACTCCTCATTTGAGAAAATCCCTCTCTCAACAGCTAGTGTAGTTGTATGGTGTGCCGCCTCCTCTCCTTAGCCTTGCTTCTATAACTTTACATTGAGAGAAATCCGTAACACTAATCTCCAAAGTGATTGATGGCCGAGATTATATCTCCCCTTGTTTGAGATCAATGGTTGAAATTAAAACATAATCCCTAGAGAAATTTACTTTACTTTTCCTAAGTTTCTTTAGTTCAATTAACCAGCATAATTATTTTGTGTTTTTCCTAATTTATACTTATGCTAAGTTACATTAGCAACTTGCTAACTCTTGAGCAAGGGTCCAAAGGAGATCTGTGGGCAACTTCCTACATGCCTACACACTTAAGTTTGTGCAGAAATACTTACCCGAGCTACAAACATCAACACTCCCTCTTAGCGAGGGAGATACTATTGTTAGACTTTCTCAAACCCAGCACCCGGTATTCGATTCATAGAAATTAATCACTGAATGAATACACAGTGCAATTCCTAACACCAAAAAAAAAATAGCGGAAGCAAAAATTACTCGATCTGGATCACATACACAGGCAGATTTATGTCCAATCAACAATTCTTCATTAATAAATTAATCATGAAACTTACTTGGGCTCCTGTACAAGGGATAATGGCCCAAGTGAGAAAATACAAACTACAAAGTTGATTACCAGCCTCACTACACTCTCGCGGACCCAACACACGCTCACTGAGAAGCATCTCTCAATCTTGTGTTGTTGTTGTGTCTTAGCGTCTCACTTTAGGCTCAATTTATAACTTTCCTAAGCTAAGATTGACGGCCAAAATTAGCTCGACAAGTTAACTGAAAATAGGTGACTTTACTTTAGTTAACTATCCTATCTTTAGCTTTCTCTACTTTAACTCAAGTCATAAATTTAGCTTGCTTTACATGCACATCTCATGCATGTCACACGCAACACATCAACATGTGTGCAACTCACTTGCACACTCTGCATGTCGCATGCAAGTTCCTAACGAGGCAAATCAAGGTCCTTCTATTCAAGACACAAGACTAGAAGTACCTTCTGAGCTACAAAAATCAACACTCATTCTTGGTGAGGGAGGCACACATCTGGAAGAACCCCCTCCACTTGAATCTGTCTCCAACACCACCATGTTATCCACTACTGTAGTTACTCCCTCCGAACTAGAAGACTTCCTTGCTACCTGTTGTGGAATCTAATATGAGGACATGTTCCTTCCAACCATGCTCCTAGGATCCTGCTCCTGTACGTCTAACAATGTCATATCATATCAATTGAGGCTGTTGACAGTACCTGAAGAATCACTCTTCCTCGTCCCCTGCTCCCTCTTCACAATTAACACTGATCCTATATCCAAGATCCCCTCAGATAGACCCACACGTTGTCCCAGCAACCTTTATGACTGCCCCTGTCTGATGTCAAGCACCATAGCTGCATCCAAGGTCGCTCCCTCTAATTATAGAAGCACCTTTCCATCCCGGAACAAAACTTTATATCCAACATCCTCCAAGGCAAATACTGAGAGCATGTGTACCATCAACCTTGAAACAAACAACATCCTTGTCAGCTCCAGAAAACCTCCTGACTCTAGTTGGAATCTATCACATCAAACCCCCTTCACTGTATGCATGGTAATAATCCCACTAAACACATTGCGGTTTGAGCCTATCTCTAAGATACTGCGGAACACTAACCTTATTCCCGTCCTATGACCTACTGTCTATTAGCCACGATCATGTGCTAGTTCCTTCTAACACGATTGTGGGTTTGTCTCAGTTCTTCGAGACACCCACAAATTTTGTTGCCAATCCCCCGATTAGTACTGTCTCCCCCTCTCCCTTTGAGGATTGACCTTCGTCAATCTTGTTCATTGTTAGTACTGTCCTTTGTACCTGTGCTATCAATTGAACCTTGTTGACACAACTTGTCCCAGCAAATCCCTTGCCCAACAACTCCTTGCTACCCACTACATTCTACAGTTACTCAATTATACCCAGTGTGGCACCCTTGCCGCAACACGATCCTCTACTCTACTCTGTAGCACTACCTACACCAGACCCTGTCACTACTCTATGACTCGCCCATCCATGGCTCGACTATACATTGCCCTGATATACCTATCCATAGCTACGCGAAATCCTTTCTCGACAGCTTCTCACGGACAACCCCAACACCACATGCGATATCCCTCACGCAATGTCTCTCGCATTGCTTAACACTATTGGCCATAGTTCCTTTGCACCGTGTCCTACCACCCCTTAGCCCACTTCCAGGCCGCCACTTGGCCCACTTCTCTACCACCACTTGGCGCAGTTTGCCCACATAGGACAGCTAAGAGTCATCATGTTGGCAATTGAATCTCCAAACAAAACACCTGTCGGATTGCTATTATATTTCCCTCATTTTGGTCATTGAATCTTTTGCTTAGTTTCATTTGTCTGAGTCGTCGAATATGAACCCTGAGTTGTCCATTTTTCCCTATCGGCCACCTTAGCCTTGACCCTGTTGTGTGGCAAGTCAACCTGCTCCCTTGTGCCTGGTTTGCATACCCTAGATACGCAGCACTTGTGTGATAGCTCTTGCAACCTGTTGTAGCCGACTCTTATCCTATTGCGCCCTTGAGTTGTTGCTTTTGCCTCCACTGACCCGTCACAACTTTGTCGACCTTGGTGGTTGGGCTAATCCATGACTCTGCCCAACAACCTCGCAACCTGCTATCGATCTTGCATCTGTCCACCAATCACTCTCGGCCTCGTCATTCGACCTAGATGCCCAACCACGACAGTGTAACCTGCTAGACTTGTTTGGCCTCCTGTGCCTACGACAACATCACGACGGCTACCATGTCTGTGTGCGCAAAGCCAACAAACTCTTATGCAATCAGGGCCCTATTCATTTTGTTGTCGACTGTGTGCTTTTTCGTTGCCCAACGACCCTCATGTGATGTCTTGTCTCGCCACCCTTGCGCCTTGGCAATTGCAGCAATTGCCAACTACTTTAGCAGTTGGTGGCTCAGTGGGCAACTACAAACCCAAGTGTCGACCACCCACAAGCCCCATGTTGGTTGTGGCGACTAGGTCAGCTTATTAGCCACCTAGTCGGCCCCCACTGTCTTTCCTTTTTTTCCTTTAAAAAAATGGCCTTCGTTCCTTCCTTTTCTTTTACATTTTTTTCCTTTTGCTCGTTGACAAAAAAATGCCCAAAAAATAAAAAAATAAAGTCCTTGGCCCAAAAAATAATCTCACTGCCTTGAAAAAAAAAAACTGTTCGTATGATCCCTTCGTATGATCCCAGTCAACCTGGCTCCGACGATCAAATACAAACCCGACACCTATAACTCCGAGATCAATTCAGAGTTGAGGCTCTGATACCATGTTAGACCTTCCCGAACCTAGCACCCGGTATTTGCTTCACAAAAATTAATGACCGAACGAATAAAGAGCCAAATTCCTAACACAATATATATCTATATATATATATATATATAGCGAAAGCAAAAATTACTCTATCTCTATCTAAATCACATACACAGATTTCTGCCCAATCAATAATTCTTCATTAATAAATTAATCACAGAACTTACTTGGGCTCTTGTACTATGGATAATGGCCCAACTGAGAAAATACAATTTGCAAAGTTGATCAACACTTCACTCCCTCAGACTCAGCGCACACCCATTGAGAAGCCTCTCTAAATCTTGTGTAGTTGTTGTGCCTTAGTACCTCACTTTAGACTCAATTTATAACTTTCCTACGCTAAGATTGGCAGCCAAAATTAGCTCGTCAAGTTAACTGAAGATAAGTGACTTTAGTTAATTATCCTATCTTTAGCATTCTCTATTTTAACTCAAGTACAAGTCATAATTTTAGCTTGTTTTACATACACATCTCATGCATGTCACATGCAACACATCAACATGCGTACAACTCACTTGCACACTGCATGTCGCATGCAAGCTCCTAACGAGGCAAATCAAGGTCCTCCTAGTTAAGACGCAAGACTAGAAGTACCTTCCAAGCTACAAAACTCAGCAACTTTTGCCCTTTAGAACTATCTTTGATCCTGGAAATACTGTTGTTGCCATGGTTGTTCCTTCTGAACTGGAATTCTTCCCCGCCACCTAGTCTGGAAACATCCTCAAAGTCATGCTTCCCTTAGACTAGTTCCTAGAAGCCTCCTACTCCTAAACATCCTACAAAGTCATCTCATACCAAGAGAAACTTGGAAGGATCTGCTAACATGTCCTCCCCAATTGAACCTAAACGTTGACTCCCTTTGAATTGCGCAACAATCGGAGCTATCTTCTCCTTGTTCTTTGTCGCTACTCTACTTCTTGCCATTCCTCAAATACGTTGGCCCTTTAGCCTATACAAGTTGCTCTCTCTAACTCCAATGATGTGCCCCTTGTCAGAGTTAGATCCCATGGGTCTAATCAGTGCCTATCCATCCTGGAACACTACACAGATCCCCTTCTTCTCTATCATAGAGACAAAGAGCAAACTCAACCTGATTTTTGGCACCCATAACACATCATATCCAACTTGCCTCCTAACTCAAGCTGGAATATCATTATTCCAACCCCTTCACTGCAAGTTTGGTATCGACACCAAACTCCACACACAATTTTGAGTCCCACTCAGTCAAGTTGTCAAACAACTATAGTGCCCCTATCAGATGCCATGTGGCTCCATTGTCTAGTAAGGTCCCTGAGAAAAGGTATAAAATTAGTGTGAGCTCAATTTCAAACTTCCTGGTAAACTCTTCATGAGCTTTTGCCAACACAGTTATAGTTGATCATGTACTCTTCCCACCCTTCTTCCTCTATGGACACTATAAAGCTTAGTGTCTTGTCTTATGACAGGCAAAATACTTTACATTAGTCAAGTCCTTTGGTAGTGAAAATTCACTCCTATTGCTTGATCGTTTTCCTTTGATCCTCGTTGTCCGACTAGCAAGAGGAAGATTCTCATCATCGCCACTCTTATGTTGTCCCCTAGGGAATGATTTCTCCCATATATCCTTTTGAGTGAAGTCATCCCATAGTCTACTCCAATCAAGTAGTTTCTCTCGTGCTTGTTACCGCTCAAACTAGCAAGAGTCATAAGAGGGGATCCTATAAAGCAATTACTAGGTCAAGGGGCAACAATGGAGCGATAGCTCGCTGTCACCTCAGCTAAGGCTCCCTGCTCTTTACGGACATTCACTAAATGGGAGGAGACCCGATATGAGGAGTCACAGGAATGAATAGGTCAATAAAAGAATGAAGGGTGATTTCCAAGGCCCATTCACAGGAGAGAGACTCAAAATATGGTTTTCTTGCTTGGAAAGTGAGGTGATAGGATCTCTAGGAAAGGCTAGGAGGATTCTTGAGGCTAAGGTTTGGGAGCATATCTTGTCAAGAGGTTTGCTAGACCTGAGAATCCTTGTGGAGAATTGGCCTTTGTGTGATCTTTGCAGAATTAGAGTTGTAAGGTCGCAGGACCACACAAGACCAAGTGGACCCAAAATTAGGTCAAGGATGTGGAGTCGATCAGCCAAGGAGGGGTTTGACCTAATTATGGAAGAGAAGAGCCAAAGGACAATTCTTCTTTTAAGAATTTAATGCAATGATCCAAATGAGGACACTAGCTAAGGGAACCCTAGAGCAAGAGACAATCCTTGAGCTAAGGCTTGATATATCTCAAGATCCCACTGTCAGAAGTTCTAAAAATTTGGAGGGCCTCTAGAGAAAACCCTAGCGTAGATCGAACTTTTTTGATGGCTACCATGGGAGAAAATGATGCCCTAGGTGACCTATGGAGTTTAGGCCTAGAAAGAGAAGAAGAGGTGAGACAAATATTCTTTGAAAGTGATCACCTATGGAAGGATTAGTGCCTTATTCTTTGGGAGAGATGGAGTCAAAGAGAACCTGGCATTTGGAAAAGATTTACCCAATCAAAGAGGCCTTCAAGCAACTTCGCCTGGTGTTAGGGCATGAGAGTAGCTACTTAAGGTCTTTATACTTCGATATGCAATAATTGATGACTTATCAAGATATATTTAACAACAATAATCTCTAGGAACATTCACCCATTCATACATGGCCCATGCAATGACACAACGCTACAAAAGATCAGAATTCCCACAATTTCGCATAGAAACACAGTGAATTTCATATTTGTATAGCGAAAATCCCAGCAACATTTTATGTGACAAAGTAAATACAAGAATAAGCATGAAAAGGATCACTTACATGTACAAATGAGTATATCCAATCATCAAATTATGCCAATAATGAAGCTCCAAGACAAGAGAAATAGATCCAAACATCAAAATTCATCCATGCAATCCAAACTCGTCCTCCAAAAAGGAATGCGAAATTCTCCAGTAGCTACTAAACCCAATCCAAGTGATGATGATGAAAATGAATCATCTCACTTCTATTTATACAATCACTAATGAGTTAGATTTGCTTGATTTGGCCTAACTGAGCCCCAAATAATAAAATTATGTGCAATAATAACATCCCTTGGTGACAAGCCCACCAAGATAGCTCAATAACATAATAATAAGCCTCTCAAGAGGGTCGAATGATCAATAAAGTGAGTTGTTGGGCCTTTGAGGAGTCCTAATGAAGTCCTGAGTGTGCTATGATGTGAGAATGGACCTCAAACATAGTGGACAAGGGGTTGGCCCTTGTTTTCCAAGCAAAACTTTGTGGTGCCCCCAAGTGAGCGTGAAGGACACAAGGACATCCTCATGGGTCGCCAAGTGGATCGAAAATGGCTATAAACCATCTGTGAGGGCTAGGAGCTAGGATGATAACAGAAGCCCTCATCTGTACCCGAGAACATCTGCCAAGTGTATGGTGCAAGTGTGGAGTCGGCTAGGCATGGTGAATCAAGTGCATCATCTTCATCCAAAAAGGTGGAACATAAGCAATCAATGAGTGGTGTTGGGGATCCATGAAGTACTATCTGCTATGGTGGAGACCCATGGCTCTCAACGCTCACCCTACAAGTGCCAATGTGGCCCTCAGGAGAGCTAGAACCCCGTATAACCTAGTATAGGGAGACCAAGCCCCAAATGGAGACCCACTTGCAATCCTGCAAAAGATCCAATGCATCCCTTTGCCTTCCAATACAACAAATCATTAGAATAATCAAGTAAAAGAGTTTACAAGTCATGGAATCGATGGGGCACTTCATGGTGGCATGCCCTTCCATAGCGGGCTTTGGCATGTACAAGTGTCTCCAAGCTCAATGAGGGGTTAATCAAGGTCCATATTAGGTGGTTTCAACCTTTAAAGGGGGTGACATGTCCATGGTACATTCCTCAAGTGGCTGGTGGGAAATGATATAGTAATGGAACAGAGTGGGGATCAGCAAGCGCAGCTATAATAAGGGAAGCCCACACCTGGGTATATAAATGTAGGAGAGAGCAAATCATGGTACATGAGTTACCTTGGCCTTTGTTTTTCCACCCTTCTTCATATGCCTTTTGCCTTTGATTGATTTTTCTTCATAACTACTCGGGGTTCCAAGGGATGAGAGCATGTTGTATAATATATAGCAATTGATACCCCCTTAAGGTGGGGCACTTCATCGCCCACCAAGGGTTCCTTAATGTGGAGGGGGCTCATCTAAGGCCCATAGGAACTAGGGTGATGGCCATAAATAAGGGGTAGAGCTCATGTTTGGTGTTTGCCCACGTGCTATATTTGTATGTCCAAACCATCTTTTGCATTTTGTGGTACATTTCCTGTTGAGAGTGGCCAAATTATGCTTTTTCTTTTCTTTTTAGCTACATCAACTTCTGGGGCATCGTTCCAAACCCGAACCAAGGTGTGGACAAGGGGAGGGGGAGGCTAACACTATGTGGACCCAATGGACCCATGTGGGAAAAATGATGAATGGGGTTAGAATGAGCAGAAGGAGATCCCACAAGACTAGGATACAAGGGTAACCACCAAATCAGGTGAAGGAGACAAGAGTACAAACCTAGCCCACTCTTTTCGCTGATTCCCCCCACCAATCCATGCCCATTGCCCAAAAGTGTCCATGAAAAGTAAGGAAAGTTACTCAACTATAACAATGAAAAGCCATACCTTTGGGGTCAGTAGGCCCACCTTCAAACATACAATCATAACAGATGGGCGAGAGACCACATGGTTAGCTCAGGTGGAGGAGATAATGGCACATCAAGCTATCTGGTGGCTACAAAGGGCTGCTCGCTGCCGGCTGAGGACCATATAGGAGAAAAAAAAAATCTCCTATACACACTACCCACAAGTGGTGGGTATCAGTGCTAAAGCACTTGTCGCATAGGTAGCCCATTGTTTTCTTAACCCACTCAAGGCTGTCTTTACAAACTCCTCATCTAACACGGCTACCCCAAGAATTCCAAGTTTATCTCGAACTTGTTGAATCCTAGTGAGATATGATGCCATTGTGTTTGACTCAGTCATCTTGGTGTTTCTTGACTTTTCCCTCAACACCATTTTTCGGTTCTTGTTATCATTCTGGTATAAACTCATCACAACAGTCCACATCTCAAGGGCGCTATTCTTTCTTAACATGTGAAGGATCACATGATCCTTCATTGCATCCATGATGGTACATCTGCCTTTCACATCCTTCAAATTATGGGCAACTAGTGTTGTAGCATCTGCAAGAGGTGTAACTTGAGTTTTTACAAACTCCCATACGTTGTTCTCCATGAGAACCAACGCTATTCTCTCCTTCCACGGACTGAAATCATAGGTGCCCTCCAACCTCTCCTCAAACTTCAATCCAATCACTACCCTCTTCCCAAATCAGAAAATTAAAGGCTTGTTATTATACCCTGATTAGTATGGTTTCCTTCTCTTCCTTTAAGGGTTGACCTCCGCCAATTGCACTAGTATTAACATCCTTTCTGCCAAACTCTCATGGGCCTTAACCACACCTCTAGCCAACTACCCAAATCTACTAACTACTGAACACTCTTCACTATTTTGATTATGTTTGGACTAGTTGTCCTCTTTGTTGTCCCCCCTCCAATGACTCAGCCTCAACCACAGTGCTTATCTAGTGGCTAGTTGCAACACTCTGCAACGCACTTTTCTGCAGGGTGGAACCTACCTCCTGCACAAATTTTTCAATTGTTGGCCACTTCTCCCTTTGGAGGTTTGTTCCTAGTGCCTGCAGTTGTTGATACCCGATTACCCATTCCACTATTGTCACATGTTCTATTTCAACACTGTGGCCACTCCACCAATCCATCTACCTTGTCCAATTGTGCGCCTCAACTCCTTGGCCCAATCTGGCAGTTTTGCTTTAGCTGCCTCCAGATGACTTCACTTTCATTGGAATGCTTTGGTTTACACCTAGTCTGTCTCCCGCACCTGGCCACAACCCTTTGTTGCCATCGTTTCCTAGCCCATCTCTTGATCGGCCTCTACGTTTCTGCCCATCATTGAGCCTCCATGCACTGTCGCAACATGTTAGGCAGCAATCCACCCCAAAAATCTGCTAGTCGACCACAACTCCTATGCCTCTACGCACAACGCTTACAGCAGATGTTTTCTACGCAACCCGACTTTGTTATTTCGACAAATGTACCTTCCTCTTTGCATGCAGACAAAATGGTGCCAGCTAGTGGCTATCAACCACCTCATGACCCGATTCATTAGAAACTAGGTGCAATTGACCCTAATTCGTTAGAAACTAGGTGCAATTGACCCACTCGGCAGCCTTACAAATTTGATATTATTATTTACCTTTAAAACTCAGTGTCACAACTCCCCGCCCCCTTCCCCCCCACCCCTTTTCCTAAACTCAACAATTATCTTTTGTTCCTTCAACCTACAAAATTTATTTCTACTTCATATGATCACATCCAATCCTAGCCACAACGATTCCTATACAAACCTGGCTTCTAGCGTAATTCAAACATTGGTTTTTAGAGTTTCTCACTCTAATACCATGTTAATTTTTCCTTGAACCTAGCACACAACAATTCATTAACCTAGTAGATGGCAAACCCACTGAATGAAAGCACAGCTAAGTTCTTAACAAAATTAGTGGAAGCAAAACTACACATAACCAATCTCAATCATAATGACACAACTAGATTCTTCCCAATCAACGATTATTCATTAAATATGAACTTACTTGGGCTCTCGCCTTGGGATAATGGCCGAACTAACAAAATTACAAATACAACATATTTGGATCAGAACCAATAGATCAAGCTCTAGATTTGTCCTCAATCTCTTTGGCTGATCTGGATTTCCAATGATGTACTTCTACACTTCCTCAGACCCGGCACACCAAAGTGTCATATTCCTCACTTCAGAAAACACCTCTCTCAAAGGCTAAAGTCGTTGCATGGTGTGTCTTCTCATGTCCTTAGCCTTTTCTTTTATAACTTACATTGACCTAAATCCCTAACCCTAATCTCCAAAGAGATTGAAAGCCGAGATTATATCTCACCTCGCTTGAGATCAATGGTTGAAATTAAAACATAATCACTAAAGTAATTTACTTTATTTTTCTTAAGTTTCTTTAACTCAATTAACCAACATAATAATTATTTGCTTTTCCCAAGTTAGACTTAGGCTAAGTTACATTATCAACTTGCTCACTCTTGAGCAAGTGTCCTAAGGAGATCTATGGTCGACTTATTGCACGCATAGAGACATAGGCCTGTGCAGAAGTACCTGTTCGAGTTACAAACATTGACATTCTCCTGATAAATCTATATTTTTCTCTTGCTACACCACTGGTTAGATGATTTCTAGTATACAATATGCCGTTATTGAGCACAAAAATATCAGAGGTTTCACTTTTCAAGTCCATGAGCAAGTACACCTCAAGCTTTTCCATTTTTCCTGTAATTGGCCTTGCCAGTTGTTTCCAAAAGTTAAAACTTCATCATTCATAGAATATGCATTTTCCTGTAAATGGCAGGAAATTGATTCCAGTAGCAGAATGATTTGTTACAGTATATCTTCAGCGGTTATGGATGAGATCTCCTTGTGTAGAACTGATGCAGGAGCATCCGTCGTATGTAAGGATGATCAGGTGGAGCACCAGCAAATGCAGAGATATTGGCCAACGAGCACATGGGAGCATGAGAGAAGGGTGAATGGTGCTGGAGATCGGAGGGTTAGAGGTGGCAGTAAGGAAAGAGCGAACCAGATATAGGTAGAACCCATGGTGAGTGGACTTGAAGTTTGAGGGGATATAAAAGAATGGTAGAGCAATCATTGAGATGATGAGAGGAGGCACACAGGAGTCCACAGGGCAGGGATTGGCAAGCTAAGCGTTTTGAGGAACTTAGGAGAACGAGACAGCAGTAAAAGGCACACAGGAGTCCACAGGGCAGGGGCTGGCAAGTGAAGCGTTTTGAGGAACTTAGGAGAACGAGACAGCAATAAAAGGCATGCAGATCGTGGATGAAAATGGAAGCTAGAACAAACATGCAGGAAAGACAAACATTGAGATTTTCCAAAGAAACAAATAGATGTTGAGGGAGTTTGAATGACCCAACAGTTATGGGACTGTCATGAAGCCATAGATGGAATGATTATATCCATGGAAAATCAATCAAAATTGAATCAAGGGGCAGTTACAAAAGTAAGAGCAGATAATAAATAGAAGGTATCTTAATTAAATAAGTGCTCAACTTGTTGTGATATTGACTTCAAGAGGCGTGTCAGTCAGTTGAGTAGATAGTCAAGTTATAGGAGAGGGCAAGGTGCCTCAGATTGATAGACATAGTAGAAGAGAAATGGCATTGTAGCTTCAATTATATGCTGTAAAATGCACAATTAAATGAAAGCTTAGATCATCGTTTCTTTGTAGTCCTATTCATGAAATATCTTGCATGAATTTTATGAAATGATGCCTTTTTTTTCTTAAACATGGGAAACTGATAACTCATTAGGGAGATCTGGGCTAGGCCTGGGATCAAACCAACTGGCTGCCACTATAACCCAAGAGGATATCCAATGGCCCACAAGCCAGATATACTAATAATGTATAACCTAGAAAGGGGCGAGACATCTGGAGACACACCCACAGGTGGGTCAGGGGGGTGGGCGGAGTGGGGAGGGGTCTACCCTTCTAACCTTATCACAAGGGGCCAATTGTCTCATTGGGGGGATTTGAACCCCAAGTACTGAGATGACGCTTGAGTAATGAGAAGTTGTGTGTTTGTAGGACTGTGCATGAGTAATGAGATGCCCTTGATGTGCAGGGTTAGAACTGTGTGAGTTATGAGATGCCCTTGATGTGCAGGATTATCCATCTGATTTGATAATCTCATGCATTAACAGTGTTGTTGTATGATGCTTGGGTTAAGTGATGGCCAGTGTGCATTCTGATTTGCAGGGACCTGCAGGTAGGTCTGATTCAAGAACAAATCTCTAATAGGTGTAATGCAGGAATTAGTTGGCTACATTCCTAGCTATACACTCATGGAATCTTTAGGAAGAAAGACTAGGGGAGATATTAGAACTCACCAAGCAAGTACAAATAGATCCTTCAATGGGATGAGGGCATTAAAATATGAAGGTATAAACATCTGGAAGTAACAAGCAACAGGATTGATAATCGTTATACTGACATTTTATGCCAGTAACAAAATATTTAAACTCCCAAACTTGTAGAGGATAACATACCAAAATATAGCCTTACCTATTTACAATCATTGATCAAAAATGATATTCTTTGATATGAACTTGCATGGCCAGCTTGCATTAAAGACAAAAGCTACACAACAACTTTTACAAGAAAGAAGAAATGAACATTTCAATTGTTTATCATTATAAAAAACCATTTTTACCAGGATTTCAATTAACAGTAGAAAAAATTTAGATTACACTGTCATCACTAGCTTGCCATCGGTCAACATCATCTAATGAATCTTCTTCTGAGCTCTTTGGTGTCCTACTGAAGTTTCTTCTTCTCTTCAGCAACTTGCTCCTGTGTTGATCCTTCTCTGGGGATAAGCTCTTACCTTGGTCTCTCCCTTGTGACTGGTAGTAATTCTTGACTCTCCTTGGAGACTTGCGGTCTCCATGCCGTCTTTGCAGCCTTTCATGCTCTCTATTCTTCCGCGGTGATTTGTTACTATGATTGCCTCTCGACAACTTCATTTTCTCTTGATCCATGCTTTCTTTGACATGATCTTGGGATCTCCTTGATTCCCTGGACCTTTGTTTTTTCTCAGAGCACGAACTTTGTAAACCATCTTCCCTTTCAAATGTGAGCCTGCCTTTTGACTTATACTTAACAACATTATGATCATCATCCAATCTTACACAACTTCCTCTTCTTGAATCAGAGTGCTCTTTACCTGTAAGATCACTATCAACACTATCTGCCCTCTTTTTATCATTGGTATCATCTTCACAGGACTGCTCTCTGTGGTGCCTCTTTCTGTTCATCCCATGCATACTCCTATCAGTCCTTTGATGGGCCCCATCAATGATTTCTTTGTCTTCTTCAGCCATCTCATTTTCACCTCTCTTGGTTTTATCACTGGCTCCTCTATTTTGGCTGCACCTTATTTTATTTGCTTTTCTATTATATACATCAAAATCTTGATCGGAATCCGACCTGGTGTCTTTTGATTTATATTTAACAACATTATGATCATCATCCAATCTTACACAACTTCCTCTTCTTGATTCAGAGTGCTTTTTACCTGTACGATCACTATCAACGCTATCTGCCCTCCTTTTTTTATCACCAGTATCATCTTCACAGGAATGCTCCCTGTGGTGCCTCTTTCTGTTCATCACATGCATACTCCTATCAGTCCTTCGATGGGACCGATCTGTGATTTCATTGTCTTCTTCAGACATCTCACTTTCACCCCTCCTGGTTTTATCACTGGCTCCTCTATTGTGGCTGCACCTTCTTTTATTTGCTTTTCTATTATATACATCCGAAGCTTGATCTGAGTCTGACCTGGTGTCTCTTTCTTCTTCGCTACTATACTTTCTGGTTCTGTGCTCTTTGTATTTTGTTTCATTGTCATCACTACTCCAACGGTCCCTTTCGCGTAACCTATGCTGCCTAGATGACCTCCTGCAACTGCTCCTGTTTGAATAACCATGGCTATTCCGATTATCACGTTCTCTCAGCTTGTGATTATCATATTGAGTAATCCTTGACCCACCAAACAACATGTCCATTTTTATCATCCAGGACCTTGGAGGTGGATTGTCCCAATCTGCCCATTCATATTCCCCTCCCGGATTACGAAAGCAGTGAAGAAAGTTGCAAGCACTTCCATGTGAACAAGTCTGTCACAGAGCCCAAGGTTTTTAAAGACAAATAATGCCTACTAAGATCACTAGGATATTCAATGTTAGAAAAACAACTGATCAATGATGAAAACCAATTGTAGAGATAACTTGAAGATTACCTTATGGCGAGATTTCATATATTCCCCACAGATTGCCACTTTCCACCTTGTGACACCAATAAACTCGCAAGTAATCTGAGACATAAAAGAATGGGAAACATAATTTAAATATGTTTGGGCAATGTATGATCAAAAGGAATAACCACTAAACAAACTTACTATCACATAAGTAGTTTATTGTATGTTTTTTAATCTATCAAGAACTTTAACGTATGATCCATCAACGTAAGATAAAAAAAGATCAAGCTTCGAAGTGAAAAGAAGCCAAAGCTCACACACCTGACAAACAGTTTAAAGTATAGCTTAGCTAACATTAAGAAATTTTATTATAGCAAAAGCTAGAAAATGATTACATTCATTATTATAAAATGGAGAGACTGAAAAACTAATGAAAATACAAGAAAGGATGACACATCAAAAGCTAAAAGATTAATCAGTTTCAAAGTACGGAAACAATCAGCTTCAACATTGTTTGAGCAAAGCAGTTCAAAGAATGAACAAAATACTAATTATTTCAAAAATTAAGCTTCAACTGATAAAGCGGGATATAATGCTTCAATTGATAGTTAAGTAAGTTATTGAGCCCAGACCCAAGGGTTAGCTCGATTGGCAGATGCTCTTGCACCAAGTCAACAGAGGTCTTGGGATCAAATATAATCACTTTGCAGTTCCATCTAGAAATTCCATGGATGAGGGGAGAGAGCTCTGCAAGGGCTGTCCTAGTACCAGCGCTGAGGGTGAAGTGAGATTATTTCCTCAGGCCAAAATTATAAAATAAAAATAAATAAAGAAAACAAGCTACTGAGACTAAATTAATTTCGTTGGAAAGGTTATTCAGTATACATTGCTGTTAGTGCCAACAACCATATATATTATCAATATCCTTCTGGTGAATATTTTCAGGGATTTTTCCTCGATAAGGCCATCTGCTTCTTGTGCAATAAAATCAGAAGTATGATACAAGCTTTTTGAGTCAACATTCAGTTGTTCTCAAAGTCCCAATTTTTTATGTAAAAAATTGTCCTGTTTAGAGATATATACATATAAAGTTGGTCAACCATCTACAGCATGCTGGTGGGTTTGACAGCACGTATTCCTAAAGCATTTGGCTGCTGTAAGTGCCATTCCCTGAAATAAGGTCCATATAAAACAACTTCTGCACAAAGAACGTGATCTTGTTTTGTTAAGTACTAAGTAGAACTGCAATAAGAAAAAAAATTGTAAACCGGTTTTCCAACAGATCTTCTCTCTACATGTCAACATCAAATTCCAAGCTTATTAAGGCGTTTATTCACAGGCCTGGGGCAATGGACATTGTCACACAAAATAGGCACATACAAGATACACCATAGACTACAACCACAAAAATTTCACAAAGTATGCTTCCCTGCAATGTGCTGTTAGGAATGAAAATTATCAGCATGGTAAGAAGATAACATATACGCAAGAGTGGTTATTGGAAAGTACCCTTGAGGATTGCTGAACATGTCTGTGCAACAAAGAAATCAGGACTTCACTGAAGCTGGACTATTCTCAGTTCCTAGATATGATGTATGGCATTGAGTCTCCTGTCTAAGAATATCCATAATCATCTATAACTGAATGTATCAAACCCTTCTTTTAGTGGAGTGATTTATCCAGTTCATTCACATTCTAAGTTGCGTGATAAGGGGAAACGAATACACATTTCTGAAATGGAAACACACTGGAAACATGACCCCCCAAAATTTTGGAAACAGGAAAACACGATATATATATATATATATATAGAGAGAGAGAGAGAGAGCATTATGAATAAATGAGCAAGAACATTTAAATGACAACTAATGTTTCACTATCACTTATACTGGAATCCTAATCATTAGTATCACCCTTTGCCTCTACCTCAATACTCTAGAGACATCAGTCAGCACCACTCAATTTTGATGAAACTACCTAATCCAAGCTTTAAAATATGCTACAAAAAGCCTAGCATGCGTGATCAACTAAGTCACCTGACACGGGGATTCGGGATTCGTAGGATTCGGGAATCGTGGTGTCAGATTCGGACACGTTGACCCCCCGGAACAGGACACATAGGATTCGTTATATATTATTTTATTAAAAAAAAAATATATATATATATATATATATATATATATATATATATAAAAATTAGATATTTCCTACACAAATTTTAATTAATGATACAAATTTATTGATTTCAAACATAGATCTTCATCTATAGCTATTAGCATGCATAGTACATACAAAATTCAAATACATGTCAGTGGTACTGGTCACATAAATCATGATTCATAATTCATAACTGAAAGACAACTTACAACTACAAGATAGTAAGATAAACACACTAACAACTGTAGTTTTCTCATTAAGTCATCAAATCAAAATGTGTTACATAGGTAGTGCTGGTGCAATGCCAATGGCAAATAGAAATAGAAAATATAAAACAACTACAGGTATACAAGCCTCAAGGCATCAATCAGCATCAATGTCCTCATCATCATGGTCCCCACTGCTCTCCTCTGCATCCTCCTCCTCCCTTGTATCCATAGTCGCCTTTGCATCTGCTGGTGTGGAGGATGACCCCTCTAAGTCATCAAATCTAACAGGCTCTAGCACTGGATAATTGAGATCCATGTTGGCCAATGCCAACTCAACACTGGTGTCCAGACCCATATCATCAGGAACAGTGTTACTTGGGAGCGGGAGCGGAAGCGAAAACGAGAGCAGGAGCGACATTTTCAGAAGCTCCTGGTTTGGTGCTCTTGATTAAATACGAGTTCCATACCCTAATACATGACAAAATTCAATGGAAACATTGCAATCCCCCAATCCTAAAATCCTGAAAAACTGATAAGTCTCCTGGATTTTGAATGAAACCTAAAATTCTACTTTCTCCATATGAAATCCAATGAGGCCGGAACCACTCTCAAACATCCTAAGTCATTTCATGGTAATGTTAAAAATTTAAGTAAAAGGATGAAAATGAAAATTAGGGAGAATGTCACTTTTACTAGGGCCTAGACTTGATCATTAAGCTGCCAAAACGCTTGCCAAATGAAAATATGCGTGGCTGTAATGACCAAATGCGGCCTTTTCATACTCGCGCAGGTCACTTTTGCCGCCTAACGAGTCCTGGAAAACAGGACACGATTTCCAAAATCGTGACACGCTGCCAAAATCGTGACACGCTGGGGGATTCGACGTGTCAAAATAGGACACGATGTGTCATGTTTTTTGGACACGAATTTCGAGAGAATCGTGTCGGACACGACGGATTCGGATTCGTGGGCCCTATAGAACGAATCCGGTTACTTAGGTGATCAATGATTTTGGTTTGAGTGAAGGGTACATTTTTGTTAAGGCCATGACAGAGGAGTCCAACAAGCAATATCACTAACATTGATATACATAAAGGGCTTGGTGCTCTTGATTAACTACCAATACCATACCTCCATACATAATAGAATCTAATCAAACTAGTCCTCAAATTCTGGAAACTGTTAACTCTGCTAAATTTTGAATAAGGTATGAAATTCTACTTTCTCCAAATGAAGACTGATGAGGTTGGAAATACTCTCAAACATCCTGAAAGAATTAATGGTAATGTTAAAAATTTAAGTAAACATTATTTTACTTTAAGAATTTAATAATACCATAACTCAACATTTTGGTGCAAAGTGAGAGTGAAACCTTTTTTAAGAAAAAATTCTGGTCTTCCAGGTTTCTATAAGTCTCCTAAATTCATAATCAACCTTTGATTAGGCAATAAAACCAAAAATGTGGGTCCCAACAATTAAATCAAGGAAAAATCAGAGAAGTTTCATTTGGAAATGCATTGTACAGACATTGAAACATATTTGATTTGTATGAAACACATTTCCGACATGTGAATGTGTTTCATACAAACTGAAACACGTTTCAGCCGAGTTTCAGAGTTTCAAAACAGAAACGCGGCGGAAATGCAAGGGGGGGCAAGTTTCCTGCAACATAGTTCACATCTAATATAAACACAAAAAACATACATGATATGACTCATAGATGATAGCATACATTTCATCTTCTCATAGCTATATTATCTATACATATACATATGAGTCTGTGAAATGAAAACCAATTAAAGACAAAAAATAATTTACTAATAGGAAAAATATGCGGCAGCAGACAAATGCATCACACACCTGCTTCCCTGCAAAAAAACGACCATTTATGGCATTGTATGCAGCAATTGCAGAATCAAGAGACTGATAGTGCACATAAACATTTCCACGAAGATGAGCTGAAGCATTTCTACAGACCTGAATAATCAACTAAAAATTAGACTTGTAAAATTTAATTATCCATATAAAAAACTTAAATTAAAACACAAAATTTAATTTAAAAAATAAATATTTGAAAAAAAAAACACATAGGCAGTCATATTTCTTATGATAAGATACAGAATTATGACAAATAGAAAAGGTTACCAAATTAGTCAATCATATTTGTAATTACTTAACAAGCAGAAGGCCTGTTTTCAAAGACGATGAGAAACGGTGAGAAACACAAAATGATTACCTTGAAATTTACAAGTTCACCAAACTTCAAAAATTCTGTGTGTACATCTTCATAAAATTCATCATAATGAAGGGCAACCTCTTCATCTGTATACTGCAACGCTTCCCACAACAACAATGATTGAATGTAAATAATCAACATAAAAGTCATTAAACAAATAGTTATTTTTCAAGAACACATTCCACCAATCAAAAGCAAGTTATGACCAATGTTTTAATGTCCTCTTCAAGGTAAACTGCAAATGGCCCAGCAAAATAAACAATTCAATACTTGTAAATTTCTTACTGATATTTTGGTGTTTAATTTGGTACTTTAGGAAAAGTAATAATTTACCATAAACCTAATATCGAATGTTCATGGTATAATCTAAGTGGCAACCAGTAGTGAAATGCTTCTACACAGAGCTCAGTTCAGCAACATGAAAAGAAGTAAACAAAAATTTAACACTTCAAAGTTCAGAGATTAATTACGACCACTCAATTGAAGATTATTTTAAAGGATCAAACAACTACCTTCAAACCATTAATTATTTGAGATCCTATGAAATGGATAATGAAATCACCTTGGTTCTCAAACTTTGGATTTTTGAGTAATATTATTTAAATAACTTATCTTTAGACACATAAAATAAAATAAATAAATAAAAATTAAATTAACAAAAAAAAAAAATTACTATTAAATGGAAAGAGAAACCCATTGGTTCTCCAACTTTATAATACAAATCCAATTCAAACTTTCAATAAATATAAGTTTAGAACTCTTAACAACCAATACGCACCATTGCCAAGCAGAATGAAGTTATATTAACATGCCCTAAATGAATGCCAGATAGTAACTTTCAGAAAGAAAACAACTAGAATTTTCAATACCCATGAGTATTTGGAATTCGAAATATATCTACTTTGAATTTGCATTCATCTGATTCACTGCCAATCAAGTACAACCTCTGATGGGGCTAGCCGGAATCTTCCAAAGAAACAACCATGCAGCATCCACTACATAAGACACCAGCCATATACTGTCTAATGCCTTTTTGCAGGAACTACAGCCAGTTAAGGACCTGCCTCTTTTTTAGGGTAATTAAAGATGAAGGTTAACAACCATTGCAAAATCTGAAGAAGTCCATTTCAGAATAAACAAAAGATAAATCCCATTGCAGAAACAAATGCCATCATTAATACACTTATAACCAGTAAAATTAGATTAACCTTATGGACCATTGTACATGCTAATAAAAACAAAAAAACTGTGTATATATATGGGGAACAATACTTTGATGTACTAAACATGATAAAGATCACTCAAGCTCAGAAACCAGAATTTTTATATCCAGTGAATCTCCACTATCTACAGTCAGGATACATGTCTTCATCTCCACCGTTGGTCAATGCCAAAATCCTTGGATCTCCTTTGCACCATACTTTGAAAAGGATTTCTGAAGTAAAAGTCAAAGGAAAAGAAAAAAAGCCACTAGATATGACCAGCTTTGTGCGTATAGAACATAGATGTCAGAAAGCAATGACAAGAAAAAGATAACCATGAGAACAAATAAAAGGGAGAGAGGAAATTGATCTTCACAAACAAGTGTCAAACACAGAATATTCATGATGATTTACAAGCAACATTGCCAATTAACAAAAGATTACATCCAACACCTCTGCTTCACAATCTACAAAACAGCAATGCATGAAAATAGAATGCAATTTTTTATAAACTAACTACAAATGTTGCAGGGTGAAAGTCTATAATGATGTCTAAAGATAAGCCACTTCAGTGCTAAATTTTAATTAATCATACTTTGTGTGGGATTTATATTTTTTGTTGGTTGATGGATTTTATTTCAAAAAAACATCTGGAAGCTGTGCTTTATGGAGTAAATTTCATCAGCGTTTCAAGCCAATAAATCTGGCTCGTCATCAGGAGGTGTTGATGCTCATCTATTTCCATTACCACATAAATAAATTTATTTACTTAGTCATCAATTAGTATTTATGTCATCGATTAGTATTTGAATGTTCTGTGACTGCTGATTTTTCAATCTTGTTGTGCATTATAGCAGCACTGTGTTCCTTCAATCTTTCCTTGATCAAGCAACTAGTCTCACCTATGTAAACCTTTCCACAGAAGCACAAGATAGCATACACACCTCTCTGAAGCTTTAGATTGATAAGGTCTTTTGCTGAATCCAACATAGTCCTTGAAGAGTTCAATGGTGAGAAGGTACCTTTTATATTTCCTCTATTCAATATCTTGGTAATCTTATCAGTAGTGCCCCGACTGAAGCTTATGTCAATCAATTGTAGTTTTCTGTTAGTTAAAAGAGTATAATAAAATTTAATATCCCACATGGAAAACACAAAGAAGCTAAAGGGGGAACATTACTTATAAACAGGTTTTTAGACATTAGAGTGGGTGACTTATTCGGCAAATGTGTTATAGCAGGTAGTACCTAAGAGACCATTCTTGGCAAGGTACAGCGTCCATTCCACTCTTGGATTTGGGTTTGAGTTGGTATCCATACCTTCTCCAGGAAGCTTCAAGCTAAGTGTTATAGTTTTTTAATATTCAGGTGGATTTGCTACTGCTGGACTTTTTTGGTTGTTACTATGTTGGCATTCTAGAATCCGTATTAGCTGTATTCGCCCTGCAAGATACCCATTGCCCATAACGCTATGGACCAATTTATGAAAACTGTTCTACCAGATTTTAAGCTCGAGATCCTTGTTTGAATATGAGACTCAAAAGAACTCAAGATGATACCCCACACATGCAGTGCTAGCTTTTGATTCAGCAAAGGTAATAGTTGAATCAGCCGCAGGAAGCACCATTCCATTTGGATGCTTCATTCTAAATGTAGCCACGACCAATTGATGTATTTCAACCATTTCGGGCAAGAGTTCCAAGATTTGTGAAACATTCCTTTTCACTAAAAATATTATTGAACAATCCATAATTGCTGTAATCTTATCGCATTATCAAAGATGGATATGAACATGAATTATTGTAGTGTTTTCTATATTCTCAACTCACCGGTAAATGGTAAATCCTTTTCGCTGATCAAGTCATTGTCCTCGATAGTGGTTCAATTCATTTTTTTCAAGAAATCAGATGTCTCATCCCGACACATGATAAACAACTTGAGATGTCAAAGGACAGAATCATTTTGGTGCAGGGTCCACAATCTCGTAGAATTGAGATATATTTACATATATTATAGTGATATCCTTATCTAGAGAATCAACTTGGTGTACAAATTACTAGGCCTTGTCGAAATGTGTGTGGAATTGATTCAAAGGCAATCCAAGTCCGTGGGCTTACCAAAGATTTGAATGTCATACTAGCTGCATGCCCAGATATATTTATATTAATGGATGTTGTAGTCATACATGTGCCTAATGCTTGGGGTATGTTACTATCTAGGAAATGGATGGAATTGATTCAAAGGCAATCCAAGTCTGTGGGCTTACTAAAGATTTGAATGGCAGGCTAGCTGCATGCCCATATATATTTATATTAATGGATGTTGTAGTCATACATGTGCCTAATGCTTGGGGTATGTTACTATCTAGGAAATGGGCCTCTACCATGAGAGGTAGCCTTCAAATGAATGTCTTATGCAACCATTCCAACCTCTGATGGTACCTTCTTTATGCTCTATATACAGCTAATTGTGAAATACCAAGTACAAGACCCCCAAGTTCCTATGAAAGAGCTAATGAATAATTCATAATAAAATCACTAATTTATGTGTCTCTACAAACTTGAGATTGCAAATTGAAGAGTGTAAGGAAGTTACCAATATTTCCAAGTGCAAGCTTCTGTGATTCATAATGTTTATAAAAAGCATTTTTGGATAAATCACATTGATGTCAATATGTCAACTGTAGCAAATCATGACTACTCACCAGACCTTCCCATTTTTCCTTTTGCATTTGAGGATACAATTGATGATACATTTTCAACAAGAAGAAGGAATTATGGATGGAAACATGTGATTAATGAACATTGGAATCTGAGATCTGTTAAGGTTTTGACCCAAGGAAATGAAAATACTTTAAAGCTTTGTAAAGATGACCAAAAAATGTAGTTTTCATTAACACTACCCACCCTATGTTGGATCAAATAACAACAAATCAGGAAGTCTTGTACTTATCTGGGGTAGGAGAGAAGAAGAGCCCTTTGTGCAAGAAATGTCTAACTGGTTAACTTTAGTAGGGAACTGTGACCTTCACCTCCTAGTAGGTTGCCCTTAAAACCTTAATCCGTTGAAAACACTCAAGTCCTTTGGTTAGAAATTAGAATAGCATAGTTAAAGGTCCTGTTGTGTGTATGCATCTTGATTGAATTGTTTTTTTATTGATGTTGGTCATTGATTGATATTATGCATTCATGTAAGTTAGTCTTATATAAATAATAATAATAAAATATGATAAAATGAAAGATTTCCCCACGTTTATTTTATACTTTTCAATGTACCAGGGTGAATCATATCCCCTTACAATTTTGTTCCCAATAGTTTCATGTTAAAATGTAGCAGGATATTTTAGATTGAAGCAGGGGTGCAAATCTTGGATTTCCTGAGATGTTGAGATTCTCATGTGCTCTACGGTGACCACGTCTCCATGTTGGAGCCAAATGTGTTAATTTTCTTGAAACTCTGCAACTAATTAGATGAATCAACTGAAAATCAAGGCAACAGAAAACTGAAACCAAGTTTTAACTTTCACCAAGATGCAGAGTTTATTAACAATCAACATGCAACGGAAAATACTAGAGATAAAAACACATGCACACAAAATTGACACGCTTGTTTTACCCAGGAAACCCAAAAGGGAAAATCTGCTTTCTTTGTTGTGGTCTTTTATTGATTGTTCTTTGAGAAAATGGATCTATTACAATTCATGCTGCTACTGCAGCCAGCAATTTGTCACTGAGAAACCGCTAGGCTTATCCTCACTATTCTCAGCTCTACAATTGTTCTTGGCCTGCTCTTGATCTTGATTCTTGACCCTGCATACAAATGTTCTCTGCTGAAGATAGTCTCGACCTTCTTTGCAAATCCTGATCCACAATCCACAATCCTTGTGCACTCTTGCTCCTCAATCTATGCGTAGTCCACACAAACAATGATCAATTTTATTGTGCCTTCGTCCTTCTCTTTCACAACAGAAATCGATGCATGGAAGAAGGCCTAGTCGAATGACAGTTCACACTAGCGTCACGAGTTTCCTTTGCTAGTTAACTGGAGCAAGTCCCAGTTACACTTGGACTAGTTCTCAGTTAACTAGCTCGACTTAACTCGGCCTACCTGAACTTGTCACTACCACCTCATCCTGTGGTCTAACTAAAGAAGACTTCAACAAACTGAAGCTCCAACACTACACATGCAAACTTGATGACCATTCCAGTAAACTAGAAATCAACTCATCGTAACTGAAGTCTATCTCATTAACTCGCATTCATGCTAGAGAGAGACTAATTCGACGTCTTCACCGGCTAAGGCACAAGCTAGAAGACCTTCCATTGCTACATTTTCAACAAAATGTTATGCCCTCACTTCTAGGGATAACTAGAGGATATTTTTCTTCGATGATCCATATCACAAATAGTGATCCCGGTGATGTTTTTTTAGCATTCTCCACATACCATAGATGTCTCACATATCATGCTCACCTCACTCATTTGATGATGGTGCTGACCCAACACACATGAGGCACATTATTCATTGTTTCAGTGAATTGTTTATGTTTAACGTATTGGGCATATAAGAAAGGATCATTGGTTATTTAGTCAAGTGTTTCACTCTTGGGGAGGGCAGGACTATTAGGCGACTTTAATAAGGGTAATAGCCCATATCCTTTCCATACATAACATCCTCCATTGTTACCTCTCAATTGTCCTTTCTTTTGGGTTGGTTGTGGTACCCCAAAAAGGCTTGTACTTCATAATCCTATGAAAACAAGGGGCTTGGATGCCCAAAGTTGATGCATCTATATGAGAGAGAGAGAGAGAAAGAGAGAGATACAAATTTCAAAATGCAAAAGAAATATAAAAGAGTTATTAATGATAATCCCAAAAGCCAAATAAGCTTGAGCTCTACCCCCTTGCTGTAAGGCCATTGCACCAAATCCTAATGTAATGAGATGCTTAACTAAAAGGACTTATTTGAATTATCCTGATGCGTATACAATAAAATGTATACATACCAAAAGGAGGCTTGCAAAGCAAAACAAAGAAGTAAGAAAAAGGCAAGAAAGGGGTGGAAAGACACAGTGTCAAGAAAAGAGTAACTCGATGCACAAAGCACTCCCTTTACAACGGCGCTCATGGAGATTAACAATCACACCTGACCTTGCATGTCAAAGATGCCATTCCCATGAAGTATGTTGATGTTTGTACCGTTTCCGCACAAGTCTAAGTGTCAAGACATGTGGAAGTGATCCAAAGCCTTCAACCTTAGCAAATTTACATTGATTATATTAATTAATTCAATTCAATTTCCTTTTATAAAAAGTGAGTTTAAACTAATGAAATGTAAAGCTTTTTACATTAGTGAATTAGACGAATTTTAATCATTGATTTCAAGTGAGATGAGATCCAATCTCAGTGGTCAATCACTTTGGAGATTTGGGTTAATGGATTCAATCAATAGCTCAAGACTATAAAAGTAAGGCTAGGTGAAGGAGAAAGACACACAACTTACAAGAGACATGGAGTGCTTGAAAGTTGAGACACAAACGACTGTGACTCAAGGAGATCTCAACAAGGATGATAAAGAAACTTCATCCAGAGATCAAATCCAAAGGATGAGAGTGCAAGCAGTGTAGCAGCAAGAGGAGAAGAAACAAAAGCTAGAAATCGAAGGACTGATTTTCTGGGCAGTTGTATAGCAAGTGGGCAGTCATACAAGGCCACAGGCAAAATTGTACAGCAAGCGAGCAGCAGTACAAGGCCGCAGGTAGGGCCATACAACAAATGAAAATCCAAAGCAGGCCGTGAACAGGCCGTACGGACCACAAACAGGTCATACAAGCCACAAGCAAAGCCATACAGATGCATACAGAGTTGTACAGGCCACAGGGATAGCAGATTGCAAATGTTTTCTTCAACAAGAAACTTACCAGATTTTTGTTACAAATTGTATTTTTCCTCAATGGGCCAATTTCCCAATAAGGGAGCCCTTGTATGCAAGAATATTAATTTAATGAGCAGATTTGAAGGACAAAAAAAAATTGTGTGCATGTGTTAAAATTGTCTAATTTGCTTCCACTAAATTTTGTTATTTTTAACATTTAAAAATCCTAGTAGTGCATTTTAATCAGTAAGTTGTAATTTAAAGCAAGAAATTACTAGGAAGTAATTTGCCAGTTTACTAGGGTTTGGAAACTTAACATGGCATCAAAGCTTACGCTCTAATAGGGAAGCCAATTTCAAGTTTTCACAATAGATTAGCCAGTAGTGAGATTGGTGGAGGACGTACACTCCAAAGCAAGCATTGGCACAGGATCTAGTAGTTTGCAGCAGATTTATTAAATCTGCAAGGAGATCTCAACAGGTCTATAAACCAACAGTAAAATTCTTGTGGGTGCTTGAAGGAATAAGCACAAAACACTTTGATCAGATCTAGAAATGGCGGCAGCAAGTCTAAGATTTGAAAACAGGTTATATGGAGCTTCAAACTTCCTATATTGAAAGAAAAGAGTCACCATGTTTTTGAAGGGAAATCACCTTTCGGAAATAGTTGACAAGGTAATTCCTACACCGACAAATCCACAGCAGTTAGCAACTCGTGAGAAGAGATAAATCAAAGCCCAGCGGGTAATCATCAATGCAGTGAAAGATCATTTGATCCCTCGCTTAAATGAGTAGTGGCCGGCCAGATAAATGTCCAAGACACTAGTGGATTTATTCCAAAGTGACAACATGAAAAGAAGATGACCTTGAGGAACAAGCTCAAATTCGTGCAGATGTCAAGATATGATAATGTTAGCAGCTACCTCATGAAGATCATCCAGGTATGCAATCAGCTTGCTGTTAGGATATTCCGACACATAGGAAATAGTTAAGTTCAACTTGGTCTAGTATAGAGTTAGGTATAGAGTTAGGTAAAGTGTGTTTCTTTACCGTTGTACATTTTGTAACTTACAATCCGACGGTCACGATATGTAGTGATCCGACGGTTCATTCTCTCCTCGGTATTACCGACACTTGATCCGTGGCTTGACACCCGATTGGTCCATGAGTTCTATTTAAAGCGCATGGAGGGTCATTGTTCGGGTAATCCGTGCATGAGAGAAGCTTATGTAAATTTTCATTCTTTGATTAATAAATTGCTTGTAGTACCCACGTTGGGACAGGCCGTGGACTGTTTCCCTCTTTGAGGGTTTTAACTTTTAACCACGTCAAAAATACTGGTGTATTGATCTGTGATCTGGTTGTGAGCGGTGCCCTTTTGGTATTCTTTCTGAGGAACTTACCCTGTAAATTCCTACATGGTATCAGAGCTATTTGAGGGCCGCGTCCGTTGGTGATCCAAATCTGAAGCCGATAGAACTGCATGCGGCTGTCGTTTCCTAGATCTGCTGTTTCTGACTGCTTTCGGGCCGAGAGGACTGCTCTGTTGCGTTCGGAGCATCTGTTCCAGTGAGGAACCCCTTTCGTTTCACGCGAAAAGGTTTCCGGTAGCCCTAGCTGCGTCATTTTTCAGATCGGGAGGTATACAGTGTTTTTTGCAGTTTACTGTTATTTTCTCTCTGCTTATTTCGGTTTCGGTTTATTTAGCCCTTTTTTTTAACCGGATCTATACCTTTCATTTCTGCGTATGCTCTTTGCCCTGCGACTCTGTGCGATCTGGGCAAATCAGAAACAGAAAGGAAGGATTTTTCTCATGCGTATGCTCTTTTCCCCGCACCTTAGTGTGATCTCGGAAAATCAGAAACATTGAGAAAAATATTTAGTTTTTCGGCTAAAGCTAACTTTGAGATTTTTTTTTTAAAATTTTTAGTTTTTTGGCTAAAGCTAACTTCGAGCCGCAAGGTTCGTTTTTCTTTGCATATTCGTGTTGGGTTTTATGTTTTGTGTTTTGTAGGGAAAAAGAGTTTTCTCAAGGCAAGCACGCAAACCAAGCCCCCCCCCCCCTCTCTCTCTCTCTCTCTCTCTCAATTTTTTGTATAGATCAATTGGTTCAAAGCTATTTTAAGAGAGTAGAGGTCTTGGGTTCAAGTCTCCATTTTGTGGGGGCGGATTTTTTCATTCCCGCACATTCGCGCACTTTGCCGGCAACGTCAACAATTTTTTTTCAAAAAGCCATAACTTCTTCATCCAGAAGCCTTTTTCAGAGCCGTTTTTTTTAAAACCGCCTATTTTTTCGAGATCTATCCATTGGAACACTTACTTTCAGCATCTTCAGCTTCAGTTTTTTTTAAAAATGGAAAGTCCATGCCAAGTCATTCTTGACAGCACTAACTACTTCCAATGGGTATTCTACATGGAAGATTTACTTAGAAGTAAAGGTCTCTTCAGAATAGCCACAGACCAAGAGAAGAAACCAAAAGATGAAGACAAGGCTGCAAAATGGGAAAATAGACAAGATCAAGCACGTGGTTTGATAGGGATGTCTATTTCTCCTGATCTTAGATTCCACATTGCAAAACTTGAGACTCCTCATGAAGCATTAGAAAAACTCGCTAAAGTTTTTGGGATTAAAAATGAAATTAGAGCCCATCAACTTGAAAATGAGTTGCTTACTTTGGATCCTAATAATTTTTCTTGCATTGAAGATTTCTTGTCCAAATTCAAGACCCTTAGATATCTCTTGGAAGGTGTTAAAGTTAAGAAAGAAGATGGTAACCTTATTTATTCCATCCTTACTAAGTTGGGACCAGCCTACTCTGTATTTGTTTCCACTTTCCATTCTACAAGGGAAGCTTTCATTTGTCAATGAAAAGACTACAAGGCCCCTTCCTTTGACTCCTTTTGTGATTCCTTAATAAGAGAACAAGAAAAACTCTTACACCTTGGTCTTCTTAATCTTGGAAACTCTTCCACGAAAGCATTAGCCGCCCAGCAGCAACCAAATTCAAAGAATCCTAAGAAGTCATATCCTCAAAAGAATGGTCCTAAACCAACTCAGCCTCAAAATGAAAGATCATTTCAGCAAAATGATAAGACCAATAAAAAATGGAAGAAGACTGATAGACATTGTAACTTTTGTAATCGAGATGGCCACTTAGAATCTAAATGCTTTAAGAAGATGGAAGCCTTGGAAGCCGCAATGAAAAAACATAACATCCATGTGGAGCCTACTTCAACTTCAACTTCCGGAATGGCACTTTCTGCATGTCGTTGTCAATCATCTCAGTCTGGTTATGCATTAAATGTATCTTCCTCTTCTTCTCATTCTCATGAGTGGCTCATTGATTCTGGAGCCTCTTATCACATGGCCAAAAACCAAGCCATGTTTTCTTCTTTAAATGATTGTAACACCAAAAATATATATGTTGGTGATAATAGATCTCTTAATGTTGTAGGGACTGGAACTGTTCATCTAGACAATGGTCAGTTTAATGATGTATTATGTGTTCCAACCTTATCCTGCAACCTTCTATCTGTCTATCAGATAACTCATTCAGGTGAAGGTAAAATTGTTGAATTTTCACCTCATGATGTTGTAATCAAGGATCTAAAAGATCCTAAACAGATTCTAGCTACTGGTCTTGCTGATGATTCCACAAGGTTGTATAAGTTTCACAACTTTGGGTCATCAAATCTTCCCTCAGTATTTGTTGCTCATAATGATGAAGTGAGCAAACTTTGGCATGAGCGATTTGGTCACTTAAACTATCGCTCCCTTCAGCATCTATGTAAAGAAAATATGGTGACAGGTCTTCCTATGGTATCTTGCAGAGATGGTGTTTGTTCCGGATGTGTACTCGGAAAACATCATCGGGACAGTTTTGACAAACGTGCCTCTTGGCACGCCTCAGCTCCTTTACAGCTTGTGCACAGTTATTTATGTGGTCCTCTTCCTGTTGCTTCATTCTCTGGCTGCAAGTACTTCTTAACTTTCATTGATGATTTCTCCAGACGCACTTGGGTATACTTCTTAAAACTCAAGAGCGAAGTATTTAACACATTTTTGGCCTTCAAAGCCTTTGTTGAAAAACAATCTGGACATCAAATTCTTAAGCTAAGAATTGATAATGGTGGAGAATATGTTAAAAACACATTCATCAACTTTTGCACCGAAAATGGAATTCAAATGCAACATACTGTTCCATACACTCCACAACAAAATGGTGTAGCTGAAAGGAAAAATCGCACCTTAAAGGAAATGGCTAATTGTATGCTGCAATCTAAAGGACTCTGTCTTAGTTTTTGGGCCGAAGCAATTAATTGTGCAAATTATATAATCAATCGCACTCCTACTAAGGTTCTAGAGAATATCACTCCAGAAGAAGCTTGGAGTTCCATTAAACCAGATGTAAGTCACTTTCGTGTGTTTGGAAGTGAAGCATGGGCCCATATTCCAGATGAAAAACATAAAGCTTTAGAACCTAAGAGTGAGAAATGTACTTTTGTTGGATATTCTGAAGATGTAAAAGGTTATAGACTTATTCCATTTAAGTCCAAAAATGTTATCATTAGAAGAGATGTAAAATTTGATGAAAATACATCGGCCTGCGAGCCTAGTCCGGCGGATGTGCCACCTCTTCCTATCTCTTCTACGTTTGAAAACATTTCTTCTTCAGATGATGAAAGCGAGGATGATAATCCTCCCCCACCTTCTCAGGATCCTCAACTTCCAAGATGGGTCCGTGCTACTCGGGATGCAGCAGGTGATCTTGCCGGTGATCCTACAGATCAGCGACGTACACGTTCTCAGTTTGAAAGAGCCTCTTCTTTACTGGCTCAAGCTCCAGTAAATCATGATCCTGACACTTTTGCAGAAGCTTCAGGCCATCCACATTGGGAAGCAGCTATGAATGAAGAATATCATTCATTGATGACAAATGATACATGGGATCTTGTTCCTCTACCAAAGGGACGCAAACTTGTTAGATGTAAATGGGTTTACAGAACCAAGTATGGACCAGATGGGAAAGTTGATAAACATAAAGCTCGTCTCGTTGCTAAGGGCTTTTCACAGGTTGAAGGCATTGACTACACTGAAACCTTCTCCCCTGTTGCCAAAATGAACTCTATCCGCCTTGTTCTTTCCCTTGCTGCCTCTTTAAAATGGGAAGTCCATCAGATGGATGTTAAATCTGCCTTCTTGCATGGGGACTTGCAGGAAGAAATCTATATGGAACAACCCATTGGCTTCATACAAACAGACTCCAGCCTTGTTTGTCGACTTAAGAAATCCCTTTATGGCCTCAAGCAAGCTCCTCGGGCTTGGTATGCCAAAATGGATAGCTTTCTTTTAGAATCTGGCTTTTCTAGGTGTCATTCTGACAATACTGTCTACACCAAGAAAGTGGGCAACTCTCTTATCATCCTTGTTCTTTATGTTGATGATCTTATTCTTACTGGTAGTGATCCCAACCTTATAAACCATGTGAAGTCCAGCCTTAAAAAGAAATTTGAAATGACAGACTTAGGACACTTACACTATTTTCTCGGTCTTCAAGTCTTGCAATCCAAGGAGGGTATTTTCCTTTCCCAGTCCAAGTATGCTTGTGATATTCTTCGTCATTTTCACATGGAAGACTGTAAGCCAGCCCCTTCTCCCTTTCAGTCTCTTGTACTTCTCCTGAAGTTGATGCTACCTTATACCGTCAACTTGTAGGAAAACTCTTGTATTTAACCCATACTCATCCTGATCTTTCCTTTGTTGTTGGCCTTGTTGCTCGTTTTATGCAAAACCCCCGTGAAAGTCATTGGAAAGCAGCTAAAAGAATACTTCGTTATGTTCGAGGTACAGTACAGTTTGGGATTCATTACAGTGCCAAAGCAGCTCCTCTGTTAGTTGGTTTCACTGATTCTGATTGGGCTGGTGACCCTGATGATCGGAAGTCTACTGCCGGTTATGTCTTCACTTTTGGTTCAGGACCTATTACATGGGCTTGTAAGAAACAGGCTGCCATTTCTCTTTCGTCAGCAGAAGCAGAGTATCGTGGTGCCGTGGAAGCTAGTAAGGAAGCCTTGTGGCTTCGTCAGATCCTATCAGAGTTTGGCTTTGAGCAGCAGCATCCAACCACACTTTGGTGTGATAATCAAAGTGCCATTCAGCTATGCAAAGATCCAGTCCAGCATCAGCGCAGCAAACACATTGAACTACACATGCACTTCATCAGAAAGCTCATTCATGACCATGTTCTTGAAGTGCAATATTGTTCAACAGATGATCAGGTTGCAGACATCTTCACAAAGGCTCTCACAGAGGCGAAGTTCACTAAACTTCGATATATGCTTGGAGTTCCGGAAGTTGTCACTAAGGGGGGATAGGCTCTAGTGCCTCCTTCCTTCTCCTATTGTGTCATATTTGTAAATCCTTCAATCCTATCCCAAGTTGTTCTTAAGGGGGGATGTTAGGATATTCCGACACATAGGAAATAGTTAAGTTCAACTTGGTCTAGTATAGAGTTAGGTATAGAGTTAGGTAAAGTGTGTTTCTTTACCGTTGTACATTTTGTAACTTACAATCCGACGGTCACGATATGTAGTGATCCGACGGTTCATTCTCTCGGTATTACCGACACTTGATCCGTGGCTTGACACCCGATTGGTCCATGAGTTCTATTTAAAGCGCATGGAGGGTCATTGTTCGGGTAATCCGTGCATGAGAGAAGCTTATGTAAATTTTCATTCTTTGATTAATAAATTGCCTGTAGTACCCACGTTGGGACAGGCCGTGGACTGTTTCCCTCTTTGAGGGTTTTAACCACGTCAAAAATACTGGTGTATTGATCTGTGATCTGGTTGTGAGCGGTGCCCTTTTGGTATTCTTTCTGAGGAACTTACCCTGTAAATTCCTACACTTGCAGTGATTGGGGAGAAAGTGGATGATACAAAACTAGTTAATGTGGCACTTAATAGTTTCCCAAAGCCTTGAGAACCATTTGTCAAGGGTATCTGCGCTTGGGAGAAGCTTCCCAATTTTGAGAGGCTGTGAGATGATTGCATACAAGAAGAGGCTCAAGAGGAGTCCAAAGCCAACAGGCAAGGAGGTGGAGAAGAGAATCTGGCCCTCGTCAATCAAGCAAGAAAGAGCAAAGGAAAGGGTTCTAGAAAGAAGGGTAATGATGAGAAGTCAACCTCACAATCGAGGAAGAAGAAAGACTTGAGCAAAATCAATTGCTTCATATACCACAAGAATGGACATTATGCATCTCAGTGTCTTGAGAAGAAGGGTAAAGGAAAGTTGCAATAAGTAGAAGCATCAACAGCCATTCAGTGGGATGAGTTTGTTGTGAAGTTTGAAAAGGACTTCTCACTAGTTTCCTGCCTTTCTAGCAGCACAATCACCAGAAGTGCGTGGTACTTGGACAGTGGTGCATCACGTCACATGACAGAAGCATGGGAGCTCTTTAGCAGTCTTAAGGGAGAAAGAATCAGGAGTTCATGTGGAGCTTGGTGATGGTGCCAAGAATGCAATGATGGGAGAAGGAACTATCTTATTAGAACTTGAGTCAAGAGGATCATTGCTATATGTACTTGAACTAAAGAAGAATTTGCTTTGTCGCAGTTATAGAGGACAGGCGTATTTTCATCATGTTTCAGAAAGGACAATAACTCATTCGTCTAGAGGAATCTAGCCCTGAGCCAACAATGATCATTGGGGTTAGGGAGGGTAATTTATACAGGTTGCAAGGTAATCCAGTTCAAGCCTTGGTAAATGACAGTGACAACATATGTGAGCTATGGCACAGGAGGATCGGACACCTGCACTACATGATGTTATAGATTTTGAGAGAGAGATTTTCACTGGTCTCCCAGATTTCAATATTGAGCAGCAAGGCGTGTGTAGAGACTGGAAGCACTGTATTACATGATGTTATAGATTTTGAGAGAGAGATTGTCACTGGTCTCCCAGATTTCAATATTGGGCAGCAAAGCGTGTATAGAGACTGGAAGCACTGTATTCTGTGACGTTCATTGATGACTAAACATGGATCTACTTCATGGAGACCAAGGATGAGGTCTTCAATCGATTTTGGGAGTTTAAGGCTCTCATGGAGAACTACATAGGAAGATCGATCAAGGTCTTGAGGTTAGATAATGAGGGTGAGTACACTTCCACTGACTTCAAGAATTTCTACAAGGAAGCAATGACCAAGAGGGAGTTGACAATCTCATACAACCTACAATAGAATGGGGTTGCAAAGAGAAAGAATCGGTCCATCGTAGGGGCTTCCAAGGCTTTGATTCATGACTAGGATCTAACTGTTTCTTTGGGCTGGGCATGCAATACGACAATTTATATTCAAAACAAGAGTCCTCAAAGAAAATTGGGGGACAAGACTTCAAAGCAAACATTCATTGAGTTGAAGCTAGAGATAGGACATTCGAGGCTCTTTGGTTGTCCAATATACATCAATGTGCCTGTAGAGAAAAGGACGAAGCTGGAACCTTCACAAGGGAAGGGCATATGTAGGGTACCGCGGGACTTCAAAGGCTTATAGGATATTCATCCCATCACAAAGGAAGACAATTGTGAGCAAAGATGTGAAGTTCGAGGAGAACTTGGCATGTAAGAAATCTCGTGACCCACTACCAATGATAGAGGACGAGTAGCAAGAGGCTCTGAAGGATGAACAAAGTTCAATAGCTTCCAATTCAAGTAGTCAAACTTCAAGTGGGGAGGAGGTGTCAGTAGCCCATTCCAACTCAGTTAGGAGACCCAAGTGATTTACACAAACATTGAAGGATGCTCCAGAGCATGTTGAGGCTCCTAGTAGCACATCCAAGGAGAGCAAACCTTCGAGGAAGTTTCTGAGCTATATGGCACTAATGAGTAGCATCATTGAAAAGGCAGCATACTAGCAAATTTGGCAAGAAGTCATGGAGGAGGAGGATGTGTGGGACAGTGTGCCAAGACCATAGGGAAAGCCAGTTACAAGGGGCTCTTCAAGAATTTCCTTCCTTGCTAAGAGAAAGTATTGATGTTTGTAGCTCGAATAGGTATTTTCGCACAAGTCTGTCAAGATGTGTGGAAGTCATCCAAAGCCTTCAACCTTCACAAACTCACCTTAATTCAAGTGAATTACTTTTTATAAAAAGTGAGTATAATCTAATGAAATGTAAAGGTTTTTACATTAGTGAATTAGATGAATCTTAACTGTTGACCTCAAGTCAAGTGAGATATAATCTCACCTGTTAATCACTTCAGAGATCAAAGTTAATGGATTCAGTTAATAACTCAAGATTATAAAAGCAAGGCTCAGTGAAGGATAAAGACATGCAAGAGACTTTGAGTACTTGATACATGGATACATGAAGGATTGTCACTCAAGGAGATCTCAACAAGTGTGATAAAGGAGCTTCATCCATAGATCAAATCAAAAGGAGGAGAGTACAAGCAGTGTAGCAACAACAAGAGAAAACCCAACAAGTAGAAATCGAAGGACTAACTTTATGGGTAGTCATACTGTTTACAAGGTCATGGGCAAAGCCATACAACAGGCAAGCAGCAGTGTTGGGCCGCAAGTGAGGCCATAGTACATACAGTAGACGAGCACCCAAAGCAGGCAACAAACAACTCGTACGGGCTACAAGTAGGTCATGCAAACCATGGGAAAACTGCGCAAGGCCGCAGGCAAGGTGAATGAGCCACAAGCAGGGTGAACGGGTCAAAGGCAAGGTGAACGAGCCACAAGCAGGGTGAACGTACCACAAGCTGGTAATACAAGCCGCAAATAGAGCCATACAACCGTAAGCAATGTCATACAGGTCAAAAAACAACATAGAAAAAATGTTTTATTCAACAGGAAACTTACCAAGATTTTGTTGTAAACTATATTTTTCCTCAGTGAGCCATTTACCCTGTAAGGGAGTCAGAAAAATTGTGTTCATGTGTTGAAATTGGCTAATTTGCTTCCATTGACTTTTTTGTTTACCAATTAAAAATCCCAGTTGTACATTTTATTCAATAAGTTGTAATTTAAATTTTAAAGCAAGGAAATTACTAACAAGTAATATGCCAATTTAATAGAGGTAGGGAACTTAACAAAGTAGACCCCAAGTCATACCATTATCATACACACTTACACCTTGATTAGTTTCTTAGGAAATACTCTAATTCTTGGGTATTGGCATAACTAATAGAGTTCTATGTCAGTCCTCCCATACTTAAACTTGACAAAGTACATAAGATACCTAATGTGAACTACTTTGTGGCTTTTGCATTAAACATGACTCACTTTTCGTTACATTGACACTTGAACACAGGTTAGTTGGTCTCACTTGATTCTTGAAGCCCTTACTTGTGCACAAACATGACCCTTCGGAGGACACTAATGGTTCTTCTTCCACAATTTTCATTAAGGATGTTGGTCTCACTTGATTCTTGGAGGCCCTACTTGTTGATGCTTGCACAAACATGGTCCCTTGGAGGACATTGATGATTCTTCTTCCACAACTCACTAAGGACATTGCCTACCCTTTTGAGGGTGTTGGGGCCTTGGGATGACATGATGTCTTGTTGAGACATCCTAGATTGGATGATGGACGCTACTCCTTTGACGATGGATGTTGGACCTTCTATGATGTTGGGTTTCTTGATGACATGGCACCCCTCTTGAGACACCTCTTCACTCACTAGAGATGGAACACTGCACATAAGAGATGAGACATTGCACCTATACATTGATGTGGCACCATGATGATGGGACACCTTTTGATGATGACATCACACCTATTGAGTTTTATGTGACCCTTAGAGATGAAATTTCGTGACTTTTGGAAACGATGTTCCACGTTTTGAGTTCTTATTTGCCACTTGGAGTGAGTTGTCCACCTTTTATGGCAGTTATGCCACATGTGTGACCTTGAAGCACATTTACGATGAGAACTTGCATTTTGAGCATTATTTCTCACTTATGAGGCATCTAAAGGGGTCTTGAGACCTATTCACTTATGTATCATGGGTTATTTCATGTATTGTTGCCTTATCTCTAGGGTTTGTAAGAGATAAAGGAATTATTTTATGTTTTAGGGATTTTTATTGGATGACGAAGTGTTAGATCTCTCATATAGATATGAGAAGCATTCCTCAATTGTAAAATCATTGCTACTTCTGGAGTTATTCACTTCTTGTCTACGTTTCTCATCATGAGAAAATTTATGGAAGGATTGTTGATTTACGAAAACCAATGCCTAAGTAAATTTATCAGATCCAGATTTACACTATTAGAATTCTTTAGCCAAATAAAGCAGTGGAAAAACTTAAAAAAAAAGGGTAAATCTCGTGCATGCACAATTTTTCTGCTCTTCAACATCAGTTCATCATTCAAATAACTTACGAACTTACAAGAGCTCCAATACTAGGAAAATGGCTCTAAGAAAAGAATACAAATTTAACATGGCAAACCTGAATTTCCAACTCTTGAAAATTTGCCTTGAATCACCTCTATGTTGGACTTTATGGTTTGTATGGCCTACAAATTAATGGCTTCCCTCTCCTTTGTAATATCCTAACGGAAATATTAAGTGAATAACATAAACATGCACTATAACAACAACTAGGAAATTCAACACATACGCAGGAAATCACAACATGAGGAAATGCACCAAAACTCTGAGCTCTTTTATTCATTTATGAGCAAAATGGAGTACAAATGAGTATGAAAGAGGAACTTGGGCTTGCTATAGCAAGCAAATGCAAACCCAAGTGATCATCAAGCTGCCCAAATGCCAGATGAGCTCCCCACCATGATTCTAGGCTAGCCCAAAAAATTACAGTCATTGTTGTTGTAGGTGAACTAAGATTTTGGCCCTCAAATCTACTCCAAAAATTCTGCAAAATTAAATGTGGGTTATCCACACCAGCTCCAACAAAACCCAGAAATATCTCATAGACCCAAGTGGTGGAAACGGTCCTGGGGTAAATTGCACCCTCCTCCAACAAGTTACACTGCTAACTGCTGAATGGAACTAGGAATTATGCCCTCAGAAGTGCTCAAAAAATTCTAAAAGATTAATCCTAGCCTCCTCTCACCAAACCCACAAAAACCCAAAAAGGGTTTGGGCTAAATCCACCAAACCCCGATGACCCCCAATAAGTGTAAATTACTCAATTTGGCCAAAAAACGCCCTACAATTCAGATATTGCTGAATTTGGCCCAAATATCCCTCCAAGAAATCCTCCCTAACTCCTGCAAATTTCTCCCCTCAATCACCAAGCAAATCCCAAATCGAATGCTCCCTAAATTTTGAATCTCTGCAAGTGCACAGAAGTTGCCAGTAAACCTCTGCGCAGGCCCTGGAATAGATAAATTCAGTCCTCCAAAATGCAGCACTCTCGGCCCTGTAAATCCCCAAGGAAAAATTCATCCTCCCTATAGATAATTCTCTGCAAAATCTCCAACCAAAACTCCACCGCCTGCTAGCTTCTCTCAGCCCCTTCGAATTTCCTTCTGTGCCCTAACAGAAGCATGCTCCATCTGGAAATAGTATGCAATGTAGCTCCTAGAGAAACCATGAGATGGACTCCTTCTTACTCCCCTAGGGTGAAGGTAGAGGTGGAATTCCCACTCGAAAATTCCTTATGCTACACAACACGGTTGTCTTGGTTAAGCATCTCAAGAGAACTAATGTTGAAATTGTAAAATGACAAAAGATGCCAAAAGTGAGGCCCCCAAGATCTACTTATAATTTTTTGGCCTCTTCTCTCCTTGTGGTCCCCACTCTCTCTCTCTCTCTCTCTCTCTTAATTTGCACTTCCTTCTCTTTTCTCTCTTCTCCAAGAGTGTGAGTTCCCTCCTTGGGTCGAATTTCTCTTTCTTGTGCCCCCCACATTCCACTTGCGCTGCAATTTCCCTTTTTCCTCCTAAGTCCCAACATCGGAATTGTGTCCTCTTCCAAAACTCGTCTCTAATGCTGAAAATCAAAATTGGGGATATTACATCCTTCGTTGTTGCTGCAATTCTTCTCCTTGCCCAGAAAATCAAAAGGTTCTTCTAATTTTCTCTCTCTCTCAAAATCCTTCTTGAAAAAATAATTAATGTGTCCTCTCTTTCACTTGGCTTCCTTTTATAATTTTGGGTTGGGCCAAATCCCTAATCTCAATGGTCAAGATTAAATCTAATCTTGAGTTGAGATCAAGGGTCCAAAATTCAACTTAGATTACTAGTATGTAAACTTAGGCACTTTATTAAATTAAACTCACTTTATAAAAAGGCATTCACTTTATTAATTAACAAGGGTCCAAAATTCAACTTAGATCACTAGTATGAAACTTAGGCACTTTATTAAATTAAATTCACTTTATAAAAAGCCATTCACTTTATTAATTAATTAATAAAGTGAACTCCCAAATCTAAGAGTCATTTAATGACAATTCTCGACTTTGACACTTACTTTTACGAAACACCTATCAAAGCTACAACCATCAACAAGGATGACTAGAGTGACTTCTTGCGCACTTTATTAAATTAAATTCACTTTATAAAAAGCCATTCACTTTATTAATTAATTAATAAAGTGAACTCCCAAATCTAAGAGTCATTTAATGACAATTCTCGACTTTGACACTTACTTTTACGAAACACCTATCAAAGCTACAACCATCAACAAGGATGACTAGAGTGACTTCTTGCATTTTTTAAGCATGTTCATGACAAGGGTTTGATGGATGACCTTGATTTTACGAGTAAATGGTCTCTTTAATCTTCTTGAGTTTGTTAATGGATGATTTAAGTGTAATTGTTCTTGTCTAGTAGAAATGGTGCATTTACTTGGTTTCTATTGAATAAATCCCTTATTTAAAAGTTAAAACCATAGGAAGCTTTCTAGTGGAGAAACTTCCCTTTAACCTTTTGGATTTTGTAAGGTACTAGGTAGATCTTCTAGGTTTAGTAGCAAGGAACCCTAGATCCTCTTACTCTCTCCCAAGGGAGTCCTCAGTTGACCCCATCTACCCCCAAAATAAGTAGGCACTAGTCTCTCTCCAAATGGTCAATCATAAAATCCAAAATTTTACATTTTATTTTCTATTCTAGGGTGAGATCAGGGATATGTGTTTTTTTACTCCAGGACTCAAGAGTACAAGTTTTGAGGACTACGGTACTGTCGGAATACCACACTTAACAAATGGATTTTCCACTGAGGATGCTTGTTGGGACAAGGTCCCCTGGGGTAAATTTTGTAACTAATTTTGTTAATTATGTAAAGTCTCCGCATTTTGAGGGAGCAAAGCGTGAAGATCATAGGAGTAAAAAAGGGCTTTAGTCCCTTAGTTTGTTAGAAGATAGAATGTTTGTGACCCGCCCATGGTTCGCAAACCATGGTATTGTAAAAGAAGAAGCTATATAGAGAAGTCATAGCAAGTCAAAGGAGGAAACTAGTAATTGAAGATCATTGTATGGGCAAGTAGTCTGAGGCGGGGAACTCTGTTTCATGTACTTAGGCGAAGGGGAAGGCTCCTGCAGCTGTGTGCACGGAGACCTTGGTAAGTCCCCAAGCTAAGTGCACAGGCCCCTGCAGCTGTGTGTGCAGGGAAGAAGAGTCTGTAACAGAAAGATTATATCAATAAAGACTGTTTTTGGAGCAATCATTGTGTATTTGTGCCTTTATATTTACTTATGCAATTTATATTCGCTCTATTTTCTGCATTTATCTAAAGAAACTCTTAACTGGTGCGTGAAGGTAGTAGATCTGATAGTTTACATAAAGTTATGAATGTTTAAAGTGTTCCGCAAAAGGTTAGATTCTATTTCTGTAAATTACTGTGATTTATGCATTTTAAGGGTTAGGGTCCACGAAGGTCGGGATAAAGCCCTAGAAGTAACACAAAATCCATCACACAGGCCTCTAGATGCAGGAACCTGGTTCTGTCATCCCCCAATACTGCTTCGTGTGAGACTGTAGCCTGTGCTACATGGGTTGTTGCCGAAAGGGCCAGTAGTTTAGGGTTTTGTTGGTTGGCGCAGCTAACTCTGAACCTGGGTCAGGACCCCTCAAGCCAACAATGCTACATGGGAAAGCCCTAAAATACTGCACCATCCAACACTGCAATCACTTTGGCCAAAGAAATTTTAGGAGAGGGGGACCATTATGATGTCTAAAGATAACCCACTTCAGTGTTAGTTATCGGTGCTTTGTGTGAGTCATTTATATTTTTTGTTGACAAATTACTTTATGTTAAGATAAAGTTTATGACAAACGACTGTTCTTTTCTATTAGTTAACTAAGTATTATGTAAAGTCTAGTTATCCCACATGCAAAAGAAAAAGAAGCTAAAGTTGGGACATTAGTTATCAACTATGAAACCGGATTCATTCCTCAGCCCTCATGTGTCCCGAATAGGGTGAATTAGACAGGATTCAGTGGGACACGTGTCGTCCGAATCGTGTCCGAGCGTGTCCCATCGGGACACGAACATGTCCTGATTCTGGGACATGTGTCCCTCTTTTTTAACCTCCGCGCGGCCATAAATGGCCGATTTGGGCCATTCTAACATCACAATACTCATTTTCTCTTGTTGTGGGTTTGTTGTGGCTGTGTGAGAGTGAAGAGAAAAGGGTGTGGGATCATTTTGGAGGCAATTCAAGCAACAAGTAAGTGCATTTTGTCTCTAGTTTTTTTGCATTTTTATTGCAGTAATTTGCATGTGTATTTTTTTTACAAATTTGTGCATTTTTTCTTTATTTTTTTGCAGCATTCATAGCTCAAACAAGGGCAGTTGGGAAGGGGCAAAGGAAGGGGAAGAATGTCCCCATTGGAAATGCCTCTCCTCTTCCAATTTTATCAGGGTCTGCAAGTGTTCCCTCTATTGGGAGTTGGGCTCCAACAGCGACTTCAAATGTTGAGGGAAGACAACAACCTCAAGATAACAAATATCCCTTGTGGAAATATGTCACAAGGGAGCAAAGGCCAGGCAGTGAGATGAAGGGAGGAGGCACTGTTGCTTGGAAATGCAACTATTGCAACAATCATTTCATGAGCACATATTACCGTGTGAAAGCTCATTTGTTGAATTTACCAAGTTGTGGAATTGCAGCATGTACACAGGTGTCTTTAGCTAAGAGGAAAGAAATGGAAAAAGAGGTCAACGTTGGTATGGCAAAGGTGGCTACAACATCTAAAAAAACAGGAATGGTGATCCCCTTCCATTCTTGACGAAAAGCAACAACAAATTTCCATTTGAGAGTTCTGGTGGGCGACAAAGCAACAAAAAGTAAGGCAATGGCACTTGGTCCAATGGGCAAGATTTTTCAGAAAGAGAAATGGGAAGAGCTTGATCTAACCATTGTATTTTTTCTATCAAAACTTCATATCCTTTAATGTTGCACACTCAACTTTATTTATTGAGATGTGTTGAGCTCTAACTCAAGGGGCTCCATCAGAATATATGCCTCCTGGGTCAGAGAAACTTAGAACCACATTGTTGACGAAGGCAAAGAAAGAGGTGGACAAAATGCTTGAGCCTATTAGATCAGCATGGCCAACATATGGGGTTAGCATTGTTTCTGATGGATGGACAGATCCAGCACGACACCCACTCATCAACAACTTCGTGATGTCTTCCTTGAATGGTCCAGTTTTCTTGAAATCAGTGGATGCACTTGGACAATACAAGGATGCACAATATATGGGTGAGTTGTGTTGAGAAATCTAGGGCATGGATAGTTAAAAGATTTCTCTACTCGATAATTGCTTGCAATATGCTTTTACTTCTTATCTTATGATCTTTTCTTCGTTATATTATTATTGTGTTCATTTCATCAAGACAATTACCAATAATAAAAGACAAGTGTCACAGTATGTAGGCTTGTTAGCCAAGGCCAAAACCTCTCACCTCTTGAGAGGAAAATCGATCAAAATTCTTCTTCTCGATCTTTAATTGATGAGTACCAATACCATGACAGAGACCCTTGACTCTAGTATCCTCCCAAGAACATTGTCACTCACCTTGATGCTCTGCCTCTTCTCTTGACTTTCTACTTGATCTCAAACTGCTCTCCTCGGCTTCTTCTAGAGAAACTTGGTCTCTATACTTCACATTGCTTCTTCTCGGTTTCCTCTAGAGAGTCTCGATCTCTAAGTTTTTACTGGTCTCCTGTAGAGAAACTCAGCCTCTAGATCTCTATCTCGGTCACCCAGAAGAATCCTCCTTCGCTGCCCCAGAAGAAAGTTCCTTCTTTGTTGCCCAGAAGTAACTCTACTTCTTTGTCCCCATAAGATAATCTTCTTCGCTATACCCAGAAGATATTCTCCTTCACTGATCCAGAAGAACCCTTCTTCGCTGCCCTAGAAGAATCTCTTTTGCTGGCCCAAAAGAATCCTTTTTCGTTGACCTTTCTTCGCACTTCTCTTGATCGAATGCAAGTTGAGTTACTTGTGTCTAATGGAGGCCGAGTGTGGCTATATATACACTTCATCATATGTCCTTTAGGCCGACATGATAGCTAGAGGTTAGGCCAACTTAATCTAGCAGCTTCTTCCATCGTTGTAGGCCGACTTGAAGAGGATGAGTGACAAGGTCTTAGAGGATACTTTACATAGACAAGATTGACCTTTTACAAAGCGTAACATGACTTCATTACATGACAATGATTCTAACATTTTATAACTAGGTGACAAATAAATCCTAAAGACTCTCAATGGGAGTCTTGACTTCAAAAATGAAATTTCTTGCTCATGAAACCCATGTAGCAAGTCAATACAATAATTTTATTTTTCTTCTTTACATCTCATTATATAAAATCATAATTACATGTCATTATGAAGACCGAACCTAGTTACACTTTTCAACAAGTTGTTTATTAAAGTTATTGAAAATGTAGGTGTTGATTCTTGTGTGCAAATCATTACAAATAATGCACTTGTTTGCAAGGTTGTTGGTGTGATTGTGGAAGCTAAATATCCACAAGTATTTTGGACACCTTGCATTGTCGATTCTTTGAATTTAGCACTTAAATCTATTGCTTCTAATGTGCTTTGGATTGGAAACATTATTGAGGATGTACGGCATATCCGCAACTTTGTACAAAATCATACAAATGCCCTCACTATCTACAAGGAGTATACCAATCTATTATTGTTGAAGATTGCACATACACAATTTGCCTCTCCATTCATCATGTTGAAGAACTTGAGGGAGGTCAAGACCGCTCTTGGGACCATGGTTATTTTAGAGATTTGGTCTTTTTGGAAAAAGACAGATCAAGCAGCCTCAAAAAGAGTGAAGGACACAGTGTTAGATGATGCTTGGTGGGAGAGGGTAGATCTACTCATTCAGATCATGGACCCTATCATTTCTTTGGTTCGATTTGCAGATACAGACCATCCTATCCTATGATAGGTTTATGAGGGATGGGATTCCATGATTGAGTCTGTGAGGAGCATTATTTTACAAAGTGAGTGCCCCGAGTATGAAACATCATCAAAGGCCTTTTTCACCACCATACAGGATATACTTGTCAGCATATGGGACAAGAATTGCACACATTTACATTGTTTGGCTCACTCATTGAACCCAAAATACTACAACCATGAGTGGCTGAATGGTGGACCTTCCCATAGATTCCCTCCTCACATGGATGGTGAAATTTCACAAGGGAGGAAAGATGCATTGAGGCGGATTTTTCGGGATAGAGCATCTCTTGATGAGGTGGAGGATGCCTTTGCAGAGTTTTCCACTGGCACTAGTCGACTTGCAGGATATGATGTGATTAGAGACGGGGGGCTAAGAAGCCCTATTCTTGGTGGGCAACTCATGGGGCAGCAACAAGCCCTCCTCTACGGCAGTTAGCCATGAGGCTCCTCTCTCAAGTGACTTCATCCTCTTGTTGCGAGAGGAATTGGAGCACATATGGGAATTTGTATAGTATCAAGAAGAACAGGCATGAGCAGTGCAGGGCAGAGACAATTGTGTATGTGCACACCAACCTTCATCTTATTTACAGGCAGAGGGATGAGTGGTTGAAGGGAAAGACAAAGATGTGGGATGTCTTCCCTGATGATATGGGTTTGGACAGCGGTGTTGAGTTGGCATTGGCCAACTTGGATCTTAATGAGCCAGTGTTAGAGCCTGTCACTTTTGAAGATGGTGACACTGTAGAGGGGTCATCCTCCACACAAGCAGATGCAGAGATAACATTGGATACAGAGGAGGAGGATGCAGCAGAGGAGAGCAGTGGTGACCATGATGATGAGTACAGTGATGCTGATTTTGATGATTAGGATTGATGACTCATGAGCTACCTACTACCGTGAGGCTTGTAGTTGTTTTGTATTTGCTATTTCTATTTGCAATTGGCATCGCTACTACCTATGTAACACATTTTGATTTTGATGACTTAATGAGAAAACTACATTATCTTGTCTTTCTCCTATTGGATCATTGATGAATATGTATTTATGTCACAATTGTATTTGTAAGCATAATGTTACTTTGTAAAACTTACATCTAGATGAAGATCTATGTTTGAACCAATGAATTTGTATCATGAATGAGAATTTGTGTAAGAAATATATAATTTTTATATATAATTTGTCCTAACATGTCTTGTTCTGGGGGGTCAACGTGTCCGTGTCCTTCCTCGAATCCTCGTGTCACCGTGTTAGGTGACTTAGGTTATAAATAAATGCTTAGGCATTAGAGTGGGTTTTTTTTTCTTTTTCTTTTCTTTTTTGGCGAGTGTAAGAGGGAGGTCGGTATTAATTTATTTAAACCCAGTTACAAATTTATTGTCTCAAACATTCACATATATGAAATAAACAAAGCTTTCTAATCCGAATTGTAACAATAAATATTCTGGGTTTTTAACCAAATAAACAGTAGAAGTAAAACTACTCGAAACCAATCACATGCAATAGAGAATAACACAAATATACCCTTGAAACCCCAATGCAGGGAAAACCAGCAAACATTGGGCTTCTTATTCAGCTTCAGGAAAAATATTTTCTTACAGCAGTTACACAAGAATTTGCTCCGGCAAATACCCAGCAAAAGATGTCAGCCTTCTTTCTCTCACTCTGTTCTTGTACAACCCACACATGTGGCCCAGCAGAAAACTTTTGCATATAAAGAAACTTGGCCTCTCTACTGATCTCGCTTGCCCTGATCTCACTCTAGCTAACTCGATCTAGCTAACTCGATCTAGCCTTTTCTCGCTCTCATTGCCAAATACTGCACTCCGCTGAATCCCAAATCATGCCGAATCAAATGTGCATCCCCTTTGGCTTAAACCTCCTGTTATAAAAGATAAAACCCTAATCTCAATGGTTGAAATTACGTCTCACTTTACTGAGATCAATGGCTACAACTTAATCATTGACTTATTTTCCCTTTTATAAAAAGGTACCCAGCAATTAAATTAAATTTCCGTCTAAAGTAATGATTTAGAATTATTCATTAATTGACTGCTGTAGGAGATAATTAAGGTGACTCGCTGCATGTCATGGCACCTGATCCATGCAGAATCACCTTCAGGCTTCCAAGCTAAAATACAACAGAGGGTTGGGGTTATGGGATGTATTATTGCATATCATCTGTAAGAGGCTATTTTTAGCCAGGTGCAATGTCCATACTGCCCTTAAATTTTGTGCCTAAGATGGCACCCATACCTTCCCAGGGAAGTTTTCATCTTTAAGTGCTGTAGTTTCAAATATTCAGGTGCTGTTGCTACTGCTGTACATATTCTGCTGTTACCTCTAGCATCTGCTATCAGACTTACTGCTGAAATCGATGTAATTACAGTCGTTAGCTCTGAACTTAATGCTGTTAGTGCTGAACTTAATGCAGTTACTACTGGATTTTTTGGATGTTTACTACTGTTGAAGCCCTATTAGTTTCAAATTTCATATTGGTTTCCAACTTCAAAACTTCTGTTTTCAGTTTTAAAAATAAGATTTTTGAATTAGCCTCATAACGCAGTCAATATGCCAGTTCAATTCTCAGGCTATAATACATGTTATTTTAATAATTAGCAGCTCATGATTTGCAGTAAGCGACATGACAATTGATTTATGTAGGTAGCTTATACAACTGCTAGATGCACGTTTTTTAATTACCATGGTATCTATTATTGAATACTGTATCCACTGGCATTTTATTGTTATTTCATTCCACTCACACACCTACATCATCTTATACACGCAATCCATCTAGCAATCTACTACTATATCACTTTTGTTACCTGTAACTCTCCAAATTTGCCTCTCCAGCATGAACATAAAAAAATTTAAGCTATGAATTAAGAATATATCTATCCATTTCTGCAGATCTTCTTCATGTGCTACTTAGCTCTTTATCCATCTAAAAATCTTTCTATCTGTCTACATATCTGTTTGTACATTTCCTATATTGCCTTCAACATTGTATGAAGACTTCCTACAGATCAGAAAATGTGAAATGACAAGAAAGATAATAAAGTATGCATCATTAACTTATTCATAAGTTAAATGATGCAACAGGATACAGTAATAGGCACATGAAGACATAAATATGACAGACCTCAAGCCCTTCGTCCTGTTCCCATGTGAGGCCTGGACCATTGTACATGCTCTTCATAAGTAATGTACAAGATTTGTCTGGATAAAAATGAGCTCTGCTGCATCGAGCTCCAAAGCGACAAGCTCCAGTTTTGATATGAAAAGGACAGTGAGCCTTATCCTGAAATATTTAGAATCAGTAATAACAGCTTAAATTAGAAATAAAAGCTAGAAAAAAACGAAATCCAGCAATAAGATAAGAGCTCATAGTTAAGTGATAGTTCTGTTAATGTCCACAAGTAACCAAAAGCAGCTAGAGAGACCGTGCAGGTATATCAAATACTCTATTTTTGCAAGCTAGAGTATTTTAACTATGATTTACCGAGGGCTCTACCTTTCTAGGCACAGGGGGGTGGAACCTTCAGTCGATAAGTTCACAAAAGTTCACAATAAATAGCATAAAAAACTAAAACCGGCAGGATTAAGTCCAATGGAAATGGACTGAAAGGCTCAAAGGATGCTCAATAATAGGACAAGGGATCCTACATGCATGACACAACATATATTAAGTGGGAAGTGCCATGATATCCTAATGTCCAAGTGCCTGAGCTTGAGGTATGGCAATGCTGCCAGTGAGGTTAACCCTGCCCCCCCCCACCCCCACCCCCTGCCCCCCAAAACAAAACAAAAAAAACACTAAACAATGAATACATTGAACGACCTTCAGAAGGTAGTAACTACAAAACAAGAGGACCAAGAATTCAAAGGAAAAGAAAAATTAAAGGAAACACTAAAATGCAGTCAATATATCAAGAGTTCTAAAATTCAACTAGAATTAGCATGCACAAAAACATGTTGCTTGACTACTGTAACAGAAAATATTGGAGTTTTGAATAAAAATATTGATTGAAATTTAAGGAAGCAAAACATTTTACATATATGAAAAATGCGGCAAAAATAGACATGACAAGCAAACCTGCTCCGTTCCAAAGTTTGGTATCTGCTGTTCAATTCCATCAAAAACCTTGAGCCCAGTGGTTGAAGATGTGACTTTCTGGTAATCCGCAAAGGCAGCATGTTGTGGAGGAAGAGGATTAGATATAGGTTGGTCTGAATCCTGCGATGACTAGCATAACCCTTTCAGTGCCATTTCGTTATTAGATCCAACGAAACATTAAAAACAACCATTCTGAGTATATACCACCCACTGCTCCATGAATGAATTACCAGTATTAAATCCACCCAGTGTTGGTCGAATTCAAGAAAAGATAAAACACCGGTAGCTCCATTATACAAGCAATTATTTATTTTTGATGTCTAGACTCTAACTAAGAACACAAGCCAAATGGCTCAAACATAAAAAATTAGTCAACTACTTATACCTCAACTTTCACATCTGAATTTTTCTTTGGTACTCTGATCCTTTTCTTTTGAACAATTATCTCATTTCCTTGCCAGATAATTTCCGCTGGTCCCTCCTCGACATATTCCCAATTCTCTTCTTCTTCCTTCTGAGCTGCCTGTTCTTCCTGTAATAATTTGACACAAGATAAAACATTGTTGGAATAAATAAGGTATATGCCTGCATGCCTCTTAATCATATATATAGCTCATACAAAATCCAGATGTAATATCACACAGCTGTTGCTAGAAAAATGCAAAATATCAATTCTGCTTGTAATGTATAAATAAAGACTTGTCTCTCTATTAAGTACATAGATCCATCTTAAACCCAGATCTATTAAACACCAAGAGGGATTTTACAAAAATTAGGCAAAAACCTTCTCGGAATGTAAAAGATCTAGCATTAAGATGGATCTATACTAGTTAATATATATTTGTGTGTAAGCATACATAGAAAACCTTTTTGGTGTGTAAAAGAACTGACATTAAGACGGATCTATGCTAGTTAATATATGTGTACATATACATCACCTTGAGGTAGTGGTCAAACAAGTCCTTGCACCCAAAGAATTATATAATTATATTAGATGATCTCCTGACCCGTACACACATAAGTGGATCAAAGCCCACTTCCATGTCTTTCAATTTAAGAAGTCCAGTGAGTTAGCTCAATCAGTTTGAACCAATGTTGTTAAAAGCGCGAGCGGGATTAAATCGGCGCCGGGAATGAAGCGGAAAAAATCGGAAAAAGCGGGAAAAAAGCGGAAAAAAGCGGGAAAAAAGCGTTTGGTACAAAAATATTCATTTTTTTTCAATTTTCATTATAAATCGCGCTGCCAGGGACCCCCGAGCTTTTTTACGAAAAAAGCGGGCTTTTTTCGAAAAAGGCGGGCTTTTTTCAAAAAAGCGCGCTTTTTTTGAAAAAAGCGGCAAAAAAAAATTTAGGCGCTTTTTTTCCATAAAAAGCACGATTAAATCGGCTTAGGGAAAAAAGCGTGATTTAATCACGCTTTTAACAACACTGGTTTGAACACTTTGTTTCAAGGCACTCCCATGAGGTCTCGGGTTCTAGTGCAATTGAGGTTACAGTCAAACAGAGTCCCACTGGGTTATCATCTGTAATTCTGGCTGGTGGTTAAGCTGCCCTCCATCCCATTATTCCAGTTAAAAAGGAGATCTCAGTAAGTTTTCATTGGAATATATATATATATATATATATATATATATAGAGAGAGAGAGAGAGAGAGAGCGCACCGAGGTTTAGCTTGATTGATCTTGAAACCAGACAAGAAACCTCTCAGAGTTGGGAGGTCACAGGCTCAACTGTCTCAAATTTCAATTACCTTGTTCGTTAAGCGCCGTAACCAGCACCAAAGGTTCACCCCATTGATCATCCGTAGATCAAGGAGAAATACTCAGAGGGTTCTCTGCAAGGCTTTCCTCCGTGTGTGTATATATATATGATTGGGTTTTTTTGTCTTGACAGGTATGGAGAACCCTGATTATGGGTACCTGGAACCCCAAAATCGGGTTCTTTGGGGTTCATTTTAGTTTTTATTTTTAAATTTATAATTAATTTAATGGGCATCCCCTAATATTCTAGGTAGCTAATTTTTCATCTTGCGAGAGGAATTGGAGTACTTATGCCTTTATCCATTCAGTAGAGAGAAATATGTTGGGCTCAAAGAAGGTAGAGAACTTAGTGTACATTCATAGCACACTTCGTCTTATATCTTGAAAAGACCCTTGGTACAAGGAGGGTCCTTTCAAGAGATGGGAACAATACACAGATTGACGAGGAGATACAACCAGATGGACTTATTGAGCTGCCTCCAGTTGCTATGGATGAGCAAGAGCCTCAAAATGAAAGTGATTCCTACCTGGAGAGCATGCTAACTGAAGATCTGAGTGATGTTGATGACATGGCTTGAAGAAGCCATTGTCCACTATTAGCTATTTTTATTTTAGTATTTTAAAATTTCCTAGTTCTTGTTTGGAGATGCCTTAAAGACAAATTTTGAATGTAGTATGACAATGGACATATATCATGATTCTTATTAATATTTAAACTCTAATTTGCACTTGATATCAAACTAAAAATTTTGAAATTTGGTTGTGCATGTTGAATGTTCAATAATGTGCATGTTTAAATATTTAAAGTCAAAATCATAAATATTATAGTTTTTGTTTGAAGTTGAAAAATATACAAATTCATATATATTATAATTTATAAAATATAATATTTATATATTATACCCTGTTTAATTTATAAAATATAATATTCATATATTATACCCTGTTTAATTTATAAAATATAATATTTATATATTATACCCTGTCTCAAAAAATGACGTCCCCGTAACAAATGACGTACCTGTCCCCGAACCCACGTTTACTGGCAACATAGGCTAATATTTATCCTATATATCTTATAAGACATGTTTCTATGGCTAATGAGGCTATGACATGCAATGTCACTGGAGTGTTAAGCTGTCCACCAGGGTTCTATATATTTATGATCTCGAATTTTTTTAAATTTCTAGACCGCAAAGTGCACCTCCTGCAAAAACATACTTTCTTTGGCTAATGTTTATCCTATATATCTTATAAGGCATATGTTTCTATGGCTAAGGAGGCTATGACATGCAATGTCACTGGAGTGTTAAGCTGTCTACCAGGGTTCTATATATATATGATCTCGAATTTTTTTAAATTTCTGGACTGCAAAGTGCACCTCTTGCAAAAACATACTTTCTTTGGCTAATATTTATCCTATATATCTTATAAGGCATGTTTTTCTATGGCTAATAAGCCTATGACATGCAATGTCACTGGAGTGTTAAGCTGTCCACCAGGGTTCTATCCTTTTGCTGCGGTCTGTCCCATTCACATGCCATGAACATCAAAGAGATGAGGGTGGGTACGAGTCATGGGAAACTTTAACAGAATAAATACCTCTGAAAGCTGGTGTAAGGATAATAAAGTATGCTCTTTACGGCGCTGCCATGGGTAATGTTTCTCGAAGCATTTACGTATATGGTGTATAATTTTATATAACTTGAACACTTGAATCCGGAACTGAAAATTGAAAGGCCGTAACCTACACGCCCATGCCGGTGCGCCCAATTCTAACCACTCGACTCGCTTATTGCAACTACAACGAAGGTTTAAAATATTTTTTTCTCGCCATTATCGAAAAGGGCATCACATAAACTTCAATTTAAGCCCTAATTTGTGCCTATTACCTCCACCCACAGATATAAAAGAAAGAGCTTTGGAATCTGAAGAGCGCGTTGCATACCTGCTGCCTCTGGAGCTCTGCCTGTTGTTTTCGCTGGGTTTCCTCGGTTGCTTTCTTGTGATTTTCGAGCCATATCCTCTCCTGCTCTTCGAATTGCTTTCTGGCCTTTTCCACGGCTTCGGCCTCCGCCTGTTCCTGCAACTGAAGTTCAAGCTGCGTCGCGGGGTCGTTGAGACGCGCCTCCTCCTCGGCTCTTTCTTTCTCCGCGACCTCCTTTCTGATTGCCTTCCTCTTGAGTTTCTTCAAGGTTTTCCGCTTCTCCTTCCGGCTCAAATTCCCGAGATTTTCCATTACAGGCAACTGATCCCATTTTGACGATTGTTTATGAGTCCCTGGAGGCAGTGTATACTGGTGAAAGGCAGGCGCGGAGCAGCTCGTCGTAGGTAAATCGTTTTCCATGGGCGTAAAAAATCCGTGTACAGATAGATGGCTACAGCATTTTGGTTGCAAAAAACATTTGTAAGGCTATTCCTATTGTGCTGTGCACAGTATTACAAAGGAATTGCCGGACTGTAAGGAGGGCCAGCACATGATTTTGTAGCAACAAACGAGACATGGTTGCAATAATGAACCCCATTTACTTTAAGTGGGATGTTTATAACCATATTTCAGTATTATACTTTATTCAAATTCTAATTGAATTAGTATGGACATATGGGTTTATTAAGTATTTAATGTGATAAAATTAATTAATATCTAAATTTTGGATATTAAGCTTTTATATATATATATATAATAACAGCAATAATGTATGAGAACTATAGTTCTTTCGTAGTGGAAGATACAACAAACGAAGACATGGCAGTAAAATGTGTGTTCATGAAGTCAAGGTAGAATGTCATGCAACAATTAACCATACATTGTTGTATTATATAACAACAACAAATTACTTATCACATTTAGCTAAGTTAAATATGTTGACCAGTATCATATGAAGTACCACGTATTTAATATATATTATTAAATATTAATGTATACCATGTAATTTGTTTATTTGTGGTATATTTATGTGTATACCATGTCATATTTTTTATATATGCTATGCGTCGTTAATATGTATTCAAATGCCCATGTAGAAGGCCCAATATGCAAGAAGTAGGACTAACATAATGGAGCGATTAGAGTATACTGAGAAGGCAAAACGAGTTCGGAAGAGAGTAATGATTACATAATGGTGGTGGTTGAACTTTATCAAGTCACTAAATGAAAAGACAAATCAATTACAAAAGGAGATTAGTAATGAAGAGAGCATTGAAGGAAGGTTGAAGGAGTTGTATAAGTTGAAGAGACAATGAGAGTTGGTTAGCACTGAAAGAGAGAGAATTAACACTGGAAGGGATTCTACTAAAAGTAAGTAATGGTGAAGGAATGTCTACAGAGTCGAAAGAGAGGAATGATATGCATGTGCAAATAGGAGTTTAGACCAAAGAAGCAGAGTTTGCTTCAAAAGAAGTGGAACAACCTGAACCTAAGGAACTTGAGAACACTAAAAATGGTGAAGACTTAGATGAGGTCGTCATGGACATATTTTAGTTGGTCCATAGAACAGAACCCCCCCAACTCGAGGAAGTCCTACCAGATTGGAAGGAACCATACCAAACCTCATCATCCCCTAGGCATCTCCAAGCAATAAGGTATATTTAGCTAGTTTTCCAACTTTGTAATTTCTTGTTTTATAGAATCCAAATAGTAGCAATGGCCCATTTTAAGACTTAGCGGCCTTAAAGCATCTAACTAGAAATAGGAAGGAGAACCATAATTGGTACCTCATATTGTACTTATATTTATGGATGATCATTTGGCAATCAAACCTCGTGTTGCCATTACGTTGGTAAGCTTAAGCTCTTTGATCAAAGATAATGAAAGCAAATTAACAATTCTTTTGCAGCAACAACATTTCTCAAATATGGAAATCGATATGAATATGAACGTTGTTATGCTCGAGGTCCCAACATTTGACCTACTTATCATCAGCAGAAAACATGTATAGATGTCGAGAACTTACAGTCAAATGTGAGACACACATAACTTAATAATCACGCAAAAAACTTGTATGGATGTTGAAAACTTACAGTGAATCGTGAGACACACATAACTTAACAATCATGCAAAAAAAGGTAAACCTCCTAAAAAGGGCATTGAAAGCTAAAAATGTCATTTTAAATAATAAACATGGGAGCAATGGTTTCAAAGATTATCCATTACAAAATTGAAAAATAACTCCTAAAAGACCATTTCTTCATGGTCAAAAAACTTCCCTCCTTTGGAAGAGCAACTACAACCCTGACTTACAGAGACCGACACCTAACAATAGAGATAGGGGCATTTCTTTCAAAAAAAACAAAATGAAATATTGATACTGAAAAAGGAAGAGCACAAGTCTTAGAATGCAATACAAAGCACTTTAAAAAATACACAGGGAGCTATTGAAATTAGAATTTTGTATTGTACAGGAAATTTAAAATATGGTATTGATATTGAAAAAGGGAGAGCATAAGCTTTAGAACGCAATAGAAGGCACCTACAAAAATATAAAGAAGACTATTGAAACTAGAATGATACTCATATTGAAAAAAAAGTTACACGGTCTTTACAATGATACTAGGAGTAAAATGTTTAAAATATCTCATACTAAAATAAAGATATAATTGGTTGGGTGTAACACCCTCCTCCCACATCTACCCAAGTAACCAACCAACTAGGGTAAACAAGTGATGAGAAGTTCTTATGATGTGATTCGACCTCCTAAGTCACCTTAAGGAAGTGGAACCGATGGAAACACACCATATGGACCTTCCACATCAGCAACAAGACTCCCAGGAACCATCACAACCGCTCAGGTAACTAGCCCCTAGGTCCCACTGAGTTTTTTGACCATTAAACTCCTGGAAGCTCCCTTGATATGGGCATGCATGCAACCAAGGACTTTTTTGCCCAGTGTTGTGCCTGTGTCTCCAAGATTTGAGCCACTTTTTTAGGCCCAAAGTGTAACCACCCTCCTCCCACATCTACCCAAGTAACTGGCCAACCGAGGTAAACATGCAACGAGAGGCTACTATGATATGATTCAACCTCCTTGGTGACCTTAAGGAAATGGAATTGACGGAAACACATCAACCATACCTTCTACATCAGCAACAACACCCCCAGGAGACATCCCAACCACTCAGACATCCTGCCCCTGGGTCCCACTGACCTTTTAGACCTCTTGACCTCTAGACGCTCTCATGTTATGGGCATGCCAGCATCCAGGGACCTTTGGATGCTCTCACAGGCCTGCATGCCTGCATCTAGGGACTTTTCCCAACAAACATGTGCCAACGTCCACAGAATTTAAGGCACTTTTCTAGCCCATAATTCCAGCCACTGCCTAGAACTTGCTGTAACTTTCAGAATCCATCAAACACATGATGATAAGACTAATAAACCAAAAATCAACTTTAGGACTAGTCTTGACGATCCCTAACCGGGACAAACATTATGTCAAACACTTGGCATCAATGCAACCTACAAGTCTATCATACAAGACAAAGCATGAATGACTGAAAACTCTTTTGATACATGATAAGAAGGATCACCACCTTCTCCCTTGAACTGTTATGACAGCAATTAGGTCTTGCATCCATCATTTTAACAATTACAAGTAAATACATGAAGTAACCATGCCATGAACCAATCAATTAACCATGCTTATAACTAGCATAAAGCCATGGAAATAACGGAGATATAACAACCATTAAATCCACATATAAACAAATACAAATGCAAGAGAACTTAGCTTTCATTAATCATAGGCAAATCTGACCAAGTTCGGGACTTCCATGTACCACCCAACCATAGACATGGCTGAACCAAATCTTTCTTTGAGCCAGTCACCCCCATACCATATTCCAAGCATGAATGTGGGATCTCATGGATAAACCAATCCAAAAACAACCAAGGGAATCCATAGGTCAAACCACCTCCACCCTCACCTAACTGTGATCACACCAAAACTGGTGCTTCAATCACAAAACCAAATCGAACTTGGAATGTCATCCGGAATCCATCATTATCCTTGAGGAATTTTTCATCTCCTTGTCTCTCAGGCTTTATTATAATCTAATCTCGGGCCACTAGGCCCTAAATTGAGACGAGTCTCTCAGGATTTACCACAATCCAAACCCGGATCACTATGCCCTAAACTGAGACTCCTCCCTCAGGCTTTACCGTGTATCCCACCAAAACCGGTCAAGGGATTCCTAGGCCTTTGGGAATGAACCTTAAGACCACCTCCACCCTGGATTCCGAAATCCATTCAACAAATCCAAAGCTCAAAACCGAGATAAACATCCCAACACACCATGGCATCCAAAAAAGGCAAGGCTAGGCTGAAAACCATTGTCATAACCTGACAAAACCATGCCACTGACAACAAGAGAACCATACACCAACATGCAAAGCCATGCATGTCAAAACCAGCTAGGAAATCACACATGCAATATGTTACCTGCAAGTATTCCTGCTGAAGTTGCTTGATCCTGCTCTTCCTTGCTTGATCCTTGCTTTCCTTCCTTTCCCTTTGCTTGCTTTTCCTTCCTTGATCCAAAGCTAGAGTGCTCCAAGAAAACTCTAAGTGACCAAGAGTGAGAGAGAGAGAATAATGAGAGAGCTCCAAAACTTGAACTGACAAAAGGTTACCAACTGATCCTCATAAGCCTTTTTATTAATGAGGCCTCTATTTTCTTCATTTTCCATTATTTTCCTTCAATTTCCTCCTACAGGCAACCAGTACCTTTCACCTTAATTTTCTCCTATTTTCCTTTATTTGCATAAATAAATGTGCCAAAAATGCCCTTTTTTCCTTTTAATGCCTTTGCCTTAGCCTTTGCCAATTTCCTTAGCCATAAACACATCCATTGATGCCCACTAGGATATCTTTGCCCAACATTCATCTTGGAATACATGTCCCTTAACCACAGTCTTATTTTATCTTTATTAACTTTTATTACATGAACTTTTCACCAGGGCTGTTACAGAATCCCCCCCCTTAGGGAACACAGTCCTTAGTGTTAAACCACACCAAGATCTTAGTGAAACCGCAGAAAAGCAAACATACTGCCCATGGAGCTTTATAACTTAGCTCGTTGTAGTATTTACAATGAAAGACCTACTCAAAATCAAAACATCATGACAACATGACAAGATAACAACCATACCGCTTATTGGAGCTTTATAACTTAGCTCATGGTGGTATTTACATCCATATACATATATACATATACCAAAACATCAACAAAACATATGCCAAACATCAAACCAAAACTGCTTTGCCTCAACCGGCAAACAATGAAGGATACATGGCCCGCATCTAATCCGTCATCTCCCATGTAGCTTCTTCGAGCCCAAAGTGTTTCCACTACACTTTAACTTGCTCTATGGCTCTATTCCTGAGCATGAGATGCTTCCGCTACAATATGCATTGAGGCTCCAATTGGAACTCTCCTTCTTGCTCCACTTGCAATTCAAACCAATCAATAACATGATCAACATCCTTTATATACTTCTTAAGCAATGAAATATGGAAAACATCATGGAATTTCACTATTGGAGGCAGTGCAAGTTGATAGGTCACTGGTCCAATCCTCTCAAGGATCTCAAAAGGCCCACAATATCGTGGTACCAACTTGGCACATGATGCAATCCCCAAAGAGTTCTTATTGGGATGGATTCGCAAATACACATGCTCCCCAACCTTAAACTCCTTGAATACCTTGTGTTGGTTTGCATAACTCTTTTGTCTATCATGTGCTGCCTTTAGGTTCTTCTTTATAATTTGCATTTCCTGTTCCATGTCTGCCAACATATTCGGTCATTAAGTACCCTATTCACTGGATCACTCCAGCTAATGGAGGTATTACAACTTCATCCATACAATGCCTCAAAAGGACTCATCCTCAATGACTCCTGATAATCATTGTTGCATGTGAACTCAATTAATGGAAGATACTCCTCCCATCTCCCATGTTGGTGCATCACGTACATCCTCAACATATCCTCCAAGATCTTGTTGACCCTCTCTGTTTTTCCATCTGTCTGTAGATGATAAGTTGTACTGAAGGCCAACTTTGTACCCAAACTTGCAAATAGCTCCTTCCAAAACTTGGAAGTGAACTTTGCATCCTTGTCTGACACAATCTTCTTCAGAACACCATGTAATCTCACTATCTCTCTGATGAAAACTTGTGCCACCTCATTGGCTGAATATGTAGTCTTCACTGGAATGAAGTGAGCTACCTTTCTCAACCTGTCGACCACGACCATAATAGAATCATGTTGTCTCACTATCCTTAAAAGACCTAATGAAATCCATGGAAATAACCTCCCATTTCCATTCTGGAATCGCAATAGGTTGTAGTAGACCACATGGATGTTTACACGTTGTCTTTACTTGCAGATAATCTAAACATCTAACCACGAACTCTACCACTTCCTTCTTCAGATTCGGCCAATAGTAGAACTTCTTTACCGTCGTCAATGTATTTTGATATCCTAGGTGACCCGAGTATGGCTTCACATGAAACTCCCTCAAGATAAGCTTCTTGAGTTCACTGCAATTCGACACATAGATCCTATCCCTGAATCTCACTGAACCATCTCTTGTGAGACGAGCGTTTGCATATTGATCACTTGTACATGTACCTGTACTTATACCTGCACCTATATTTATACATGTACTTGTACCTGCACCTATACATGTGCCTGTACCTATACCTGTACTCTGTTGTAACCTGCACATGATCTTCGTGTACTTGTCATCTCGTTGTCCTGCTTGCAAGATCCTATCCTGTAACTTTGTCCCATAAGAGCTCATAGTTGTTATATGATTTACCTATACTATCATGCTAAGAGCATCTGCAACTCGGTTCTCCTTTCCTTTCATGTATCTGATCTTGAAGTCGAACTCACTAAGGGTGGCCAACCATCTAGCTTGCCTGGTGTTTAGATTTGGTTGGTCAAACAAATACCTCAACCCACTATGATCGTTCATCAATACAAACTTCCTACCAAGAAGATAGTGCCTCCACATCTTCAATGCATGTATGATTGTTGCTAGCTCAAGATCATGCGTCACATAGTTTTACTCGTGCTCATTCAGTTTTTGTGACTCATAGCACACTACTTGTCCTTCTTGTAATAGAAATCCACCAAGTCTCTCTTGCAAGCATCTGTACACACTACAAACTCCTTGTCCGGATGTACAATCTTTAGCACTGGTGCATGTGTCAACAGTTGCTTGAGCTGCTCAAAACTAGTTTCACATCATTATGTCCATTCGAACTTCTTACCTTTCCTCTGCAATGATGTGATAGGATATGCAATGCGTGAGAAGTTCCTAATGAACCTCCTATAGTAACCTGCCAATTCCATGAATGATCTCACCTCATCCACATTCTTAGGAGTTACCCACTCCATGATGACCATTATCTTTTCTGGATCTACTGTTATGCCTTCCTTGGAAATGACATGTCCCAAGTAATGCACTCATGTTTGAAAGAAGCTGCACTTGCTAAGCTTAGCATACAACTGATGCTGTCTTAGCAATCTCAACACTGCTGCTAAATGATCGACATGCTCTTCCTCATTTTTAGAATATACCAATATGTCATCAGTGAATACAATAACAAACTTGTCTAGATAAGGACACAACACACCATTCATCAAACACATAAATGTGGTTGGAGTATTAGTCAAACCGAATGGAACTACAACAAACTCATAATGCCCATACTTGATCCTGAATGCAGTCTTGAATATATCCTCCTCCTTGATGCGTACTTGATGGTATCTCGATCTCAAGTCAATCTTAGAGAACATTGTTGATCCCTTCAACTGATCAAACAAATCATTGATCCTCCGCAATTAGTACCTATTCTTTATCGTTATTATTCAGTTGCCTGTAATCAATGCACAATCTGAGAATACCATCTTTCTTCTTTACGAACAACACTGGTGCACCCCAAGGCGATACACTTGGCCTAATGTATCTCTTGTCTACCATCTTTCTTCTTTACGAACAACACTGGTGCACCCCAAGGCGATACACTTGGCCTAATGTATCTCTTGTCAAGCATCTCCATTAATTTCAATTTCAACTCTTCTAGCTCTGGAGTGCTCATCCTGTAAGGTGCCTTCGATGTTGGTTTTGCCCTTGACACCAACTCAATAGAGAAATCCACTTACCTATGATGAGGTAACTCTAGAATCTCTGCTGGAAACACATCCTGATACTGCTACAATAAAGGGTACCTCTTGAAGATTTAAGCATCCTCAATATCTTTGCCCTTGTCACTATTATATGCACTGCAAACATCACACAACCTTTTTTGCAACTACACTTAGCTTGCATAGCAATAACCATCCTCACTGATGTAGGCTTCTTCTTCCCCTGCAAAATTCTCTTTTCCCCACTATCATCCACACACTCAATGGCCTTGTCAAAGCAATCCACTTTGGTCATGTGAAGGTACAACCAATCCATACCCAAAAGCATACTATACGATCCCAATGGTAGTACATTCAAGTGTGTTGTTGTAGGCATACCATTTAACTCAAATGCACAAGCTCTTACCCAATGGTGAACTCTCTTCTTTGTAATTGCAGCCAACTGTATCAACCAAGATTTTGCATGCACTTCCTTTCTCAAACCACACTTATCCATCAAGTCAGGACTAATATAACTATAGTTAGATCCAAGATTAATCAAAAGGGAAACAACTTGATCACAAAGCTTACTATCCATTTCAATGATAGATGCCTGATGATCCACCTGCATGTTGTCCACAACTTCATAGATCCAAGGAATGCTATAACCAATATCACCAATTGTATGCGCCTACTGAGCACTATAGATCTGGGGTCTACCACCACTCTGATACTACGGACAGTCCCTCCTACGATGATCCTTACCACATATCCAACACTGCAATGGTTCTCTACCACCGTCTTTAGTCTGTTGCTCTCCATGTTCCCTCTCAGTTGTATTGAACTTCCTGTAAGGGACTACATTTTCTTTCTCACTTTCATCTTGAGGTCTTCCTTACTTTGGTGGCCATTTCTGTTATGAACCATGTCACAAAAAGATAGAAAAGATAGATCAACGACTTCAAAATCAGCCTCTTCGAGGGGGCAACCTCCTTTACATTACAAAAATGAACAATTCTTGGATGATACAAATGACTAAACCTCATTTCTATATATAGGAGTCTAAGGGGTCACAATATAATCAAAGTCGATATAACAATAATAATATAAGGGCTACAATGACAATCGTAACAGGATAATCAGTAGTATTATAGGGACTTAACATGCCCCTCTCCTTCAAAAAGGTGTTGTCCTCAACTCTTGAGTAGTTTTGGATGCTTCTTTATAAAATTCTCATCCTCCCATTTGGAATCTTTAGCGGGTAAGTTCTTCCACTTGATGAGATACTCCGAAATTAATCGATTTCGTAGTTGTCGAGTTCTTGTTTCTATGACTGCTTCAGGTTCCAATATGATTTTTCCTTCCTCATCAAGTTCTGGCAATATTGTTTGAACTGGGAGCTTGTCACCTATAACCTTCTTTAAACATGAAACATGGAAAACTGGGTGCACTCGGGAAGCTGCAGGAAGCTCCAATTTGTATGCCATAGTACCAATCTTTTGCAACACCTTGTATGGACCATAATTGTTATGAAACCAACTCAAGAAAAGATAGAAAAGATAGATCAACGCCTTAGAATTTAGCCTCTTCGAGGGGGAAACCTCCTTTACATTACATAAATGAACAATTCTTGGATGATACAAATGAAAAGACCTCCTTTCTATATATAGGAGTCTAAGGGGTCATAACATAATCAGAGCCGACATAACAATAATAATGTAAGGGCACAATAATAACAATAGTGGGCTTCTATGGGGCACAATAGTAACAATATGGGCACTACATGGGTACATCATTATAATAAGTGGGTTATACTAATAACAATAAGGGGTTACACTAGTAGTATAGGGGCCTAACATGCCCCTCTCCTTCAAAAAGCGTTGTCCTCAACGCTTGAGTAGTTCTTGATGCTTATGTATAAAATTCTTGTCCTCCCATGTGGAATATTCAGCGGGTAAGTTCTTCCACTTGATGAGATACTTTGAAATTGATCGATTTCGTAGCTGTCGGGTTCTTGTTTCTGTGACTGCTCCAGGTTCCAATATGATTTTTCCTTCCTCTTCAATTTCCGGCAATATTGTTTGAATTGGGATCTTTTGCAACTTTTGAATAAGTGGCCATAATTCTTCGTCCTTCTTCCATTCATCCCTTGCTTCATTTATCCAATCTGTTTGGATAATATAAATAGCACAAAACAATGCTTCCACATCCTCATCCTTGAAGAGTCTTCCCATTCGGTAAGGTCGCCATTTTTTAAGTGCATGTAGTATTGCCAACATTTCCTTCTCATAGATAGCTTGCTTGAGATGTAGCAGTAAAAATACCCAATCACCTACATCAAAACATTTTTCACTACGATGTTGATCTACCTGTTGTTTCGTTTGATTTTTCACCGAAGTGGCGTTATCCTTTAAAAGTTGGAGAACTTGTTGTTGATGCTTGATGTGATCTTTCACTGCTTGAGCCTTTTTCTTCTTGATATGTCCTTCTATCTCTAGAGTTTGAGGAGTGGTAATTTCTTCCAATCCTTTACAAGATATGGTCGGATTCATTTCTTGATGCTTGATGTGATCTTTCACTTCTTGAACATTTTTCTTCTTGATATGTCCTTCTATCTTGATAGTTTGAGGAGTGGTAATTTCGAACAATGAATTACAAGATATGGTTGGATTCATTTCTTCTTTCTCGATGTGATCTTTCACTTCTTGCACCTTTTTCTTCTTGATATGTCCTTCTATCTTGAGAGTTTGAGGAGTGGTAATTCTTGCCAATGCTTTACAAGATATGGTCTGATTCATTTCTTCTTTCTCTAGGATGGGGTCCTAGCGTATATCTTCTTCTTTTGATGTTTCTTGATCCTTTTCTTCCTCCTCTTCATATTCTATGTAAAATAATTTCTTCTCAGCACACTTATGACCTTTAGTGCATTTGTTATCACAATTGTAACAAAGCCCTTTTTCTCTTTTTTCTTCCAATTGTTGTGGTGTAACCCTTGTAGGTTGTGGAAGGCTAGGAGAAACAACACTTCCATCTTTATAGTTGTGAGGGGTACGCTTCCTCGTTTCCATAATTTTTCTTTCCACTATGTCACAAAGCCCTTTTACTCTTTCCAATTGTTGTGGTGTTTCTCTAAAGAAGGTGTTGCTCTTTGTATCCTCATAATGTGATATCATTTCCTCCGTGAAAATTGACCACGTAACAAGTTGTTTATGAGAACAAAGCCTTTCGTACCATAAAAATTGATCTAGTTCTAAATATGAAGATGCAATACATACCTTTTGTAACAGTTGTACACCATGTAGATCAAAATATTGCTCCATTTGAAGTATCCAATTTACCGGATCCTTGCCATCAAACTTCCTCATCTCGTTTTTTCTTGATTTTAGGAGCTCGACCTTGAAACGACTGTAACTCTGTACTTTCGGATCTTTAAGTTCTGAAATTGTGACCTATAGTAGCCTCTGTGTCCTCTTTCCAATGCCACCAGTCTGATCCAAATTAGATTCTCTAAGGAAGAGTTATGCACAATCTCCCAAGATGACCTGATTATAGACCTTTCCAGAAGAGCGAACTTGTATGAAGTGCCACGTGTCACTGTTTCGACCTTTGGATTTGAAAAATTCACACTAGAAACTACAGTCCGTCCTCTTTCTGTACCTTCTTACGAAATTTCAATCCGATCCCCAGAGAGAAAGTTATGATGATTTTCCCCAGGTCACCTGTTTTGAATGTAATTCAGGAGTCTGCAAAAAGACCAACTTCCTTAGATCATATCTCCGCAAATATCACGCAAAAAGCTCTAAAATTCGGAGCCAAGGTTCAGCGCGATTTCTTCTCAAATGGGTTTTTTTTGCGACTTCATGAGATACTCCGAAATTAATCGATTTCGTAGTTGTCGAGTTCTTGTTTCTATGACTGCTTCAGGTTCCAATATGATTTTTCCTTCCTCATCAAGTTCTGGCAATATTGTTTGAACTGGGAGCTTGTCACCTATAACCTTCTTTAAACATGAAACATGGAAAACTGGGTGCACTCGAGAAGCTGCAGGAAGCTCCAATTTGTATGCCATAGTACCAATCTTTTGCAACACCTTGTATGGACCATAATACTTTGGTGATAATTTATTATCCTTCTTAGCTTGCTTGAGGGACATTTGTTTATAGGGTTGTAGCCGTAGGAATATCCAGTCACCTACATCAAAACTTATTTTGTTGTGATGTTGATCTTCCTATTGTTTCATTCTATTTTGCGCCAAAGTGAGGTTATCCTTTAAGAGTTGGAGAACTTGTTGTTAATGCTCAATGTGATCTTCCACTGCTTAAACCTTAGAATTTTCTCTTAAATATGATGTGATGGATGGTGGATGATATCCATAAAGTGCCATAAATGGGGTCATTTTTGCTGCAATATGGAAGGAAGTGTTATACCACCATTCAGCCACAGGCAATCATTGGACCCATTGTGTCTGTTTATCAAAGACAAAGTAACGAAGATATCCTTCCAAACATTTTGTTTACTATCTCAGTTTTCCCACCAGATTGAGGATGATAAGACAAACTATGAGCTAACTGAGTATCGAGAGAAGAAAATAATTATGTCCAAAAATTTCCAGTGAAAATGGGATCTCTGTCGCTTACAATAATCTTTGGGTTTCCATGTAGCTTTTGAATTGTTTCCATAAATGCAGTAGAAACTGTACTGACTTTAAATGGATGAGATAATGCACAAAAGTGTGCATACTTGGTAAGTCTTTCAACTACCACCATGATGACACTCTTTCATTCGGACTTGGGTAAACCTATGATAAAATCCATTGAAACCTCCTCCTAACATTGGCTTGGAATGGATAAAGGTTGTAATAGACCTGGGGTCTTAATTGTTTCAACTTTATTTTGTTGGCATACCAAACATTCCGCCACAAACTTTTGAATATCCAATTTAAGACCATCCCAAAAAAAATCCTTCTTAACACTGTGATAAGTTTTAAAAATCCTGAGTGCCCTCCTAAGGGAGAAGTGTGCAATTCCATAAGAATCTTTTGTTTGAGTTGGGAATTCTTACATAGGTATAAGTGATCTTTGTACCATAACAAATGATTTTTCCAGCTAAATGTATCAGATGTACTGGGATCTTGTTGTAACTTTTGAATGAGTTCCCACACTTCTTCGTCATTCTTCCATTCATCCCTTGCTTCATTTATCCAATCTAGTTGGATAATAAAAATGGCGCAAAGCAATGCTTCCATATCCTCATCCTTTCTTGAGAGTGCATCTGCCACAACATTTTGCTTCCCTTTTTTGTAGATGATTTCAAAGTTATAACCCAACATCTTTGTGACCCATTTTTGCTGCTCTTCTGAAGATAATCTTTGTTCTAAAAAGTATTTAAGACTATCATGATCCTTTTTACCTTGAAGTGTCTTCCCATTAGATAGGGTCGCCATTTCTTAAGTGCATGTAGTATTGCCAACATTTCCTTCTCATAAATAGATTTGTGTAAATGCTTTCCTTTGATGGGATGACTTTCGAAAGCAATGGGTCTTTCTCCTTGCATTAAAACAACACTAATTCCATTTCCTGAGCCATCACATTCCACAATAAAGGTTTTCGTGAAGTCCGACGTAGCTAAGACCGATGCTTGGCACATTACCTCTTTAAGATGTTCAAAGGTCTTTGTTGCTTCTGGAGTCCATGAAATTGCATCTTTCTTCAATAATGTTGTTAGAGGTGCTGCTATTCTCCCATAATTCTTAACAAACTTGTGATAATACCATGTCAACCCGAGAAATCCTCACGGATTCTTTATGGGTGTGGGGATTTTCCATTCCTTAATGGCTTTAATTTTGCTAAGGTCTACCTTAACACCTTCATGAGATACAATATGACATAGATATTCCACCTCTTGTACTCCAAAGAAACATTTGGAGCTTTTTGCATATAATTGTTTCTCCTCCAATAGTTTGAGCACCTTGTCAACATGTCGAACATGATCCTTCCAAGACTTGTTGTAAATTAGTATATCATCAAAAAATACTAACACAAATTTTCTTAGGAAGGGTTTGAAAATGGAATTCATCAAACCTTAAAATGTAGAAGATGCATTGGTAAGGCCAAAAGGCATGACCAAAAATTCATAATGACCCTCAAGAGTTCTAAATGTTGTTTTCAGAATGTCTTAAGTCTTCATTCTGATTTGATGATATCTTGAACAAAGATCCAACTTGGTGAAGTAAATTGGTCCATGCAATTCATCAAATAATTCATCAATGATAGGAGTGGGAAATTTATCTTTAATAGTGGGCTTATTGAGCTCCCTACAATCCGGACACATGCGTCATGATCCATCCTTCTTGTGCACCAATACTATTGGAGCAGAGAAAGAACTTTGACAATGTTGAATTATACCAGCCTCTAGCATTTATGCAACCATACGTTCAATTTCACTCTTTTGGGCATAGGGATATTTGTAAGGCCTGATGTTTGGAGGAACACTTCCTGGAATCAAATGAATAGCATGATCATGATCACGAATAGGTGGGAGGCCTTTGGGAGTATCAAATACCTTGAAGTGGTCATCCAAGACTTTTTGGAAATATGGAGAAATAAATGATTTTGATGTGGGAACCTCTAGCGAACATAATTATGCAATTACGCCTCATTGTTCTTTCTTTAGAAGCTTTGTCATTTCATTAGAGTTGATTATCTTTCCTGGTTTCCCTGTGATACCCCTTAATTCAACTTCCTTTCCTTCTAAGCAAAATTTCATGAAAAGTTCTTGAAAATTAAAAGCTATTGTAACCATTGGACTCCTAGTACAACATCAATACCACCCATTGGAATGGAAAGCATTGGGCTATTCAATACATATTCTCCCATGGATAGCTTGATATTATGGCACTTCCCAGAGCAATTTATCGTTCTTCCACTTGCAACCATCACTTCACACTCTGGTGCTGGATATAGGAAGCAATTCAATTCCTTGGCTATCTTATAATGAATAAAATTATGGGTACTACCCGAATCAATCAACACTATTACTTTTTTCTTCTTGATATGTCCTATCTTGATAGTTTGAGGAGTGGTAATTCTAGCCAATGCATTACAAGATATGGTCGAATTCATTTCTTCTTTCTCTAGGGTTTGTTCCTGGCGTAGATCTTATTTCTTTGACATTTCTTGTTCCTTTTCTTCCTCCTCTTCACAATATATGTGAAATAATTTCTTCTCAGCACACTTATGACCTTTAGTGTATTTGTTATCACAACTGTAACAAAGCCCTTTTGCTCTTTTTTCTTTCAATTGTTGTGGTGTCAACCTTGTAGATTGTGGAAGGCTAGGGGCAACAACACTTCAATCTTTATAGTTGTGAGTGGTAGGCTTCCTGGATGCCATAATTTTGCTTTCCATTTTTCTTGCCAACCTGAATGCCTTCTCCAATGAATCAGGTTCCCAAAGGCGAACCTCATGTTGGATGTTATCCTTTAAATTCCCTATGAACACATCAATCCTATGCTCCTCTTGAATATCTTTTACCCTTATATTCAATTTTTGGAAGTCCTCAATGTGCTCCATCATTGAACCCTTTTGTTTGAGATTTATCAATTGGTTAAAAAAGGTGTTGCTTTTTGTAACCTCATAATGTGTTATCATTTCTTCCGTAAAAATTGCCCAAGTGACAATTTGTTTACGAGAGCAAAGTCATGGATACCATACAAACTGATTTGGTTCCAAATATAAAGTTGTAATGCGTACCTTTTGTGTGTTTTGCACATTATGGAGATCAAAATATTGCTCCATCTGTAGTATCCATGTTACGAGATCCTTACCATCAAACTTCCTCATATCGATCTTTGGAACATCGTGGGTCTTCAATCCAATGTTAGAGTCTATGAAATCATGGTTAACATTTATTTTCTTCTCATCATGAGTTTCCTTTACTACCCTTTCGCCATTAGTAAACATTTCTTGTAGCAACTTTGTCAAATCTGTCTTCAAATCTTCCATTTTGCCTTGCATCTTATCTTCCATGTCATTCATCTTATCTTCCATGCCTTTCTTTAAACCATCCATCTTAGCTTCTGTTACTTTTTGTGAGAGTGAATTTTGTTGCACTTGGTCTCATAATTTTGATATATCATGTTGCATTTCTTCCTCTTCTTCATGAGTCATGCTAGAGATTTCAAGTTGCTTACTAGGTGTTTCCATTTTATTTCTTCGGGGCATCAATTAATGAGAATTATGCTTCACTATTGCCTTTGAATTCCTTCAAAATATTTTTTCAAACCAAACTTATGCAAATTAAAAAAAAAAACTACACATCTTTTTTCACTTTGTAGGAGCTTGATATTGAATCTGATGTATCTCTTAAATTCCGGATCTCCAAGGTCTGAAATGCGAACAGTGGTAGCCCTCTAAGTCCTCTTTCTAGTGCCACCAGTCTGATCGAAACTAGATTCTCCAAGAAAGAGTTATGCCCAATCTCCCAAGATGGCCGGATTATACACTTTTTCAGTAGAGCGAACTTATACGAAGTGCCACATGTCACTATTTCAGCCTTCGGACCTGAAAATGATGCACAAAAACCTACAGTCAGTCCTTTTTCTGTAAATTCTTGTGAAATTTCAATCTGATACTCAGAGAGAAATTTATGGCGATTTTCCCAAGGCCACCTGTTTTTGGATGTAATTCGAGAGCCTACAAAAACCTTAACTTCCTTAGACCATATCTCCGAAAATATAGCGAGACAAGATTTGAAATTCGGACTCGAGGATCATCGAGATTTCTTCTCAAATGGGTGTTTTTTTAGCTTCTGAAACGTCGCAAATATATATATATATAGCGAAAATTCCACGATGACCTGTTTGGAGTAGCAAAACCCTAGAATCCAAAGCTCTGATACCAAATGTTATGAACTAGCTCACAAAAATACAGAAAAGATAGATCAACGACTTCAAAATAAGCCTCTTTGAGGGGGCAACCTCCTTTACATTACAAAAATGAACAATTCTTGGATGAGACATATGACTAAACCTCCTTTCTATATATAGGAGTCTAAGGGGTCACAATATAATCAAAGCCGACATAACAATAATAATATATGAGCACAACAATAATAATAGTGGGCTTCTATGGGGCACACTAATAGCAGTCTGGGGACAATAGGGGCACAATAACAACAATAAGGGCTATAATGACAATTGTAACGGGGGAATCACTAGTATTATAGGGACCTAACAATTTCCCTTTAGATTTCTCATTTCCTTTCAAGTCATGCTTAGGCTCAACTTTGCGCTTCGACTGCTCATAGAAATGTTTCAACTTTCGAATGGCCACATCCAACGATCTAGGCTCATCGAACTCAATCTGGTCTTTATATGCTACTGGTAGTCCACTGATAAATCTCTAAACCTTGGCCTTCTCCTCCTTGAGGTAAGGCACATATCTCAATAGCTCCAAGAACCTGCTAGTATACTCATCATCTGTCATGGAACCCATTCGCAACTCATAAAACTCCTTAGCTTTATCATCAAAGTATCTCTTCGATAAATAATTCTTCTTGAAGAGCCTCTCAAACTCATGCCAAGTCAGATCATCCTCATGTATACCTTTAACATTCTTCACATCTTCCCACCAAATATCTGCTTTACCTTTGAGACTGAAAGTGGCTATCTTTGCTTTCATGTTTTCTGAATAATCATGCAATCTGAAGAACTTCCTCATACCAAGCAACCATGCCTCTACATCCTGTGATTTCTTCATCTCTCCATCAAAGGTAGGTGGCTTTGATTTCTTAAACTCATTTGGCAGGTACCCCCTATCACTCCTCCTATAAGGATGATAACGATGACGATCATGATGCTTCTCAGAACCAAAACTAGAATAGTACCTATGTCCATCACCTCTCCTATTCGGAGTGTCCAACAACCTGCCATCTCTGATCATGTAATTTTTTTCCGACCTGTGACCACCATAAGACCTGCTGCCATATGTCCCATTAGTTTTGTTCTCCTCCTCATGGCTGATCCGAAGTGGTCCCTGTCGCTGCAATTCTAACAAACTCTAGAGTAGTATTGCATTAATCTCTACTTGTTTCTCTTGTGCCGGCATGATTTTGTCATTGTCTACCTTACAAATCCTTTTTTCTTCCTTCAAGCTTATCAATGTATCTGCCAAATCAGAATATTTCCCAACACCACGATGCTCATCTCATTCATAGGGAGAGTCTTTGTAGTCTACCATCTTGCTAGCCATTTTTATCTTTCTCCTGCAAGGCATACTATGTCAGCTAAACCAAATCATAATAAACCAACGTACCTTAGCATAGTTTGGGGAGGATATCTCATCTACAAGATCATCAAATCAACGTGATACATGTATAACATAATCATAACATCATATAGACATATGATACATAAGCATATAACCATGTAACCATCAGTCTAGCTAGAGTTCGGTCATCAACACATGAACATATCAACTACACATACCATGACCTCATGCATGACAACACAACCATATCACTATATATTGATCATACGCAAACATAAACAACATGTACCCAATCATACACCCATGACAACACACTTCACACAATGACATCCTTATTCCCATGGCGACATCACTACGACCATGACCAACACCATGCATATGCAACAAGCATTCAAGGATGACTGGCACATGTGCAACCGACATGAATGCATGATAAACACATTCACCCAAGGAGAGTGCAACCATGCTCTGATACCAATCTATAACCACCCTCCTCCCACATCTACCCAAGTAACCGGTCAATTGAGGTAAACATGCGACAAGAGGCTACTATGATATGATTCAACCTCCTTGGTGACCTTAAGGAAATTGAATAAAAAAAAACACATCAACCATACCTTCTACATCAATAAAAAAACCCATAGGAGACATCCCAACCACTCAGACATCCTGCCCCTGGGTCCCACTGACCTTTTAGACCTCTTGACCTCTGGATGCTCTCATGCTATGGGCATGCCAACATCCAGGGACCTCTGGACGCTCTCACAGGCCTACATGCTTGTGTCCATGGACTTTTCCCAGCATACCTGTGCTAGCGTCCACAAAATTTAAGGCACTTTTCTAGCCCAGAATTCTGACCATTGCCCAAAACTTGTTGTAACTTTCAGAATCCATCAAACACATGATGATAAGACTAATAAACCAAAAATAAACTTTAGGACTAGGCCTGGTGATCCCCAACCAGGACTAAAATTCTTTCAAAGTCTTGGCATCAATGCAACCTACAAGTCTAGGATATAAGACAAAGCATGAATGAATGAAAACACTTTTGAAACATGACAAGAAGGATCACCACTTTCTCCCTTGAACTATTATGACATCAATTAGGTCTTGCATCCATAATTTTAACAATTACAAGTAAATACATGAAATAACCATGACATGGACTAGTGAATTAACCATGCTTATAACCAACATAAAACCATGGAAATAACGAAGATATAACAACCATTAAATCCACATATAAACAAGTACAAAAGTAGGAGAACTTAGCTTTCATTAATCATATGAAAATCCGACTAGGTTCGGGAATTCCACATACCACCCGACCATAGACATGGCTGAACCAAATCTTTCTTTCAGCCAATCACCCTGTGCCATATTCCAAGCATGAATGTGGCATCTCATGGATAAACCAATCCAAAAAAAACCAAGGGAGTCCAGAGGTTAAAACACCTCCACCCTCACCAAACCGTGATCACACCAAAACCGGTGCTTCAATCACAAAACTGAACTGAACTTGGAATGCCATCCAGAATCCATCACTATCATTAAGGAATTTTTTGTCTCCATGTCTCTAATGTACCACAATCTAATCCCAGATCACTAGGCCCTAAACGGAGACCATTCTCTCAGGCTTTACCGTAATCCAAACCTGGATCACTAGGCCCTAAACCGAGACTCCTCCCTCAGGATTTACAGTGTATCCTGCCAAAACCGGTCAAGGGATTCCTATACCTTTGGGAATGAACCTTGAGACCACCTCTGCACTAGATTCCAAAATCCATTAGGCAAATCCAAAGCTCAAAACCGAGATAAATATCCCAACACACCATGGCATCCGGAAAAGACAAGGCTAGGTTGAAAACCATTGTCATAACCTGACAAAACCATGCCATCGACGTCAAGAGAACCATACACCAACATGAAAAGTCATGCATGTCAAAACTAGCTAGGAAATCGCACATGCAATATGTTACTTGCAAGTATTCTTGCTGAAGTTGCTTGATCCTTCCTTTCCTTCCTTTACCTTTTCTTGCTTTTCCTTCCTTGATCCAAATCTAGAGTGCTCTAAGAAAACTCTAAGTGACCAGGACTAAGAGAGAGAGAAAGAATAACGAGAGAGCTCCAAAACTTGAACTGACAAAACGTTACCAACTAATCCTCATAAGCCTTTTTATTAATGAGGCCTCTATTTTCTTCATTTTCCATTATTTTCCTTCAATTTCTTCCTCACATGCAACTTGTGACCTTTCACCTTACTTTTCTCCTATTTTCCTTTATTTTCATAAATAAATGTGCCAAAAATGTCTTTTTGCCTTTTAATGCCTTTGCCAATTTCCTTAGCCATAAACACATCCAGTGATGCCCACTAGGATATCTTTGCCCAACATTCAGCTTGGAATACGTGTCCCTTAACCATGGTCTTATTTTGCCTTTATTAACTTTTATTACATGAACTTTTCACCAGGGTTGTTACACAGAGCTCAAGTCACTGCCCATAAGTCAATGACACTTTCAAAATTGCAAGATAACAACATAATAATGATACACATACAATTTATTAAACAAAGACTTGATTGGACCCCTACTAGCCATGACAGACATTTCATCAAACATATCACAAATATGTAATCTATAGGTTTAAACAACAAATCTGAGCATAGTGGTCTCGTACTCATCTGAGAATCACGAAGAAGCATTGATGCCTCAACACATTAGCTGCAGTTTCATCCATTAGGCAATAGATACATTGTTCATTCATTTACAAGTAAAAACATGATGAGAGCCATACATAGCCACTGTCATAAAGCATATTCATAACCAACATCATAGCAACAAAAATACAAAGGAAACCATAGCCATATCATCCACATATAAACTGGTATAATATTCATGAAATAATAAGAATAAATAACCTCTTATTAAGGATGCAAAGGACAACGAGTTGTGGGACTTCCACGAACCACCCGACTATAGACATGGTTGAGCCAAATCTCTCTTCAGTCAGTCACCCCCGTGCCATATTCTAAGCATGAATTTGGGATCTTATAAAACACATCAATCAAAACCATCCAGGGCTTCTAGAGGCCACACCACCTCAACCCATCAAATAGTGATTCCACCTCACAGTTGGACATCATGAAACCATCACCAAATTTGTCTCTACCCAAGCCTTCCAAGGCTCCAGAGCGTTTGTTCCAACCACGGCGTCAGGACTAGTAACTCAACCCACAGTTTCCATCGAGCTCCAAAGCGTTTGTCCAACCAAGGCTCCAAGACTAGTAACTCAACCCACTAAAGGCTCTAGAGCATTTTTCCAACCAAAGCTCCAGGATTAGTAGCTCAACCCAAGTTGTTACAAGGCCCCAAAGTGTTTGTCCAACCAAGGCTCCAGGAACTAGTAACTCAACCCAAGCTAAAGAAAACATGAGAACCAACCAGAAAACAAAGAAATAAACCCACAACACCATGACTATCTAGGAAATGGCAAGGCTAGGAAAATCCACTGTCAATCTAGGAAATCCTCCATGCTAGTGACAGATCATGACCAATAAACCACATGTATATGCCATGCATGCCAAAACTAGTGAGGAAAACATACATGCAACTAGGTACCAACAAGAAAAACTCGATGTTGCTACTGATCGCCATGTCCTCTTGCGCTTTCCTGCTCTTCCTTTGCCTTCTTGCTCCAAAACTCCAAGTATGCCACACTCTCCAAGAGTGCTCCAAGAAAAACTCTAAGTGTCCAAGAGTATGAGAGAGAGAGAATAGAGAGAGAGCTCCAAAATTGAATTGATCCTCAAAAGCCTTTTTATTAATGAGGCCTTTGTTTTCTTCATTTTCCATTATTTTCCTTCATTTTCCTCCTCACATGCAACCTGCGACCTTTCACCTCCCTTTTCTCCTAATTTCCATTATTTTCATAAATAAATGTGCTAAAATGCCATTTTTCCTTTCCAAAGCCTTAGTCATTGCCTTTGCCAATTTCCTTAGCGATTAATCAATCACTAGTGATCCCCATCACTATGAATTTTCCCAACATTCAACTTGGAATAAATGTCCCATCAACTGTGGTTATTATTTTGCCTTTATTAACTTTTATTACATGGAATTTTCACCTAGGTTGTTACATAACCCTCCCCCTTGGGGGAACACTGTCCTCGGTGTTCAACAACACCTATGACCAACAAGGTTGTTGTAACCAACACATACTTCCCATGGATCTTTATAACTTAGCTCGATTCAATATTTACAATGATCATCCTGCTAAGAAGCAAACCAACATGAGAACACAACAAGTATAACATCATAATGACATGACATCCATACCACTTATTGGAGCTTTATAACATAGCTCATGGCAATATTTACATCCATATACATATGTACACATACCAAACATCACGAAAACATGTACCAAAAACATATACCAAAGCATATACCAAAACATCCGCTCAACCAGCGAATAAGGAAGGATACATAGCCCGCATCTGATCCACCATCTCCCATGTAGCTTCGTCAGGCCCAAAATGCTTCCATTGCACTTTAACCTGCTCAATTTCTCGATTCCAAAGCATGAGCATCTTTCTCTACAAAATGCACTGCGATTCTGGCTGGAATTCTCCTTTTGGCTCCACCTACAATACAAACCAGTCAATGACATGATGAACATCTTTAACATACTTCTTAATCAATGACACATGGAAAACATCATGAACTTTCACTATTAAAGGCATTGCAAGTCGATAGGCTACTGACCCAATCCTCTCAATAATCTTGAAAGGTCCACAAAACTGGGATTCCAACTTGGCACATGATCCAATCCGCAAGGATCTCTTCTTCGGTTTGATGCGCAAGTACACATATTCCCCAACCTAGAACTCCTTGAACAACCTGTTCCAATCTACACAACTCTTTTGCCTATCATGTGCCACTTTCAAATTCTTCTTGATTACCTGCATTTCCTGCTCCATGTCTGCCAACATGTTTAGTCCAATCAATACCCTGTTAACTGGATCACTCCAATTGATGGGAGTATTGCAACTTCACCCATACAATGCCTCAAATGGAATCATCCTGAAAGATTCTTGATACCCATTGTTGTAAGTGAAATCTACCAGTGGAAGGTACTCTTCCCACTTCCACTATTGAGACATCACATACATCCTAAACATGTCCTCCAATATCATGCAAATAACTCCTGCCAAAACTTGGAAGTGAACTTCACATCCCTGTCTGACACAATCTTCTTCGAAACTCCATGCAATCTAACCATGTCCCTGATGAAGACCTATGTCACATCACTCGCTGAGAATGTAGACTTCACTGGAATGAAGTGCGCTATCTTTGATAACCTATCCACCACTACCATGATGGAATCATGTTGCCTCACTATTCTTGGCAAACCTATGATAAAATCCATGGAAATGACCTCCCATTTCCACTCTAGAATCGTAATCGGCTGTAACAGTCCACCTAGATGCTTACACTATGCCTTCACCTACTGACAATCCAAGCACCTTGCCACAAACTCTACTATGTCTCTCTTCAAATTTGTCCAATAATATAATTTCTTCACAGTTGTTAGCGTCTTCTGATAACCTAGGTGACCCGAATATGGTTTCACATGAAACTCCCTCAAGATCATCTTCTTGAGCTCACTGTTATCTCGCACATATATCCTGTCCCTAAATCTAACCAATCCATTTGTCATGAGCCAATAGTCCACATCCTGTGCATCTACACCTGTACCTGTACTCATACATGTACCTGTACTTGTACTTTACTGCAGCCTGTGCACAATCTCCATATAACTGACATCACGCTGACCTGCCTACAAGATCATATATCTGTAAGCCTGTCCCATAGGAGTTGATAACTACTATGTGATTTACCTGTATCCACCTGCTAAGAATATTTGCCAATATGTTCTCTTTACCTTTGATATACTTTATCTCAAAGTCGAACTCATTGATCGTGGCCAACCACTAAGCCTACCTGCCATTCAGATTTGGTTGGTTAAATAGATATCGCAACCCACTGTGATCACTCATAAAGAAAAACCTCCTATCAAGAAGATAGTGCCTCCACATCTTCAATGCATGTATGATCACTGCCAACTCAAGATCATGCGTGGGGTAGTTCTGCTCATGCTCATTCAGTTTTCATGACTCATAGCATACCACATGTCCATCTTGCATAAGGACTCCACCAAGTCCTCTCTTGCAAGCATCTGTACATACTACAAACTCTTTGTCCAAATATGTAATCTTTAACATTGGTGCGTGTGTCAACAACTACTTGAGTTACTCAAAACTAGTTGCACACTCCTCTATCCATTCAAACTTCTTACCTTTCCTCTGCAATGATGTGATAGGATAGGCAATCTGCGAGAATTTCCTAATGAACCTCCTGTAATAACCTGCTATCCGCATGAAAGATCTCACCTCCTCTACATTCCTAGGAGCTGCCCACTCCATGATATCTCTTACCTTTTCTGGGTCCACTGTTAGGCCATCCTTGGAAACCACATGTCCCAAGTAGCGTACCTCAATATGAAAGAAACTGCACTTGTTGAGCTTAGCATACAACTGATGCTCTCTCAACACTCTCAACATTGGTGCTCAATTCTTAGCATGCTCTTCTTCATTTTTTGAATATACCAATATATCATCAATGAACACAATAACAAACTTGTCCAAGTATGGACACAACACACTATTCATCAAGCACATAAAGGTAGCTAGAAAGTTGTCTTGTAGATGTCCTCTTCTCTAATGCGCACCTGATGATATCTGAATCTCAAATCAATCTTCGAGAATACTGTTGCTCCCTTCAACTGATCGAACAAGTCATCAATCCTCAGTAATGAATACATGTTCTTGATGTTCACTTTGTTCAACTGCCTGTAATCAATGCATCTGAGAGTAGCTTCCTTCTTCTTCACAAACAATATCGATGCAGTCCATGGTGATACACTTGGCCTAATGTATCCCTTGTCAAGATTTTCCTTCAACTGCAACTTCAACTCTACCAACTTAGGTGTACTAATCCTGTAAGGTGCCTTTGATGTCGAAGCTGCCCTTAGCACCAACTCAATAGAAAAGTCTACTTCCCTATGAGGTGGCAACTCTGAAATCTCTACGGGAAATACAACTTGAAACTGTTGTAGAACTGGGTACTTGCTCAAAACAATTGCATCCTCAACTTTCTTACCTTTGTCACTAGAAATGTGCATTGCAAATAAAACACACCCTTTCCTGTGACTGTGCTTGGTCTGCATAGATGTCACCATTCTAACTGATGTTGCTTTCTTCTTACTCCACAAAACTCTTGGTTCTCCATTGCCATCCAAACACTCAATGGCTTTGTCATAACAATCCACCTTGGTTCTATGAAAGTACAACCAATCCATGCCCAACAACATATTGTATGATCCCAATGGCAATACATTCAAATGTGTTGTGGTAGGCATACCATTCAAATCTAATGCATAAGCTCTTACCCAATTGTGAACTCACTTTGTACCTGTAGCCAACTGCACTAACCAATATTCTACTTGCACTTCTTTACTCAAACCACACTTATCGACCAATTCAAGACTAACATAACTATAATTAGATCTAGGTTCATTCAAAATAGAAACAACTTGAGCACAAAGCTTACCATCCATCTCAATGATAGAAGTATGATGGTCTTCCTGTCCGTTATCCAGTGTTGCATAGATCCTAGGAGTACTTTGTCCAACATCTCCCACTCTCTGTGCCTCTTAAGCAGTGTAGATCTACGGTTTACCACCCTGATGATGTGGACAATCTCCTCCACAAGTCCAACACTACACGAGCTCCTTATTCTACTCCTCATATCAAAGTCCCTGCCCTCTGTCAGATGCATTGAACTTCTTAGATGCTATTGCATTCTCTTTATTACTTGTACCCTGATGTCTTGTTTGCTTCTTGTCCCATTTTCCTTTGTTCTTATCATTTCCCTTCCAGTCTTGCTTAGTCTTTGATCTGTGCTTCCATTGCTCATAACAATGCTTTAGCTTTCGAATGGCCTCCTACAATGATCTAGGCTCATCAAAATCAATCTTGTCTTTGAATGCAATCAGTAATCCACTAATGAATCTTTGAATCTTGACCTTCTCCTCCTTGAGGTAAGGCACATACCTCAGTAGCTCCAAGAACCTGCTAGTGTACTCCTCATATGTCATCGATCCCATCTTTAGCTCATAGAATTATTTTGCCCTGTCATCAAAGTATCTCTTTGATAGGTACTTCTTCTTGAATAGTCTGTCAAACTCATTCCAAGTCAAGTCTCCTCATGAATACCTCTGACATTCTTCACATCTTCCCACCAAATATTTGCTTTACCTTTGAGACTGAATGTAGCTATTTTGGCTTTCATGTTCTCTGAATAATCATGCAACCTGAAGAACTTCCTCATACCAAGCAACCATGCCTCTGCATCTTGTGATTTCTTCATCTCTCCATAAAATGTAGGTGGCTTTGCTTTCTTAAACTCATTTGACAAGTATTCCCTATCACTTCTCCTGTAAGTATGATAACGATGTCGATCATAATGCCTGTTAGAACTAGAACTAGAATAGTACCTGTGTCCATCACCTCTCATATATGGTGTGCCCAACAACCTTCCATCTCTCATCGTGTCATCTCTATCTGCCCTGTGAACACCATGAGAACTACTGTCATATGCCCCATTAGTTATTTCCTCCTACTCATGGCTAATCCGAAGTGGTCCCTGTCGCTGCAATTCTGCTTGTTTCTCCTGTGCCTGTATGATTATGTCATTGTCTGCCTTACAACTCCTTATTTTTGCCTTTAAGCTTCTCAATGTGTTGTCAAATCGAAAGAGTGCCCAACACCACACTGCTCATCTGATCCATAGGGAGAGTCTCGGGCACTGTAGTCTACCATCCTTCTAGTCATATTTGATATTCTTCCTGCAAGGTGTATGATTTCATCTAAACCAAATCATAATAAACCAATGTACAATAACATAATTCGGGGAGGATACCATGTCTGCAAGATCAACCAATCAACATAATACATGTATAACATAATCATGACAACATATAAAAATATAACACATAAGCAATGACCATATACTCATCATTCTAGCTAGAGTCCAATCATCGATGCATGACCATCTCAACTACACATACCCTAACCTCATGCATGACAACAACCATCAAATCATTGTACACTTGACCGCATGTGAATACTAACGTGCATAAGCGATGCATAATCAACCATACACTCATGAAGACACACTCCACAACAACACCATCAACTTCCCATGGCGACATCACTACAACCATAATCCATACCATACAAATGCAACAAGCACATGGTCTTACAACACAAGAAACACATATGTAATTGACATGAATGCATGACCAACACAACCCATCCATGCCGAGGGGTGAACCATGCTCTGATACCACTCTGTAACACCCTCCTCTCACATCTACCCAAGTAACCAGCCAACCGCGGTAAACACATTACGAGAAGTTACTATGATATGATTAGACCTCCTAAGTCACCTTAAGGAAGTGGAATACACAGAAACACACCATACAAACCTTCCAAATCAGCAACAAAACTCCCAGGAACCATCCCAACCACTCAGGTAACCAGCCCCTAGGTCCCACTGAGTTTTTTGACCATTAAACTCTCGAACGCTCCCTTGATATGGGAATGCATGCGTCCAGGAAGCTCAGGACGCTCCCACAACATGGGTATACATGTGTCCAGGGACTTTTCTGCCCAGTGCTGTGCCCGCGTCTCCAAGATTTGAGCCACTTTTTCAAGCCCATAGCCCAGCTCACTACCCATAACTCAATGACACTTTCAGAATTGCAAGATAACAACAAAATAATGATACACATACAATTACTTGAACAAGGACTTGACTGGACACCTACTAGCCATGACAGGCATTTCGTCAAACATGTCACAAATATCTAATCTATAGGTTTAAACAACAGATGTGAGCATAGGGGTCTCATATTCATCTGAGAATCGCTAAGAAGCATTGATGCCTCAACACATTAGTTGTGGTTTCATCCATTGGGCCATAGATACATTGTTCATTCATTTACAATTAAAAACATGACAAGAGCCATACATAGCCACAGTCACAATACATATTCATAACTAGCATAATAGCAACTGAAATACCAAGAAAATTATCGCCATATCGTCCACATATAAATTGGTATAATACTCATGAAATAACAAAGAGAAATAACTCTTGTTAATGATGCAAAGGTCAACCAATTGTGGGACTTCCATGAACCACCTGCACCCCCGTGCCATATTCCAAATATGAATGTGGGATCTCATAAAACACATAAATCGAAACCATCTAGGGCTTCCAGAGGCCACACCACCTCAACCCATCAAACAGTGATTCCACCTCATGGTCGGACATCACAAAACCATCACCAAATTGGTCTCTACCCAAGCCTTCAAGGGCTCCAAAGCTTTTGCTCCAACCAAGGCTCCAGGACTAGTAACTCAACCCACAGTTGTCGTCCGGATCCAGAGCATTTGCCCAACTAAGGCTCTAGGACTAGTAACTCAACCCACCAAGGGCTCTAGAATGTTTGTCCAACCAAGGCTCAAGGACTAATAACTCAACCCAAGTGGTTACAGGGCTCCAAAGTGTTTGTCCAACCAAGGCTTCAGGACTAGTAACTCAACCCAAGTTGTTACAGGGTTCCAGAGCATTTGTCCAACCAAGGCTCGAGGAACTAGTAACTCAACCCAAGCTAAAGGAAACATGAGAACCAACCAAAAAACAAAGAAATAAACCCACAACACCATGGTTATCCAGGAATGGCAAGGCCAAGGAAATCCACTATCAATCCAGGCAATCCTCCATGCTAGTGACAGGTCATGACCAATAAACCACATGCATATGCCATGCATGCCAAAACTAGTGAGGAAAACATACATGCAACTTGGTACCTGCAAGCAAAACCCGATGTAGTTGCTGATCCTGATGTCCTTTTGTGCTTTCCCGCTCTTACTTTGCCTTCTTGCTCCAAAACTCCAAGTATGCCACACTCTCCAAGAGTGCTCCAATAAAAACTCTAAGTGTCTACGAGTATGAGAGAGAGAGAATAGAGAGAGAGCTCCAAACTGAACTGACAAAATTCTGTGAATTGATCCTCATAAGCCTTTTTATTAACGAGGCCTCTATTTTCTTCTTTTTCCATTATTTTCCTTCATTTTCCTCCTCACATGCAACCTGTTACCTTTCACCTCCCTTTTCTCCGAATTTCCATTATTTTCATAAATAAATGTGCCAAAATGCCATTTTACCTTTCTAAAGCCTTAGCCATTGCCTTTGCCAATTTCCTTAGCCCTTAATCAATAACTAGTGATCACCATCACTATGATTTTGCCCAACATTCAACTTGGAATAAGTGTCTCATCAACCGTGGTTACTATTAACTTTTATTACATGGAATTTCACCAGGGTTGTTATAGGTAAGCTTAAGCTCTTTGATCTAAGATAATGAAAAAAATTTAACAATTCTTCTGTAGCAACAACATTTCTCAAATATGGAAATCGATATGAATCTGAACCTTGTTATGCTCGAGGTCCCAACATTTGACCTACTTATCATCAACAGAAAACATGTATGGATGTTGAGAACTTACAGTCAAATGTGAGACACACATAACTTGACAATCACGCAAAAAACATGTATGGATGTTGAAAACTTATAGTTAATCATGAGACACACATAACTTAACAACCATGCAAAAAAACCAAAATCTCCTAAAAAGGGCATTTCAAGCTAAAAATGTCATTTTGAATAACAAACATGAGAGCAATGGTTTCAAAGACTATCCCTTACAAAATTGAAAAATAACTCCTAAAAGACTTTCTTCATGGTCAAAAAACTTCCCTCCTTTGGAAGAGCAACTGCAAACTTGACTTACCGAGACTGAGACAGAGTCTTAATAATAGAGATAAGGGCATTTCTTTCAACAACAAAAAAACGAGATATTGACATTGAAAAAGGAAGGGCACAAGTCTTAGAATGCAATACAAAGCACTTGAAATAATATACAGGGAGCTATTGAAATTAGAATTTTGTATTGTACAGGAAATTTAAAATATGGTATTGATATTGAAAAAGGGAGAGCAGAAGCTTTAGAATGCAATAGAAGGCACCTACAAAAATATAAAGAAGACTATTGAAGTTAGAATGATACTCATATTGAAAAAAAAGTTGCACAATCTTTACAATGATACTAGGAGTGAAATGTTTAAAATACCTAATATTAATAAAGATATACTTGGTTGGGTGCAAGGATGCCATAGTTATGATATTTTCATTGTTAAATACCTACAACTTCGTAAGAAAGCAACGGTGATACAACATCCCAAACAGGCAAAAGCCAAGCTTCACATGATAGACTAGTTGAGTCGATGCATTGTGTGAATCAATTCGTAGTGGGGCAAATAAGTTGAGATTCATATGGCTTACCAATGTTGACAATGTGGTTCAAAAGGGGTCTTCACTGTGAAGGCCTAAGGTTTTCAATAGAATCAAACACATTATGCTTTTGGAATGTTGTACAAAATAGTTGCACGATGTGAGATACAAACATATGGTGTGAACAAGAGGTATGTGGCTTGCATACAAGCCTCGTGTGCCTACTAGGAAACTTTTTTTTTAGTTACTATATTTATTTTTTTGTTAAGTTTTCTCTCAACACAAGCTTAGATTTTAATATAAAACAAGTTCAATAATCGTGTCATGCAACACACATGTATACACGATATAGTCTTAAATCTTGATTATGCAGAAGACACGCCATGAGGACTTTCTATTGAAAGCAATCATGTTTTTTTGAAACTATCTTTCTCCAGTTATCATCCATTTCTTGTTTTGTTGAGTTCCTGCAATTTGTTTGCTCTAAGTATTTAGTGTAGGTCACAAATTTGAATCTCTTCCTAGAGTGGACATGGATAACAAAATGTAGGTCTAATGCCTCTCTCTTAGTGGGTAACGTTTGATTTGCCGCATCTCGGGCTCTATTTGACATCTTTATTTCTACAATGAGTTTGGTCCATAAAGACCCAATATGTATGGAGTTTATGTTTCTTTTAATTTCATTGAAAACCAGCGAAGCTCTAATATAGCGCCATTTGACCACACACAACAAATAATGGTATGGATAAGGTAGGTATGTTGGTCATGGGTCCTAGAAAGGAAGAATGATCAGTTCCCTACGATGGGTAATTGTGCATATTGGGGTTTCAGATTCTAGTAGTATGAAGGCAAAGACAATGGACACAAAAGGAATATAACTACCTCTTCTCCATGGGACTTTGTTTGGGATAAAAGTAATTCAAGCGGAAGATGGCCAACATGAATTAAGGAATATTGTTATTCTTGGTTAGAAGCCCCAATGTATCTTTTTTTACTGAATATTCACCTTTCATTTTGGCTTATTTTCTTTTGGTGTTAGAGGGATTGGAATTGGTTACTTCCCCTATGTGTCCTTCTCCTGCATAGAATACTTCCTCCCCCTAACAGATTCACTCTTATTCCACCACAAGTGCCTTATTCACCCCGACTTCTTCCTACCCTACTTATTCCATGTCGATCAATATGCACTGGTTGGTATAATCACTATGGGTTCAACCAATCATTGGAAGGATGTGTATTAGTAGGTGCCTATTACATGTAGAAGAAGTGGTGCAACCCCTTGCATGCTAGGAGCGGGGTTATGAGGCCCTTCAACACGCCACAATTACAAATCTAGTTGGTCGAGATGTCCATTGACAAAGATCTTCAGGTGCAAGCAAGACACCAGGCAGAAGAAGGGTGAAAAAGGATACATGTTTTCTCTTTAGAAAAACAAAAAAACCAAATTCTAAATATTCACATTTTTATTATGTACATAACAAGAGCCATGGTTTAAACAATAATTTGAACTCACCTTGAAAAAAATGTCTCTAGTAGTTCTTGTCAAGTTTATTGAGCCCTGTTCTCTCCACTCGCAAGGGTTTGTTTCCTCTCCAGCAATAGAGCTTGATTCCAACAACTCCCAATTTGTATGAAAGTTGCATTTATTAATTCTTTTTTTTTGTAACAATAAAGAGTACTCTTTGTACTAATTATGCATCTAGTTGTGGCAAAATACACAGGAGATTTACAATTCATATACAGCCATGGGCTTCAATTTTGACATTTGCAAATAATCAATCCATGCCCTATTGCCTGTTGAAAATAGCAACAAGAAATGATAAAAATATAATCCAAAAATTCCAGTTTAATTTGTCCATGAATTAAACTGAGAATTGAAATCGAATTCTATTCTCATAGCAACTTGTAATAGTTAACTAGAGTGAGTTGACTTAGTTAACTTAGGAATTTCGAGTTGGAAGTCTTTCTGAAGTCATGTATATGTTCTCTCTATATTGTAGGGGTCCATAATGAGTTAAGTATGAGTGGTAATTAGTTAACCCAGTTTACTGAGTTAAGTCCAGTTAAATTAGTTCCAAACTATTTGAGGAACTAGTAGTGAGTTAACAGTCAGTTGATGCATTAATGCACTCAACTAGTGCTACTCCAGTTAACTGAAGATTCCCTCATTAGAAACTCATGCATGTCAATTCTTAGAAAGACCCAGTTGAGACTAGAGTGCAGGGACAATGTACTATTTGTTGTATAATTTTATGAGTTGTACAAATGGTGCATGCAATCAGGAACTGAACCTAGAAGGGATTGTGCAGTTATGGATGAGGAATTTCCCTTTAAATATAGGTTAATTCTCTCAGGAATTGTGCAAAGAATTAGAAGCTTGGAGGCTTGGAAATTTGGCTAAGTATTGGCCAAAGAAAGTCATCAGGCAGAGGATAGGAGATACTTGTGCAGGTTAAGCTCAAGGTTGAGCAGATCATATTGTATTTATCCAAATTCTTTGACCAAGGGCACAAGGAAATAGGAGGCTTGGAGAGCAGAGAAGAGTCCTGTATTTGGCTTGAGATTGCTTGCGAGATGGGAGATTGATTTTACTGAGTGCTGGGATTGTTCTTGTGAGAACAAGAATTGTATTATCATCTTGGATTTATGATTAATGCAATACAAATAGTGGGGTTTTGAGCCGTGGCTTTCCCCTGATATTTATTATGTTATGTGCCATTGATTTGTCTTCCTCTTGTCGATTATTGTTTTGCTCGATCTTTATGGGATTCCGCTATAAAGAGTAGAAGTAGATTCTTGTTTCTTATTTTAGTACATTACATGAGCTTGTGAATCTACAGGAAATTCTACATTGTCCTTGGTCACTACAAAAAGAGTTAGTACTCTATTTATTCTACTTGGATATACCCGACAAAATTGAGACAGGAGGAAAACACAGTAAAACCTATACATTACATTTGAATTTTAACCATCAAGACCAGCAAGGTGATTTAGATCAATGCCTGAGTTCTTAACTTCTGAAGGGGTGCTTTGTTCTTCTGGGGAGGATCTCGACTAAGTTCCATTTATAATTATAATTTGCATTCTTTTAGAATAATTTTGTATTCTGATCTCTTGTCTCAAACCACAGGGTCGTGCTTTTGTGGAACATTTAGATATGTTGCCTTTGCTATTGGATCAACTACACAATCTACTAGTTTAACAAGGTAAACTATGTCTGCTGCTACTAAGACTACACATGTTGGATATTTCCTTGCTACTATGGAATATGTGACTATTGGTGCGTCTTTTATCACTAGATATGGATTTGTTACTGCCAATGGAACTGGTATGCTTGGTCTCGATATGGATCTGCACCTGGATCATCTAGACTTAGGATTAGATTTGTTTGGATAGGAACAATCACTACATAGACCTCACTTATGCTGATGTAGGTGGCACCGACATTTGCATGGAGATGTAAGTGGTAGTTCAAGAACTTCAATTTTTTTTCAAGTTTATAATATAGGTAGTACAAATCAAACATTATATGTTAGTGAATTAATGCTAGCATTACTTCACTTGGGAAAAATTTAAACCAAGCTAGATCCATCTTAACCCCAAATCTATCAGGTGCCAAGAGGGATCAAATCTCTCGAGGTGCAAACCTCTTTTCTGAGTTCAAAACTTGAGGAAAGGTTTGCACCTCAACATATTTGATCCCTCTTGACACTTGATAGATCTTGGGTTAAGAGGTATCTAGGTTGGTTTCAGTCATGTGCGACCATGGAAAATTTGTTGAACATCTAATTATCATGATCATTTTGAATATGCTATTTATGTCTAAGATTAATATGGTCATTTTAAATTTTAAATTTGCTCAATTATCTCAATTTGTTGAGATAATAAAGACTGTTAATAACTTGAATGATATAAAATGATGAAATGAAACTTTTTAATGCAAAGTGACAATGTAACAGTGTTGAATGATAGAAAATGTGAATAATAATAATGTAGTCAATTACAAATAGTCTTCATTGTAGTCAATCTAAAACTATTTTCTTCTATTGTTCTTAATGTCACACCTGTTAGTTTTGCAATCTTTTCATATGGATCAAACAAAAAGGGCGGTTAAAATCATAGGCCATTCAAATATTTAGTTCAATCCGTTGTAGTAAATGTCATACATTGTCTCTCTTGCTCTCCAATATTAATAGTAGCTTTTCCCAAAGTCAATTATTGTGACTTATGGTGTGTTAAACCCCAAATAAGTTTCAATGGTTGTTGTTTTCTATTACATCTTTTGAATGCAAAGTGACTAACACATTTGAATGATGGAAATGGGAATAATAAGGATGTAGTCAATTATACATAGTTTACAATTTCAAGAAGAAAACAATTTAGGTAAGTGAACATTTTATTTAAGATGAAAACTCAAGTATTTTATTTATGGTTGAATTATTGTAAAACAAAAATCAATGCACATCATCAATAAAATTTTTTGCACTTACACTGAAATCAATGCATCTAGTGTAAGTAATCAAATAGAATTAGAAAGCAACATCTACATTGAAATCAATGTATCTAGTGCAAGCAATCAAATAGGATTAGAAATCAACATGTACACTGAAATCAATGCATTTAGTGCAAGAAATCAAATAGGATTGGAAATCAACATCTACACTGAAATCAAAGCATATAGTGCAAGCAATAAAATAATATTAAAATCAACAACTGCATTAGATAAATGCATCTAATGTAATCAATCAAATAGGATTAGGAATCAACATCTACACAAAAATCAATGCATCTATTTCAGTGAATAACATTATATCCCCCCCCCACTCTCTCTCTCTCCATCTATATCTATATCTCCCTCCATATCTCCTTCTTTATCTCTCTAACTCACCCCCCAAACACACACGCACTCTCTCTCCCCATATCTATCTATCTCTACCTCTCTCCCCCCTCCATTTATATCTTTATTTCCCTCTGTCTCTCCTTTGTCTCTCTATCTCGCCCCTTAAACATACACACACTCTCTCCATATTTATATATCTGCCTCTTTCTCTCTCTCTCTTCATCTCCCCTTCTCTCTATCTCTCTCCCCCTTCTGTCCATCTCTCTCCTTCTCTCTCGTCCCTCAATGCATGTTATCAATATTTCTTTTGTACTTACACTGAAATCAATGCACACTACTAATCTAATTACTTTGAAATTAATGTACATCATACATCTAGCTACATCAAATCAATAATAAACATCTACATTGAAATAAATGCATCTAGTGCAAGCATTCAAATAATATTAGAAATCAACATCTACACTAAAATCAATGCATATAGTGCAAGTAATCAAATAGTATTATAAATCAACATGTACACTGAAATCAATGCATCTAGTGCAAGCAATCAAATAGGATTAGACATCAACATCTACACTAAATCAATGCATCCAGTGCAAGGAATAAAATAAGATTAGAAATGAACAACTACATTGAAATCAATGCATCCAATGTAATTAATCAAATATAATTGGGAATCAACATCTACAGTGAAATCATGCATCTATTTAGGTGAATAACATTGTATTTCCCCCTCCCTCTCTCATCCATATCTCTATCTCTCACCCCTCCCTCTCTCCCCCATCTCTCTCTCTCTCTCTCACACACACACACACGCACACACATTCCATCTCTATCCATCTCTCCTTTGTCTCTCTATCTCACCCCTCAAACACACACACACACTCTCTCTCTCCATATATATCTATGTCTCCCTCTCTCTATCTCCCTATCTCTCTCTTCTTCCCTCTCCCCCCTCCATTTATATATGTATCTCCCTCCATCTCTCTATCTCACCCTCACCAAACATACATACTATCTCTCCATATCTACCTATCTCTCTCTTGCTCCCTCTTCCTCTCCCCCTCTCTCACTTCCCCTTCTCTCCCTCTCTCCTTCTCTTTCTCTTCCCTCTCACTCTCCTCTCTCCATCTCTCCATTGTCACCTCCTCTCTATCTCTCCACCTTTGTCTCTATGTATTTATTCTTCCCTCCCTCCCCCCTCCAACTCCTCTCTCTCTCCTTCAATCTGTCTTCCTTCCTCTCTCCCCCTTCTCTCCCACCTCCCTCTGTCTCTCCCCCCCATCACAGTCTCTCTCTCTCTCTCTCTCTCTCCACCCTCAAACTTTGTCCCCCTTAAATTTTGCATTTTGCATCTTGCATCTTACTTACTTACTTTCACTATCTCCCCCTTGTATTTTACATTTTGCATTAAATGACAATTTCATTTTACATTTTACTTATTTACTTACATTACGCCTACCCATCTCACCTATACAATAAAAAAAATTGAATTTAAAAAATGTTTACATCTTACATCTAACATCTAATGCCTACACATCCCTCCCCCCCCCCAACACACACACACACACACACACACATATATTTGCCTTGCATTTAAAATATGTTGGCGTCTAACATCTAACATCTAATGCCCACACATCTCCCCTATACAATATAAAAAAATGAATTTAAATAACGTTTACATTAACATCTAAAGCTTACACATCTCCCATATACTGATTTGTAGAGTGCCTCTCAGCGCAATTAGATATATGTTTCTATCCTAAGATATTAACTCATAATGTAGAGTTATTACATCGGGAAGAGGCCAAATAAGGTCGTGAATGTAAAACATTGCCTAAAAATGAAATGTCAATGAAAAAAATAATAAAAAATACGAGTTTATTCAAACTTTGGCCTAAAACAATAAAAGGATCATTATACTTTGTGCAAGGTTAATAGCAAAAGGCCCAACAAATTACTATAGTCTTTGCATCCCTTTGGCCAGGGAAGTAAGTATTTGGTATTATATATATTGTAATTCATACAAATTAAGAAAAACGATACTTAATAATATTATCTTGGTTTAGCTCTAATTGAATATAATGTTGGTATGAAAAATGTGTTTATTGATGACATGGTCTATGATTTCATTGTTTACATGATTGACCAACGTGTTGTTGTCATTGTGTAAAAGGTGTTGGAACAACATGTGGCAGTGTTGGTTGTGTTCTTGTAGTAACCAACAAGGAAATCCTTCATATTGCAGTGATATGATTTTGTTTAATTACAATACTGTGATATGGGCACCATGAGCTTGTAGTGGTACCCTTGGCTTACTAATGTTATTCCCACTTTCATGTGTTTAATGAATAGTGTCTCGAATATTGAAGAAGAGCATGAGAAGCACCTAGTTGTAGTGCTACAGTTTTTGAGGGAACACAAGCTTTATGCAAAGCAGCAAGTGCAATTTCTTCCAATCATAGATACACTATTTAGGGCACATTGTCCCTAAGGAAGGGATATCAGTTGATATAGAAAAGGTCAAGGCCATTATGGAATGGCTAACATCGAAAAATGTGAATGAGATTAAATCAGTCATGGGATTGATAGGCTACTACAGGAGGTTCATCAAAAACATCTCCAAGATTGGCCACCCTATCACATCCTTGCCAAGAAAAGGAAAGAAGTTTGAATAGACAATTGAATGTGCAGCAAGCTTTGAGCAGTTGAAGCAGTTACTCACAAATGCACCTGTGTTGAGGATTGCAGATTTGGACAAATGTTTTATGGTTTGTACAAAATCCTGCAAGGAAGGGCTCGATAGAGTCTTGATGCAGGAAGGACATGTAGTTTGTTATGAGTCACAAAATTCAATGAGCATGAGACAAATTACATGACTCATGGCCTAGAGTTAGTTGTCATTATTCATGCATTAAAGATGTGGAGGCATTACCTTGTTAGTAGAAGGTTCATGCTCATGGTGGACTCAAATATTTGTTTGATCAGCCTAAGTTAAATGTAAGACAAGCTAGGTGGCTAGTTATACTTAGCAAGTTCGACTTTAAGATCAAGTACATCAAAGCCAAGGAGAACAAGGTTGTCAAAGCACTCGGTAGAGGCATTCAATTGAATCAAATGGCAACCATAAGTTCATATGGAATGGATCAAGCATGTTGGACAACATGATGAGAAATATCAACAAGTGAAGGAAAAGCTACAACAAGATGGTGAGGATGAGGAATATCATCTCACAAATGAGGGTCTAATTAGATTCAAGAACAAAATCTATGTACTAGATAATGATGATTTGAAGAGGCTTATAATGAGAGAATTCAATGCTAAACCATACTTCATCCATCTGAGATACAAAAAGACTCTTACAACCATCAAAATGTTTTATTATTCGCCTAATTTGAAAAAGGAAGTGGTTGATTTTGTTACTAAATGCATAGAATTCCAATAGATGAAGGTCGAATGTAAACATCCAGTAGGCTTATTGCAACCCATTCCCATTCCAGAATGGAAGTGGGAAGTGATCTACATGGACTCCAGCACTGGATTGTAAGGAACCTCTAGGAATCATGATGAAATTATGGTGGTGATTGATAAGATGAGCAAGGTGGCTCACTTTGTAGTGGTTAAATCCACTAATTCAACGAGTGAAGTGGCTAGGATCCCAAGAAAATTATTTCAAATAAATATGAAGTTTACTTCCAAGTTTTGGAAGGAACTGTTTGCAGGATTGGGGAAAAAATTGGCCTTTAGTATGGCTTATCATGCACAAACATATGGAAAACAAAGAGGAAAAGTAGAATCCTCGAAGACATGTTGAGGATGTATGTAATGCACTAGCAAAAGAAGTGGGAATAATATCTTCCACTTGTAGAGTTTTCAAACAACAATGAGTACCAAGGGTCTTTAAATATGAGCCCATTTGAGGCATTGTATGGAAGCAGTTGTAATACTCCTATTAATTAGAGTGATCCAGTGAACTAGGTCCTTATTGGGCCTGATATGCTAAAAGAATTGGAATAACAAACGCAGATCATTAAGCACAATTTAATGGTGGCACATGACAAGAAGACGAGCTACGAGGATCAACATAGGGTGCATAAGGAATTCCAAGTTGGGGAACATGTTTACTTGAGAATTAAACCCAAGAAAAGTTCCTTGAAGATTGGGTCATGTGCCAAGTTGGCACCATGGTTTTGTCGCCCTTTTGAGATGCTTGAAAGAATAGGACTAGTAGCCTATATGCTGGCCTTACCTCCATAAGTTAAATCCATGATGTTTTCCATGTTTCTTTGCTTAAATATATGCACATGATTCTAATCATGTGATTGATTGGTCTATGCTACAGGTGGAACCAGAGGGAGAACTCCAACCAGAGCTACTGTGCATCCTAGACCAGAGGAGACTCGTGATCCATAACTAAGCAATAGAGAAAGTCAAAGTACAGTGGAGGCACTTTAGGCTCGAGGTGGGCCCAAGGAAGCCACTTGGGAAATGGTTAATTCAATGAGGGCATCATATCTTGTTTTGTTTGTTGGTTGAAGCAAATGTATATAAATTGTAAATATTATACATATTTATGTATATAAATCTCCATAAAGAGTATGTGTGTGTTAAGCATGTTTTAGTGTTGCAGATGGATAAAGAACACCAAGAATGGTGTTCCCTCAAAGGGGAGGGGTTTGTGACAACCCCAACTAGTTACATTTATGTATGCAATGTAAACCTCTTGATTAAAAAAATGGGTTGAGTAATGGGGCATAGATTCTAGGGGCTTCCTGGGAGAGCGATTAGGTGCTCCTTTTCCTTTTGAACAGTTCAGGACCTTGCCGAATTTATGCCTGTGGAAAGCTGTCAAAATCTCTTTCGAGCCAGCAGCTTCATAGGGATGGGGTGATTACTTGTTGGAATAATATTAATGTACATGAAATTTAAAATGAAGAATGACAGGCTGCCAGCTGACAAGAAGTGTTGGTCATTCACTGCATTAAATAAACAAAAATTACATTTAAACAACCCGAGGAATAGTTGGACAAGTGCCACATTTCGCATTAGTTGATAAGCTCTTGCTGGCAGGAGTTCTTTCCAGAAAGAGGCAAGAGGAGGATAAAAGTGAACTGTTGGAAATAAGGTAGCTCAATAGGAAATTTGAAAGGTCAAGGAACAATGCAACAAAAGAGAGAAAGTTGATTGTTGAAAAAAAAGAAAGAGGGGGGAGCAGCAAGAGAAAAAAAAACTGCAAGAGAAGAGGGAGGAAAAGAAAGGGAGAGAGAGAGTTGGAAAGAAGAGAGTGTGGGCAACAATGAGAGAGGATTGAATAACAAAAATAATGAATTAGGTTTCGGTTGGCAAGGGAGCAGGAAGAAATCACCAGGTGAGGAATTGATTGCCTCTCGAGTCCCCATTGACCAGGAGGGTGGAGATGGTGTTTATCAGGAATACCTAAGGGTTGGGGTGCAAGAATTAGTCCTAGAAAATTCCTGGACGATTTTTGGATGTTTCCTTATTGTATTTTGATTTTACTGTGAGTTTTGGAATCCCTGATTTGGGTGTAAACACAACGCTGATTTTGAAGGGTAGAGACAACTGGTCTCTAGAATCCTTGTACATTTTTTTGATCTCAATTAAATTGGTAGGTCATGGATTAATCTCTTGAGTACCTAGTTAAATTGATGGATGTGTTTAATCCCTGAAGCAAAATACCCCTCAACCTCTGGAATCCTGCTGGGGGGTGACAACTGCGACTAAGATTTGGTTGCAATTGTCTGTGGTAGGGTGGATAGTGATAGTCCGAGACTAAATTGCCCATTAGTTTGAGATAAGTATCTCTCATGTTATAATGAAATCAAGTACACACACACACATATAGTCTGAAAATGATGTTTATTGATGGCATGGTTTATGATTTCATTGTCTATGTGATTGACCAATATGTTGTTGTGACTGTGTAAAAGGTGTTGGAACAACATTCGGCAGTATTGATTGTGTTCTTGCAGTAACTAGCATGGAAATCCTTCATATTGCAGTGATATAAATTTGTTTAATTACAGTATTGTGCATGTTTACTGTGTGTAAATTGATGATTCCAAGCTACATGAATATGTGAATGCATGATTGCATGAGATGCAAGGTCTTACACTAACATCCTGGATGCAAGGATTATTTCACAATGATGGTGTTGTGTTGCACTAGTAGAAATGAGTGCTCATCAGTGTTAATGGATAGTGTGGAATGATTTCTAATTTGGTGTTTGATTGGATGTTTAAATTTTTGTATAAGTATTGGCAAACTTGTTCCATGCTAATAGTTACATTCTTGATTGAAGGGAAGAAGTCATGATGTTATCCCTTGTAGTTGCATTCTGTCATTTAATTAAACATGCATGAGTCGATGAGTCATGTTCACCTATTTGCTCAGTTGATAAGGTTGTTGAGCCAAAGAAAGCGAGTTTCTGTTTTGTCAATGAGCTGCCACAACTCTCTATAATTTTGTGAAGAAATGCACTTGAACGTGTTGTTGAATTATTATCATGTTTATGATTAATTGTTTCTTAACTTCGTTCATAAATTCCTTATAAATTTAAAGGTTATGAGGTGCTAGAAAAGCTTGAAAAGTTAGAAAAAATCTAACTTTGTTGAAGCACTGGAAACTGGCCAATTTTCAAGCTAAAAAATAAATTATAGTTTAGTAGGTTGGCCAAGTCGGAGGTCAGAAGGTCAACCAAAAGGCTCGACCTCCGGCGAGCCGAACTGACTCTTCACGACCCTAGGTTGGAGCGGTCTAGAGGTCAACTGGGTTGGGGGTTAGGCTGACCCCAACCGAAAACATTTCAGCTCCTTGGAAGGTTGGGCCAACCTCGACCTAGTTCAAAGGTTGGGGGTTGGGCCTAACTTTTTTGTTAGTTAAACACATCACGATGGAAGGAGGGCCAACCCTGACCCTCCTTGGAATTTGTGTCTGCCACGTGAACCTATCCATGAAGGTCATGCGTCAAGTGCCACATGGGTCCACCATAGTGGAGTACAAACTCATCACGGCTACGTGGGCCTCTGTGACGCTGCCACGTGGAGCTCAAGATGATGTGGCGGTTGTAATTGGTCCATCTTTAAAGGGACGTAACTTTTTCTCTGTAAGTTAGATTGAAGTGAAATTTATATCGTTGAAATTGTCTCGACGAGACGAACACAATGGTGTTGATCATTTGAAATTATGGAAAAGTTGAAAAAAGGTCAGTTTTTTTTACTCTCGTTCCCATAACTTTACCTTGGGAGTCAGGTCAACAAAGTAACCACCTCCTTTTAAATCTGGTTAGGTTTGGGGTTAGGAAGGGGTGTGTTTTACAAAATTTGACAAGCTCAACATTCCGTGTGATGATAAAATAGTTAAGATTTTTGGTTTTCTCAGTTGGCTTTCTAAGTTTCAATGTTGGAGTATTGTGGTCGCACTTAGGCATTGTAGTGTCATAGTTGTTTTGTTTGTGACTATATTTACCCTTAGGCGGAGTTACTGGTTTATTTTTGTGTGTGGCCCTTGGGAGAGCCAAGTGGCAACCTAGTTCGAGTTCGTCATTGCAAGTTGGGTTAACCATTATGTTAAGTGTTTTTTCACTCGCATTGGTGTTGTGCTCTCTAGAGAAACATGGGAGGTTTCTTTGAATGAAATTTAACCTTGTTGTGTGGATGAATTGAGAAGGTGTTATGTGGTAAGCGACTAAATCCATTATTGGTCTTTAACCTCTCCTTAGTTTAGCAAATTATGATATAGATGCACACAAGGCCAAGGCGGAGCATTCAATGATATTTGTAGGTGGGTGGACACACATTCTCATCCCTTACTCATTTTCATTTGATAGGGTTCATAGTTCATTCGGTAGCATGGCAAGGGGTAGGCGTGACAATGCAGGGTAGTCACAAACCATGGGGGTGGCAAGGGATGTGGTTGATTGCACAAGGCTAGGTCTACCCTCTCATGCCTAGAGGGCGGCGAAGGAAGCGACCAAAATGTTCTTTACTAATGCCCCTCTAGTTGTCCAAGTAGAATTAGAGGAAGTAGAGGAGGAAGCGCATCTAAGACACCAAAACCTATCAAATGTGGAGCTGCTACAAGGAATGGGAGACTAGATTCTGGACACTGGCTACTCATGTACCCGACAAATGAGGTGTCTTTTTGCAATGGATATTTACTAGAAGATTAAGATTGTCCTTGGGCACATCTTGAAAGGAGAGAGGTGAAGCTCAACAAAAGATGCAAGTCAAATTGGAGGAAATCTAGCGACAAATCAACATATTGGACCAAAAGCTCAACATCCTAGCTGAGCATCAAGCTAATATCGTGTTTACTGAAGTTAAAGTAGAATCTAGACCTCAAGAAACCATTTAGGTGGATTCCCTTACAAATTAACTCTTACATGACTCACTTGTTTAATTTCTCGTTTGTATATACCAGTACTAGTTATGCTTCTTGTTGTCATTTTTATGATATCAAATGATATTATAGAGATCAAACTTTAGGGTAGTTGCCCAATTTTGTATAATAATTATGTTTTGGTTAAACAATACTAGTATTCCACTCACAAGACAATTATGCTTGTTATACTAGTCTGGTTTCCTAAGTGGTAGGCTAATAACAACAACATGATAAGTTAGATGTACTCTGAATTTTTGAAGCAATACAAATCAACCTTATAAAAAACACATTGTCTTGGTTTATTGATGTTTTAATAATTAATTTAATTTTTTAAGCGTGTAAGAATGATTATTCTTTAATTCATATTAAAGCATTTATTATTGTATTTTAAATTTTGTATCATATATTAATTTAAATTTTTTGAATATTGAGAGGGAATAATTTTTTAAGGTGTAAATTTATCATTTATTTTCTTTATATTAAATATTAATAAATTTGATCTTTCTTTGTGATTGATATTGTCTCATATATTAGATGTAAAGATGGATTTAAATTGGTTTATTTATTTTTTATTTAGTTTTATTTTGCATTGTTTAAGGTGGAATATATATATATATATATTTTTAATTCTTTAATACAACATTATGTTCGTTCATTCATGTATTCCTTTGTGTCAACTTCTCCACCGATAACATAAATCCATCTTAATTCTAAATCTACCAAGCTCTAAGAAAAATCAAAACTCTTAAGATAAAAGCTCTTTTTCAGTGCAAAACTTGAAAAAAGGTTTCCACCTTGAGAGATTTTATTCATCTCGAGGCTTGTACATTCAAATTTAAGATGAATTTATACTTTTTCTTAATAATATTATTTATATTTATATAAATTTCACGTCTCTACATATAGAAACATATATGCATGTATGTTGGGGGGGGGGGGGGGGGGGGGGGGGTGTGGTTTGGGTTATTTTCTTTGAAATGTTTTATAATTTTTTTATTTTAATATGGTTTTAATGTAATTTTTTAATAAATGGGTTAGCCCTTGCCTAGGCTTGGCCTAGTAACTATATATATATATATATATATATATATATATATATATATATATATATGTGAAAAAGAGAGAGGGGTTTTATATGTTATTAACCAACATAAATCCATCTTGATTTCGAATTTACTAAGTGTTGTGAGATCAAATTTCTCAAAATGAAAATCTCTTTTTGAATACAAAATTGAGGAAAGGTATATACCTCCAAGATTTAATTCCTCTTAACACTTAGTAGATCCCAGGTTAAGATTGATTTGTGTTGATTCTTAATAATATTATTTATATTTATATATCACGTCTCTCTATATAAAAATATTCTAATTTTTTATTTTATTAAAATCTTAATAGCACTTGGCATTTTCCTTTGATATATATTTTTTTAATTTAAATATTCGGCTACATATTTATAACATTGATTTTATATTAGAGTTTATTATAAGTATAAAATTATTATATGCTTATTAATTAAATTTAAATATGAGGTTTTGAAGAATAAGAATATATATATATATATATATCATTCTTATTTCTAATTACATGTCTATTAATTAAATTAATTATTTTTTATATGTTTATTAATATATGTTTTGAGAAGCCCCAAGGACCTACACCAAATTAGGTGATTCTATCTTGTAATTTTTTCTTTTGCTCCTCTATGTATCCTTTGCTATTTCTCAGTCTCATGCATCTCACTTATGCTCTTCTTAGTATGTGGCTCACTCTGCCAGAGAAAAAACCATTATTTATATATGACGTATTTTATTTCTGATTGATCAATATACTATTTAAACTTATGTGTGTGTGTTTTGAGATAATATGGCTACAAATATGAATCATTATTATTTTAATTTATTTTAATGTGATATGCATATTATTATTTTTTCCTCGATTGTAATATTATTATTAAAAACAAAATTACAATATAATAAATTGAATTGAATCGATTTATTATTTTTACTACTTTTTACATTTTTTTTTATTAATTTTATTAGTTTTTGATTTAACGCTTCATTTAATTTACCACTACAACATCTCATGCGCCTCTAGATGCACTAGTGAGTTGTAAAGCACCTTGTTACTCTTAGTATAATTACATTTAGTTGACATAATGATTAACGCATTGGGATTATCCCCTGAATCAGGTGAATGATGACAATACTTGTTCGCTTGTGGGAGCAAGAGATGGTACACCCCAACCTCCAACCACTTGTTGTCTCTTGTCACACCCCTCTGCTCCCCCACCTACACCATGCAAAGTTCACTTTAGTGTTTAATAAACAAGTTTGTGCCCGCAATAGTCCTTTGACTCAAACAACACCATGTCCTCCACATAATGACCCTTGTACCAATGACATTGATGCTTAAAACTAGCAACAACCATCACAACATCATGCAATTTGTATAATATACATGGTTCTCTCAAAGCAATGTGGATTGCTTGATTAATTACCTAGTCACCCTTATGATCCACATGCTTTTCTCTTCATTGGTTTATCCCCTCCCCTATCAGCTCTATGTCTTCTACTTTAGGTTGTTCCCTATTTTGATGGATCTGTGCACAAGTCGTAGAGGCTGACAACCACTACGTCACACTTGTGCAAAAAAACAATGTTAAAAGCCACTAGCTCTTTTCATGTATAAGTTTCTCCATCTTGTCGAAAGCAAGTCAAGTTATTGGAAGCAAAGGTCCTAGTAGAGAGAGATCTACTCCAACCATAGGATGCGAGAGCTCAGACAAAGAATTTCATTCTAGATGTGGGTTTCAGTCACACCTAACACACAAATTTTTTCCGAACTCTAGAATTATATTGACATACTAGGTCATCCGTGGCTCATGCACTCTTGAGTCAAGAGTTTGAACACCTAGAGCTCTAAGCTTGTCAAAATATACTAGAAAAGTAAAGTAGGATTCTCCTCACACTCTCTTCATGAGTAGAAAAGAAGGATGGAGGTGATCTTGCTTCAACAACAATAGTAAGCTCAGAGGAGCACCCTATTGCATTTGTAGCCAATGACTCGGCCTAATTGGCTCCTCCAACTTCATAGTTTTAATGTTTTAAACCTTGGCCTTGCACACCTAAACAACTACATTTTGTTTTATATATCTAATATAGTAGTTCTGGAAGTTTATGAAGGTTATGGTTCCTATTTTGGATTTACTTCCATTAGATCCTTACACATGCCAAGTCTTAACCGTGCTAAATTATATTAAGCCTGGTTTCCCTTAGGGTAGGCGTGTAGTGTTGCTCATGTTTTCTATCAATGCTCTATTTAGCATATAGCTCAAACTCTCAAATTCTTAGAGAAGTAAAGTAGTCTTAAAAGATTTTATATGTCATATGTAATTGCCAAAAAAAATGTTGATAAAATAGATATCATTAAAGAATTTAGGCTTCTGTGATCATTATCAAGTGTTTGAGACATGGCTTTGGCGATAATCACATTGAAATTCACTCGTCGACGTGTTTCGAACCAACAAGTGTGGTTAATATCTATATTTTATCCTAGTAATTAGCGTTAATATGAATTTATTGAGTTGAAAATATTATGCTTAATTACATTTAAATAAAAACTTAAGAAAATAATAAATTATTTTACCTTTAATGTTCTTAGTTCATATTATTTTAATTAAATATAAATAGTTTTATTTAACAAATTAACCAACTTATTAATTAAATATCTAATTCTTCCCTAAATCTAGGTCGGGTCAAATATAGTTGTTGCCCAGTCAATTATAGCTGTTACCTTTGGTCAAATTGGTTGTTTCTTTCTAGCCGTTGGAATGCTCGGTCTCTCTATTTAATCTGTTGCCATGGTTTGGTTCTTCATCTTGTCCTGATGATGAACCACACTTGTTGGTTCAAAACGCATCGACGAATGAATTTCGATGTGATTATTGCCGAAGCCATGTCTCAAAATACTTATCTTATAATAAAAAACAAAAACTCATCAGCGTTATTTGGGTGAGGCTCAAGTTCAAATCTAATTGGCTATCACCATAACCCCTCTTAAAGGTTTTACTAATCACATTCACAAACTTTATAACTTCAAGAAACCATGGGTACAAAACCAAGTGTCAAACATTTGAATACTTATGCTAACTTAAGGTCCTACTATGACAATTATTTCCCAACGCAATAAGGGGATACCAAATTTTCCATGAATAATGAGTCATCGAAGCGCTTATCAACGAGTCATCAATGATAAGTCAAAAGTTGTAAACCAAGTCATAAGAAGAGTAGAACTCCCTCTAAGAAAAAAATTAATAAAATAATAAGAAAAGGGGAAAAAATAATGGAACTCCCTTAATATCTTGAGCATAATGATTATTTGTCATTATGCTCAAGATATTGAGGGAGTTCCATTATTTTTTCCCTTTTTTATTATTTTATTAAAAAATAATATGCCGCAAAACTGCTTCTACTTGAATAAAGGCTCGTCTTCCTTGGATGTAAGGAAATAGGTTAACAACCCAAGATCCAAAGGCATCTAGCAGGAGCGAATGTCTACTCCCTTACAGACTACCAACATATAATTCCATGTGGTGTGGTTTTCTTTGAATAATAATGATGAGTTAACCTGCATTCGTGGATAACAACCAGTGATGATTGTCCCCACTACTGGTTTGACAACTGAGTTATGATAGGTTTCCCACTGTTTAAAAAAAATATGACAAAGAATCATGGAAATAAAAATAGTGCTAACGGAATATGATTATATTTAATTTTTATAAAACTATTTAACCTTCTTCAATAGATCATTGTTTGTGTTTACAAAGTTTTAGTTAGTCAGTGAAATATATACAACTAATACTCCATTGTTTAAGACTGAATTTGTTTTTGAATGTTTCCAAGGTAAGGTATACATAATTTTGTAAATTAAATAATTGAATTATTGTGTAAAGGAAATGTCTTTTTCCACAAATAAAAGAGTTTCATACACCCATTTTATGTTTAGTTACTCCTTGAATGGGGTGTCACCTTACTTTCCCATGGAAAAATAATAAGTCGTTATCGTCCACCCTCACTTCACCCTCCTCAATTTGGACAATTGGCAGTAGGTGATGAAACATGGTGCATGCAACATGATTTGAATTTATAGAAGATGATACCAGACTCCTCTATATTATGCAAGTTGTTTCCCTCTCGTTTGAACAATGATTTCATGTGTCCTTTACATTCCCACTTTCCCACTATGTAGCTCAACTTGGAGAATGATTCAAACGACATGAAGTATCGAGCTTATTTGGCTGTGAGATTATTGCTTTCTCTAAATAGGGTAAGCATTTCTTATTATCTCTCTTTTATCTTTGTAGTTACCAAGGTTATTTTCTTGGTTTCTCTTTGGTGTTGTGATTAGCAGAGATATCATGCATCCCGAACCCTCCCCTTTTCAATATCCTAGTTTATTATGACTGCTCAATGGTTTTTTGGGCTCTTCTTTCCTCTAGCTTAGTGAAGTTCTTGTTTGTGGATATTGTCTCCACAAACTCCATCATTTCAGCTAAGGGGGTGTATCGCTAGGTTTTTCTCCCATTTATATTTCATCTCCTTTATGTCTCCAAGGTGACTGATCCCATCAAAATCTCTTCCCCCCTTGCAACAACCTATTAACCCTCTAATCTCTTCCCTACCTCTCTCCCCCCATTACCTTGACTCCCCATTTTTATCATTAGTATTCCTCCAAGCATGCCTCAATGTGGTGCATTCTAGCATAGAAGATCCAAGCCTAGTCACAAAGGCATTCCACGAGCCCATGCTTAAATAAATGTAGGGAACTCAACTGCTACTTATTGGGAGAAAACACCTCTAGTAGTTAGAAATGAAATTAAAATTGCAGAGGCAGAAAAAAGGGTAGGAAGGTAGTTCGTTCAGGATGAAGAAATAAAATAAAATGTGGGTCAATGGAATATTGACATTGGAACTAACAGAAGGAGATACCACAGGTATCTTCGAATGATGGACATTTGGTGGCAAGTGAAAACCCTCATGGATAAAGTGTTGGCGAGAAGAAATGAGGCTCAATAGGAAATCATGTTATGCATAGATGCTCTTTAGCTCCAAGTGGAGAAACTAGATCACAAGGCCTCTCGACTTGCAGAGAAGATATTCAAATTGGAATTCCTTGACTTTAAAAATAGGAGGATCATCTAGTAGCAACACATGAGGACCCACCCTTTGGGTAATCATGTCAAGGATTCATTTTTTCTTGTTTTTATTTTCGTCAATAGTAAATTTGCTAATCAAGATAGGCAGTAAAAACTCATATATTATCATACTTATGGCTTTAATTTACTATGTTACCTTTGAAAACATGAATGTATGGACAAAGTCAATGTGCTTATGCTACTAATCTCATTTCCCTAGTGGAAAATATACAACCAAACATATGTATTTTTTGAGTAGCATGATCCGGATTATCCACAGTGTTATGTTAATTATGTCGAGAATATGAATGATAGTTCCTTGAGATAAGAATCTTCCGACCAGAGTATTCATGGACCCCCTTTGGGGTTCGAAACGTCGACAGAATGAACATAACACTGTGGATAATCCGGATCATGTATTTTTAATTTGTTACTTAGATAAAATATAATTTCAATGTAGAGCTTAACAAAATAAAAACAAAACTATGCTTAATATCGTTGTAACTTCAAAAATAATGTATTATTATTATATAATCATAACGAAGCATGTGTTTCCTTCTAAGAGGTCACAGTTTGAAAATCAAATGGGGGTAGACTATGTATGTCTTCATAGACTTTAGCAATAAAATCACACAATAAAATCACTACACATAGGTGGGTACTTTGTTCCACAAACAAGGAGGTCTAATACACCAATTTAATGTATGGCTTGTTCGTGACCTTAAAATTGGATTATTATTATTAATCTATTTATGCATAGCAATTTGTACATAAAAACATAGTATATGACATACACTGTGTAACTCTTGACTACATTTATGCGATTACACTTCATTGATAACATAATCAAGCCTTACTAATATTGAAGGTCATATATATATATAAGAAACAATAACTCTATTTATTAATAACATTTTGTATTTGAATTCACACTTTGGCCTGGAGTATACCCTAAAACTGCTTCTGCTTAGCTAAGAGATTTTTCTTCTTAATACATAAGGAAATAGGTTAATGGCCCATGACCTAGAGACATCTCACAAAAGCCAAAGCCTACCCCCTTACAGACCACCTAGGTATTCCAAAAAGCATGGTTTTCCTTGAATAACAATGATGATTCAATATGCATTCACGAATAACAACCAGTGATAATTGTCCCCAATGCTAATTTTACAATTGAATTAGAATATATTTTCTTACTGTTTTAAAAAAAATAAATTGAATTCACACTATGCTCAATAAGAAAGTCCTTGCCATGATGTGAACATCGACACACCATGAAGAGGAACAAAGTCATTCCCACCATAATTAAATGATCAACGATTCTTATACTCTAGTGAAGGCTTGTTTTGGGCTACTCCTAAGAGTAATTAAAGTAATATCCATGTCTAAGTGATTTCGTGAAATCACGTGAATCATTATACATTTCACCTTAGCTTGTCACAAATTCTTGTTGGTTTACAATATAGGCTTCTACGTTCACTTCACCTATTCCTAACAAACAAAATCTTTAAGGATGAGGTTAAAGTGGTAAATACAAATTGAATTATTAAAATTTTCATTTGTTTTCGAATTAAGGTAAGCACATACGTGTAACTGCATTCATTCATTTTTCACACTAATAAAATGAGTTTAAGTAATAACAAAGGGTCACTAGCATTATTATTGCTCAACATGTGTATCATTTTGATGACATGAATAATATATCTTTAAATAGTTTGGTGAACATTTCACCTTGTTAGTCCCTACCCCTTCGGGGATGTAGCAACTATAGTAATAACTTTTTAGTGGCTATCAGTTGGACACGGAAATCAAGAAAGCCATTTTCCCTTTTATGCCATTTTTATTTTTATTCAAATGAATTTTCCTTTTGATCCAATGAAGGAATTCACCATCTTATTTGGCCTCGTATCGAGGCCATAATTGAGATATATTTCATGAATTCTAGAGCACTTCTGTAACATAGAATTAATGCTAGCACAATGTTACCATTAGTTCTCAAGAATTTAAGGTTTAAGATAGTTTTTCCCCTTGAGTTTCCCAAAACATTTATCTCATTTTTGTGGAGATAGACATATATCTCATTTTATGGGGGAGACAATTGTTTTCTCCCCTAAAAATGTGTGGCGAGCATGAGGATGCAAGTGGAGAGCAGAGGTATTTGGCTTTCGTTAATACTTTATAAAACTTGTTTACCGAATTTGTTCATGAAAGTCTTCATCTTTACCACCGTCTGCATCGCGTTCACATTTCTAGCTCATAATCTAAAGCGTTTCAGTTAGAGGACTCAAACTGAAGATTAAGCCTTCCATGTCGCACTGTGGGCAATGTGGTAGGAGATTAACTCATGTCGTATTGTGATTCCACTTAATATGATTCTCCAAGATGCAGGTATGATTCTTAAGGTTAAATTATTGGATCCAATATGTAGGTCAAAGACCTTTTTCCTATGATATAAAACAACTCTCCAAGATGCAGGTCTTCTTTTTAAGGTGAAATTATTGGCGCCAATATGCAAGGCAATGACCTTTTACCTATGATATGAAAGAAATCTCTTCTTCTTGATGATATCGATTCACAACGTTTTGGTCATTTCATGACTTTTCTAATTTCGTGTAGAGTCAATTTTCATTTTTGAGTTTGAAGTAAACACAACATCTCAATGTATTTTATTATAACTTTCTAATTTCCTACAAAGTCAACTTTCATTTATGCATTCACAGTAAACACAACATCTTAATTTTTTTCAATAATTGTTCCCGGCATGTAATATCGCGGATGGATATTTTTTCAATATTTTAACAATTACTTTAGAAAATTATGACGTGAATTTTACCCAGAAACTCCATAAAAATTTCACGGAAAATGCGAGCAATTAAAATAAGATCAAAAAATTACATAAACAATGCTACTCTTGTAAATTGATAAAATATCGCAAATATACAAGATACATTGTAGAAATAAACCCATAAACTCAAATGACACAAAGAGCGACAACAAACTAGGATTTATTTAAATAAGCTTACATGCAAATACATATATCAATAGTTGAGCTAAAGAATAGCTAAGAGGACCTCCAAAATACTACTGCAACGCTAATATCAGCTTCCCAAAGATGCAACTAGAAATATAGCTCAAATCGACGATCTAGATGATCCTGACTCCAATATACAAATCTTCTCTAGATTTACTCTCAAAATATGTCGTTGAAGCTCTGTGAGATTTTTGGATGAAATATCTTTAACAGCTGGGTGGGATTTCATCCAACTCACAAGGAAAACCAAGGGTTTTTGTCCCAGGGCTTACTAAAGCTAAGAACCTTGCTCCCAAACCTCTTCAACAAGAAAAAAGGTTTCCACCTTGAGAGATTTTATTCATCTCGAGGCTTGTACATTCAAATTTAAGATGAATTTATACTTGTTCTTAATAATATTATTTATATTTATATAAATTTCACGTCTCTACATATAGAAACATATATGCATGTATGTTGTGGGGGGGGGGGGGGGGGGGTGGGTTGGGTTATTTTCTTTGAAATTTTTTATAATTTTTTATTGTAATATGGTTTTAACGTAATTTTTTAATAAATGGGTCAGCCCTGCCTAGGCTTGGCCTAGTAACTATATATATATATATATATATATATATATATATGAAAAAGAGAGAGGGGTTTTATATGTTATTAACCAACATAAATCCATCTTGATTTCGGATTTACTAAGTGTTGTGAGATCAAATTTCTCAAAATGCAAATCTCTTTTTGAATACAAAATTGAGGAAAGGTATATACCTCCCAGATTTAATTCCTCTTAACACTTAATAGATCCAGGTTAAGATTGATTTGTGTTGATTCTCAATAATATTATTTATATTTATATATCACATCTCTCTATATAGAAATATTTTAATTTTTTATTTTATTAAAATCCTAATAGCATTTGGCATTTTCCTTTGATATATATATTTTTAATTTAAATATTTGACTACATAACATTGATTTTATATTAGAGTTTATTATAAGTATAAAATTATTATATGCTTATTAATTAAATTTAAATATGAGGTTTTGAAGATTAAGAGAATATATATATATATATATATAAATGTGTATAATTCTTATTTCTAATTATATGTCTATTAATTAAATTAATTAATTTTTATATGTTTATTAATATATGTTTTGAGAAGCCCGAAGGACCTGCTAATTCTCTCTTGTAATTGTTTCTTTTGCTCCTCTATGTATCCTTTGCTATTTCTTAGTCTCATGCATCTCACTTATGCTCTTCTTAGTATGTGGCACACTTTGCCAAAGAAAAAACCATTATTTATATATGACGTATTTTATTTCTTATTGATCAATATACTATTTAAACTTATGCGTGTGTGTTTTGAGATAATATGGCTACAAATATGAATCATTATTATTTTAATTTATTTTAATGTGATATGCATACTATTATTTTTTCCTCAAATGTAATATTATTATTAAAAACAAAATTACAATATAATAAATCGAATTGAATCGATTTATTATTTTTACTACTTTTTACTTTTATTTTTTATATTTTTTTATTTAACGCTTCATTTAATTTACCACTACATCTCCTGCGCCTCTCGATGCACTAGTGAGTTGTAAAGCACCTTGTTACTCTCAGTATAATTACATGTAGTTGACATAATGATTAACGCATTGGGATTATCCCCTGAATCAGGTGAATGATGGCAATACTTGTTCGCTTGTGGGAGCAAGAGATGATACACCCCAACCTCCAACCAATTGTTGTCTCTTGTCACACCCCACTGCTCCCCCACCCACAACATGCAAAGTTCACTTTAGTGTTTAATAAACAAGTTTGTGCCCGCAATAGTCCTTTGACTCAGACAACACCATGTCCTCCACATAATGGCCCTTGTACCAATGACATTGATGCTTAAAACTAGCAACAACCATCACAACATCATGCAGTTTGTATAATATACATGGTTCTCTCAAAGCAATATGGATTGCTCGATTAATTACCTAGTCACCCTTATGATCCACATGCTTTTCTCTTCATTGGTTTATCCCCTCCCCTATCACCTCTATGTCTTCTACTTTAGGTTGTTCCCTATTTTGATGGATCTGTGCACAAGTCGTAGAGGCTGACAACCACTACGTCACACTTGTGCAAAAAAAAATGTTAAAAGCCACTAGCTCTTTTCATGTATAAGTTTCTCCATCTTGTCGAAAGCAAATCAAGTTATTGGAAGCAAAGGTCCTAGTAGAGAGAGATCTACTCCAACCATAGGATGCGAGAGCTCAGACAAAGAATTTCATTCTAGACGTGGGTTTCAGTCGCACCCAAGACACAAAATTCTTCCGAACTCTAGAATTATATTGACATACTAGGTCATCCGTGGCTCATGCACTCTTGAGTCAAGAGTTTGAACACCTGGAGCTCTAAGCCTATCAAAATAGACTAGAAAAGTAAAGTAGGATTCTCCTCACACTCTCTTCATGAGTAGCAAAGAAGGATGGAGGCGATCTTGCTTCAACAACAATTGTAGGCTCGTAGGAGCACCCTATTGCATTTGTAGCCAATGACTCGGCCTAATTGGCTCCTACAACTTCATAGTTTTAATGTTTTAAACCTTGGCCTTGCACACCTAAACAATTACATTTTGTTTTATATATCTAATATAGTAGTTCTGGAAGTTTATGAAGGTTATGGTTCCTATTTTGGAATTACTTCCATTAGATCCTTACACATGTCAAGTCTTAACAATGCTAAATTATATTAAGCCTGGTTTCCCTTAGGGTAGGCTTGTAGCGTTGCTCATGTTTTCTATCAATGCTCTATTTAGCATATAGTTCCCACTCTCAAATTCTTAGAGAAGTAAACTAGTCTTAAAAGATTTTATATGTCATATGTAATTGCCAAAAAAAATGGTTGATAAAATAGATATCATTAAAGAATTTAGGCTTCTGTGATCATTATCAAGTGTTTGAGACATGGCTTCGGCGATAATCACATTGAAATTCATTCGTCAACGCATTTCGAACTAGCAAGTGTGGTTAATATCTATATTTTATCCTAGTAATTAGCATTAATATGAATTTATTGAGTTGAAAATATTATGCTTAATTACTTTTAAATAAAAACTTAAGAAAATAATAAATTATTTTACCTTTAATGTTCTTAGTTCATATTATTTTAATTAAATATAAATAGTTTTATTTAATTACATATAGATTTATATTAAATAAATTTAACCAGTTAACCAACTTATTAATTAAATATCTAATTCTTCCCTAAATCTAGGTCGGGTCAAATATAGTTGTTGCCCAGTCCATTATAGCCGTTACCTTTGGTCAAATTAGTTGTTTCTTTCTATCCATTGGAATGCTCGGTCTCTCTATTTAATCTGTTGCCATGGTCTGGTTCTTCATCTGGTCCTGACGATGAACCACACTTGCTGGTTCAAAACGCGTCGACGAATGAATTTCGATGTGATTATTGCCGAAGCCATGTCTCAAAATAGATATCTTATAATAAAAAACAAAAACTCATAAGTGTTATTTGGGTGAGGTTCAAGTTCAAATCTAATTGGCTATCACCATAACCCCTCTTAAAGGTTTTACCAATTGCATTCACAAACTTTATAACTTCAAGAAACCATGGGTGCAAAACCAAGTGTCAAACATTTGAATACTTACGCTAACTTAAGGTCCTACTATGACAATTATTTCCCAACGCAATAAGGGGATACCAAATTTTCCATGAATAATGAGTCATCGAAGTGCTTATCAATGAGTCATCAATGATAAGTCAAAAGTTGTAAATCAAGTCATAAGAAGAGTATAACTCCCTCTAAGAAAAAAATTAATAAAATAAAAAAAGGGAAAAAATAATGGAACTCCCTCAATATCTTGAGCATAATGATTATTTGTCATTATGCTCAAGATATTGAGGGAGTTCCATTATTTTTTCCCTTTTTTATTATTTTATTAAAAAATAATATGCCCTAAAATTGCTTCTACTTGGATAACAGCTCGTCTTCCTTAGATGTAAGGAAAGAGGTTACCAACCCAAGATCCAAAGGCATCTAGTAGGAGTGAATGCCTACTCCCTTACAAATTACCAACATATAATTCCATGTGGTGTGGTTTTCTTTGAATAATAATGATGAGTCAACCTGCATTCGTGGATAACAACTAGTGATGATTGTCCCCACTATTGGTTTGACGACTAAGTTATGATAGGTTTCCCACTGTTTAAAAAAAATATGACAAAGAATCATGGAAATAAAAATAGTGCTAACGGAAAATGATTATATTTAATTTTTATAAAATTACTTAGCCTTCTTCAATAGATCATTGTTTGTGTTTACAAAGTTTTAGTTAGTCAGTGAAATATATACAACTAATACTCCATTGTTTAAGTTTGAATTTGTTTTTGAATGTTTCCAAGGTAAGGTATACATAATTTTGTAAATTAAATAATTGAATTATTGTGTAAAGGAAATGTCTTTTGCCACAAATAAAAGAGTTTCATACATCCATTTTATGTTTAGTTACTCCTTGAATGGGGTGTCACCTTACTTTCCCATGGAAAAATGATAAGTCGTTATCGTCCACCCTCACTTCACCCTCCTCAATTTGGACAATTGGCAGTAGGTGATGAAACATGGTGCATGCAACATGATTTGAATTTATAGAAGATGATACCAGACTCCTCTATATTATGCAAGTTGTTTCCCTCTCGTTTGAACAATGATTTCATGTGTCCTTTACATTCCCACTTTCCCACTATGTAGCTCAACTTGGAGAATGATTCAAACGACATGAAGTATCGAGCTTATTTGGCTTTGAGATTATTGCTTTCTCTAAATAAGGTAAGCATTTTTTATTATCTCTCTTTTTTCTTTGTAGTTACCAAGGTTATTTTCTTGGTTTCTCCTTGGTGTTGTGATTAGCAGAGATATCATGCATCCCAAACACCTCCCCCCCCCCCCCCCCTTTTCAATATCCTAGTTTTTATGACTGCTCAATGGTTTTTTGGGATCTTCTTTCCTCTAGCTTAGTGAAGTTCTTGTCTGTGGATATTGTCTCCACAACCTCCATCATTTCACCTAAGGGGGTATATCGCTAGGGTTTCCTCTCATTTATATTTCATCTCCTTTATGTCTCCAAGGTGATTGATCCCATCAAAATCTCTCCCCCCCTTGCAGCAACCTATTAACCCTCTAATCTCTTCCCTACCTCTCACCCCCCATTACCTTGACTCCCCATTTTTATCATTAGTATTCCTCCAAGCATGCCTCAATGTGGTGCATTCTAGCGTAGAAGATCCAAGCCTAGTCACAAAGTCATTCCATGAGCCCATGCTTAAATAAATGTAGGGAACTCAACTGCTACTTATTGGGAGCAAACATGTCTAGTAGTTAGAAATGAAATTAAAATTGCAGAGGCAGAAACAAGGGTAGGAAGGTAGTTCATTCAGGATGAAGAAATAAAATAAAATGTGGGTCAATGGAATATTGACATTGGAACTAACAGAAGGAGATACCACAGGTATCTTCGAATGATGGACATTTGGTGGCAAGTGAAAACCCTCATGGATAAAGTGTTGGCGGAAAGAAATGAGGCTCAATAGGAAATCATGTTATGCATAGATGCTCTTTAGCTCCAAGTGGAGAAACTAGATCACAAGGCATATCGACTTGCAGAGAAGATATCCAAATTGGAATTCCTTGACTTTAAAAATAGGAGGATCATCTAGTAGCAACACATGAGGACCCACCCTTTGGGTAATCACGTCAAGGATTCATTTTTTCTTGTTTTTATTTTAATCAATAGTAAATTTGCTAATGAAGATAGGCAGTGAAAACTCATACATTATCATACTTATGGCTTTACTTTGCTATGTTACCTTTGAAAACATGAATGTATGGACAATGACAATGTGCTTATGCTACTAGTCTCATTTCCCTAGTGGAAAATCTACAACCAAACATATGTATTTTTCATTTGTTACTGAGATAAAATATAATTTCAATGTAGAGATTAACAAAATAAAAACAAAATTATGCTTAATATCGTTGTAACTTCAAAAATAATGTATTATTATTATATAATCATAACAAAACATGTGTTTCCTTCTAAGAGGTCAGAGTTTGAAAATCAAATGGGGGTAGACTATGTATGTCTTCATAGAATTTAGCAATAAAATCACTACACATAGGTGGGTACTTTGTTCCACAAACAAGGGGGTCTAATACACCAATTTAATGTATGACTTGTCCGTGACCTTAAAATTGGATTATTATTATTAATCTATTTATGCATAGCAATTTGTATATAAAAACATAGTATATGACATACACTGTGTAACTCTTGACTACATTTATGCGATTACACTTCATTGATAACATAATCAAGCCTTACCGATGTTGAAGGTCATATATATATATATATAAGAAAAAATAACTCTATTTATTAATAACATTTTGTATTTGAATTCACACTTGGGCGTGGAGTATACCCTAAAACTGCTTCTGCTTAGCTAAAAGATTTTTCTTCTTCATACATAAGGAAATAGGTTAATGGCCCATGACCTAGAGGCATTTCACAAAAGCCAAAGCCTACCCCCTTACAGAGCACCAGGGTATCCCAAAAGGCATGGTTTTCCTTGAATAACAATAATGATTCAACACGCATTCACGAATAACAACCAATGATGATTGTCCCCAATGCTAATTTTACAATTGAATTAAAATATATCTTCCCACCATTTTGAAAAAAGTTTTTGAATTCACCCTATCCTCATATGCTCAATAAGAAAGTCCTTGCCATCGTGTGAACATCGACACACCCTAGGAACAAAGTCATCCCCACCATAATTAAATGATCAACAATTCTTATACTCTAGTGAAGGCTGGTTTTGGGCTACTCCTAAGAGTAATTAAAGTAATATCCATGTTTAAGTAATTTCGTGAAATCACGTGAATCATTATGCATTCCACCTTAGCTGGTCACGAATTCTTGTTGGTTTGTAATATAGGCCTCTACCTTCACTTCACCTATGCCTAACAAACAAAATCTTTAAGGGTGAGGTTAAAGTGGTAAATACAAATTGAATTATTAAAATTTTCATTTGTTTTCGAATTAAGGTAAGCACATACGTGTAACTGCGTTCATTCATTTTTCACACTAATAAAATGAGTTTAAGTAATAACAAAAGGTCACTAGCATTACCATTTCTCAACATGTGTATCATTTTCTAAATGACATGAATAATATATCTTTAAATAGTTTGGTGAACATTTCACCTTGTTAGTCCCTACTCCTTCGGGGATGTAGGGATTATAGTAATAAATTTTTAGTGGCTATCAATTGGACATAGAAACCAAGGAAGCCCTTTTCTCTTTTATGCAATTTTTATTTTTATTTTATTCAAAAAAAATATTCTTTTTGATCCAATGAAGGAATTCACCATTTTATTTGGACTTGTATCGAGGCCATACTTGAGATATATTTCATGAATTCCTGAGCACTTTTGTAACATAGAATTAATGCTAGCATAATGTTACCATTAGTTCTCAAGCATTTAATGTTCAAGATAGTTTTTTCCCCTTAAGTTTCCCAAAACATATATCTTGTTTTTGTGGAGATAGACATATATCTCATTTTATGGTGAGACAATTGTTTTCTCCACTAAAAATGTGTGGCGAGCATGAGGATGCAAGTGGAGAGCAGAGGTATTTGGCTTCCGTTAATACTTTACAAAACCTGTTTACCAAATTTGTTCATGAAAGTCTTCATCTTTACCACCGTTTGCATCGTGTTCATGTTTCTAGCTCATAATCTAAGGCGTTTTAGTTAGAGGACTCAGACTGAAGATTAAGCCTTCCATGTTGCACTGTGGGCAATGTGGCAAGAGATTAACCCATGGCGCATTGTGATTCCACTTAAAATGATTCTCCAAGATGCAGGTATGATTCTTAAGGTTAAATTATTGGATCCAATATGTAGGTCAAAGACCTTTTTCCTATGATATCAAACAACACTCCAAGATGCAGGTCTTCTTTTTAAGGTGAAATTATTGGAGCCAATATGCAAGGCAATGACCTTCTACCTATGATATGAAAGAAATCTCTTCTTTTTGGTGATATTGATTCACAACGTTTTGGTCATTTCATGACTTTTCTAATTTCGTGCAGAGTCATTTTTCATTTTTGAGTTAGAAGTAAACACAACATCTCAATGTATTTTATTATAACTTTCTAATTTCCTACAAAGGCAAATTTCATTTATGCATTCACAGTAAACACAACATCTTAATTTTTTCAATAATTATTCCCGGCATGTAATATCCCGGATGGATATTTTTTTTTAATATTTTAACAATTACTTTAGAAAATTATGACGTGAATTTTACCCAGAAACTCCATAAAAATTTCACGGAAAATGCGAGCAATTAAAATAAGATCAAAAAATTACATAAACAATGCTACTCTTGTAAATTGATAAAATATCACAAATATACGATATACATTGCAGAAATAAACCCATAAACTCAAATGACACAAAGAGCGACAACAAACTAGGCTTTATTTAAATAAGCTTACATGCAAATACATATATCAATAGTTGAGCTAAAGAATAGCTAAGAGGACCTCCAAGATACTACCGCAACGCTAATATCAACTTCCCAAAGATGCAACTAGAAATATAGCTCAAATTGACGATCTAGATGATCCTGACTCCAATATACAAATCTTCTCTAGATTTACTCTCAAAATATGTCGTTGAAGCTCTGTGAGATTTTTGGATGAAATATCCTCAACAATTGGTTGGGTTTTCGTCCAAATCACAAGGAAAACCAAAGGTTTTTGTCCTAGGGCTTACTAAAGCTAAGAACGTTGCTCCCAAACCTCTTCAACAAGAAGATATCGCCAAAACAAGATATCCCAAATGATTTTCTTTTCTCCCTTCTGTCTCTCTGGAAGCATGTCTGAAGGATTGGATTGTTGGATATAAGATATTTTTTGTTTTATCATTATATATTATGTGGGGCATTTGGAGATGTCAGAATTTATTTCAATTCCCCCCCCCCAACACCCCACCAAACATTAATGGCACTGTATATAGGTTGTTTCATTTTTTAGGGAATCTAGCCTTATGATTTCTCAAGTCACCATGAGGAATTTTCTTCATGTAAACAATGGTAATAAATTTCATTTGACTTGTTTTGATGGTGCTGCTAAAGATGGGGTTTGTGGGTGTGGCACCTTCATCATCATTTGTCATCAAATTCAATATCGATCAGTTGGAATGGGGACACTAATACAAATACCCATGCTAAAGTATTGGCTCTTTGGGGCACTCTGTTTTGTGCTAATTGGCTTTCCATTGATACAATACATGTATTTGGAGATTTGCAGGTGGTTATTGAGTGGATTTGTAAGAGCTCTTCCTTCAATCCTCCTTTGCTGACCAATTGGTTTTAGAGGATTCAACGGTTGACTGATTCATTCTAGCTAATGAATTTCATCCACATACACATGGAATTGAACATGTTAGATACTTTTTCCAAAATTGGAATCGATTAGACATTTGGTGAAATACATTTCTCCAGATATCTTAATTTCAATCTCTAGACTTCTGGGTTGATTTCGTATACTTGATATGCTACATCTTGGGCTAGTTCTTTAGTTATTTCTGGCTGTCGACAAGGAATATATCTTCCACTCAGTGCTACAGGTGCTCAATGCTACATCTGAACTAGCATCTCAGTTCTTAAAGTTTTTTTATATGTTTTTCTCCTTTATAGGATTGGACTTGATTCTTCATATTAGAAAAGGATATATTTATGGGCATATGATGGTCTTTTTGTTTTTATTAGGACTAGTTTTGTTTAAATTAGCTTGAAATTGATCATACACAGATGGTCATTAGTGGTATTGAATATCATATGTTAGTTGATGGGGCCACTATTGGTCCTATAATTGGTCTTTGAAGGATACACAAAAATGGTGATTTTTGTAAAGAGCTTCTATTACTAATATAAGTTTGTTGGTTTTTCTTTATAAAAAATAAAATCAAATAGATCCCTCTCCAACCTTCTAGAACTACTTTATTTTATTATCGTCTTTCAGTTCTAGAAGATTCTCCTCTTTACTTTATTAAGTGACTTTTATTTTATTTTATTTGAGTCATTATTCCCCCTTCTAGTTTTTTTATTCAATTAAGCATTTCCCCCTTTTTAATTAATTGAATTGCTAATTGAAGTCACTCTTAATCTAGGAAAATGGTAAATCTTCCTCTACAATCTCTCTCGCCACAAAAAGTCACTTTTCAACATGCCATCCTATAGATCTCTTTGTTCTGGTTCCAACGAACTATTACAATAAGGTGTTTCATCAAATATTCCTCCAAAAATAACAGATTAAGTGTTTTTAATTAATATATGCTCAATAATAACCCCGTTTACAAGAATTGTGAGAGTGCAGTGGAACCAAGAATAAGTTGTGTGGAACTAACCTTGATGATGAAATTCTATGGGTGATCCTCGTTGTATCCCATACAACTCCTCCAAATTCCTCTAGGCCCACTGATAACGAAATCTTACTCCCATGATCAAGTTTTCACCAACCCTGGAAATCCATCCTAGCTGCTTTGTAAGGGAAACTAAAAATAGGGACATTACAAATCTTCTTGCCCCAAGATTGCTTACCCTCAAGCAATCTGCATCTATCAATTGTAGAGGCATCAATACATCAATACCAGTATCCCTTACAAACCATTGTGCTACACCATGCCTTTGTCCTATCCAATCATAAATGGAACCCTTGATACCGAGATCCCAAAAAAACCTTTGTCTCATCCTGCCACCAATATATCCTCTTGAATGGCCCATGGCCCATGTCCCATGGCTTCAACTGTACTCTGTCTCTGGTTGTAGATGTTTCTCCATCAACAGAATACCAACTCATAATCTCCCGCCAGTCCATCCCATGGGAAGGATCAAATGCATGAATAACCAAACATGGAACAAATCCATTACACCACTATTGCTTCATGCTCAACTCATGTCACTATGCTAATAAAATCCATCTAGAAGAAATTTCTTCTCTCCCTATAATGTACAGAGGCACGTTGATAACACTGTAAGCCCTGTCGATATACTCCTAAAGAGGGTTGATCTAGAAATCCCATGTAAACTCCTCTTACTTCCTTGCTAGGGATTTTATCTACCTCTCAATGCTACACATCTTGGTCATTGATTCGGCACATACCACTCTAAGCTCCCTAATTTTACTATTTTGTTGCAAGGTCGTGCCTCAAACTATTTGGATCTTCTGATTCAATGCCATAATATCAGCCCTAAAGTGCTTAAACTTCTCTTGGGGGGATACCATATGAAAGTCTTGTAGCTTTGTTGGTTGCCTCTGCATGTACTTGCACCTCATTAGGGGCTAGCCCCAAAGTTGGATGCTCAATTACCTCAACCATAGCTCCAAATTGAGCCTTCAACCATCTCTCCAAAAATGGCGCATCATGTGCATTATACATATCATCCTCCTCATATCCTTGCACCTGTGAGTGCTCTTCTTGTTGAATCATCACTAGTGGCTCCTCCTTCAAGTCTCCCTGAATGTATTCTCCTTGGTATTATTCACTCATGGAATCAATCTATTGTTCATCATTTTCATTCATCAAACATGTATGTACAAGTGAGTTGCTATCAACATCCTCACATGATTTTTCATGCTCTTCAAGGCTACCCTCATGGAAATCAATCGATTCAACTATATAGAAGAATCCTCATCATAATGGTCATAAGGAATCTCCTCCTGCTCTACCTCCATCATCTCCTCTGTATCACTCAAGCATGAGTGGTTAGGCCCCTAAGGTCCCTTGTAGATAAAGCAAACACATTTCCTCCTTAGCTCATTGTTGTTGTCAATTTTAATCTTCTCGTCCTTGTCTTCAATACGAACTCGTATCCTCCTCAACTCCTCCTTAATTAGCTTCCTTCTGAACAATTTCATGTTCTGCTCAATCAACCCTTTGGCTAATTCATAGGAAGCACGTGAGAAAAGCTTTCCTTCCTCCAAATGGCTAGTAACTTGGATTGCAACTTCTTGTAAATGGCATCTTGGTCTTCCATAACTAAAGACAAAATATACTATATGTTTGTTTTGACCGTGTCAGGATGATGCTCTTTAATGCTAAAGAAACATTGGAACGTTTGAAGAATAAAATCATTATATTCTATATCAAGCATGACATCATATGATTTGACTTCGACCATGATTTCTAAGATTTTGAGCTTCTTTCCCAAGCTAGGACCCAAGTTGTTATCCAAGTCTTGGAAGCTTTCCATTATTAACTAGAAAATTTCCTCATAATATCATCACTGTAGGGAGGTATAGGTGAAGTTATCCTCATGAATTCGTTGAGATATGAGGCAACTGTAAATATCACCCCCACACAAGGGTGCTCCAAGAATCTTCGTTGTATCAAGGCAAGCATTGTTGGCTTTAGAACCCAATTTAGAATCCTCAAATCTGAACGACTCACCTTAGAAATTTGTGAGTCTAATTTCTTCAAATTAAGGAGAGTTTTTGTAGTCATCTTCATGTTCTTCAATTCTGATCCAAGTGCATAAATATAATTTCCTACCTCCTCCAGTTGTTTCTACAAATCTCTCAGTTGCTCCAATTGTAAGATAACATGTACCCCCTTTGAAAAACATTTGTTGTTTTATTTTGTTCTTTGGTCCAAAGAAGCATTATAGTTTAAAGAAACAAGCGATGCATTACGACACTGATTCAATTTTGTTTCTAAGTTACTCATGGTATTTATGATATTTGTGAAGCCTTCTAAGGTCTGTTTCATTTTGTCATCCATTATTTGGCAACCTATACTAGCTTATAACACAATGTTATACAAAATCAGACTTTGACCCATACTCATCTCACACTCAACTCAGCCAACACACCCTGACTATCAACTCAACAAGAATATATTGTCATCATCAATTTACTCACTATAACCTCACCAACAATAAACAATATTACTCTAACTCAATACAAACACAACAATAAACTTTTGATTACATGGCCAACTGACTCAATACCTAGACCTCTCACATCAAGGAATACTCATCTCTCAAAATTCACACTCAACGATTACATATAGGTTCAAATATAATATGAACACCTCATATATACACACCATACTATTTCACTAACCCGAAAAATATTAAAAAAATTATTTGAGAACTTTTAACAAACAATTAGCAAGCAGTACTTTCGTCAAACACTTTGTAGATAAAGTGGAAACACTTGTAACATAAATAAATATGAGAGGCAAATGCTTGAGAGAATTAAAATGCTCAAATGAGTTTGAGGAATTTGGCACAACTCCAACAATATGATAGTCTAATTCAGCCTTAAGAAATGATAACACCTCTCAAGAAGTAACTCGACCCTTAAGGAGAACTTGGTGCCAATAGATAATCTTGGTCCAGTAGTTAAATTTGGGTTTCAGCACATGAATTCAGCTCCAGAAAATACACCGGTCTCTGGAAAATAACGTCAGCCTAACAAATAAACTCAACCCCAATAGATAGATTTGGTTATGACAAATAAACTAAGCCCAACATATAAACTCAACCACAATAGATAAATCTAGCTCTCACAAATAAATTTGGCTTCAACAAATAAACTGAGCCCCAATAGACAAATCTGGCTCTCACAAATAAATTTGGCTTCAACAAATAAACTGAGCCCCAATAGACAAATTTGGCTCCGCCAAATAATTGTGATAAATGGAACAATAATATGGCTTCAAAAAATAAAATTTCTTTAAAAAATATTTAGAAGTACTTTTGCATTGGACAACTTGTGAATCATGATTTTTTCTTTGAAAAATGCCACTACAGGAAACCCAACCAAATTTATTAATAATAATGAGGAAGAATTTCTCTTGGAAAATTTATTCAGCTACTACACCAATAAATTCAATTGCTATAAAATAATTTGACCCAACAAGAGAAATTTAGCCTAGTAAGAGAAATTTTGCACGGCAAGATAAATTCAACCCAACAAAATAATTCTAGCCCATCAAGAGAAATTTGACACAACAAGATAAATTCGACCCAACAAAATAATTCGAGCCTAGCAAAATAAAATCAATCTTAGCCTTTTGAAGAATGATTTGATTTCCCGCAATTTCAACACCTGCAAACAATATTATTGTTCCATCAAATAGGTTCCTTCTTCGACACACACTTAGATCGCCTACAACAATTATTCTTCGGAAAATAGATTAATAATTTTAACCTATGAGCTTGGCTCCTTTAATCTTTAGGAACAATACTACAATATGACAAACTTTCATTATAACCCGCATTTGGCTAAAATCATGCTTTAATACCATTGTAATATCCCGGATGGAAATCATGCTTTCGTTAAAGTATTTTGGAAATCACTCTAGAAAATCATGCCATGAATTGTACCCAGAAACTCCATTAAAATTTCACGGAAAGTAGTAGCAATTAAAATAAAATCTAGAAATACATAAACAATCCTACTCCAACAAATATACGAGATACATTATAGAAAGAAACCCCAAAACTCAAATGATACAACGAGTGGCAACAATCTCGACTTTATTTATTTATTTAAATAAGATTAGATGTTAATACAAATATCAAAAGTTGAGTTGAAGAATAGTTGAGAGTAAGTCCAAAATACTGTTGCAACACTAATCCCGACCTTCTAAAGTTTCAACTAGAAATATAGCTCACTCCAATATACATATCTGCTCCAGATCTACTCTCCAAATATGTGGTTGAATCTTCGTGAGATTTGTGGATGAAATCTCCTTAATAGTGGGTTGGGTTTTCGTCCAACTCACAAGGAAACCTAAGGGTTTTCATATAGGGGCTTACTAAATCTAAGAACCTTGCTCTTAAACCTCTTCAACAAGAAGATATCACCAAACCAAGATGTCCCAAATGGTTTGCTTCCCTTCCTTTCAAAGATCAAATGGATCCCTCTCCAACCTTCTATAAGTACTTTATTTTATTATTTTATTTCCATCTATAAAATTCTCCCCTTTAGTTTATTTAAGCGAGTTTTATTTTATTTTATTTAAGTCACTTTTCTCCCTTATGGCCTTTTTATTCAATTAAGCATTTTCCCATTTTTTAATTAATTGAGTGACTAGTTAAAGTCACATTTAATCTAGAAAAATGGTAAATTTGCCTCTACAATCTCTCTGGTCACTGAAAGTCACTTTTCACCATCCCATCTTGTATATCTCTACGTTCTAGTTCCAAAAAACTATTACGCTAAGGTGATTCATCAAATATTCCTCCCAAAATGACAACTTAAAGAAATTTTAATTAAGATATGCTCAATAATAACCGTGTTTTACAGAAATGTCAGAATGCAACAGAACCAAGAATAAGTTGTGCAGAACTAACCTTGATGATGAAATGTTGCGAGCGATCCCCGCTAGACCCCATAAAAATCCCCCAAAAACCTTCAGGCCCACTAATAATAAAATCTCACTCCCATGAACAAGCTGTCACCAATCCTAGAAATCCATCCCACTCGCATCATAAGGGAAGTTGAAAATGGGGACATAATATGCCATCAAAATCTCAAACAAGTTTGTAGTAAACACACTATCTTTTTGTTGGGGGTTGTTGATACTTAGTAAATTTCAGGGCTCCATCAACTTAGGCGTATTGTTCCATTCCTTTATATGTATTTACCCACCCTAGCCGACCACTTAACCAATATGTTGATCCAATGGCATCTCCATTTGCTTCATTTCAATCCCATTGTAGAACAAATTTCAGAGGCAAGATGTCGTCCCATTAACAATAAGAAACTAACACAAACCCATCTACAACAGACCCATCTTAACTGTCATTTATTGTGTTCATCTTGTTGTTCGTGACTATTGAAATTGACACGAAATTTGTTATGGTTCAACCAAAAGCATGGCAAGCATTTCAAACACAACCAACATATTAAGAATCCATCTTTACATTGATGACAACTTCAATGGGCAGCACATCAGCATAAGTAACAACAAATGAGATAGCCAGGTGTGATTTATGCTGGAAATGTAGGATAACCAACAATCTTATTTACACCAGGAGGAATTCCCCTTATCTTACTTTACAATAGTGAGCAGTAAGGCAATGATCCTTTTGGTAGAGTCGTGATGTCTATCTGAACAAACAAAGCACCTTAGTGATCTTTAGCCCTAAAAAACTTCATGAATTGCATCCCACTGACCATAAAATCAAACCCATCTCACCAACTATGCACATTTTGTGTGTAATCAATTAATAATGTGAAAGGGAGAGCTCTTACTTGCTTTGTCACAAAACCTTGTTCATCTTGCCCATACCAAGCCATTTCGTTCCATGATCTCCCATCAACTTGCCTGCCTTAAGGAAGAGGAGCCATTTGCATTACTTAATGGGGTTCTTCTATGCTTCCTATCTAATCAATGAGTCCAGTGCGTGCCTAGACTTAGTTTGAGGAATTGCTTTATTACTTGTTGGGGTAAGCTTATCCTTTCATGTTTATGTTTGTCTCTTTAAAGGCTAGGAGTTATGGAAAGCTTAGACGCCTCTGTGTTTTTCTATGATGTTTGTGGTGTTACTAGATCAAATTCTTCTAGCTCTCGAAATGGAACTGATAGAGTACAAATAGATTGTTTTTTTTCCCTGCAAGCTTTAGATGGAAATCACTGTTATAATATCAGCCATGACAAGATCTTGAGTTTAAACAAGCCCTGCAATTCACAAAATTCATAAGAAGCTACAAAAGCATAGCCAAGGTCCATCGGTTCAAGATTGTACATAGAATTGAGCATAAGAATTACCACAAAGTTGTTCATATCAAGTCACTTTTCATGTCTGCAATGAAATTAATGGAACAAGTGATCATATCGCAACCTACATAAAAAATTCTTAGCCTGCAACATTAACTCAACCATGGTGACTCATGGAGCACCAGAGGTAGACATTTCCAATGGTGAAAGATTGGAACTTGTGAAGGCTATGGTGCCTTCTTTCAATATCTCAGATAAATGGGATGCATGCAAGCTCCATGTGACAAGTCTTTCCTTTATTAATTTTACTTTATTTATTATTATCTTAATTATTATTAATTTTTTAAATTTATAATTTCAACTATTATTATATGTGTGAGCATAAATTAAAAACAAACTAACATAAGGTTGGATGCACAAACCTTATATGCAGCCCAAGTGTGCACCCCATGCAGCCATGTTGTTCAAGACATTTATGAGCATTTGAGGTCTGGATATGGTTTCTCTAACTCTGGTAAAGTTATCATGTCCCTTATGCTGCTCCTGCTATTATTTTTGGAACAACAAGAATATACAACGAGCCTGATGGGTTAGATGGACTCCACGATTATTCTGATATTTCAAAGTAAGGTTCTCTCAAATCCACTCAACTTTACATTTTTGTGGAGGTTTATTAAACGTTTGGTAGTTTTGAATATTTCAAAAAATACCCACTAGAAAATTTGTTCCTGTGTTCTGGGTGCAAACTCTTTTGGCTTTCTATTATTTAGCAATGGACATTTGTCTCTCTCTTTGAAATTCAGTCCACTGAGGTTGGTGTATATATTTGTGTAAAATGAATATTTCTACTATAAATCTTGATTATTGGGATGCTAAACCTATTTTTAATTTTTAATTTTTTACTTTGAAGGAATCAATGTCCCATGGGAAGCTGCTAGATTTTCAATGAAATCTCACTTCTGATTATTTTGAGTTTGAGACAGTAAAAATTGATGTGAGCATTGGGCATCTCATTCTCTTTGATTGTATGAAAATCAAATGTTATCGGATTGAAAATCTCATTGGAAAATTATAATTTGAGTTTTGTAGAAATTATAAAGCACTCGAAAGTTTGAATTTTCTAAGAAAAATACCTTTTCATAAAATATTTTTTCAAGAAAAAAATAACTTATTCTCAGAGATTATCAACTCCAAGAGGCATGTCTTAACGAATTTCATTTATTGGCTTCTTCCCCTGTTGGTTTGTTTTAGAATTGCTTCATGTTGGGTTTTACTTTTATCACTTGGTTAAAAACTTGTAGAGGTCAAGTAGTAGCAGGGAGCCACCAATTAAAACATATAGATCAAAATCCTATTCTACAACTCAGACCCAGTCTCGCTTGTATGTCAAGGTGAACATTGATGGTGTGCTTCATTCATTTTTGGGTTCCATGCTAGAGGGTCCTTTTTTAATCCTCTCTTCAAAATATGAATATCTTAGGCTTCTCTTGTATAAAAGGGTCTGATATAATTTAGGCTGCCCAAAAAAGTGTTGAAGTAGTGTTTTTTCTTTATGTCATCAAGGAATTGAGAAAAGAAATTAAAAACATGTTTTCATTTAATATTAATTCCTTTTTAAATATGCATATGTATCCCAAGGAAATCGATTTTTATTTTTCCCAATTTTTCATTTTACTTTTAGAAAGGAGAAGGCCATGCTTGATGACCTCACCATAGAATCTTTGTAGGCGTCTAAGGTGCTCCTATATATTTTTGAAACAAATGAGAAAGTCATTAATATAAAAATTAACCAACCAACATAAATCATAGAAAATGTTTTCCATGTGCTTCTCAAACTTAAAAGTGGCAATTTTTAGTCAAAATGGCATGACTTTCCATTGGTAGTGGCCATGAGTTAATAAAAATGTTGTTTTGTGTCGATCTTCAAGTGCAATGGAAATTCAATAAAAACCTAACTTCAAATCAAATTTTCTAAAAACTTAGCAACCTTTGATTTTGTGCAAAGTAGAAGATTTCTTGGGAAAATGGATATCTGATATTTGCAAAACCTTATTGAGAGGCTTATAATTAATCATCAACCTGGGTTTGATTTTATTGTGCTATGAATGCTTGTTGATGTAAAATCATCTACATGCCCACAAACTTTTAGTTTGTTGTACAAGTCATTTTTCAAGAAAGTCGTCATTTTTTTATTGCTGACATTGAAACTATGTTGGGCTCATTAAAGCTATTGAAGACGTTAGTGGCCTGATTTTAGCCTCTGGATCTAATAGTAAATTAGTAGCATATATTTCTCTTATCCAGAAGGCATGATGGGCTTTACTACAACAATCATTTTGTAATCTCTCGGTGATGCTCTTAAGATATTCTTCTTTATGTGCTTATGTAAACACAACATTTCTTTCTACCTGAAAAAAAATCTTTATTTTTAGGAGGCTCTCGTAGTGGAACTTTTCCCTATACTCTATGTATGGCAGTGGTAAACAAAAGAGTTTCCATTCTAAGTTCGACAATATAAAATAGAACAATAATTAATGGGGAACTCATATTGATTTGAGGAAAAGCCTATCTCTTAGTTTGAGGAAAAGCCTTTCCTTAGGAGTAGCTTCTAATAATGAAATTCTTTTCCATTGCCCCCTCTTAAAAGCATTTGCTATATTCTGCATTATGGTATAAAGGTATTTGAACCAAATTCCATAAACAATACTCCATCTTCACTTGTTTATTGTTCACAGTTAAACTTATGCTACAGGACAATAGATAATGCTTTCCTATCAAAAAGTTATGGACTTGTTGCTCAACAACTCCTCTGGTTAAAATTGTCAGAATGAGTGAACATGAAAACGTTGAAGGGACGTGAGTTAAATGACGATTACATTAAAAGATGTACACTAATAAATATAGTACATTACAAGTTTGATTATTAAACCATTCCAATGTTTTATTGGTTTTATTTAGTGTTTCTAACAAACACAATCTATGTCGTTATTTCTACAAAAGCAATATATCCACTCACACCCATCGAAACCTGAAAAATATCAAAGAAGCCAATTTCCACAATCTCAATAACTAAAAGTTACAGACAATGTGAACCTAAGTTCTTTCAATGCATTTAGAATTATGGATTAAGGCAATTGGGTGATGGCGCTGGGTTTGTTTCAGGTAACCAACCAATATATTTTCGAGTGGAGTTGGGCAGTGAGTCAAGGGGTGAATGGTGTTAATGGGAGATTTTGTGTTATGAATATATAATTTTGATATTCTCAAGAGACTTTACTCCTTGTGGTGAACGCATGGTCTTTATGACCCTAAATATTTTTAAAGTGATAAAATTAAGTTTATTGAAAATTTTGTTTAGGTTATGGATGGAGACTATATTGATTATGGATTGAAATGATTATATAGAAGGAAGATTATCCAAAATATTTGGTTTAAGAAAAGAGGTCAATCGAGAATCAATCACATATGATATATTGTAATGTGAGGATGAGATTCATTAATGTCACGTTTAAATTTAAGCATGCCTTGCCCTTTCCTTGCAACCACTACATTTATAACTTGCACTAAATGCCCCAACTGTATAATATGTCAAAATAGTTTTGTAGAATTTCCCTACTGACTTTGTAGGCTAAGTTGATGAAAACAAACTTCTACATGACTTTGAAAAGCACATCAACCATGAAAGCTATTGGTTTCAAATCAAATATGACAAAAAGTTAGGTGCATTATTGTAAGACTCCCTCCCACACCTTTGGACTAATCTCGACTGAATGGAAGGTTTTAATTTTTATTAACCAAACTTACATGGTCTCATTATGAAAATGGGGTTACAAAATTTCTTCTCACCCAAAGTGTGTGGAACTCACTTTGGATAGCACCATTGCATTCAACTCATCAAGGTCTTTTCGACGATATAAATTTTTCCTTAATCCAACCTCTACATTGAAAGTTATGCCCATTTAAAGTTTGGGCCCCTAAACCTTGCCACATAAATAAGAATTTTCCATGTGGCACCCATGTGGCATGACCACCTCATACAAAGTCCAACGTGGTGCTCACTATGTCATAGCAACACTTCGCTAACGTGCCACAACCCTAAGGATTTTCTGCTCCAAACTTCTGCAACGCGACGTGATTATCTCTGCGTCACATGATTATCTATGTCGGGTTATGGGGGCGGTCTTTGCTCGTGGATTTCATCTCCTCTATATATTTTGTCAACTTGTGCCTTTCCTATGGAATGCAAAACAAAACATCATTGGGGGTCCACAGTCTGCGATGATGTGTCACCCAACCATGTTGACTACCATGTCATTACCATGCGACCTTTTCCAGGGAACAAAACCACTGTCGTGTGTCACCTCGATGCCCCACATCAACCTAAATCCATGTCACCTTCTCCTATTGTATCTTGTTGATGTCATCCTGCCACATGGCATCCCACAAGGGTGCCATGTGTCACCCAAAAATTGGCCACTTGGCCATTCAAAGAGCCATAGATGCATGCCATGTGTCACGTTATCGACATGCCATGCCAATAGCATTGCCACATCACCATGTCCCACGTGGCATACACCACCTCAGCTTAAGTCAAGGGTCCCATCAGATCCCGTATCTTTGTGCAAGGCGACGCTTTCCTGTTTAATGATGGAGAGGGTTTTCTCGCTCATCCTCCATCAACAGTGCTAATGTGCCCACACTTGGAAGAACCAATGTCTCACCTCCACGACGTGACAATTAAACTTCGTTGCAGGTATCAGGCATTTCCGCATCCCATGCATTTTTTTTACTGTGCCCCCTTTTGAAAATACCTCTTGACAACCCTGATGCGACATGACATTAATAGTCCACGACATGTTACGTAAAATTTCTCATCTTATGCTCTGTTAACTCCATGCCTTCGTAGTTTTACGATTCTTCCTTTATAAATTATCAAGGATCCTTCGTGCCGAATATAGGCATGTTCTATACAAACCCAGGCTTGAACTCTCAATGACTTCAATGACCTAGCATAGCCATTCCTAGCACATACAATGCAATATTTCAGAATTGGACCATAATTAGAAAAGAAAAGCCACGACCCATCATACACAACATAAATCCACATAGTCTCTTAACATGTAGGCGACACTTTAACACAAGAGTTCATTAGTTATAAACACAAAGACGCCTTTTCCGTTATATCATACAACCCATGGATTTACACACACCACAATAATTTAACATGATTTATTAAATAACTATACACAATATTGGCCACAGGCCTTCCATAACCTTTATAGAACAACTGTTCAAGATATTCACACATATCATATAATGGAAATCACACGCAACCACAATTAACTAGTCTTGTCAAGCAATCAAATGTAAGCATGCAAGTAACTCTGCCATTCAGGAGCATATAAACATCACAGGGATCTGCAAGTCCCTTACAACAATGAGAAATCATTCACATAATCCTCACATTTTAACACACAATAATACAAATTCCTCATTGATAGTGATGATACACCCATTATCATGTAATGACATTATTCATCATTCATGTTTCACTGACATGAACAAAGATACATGTAAGAAACTTATCTTAGTAGCTGGATGACTAGAAACTAAGATATGTACTTCAACTCTCCTCGAAACCATAGGCCAACTTCATTGTTGACCTTTCTTGTAGGTAACTACCCTTGAGCTAGATTCAAAGCCTGTGGAGTGAAGTGCTCAAGTGCAACTCACACTATTCAAGTCACAACACATGAGAATATAGAGCACAAAGTGCCTCCACTTGGCAACCAGGAGAGAGAGCACAATTTCTCCACCCAAATAATCACTTCAAGGAATATAGAGCACATAGTGCTCCACCAAAAAATCACCACAAGAATTTGAGCCCGCGAAGTCTGCACCCGATTAACACTATAGGAATCCAGAGCCCACAGTGTCTCCACCAACAATTCGACAGGAATCCAAAGCACACCATGCCTCTACCTGATAGATTTCATGGGAATCCTAAGTTCACCTTCAAGGTATCCACCTCTGAAAACACCAAGAGAAGTCCTAGAGTACCCAATGTCTCCACTTGCTAAGTAAGAGTGCAGATTCCACTGTTGCTCTACCTTCTTGACACCACGACTTTGCCTTTCTTCAATGTCCCTTAGCAAGCTTCCACACTTGAGCTTACGCTGAGCTTCCTCATGTGCTTCACACACACTACTCATGTGTAGTATTTATTGCTGCAATTATATCTCCATGCTTGGGTCTTCTCGTGTGCTCTTAAGCATGTCTACGCTTGCTTTTACCACTCCGCATCTCTCTCTTAATAATGCTTGAATTCCTATTTTCCTTATTTTTTTGTTCTATTGCCTTTTTACCAAGGCCAACATGTCCCACAATACTAACTCATCCTTTTCTTAATTTCCAATACGACAGTGTTAATGCTTGCACAAATTATTTTAATGCAATGGGGATATAGGTGGAGATTAATTGCAACAATCAAAGTTCAGCTATTTCCCCTAGCCATTCCCAAGCAACTTCACCTCCAAAACTATGAATTTGTGTCCTCTCTCTCAATCCAGTCATCATTTATAATTCACAATAATTTACAAGGTGGTTCACCTAATAATATTTACATGAGGGGTGACAAAAAGGTCTTTTACAGACCCCACCCCCTTATAGGAACATTGTCCTCGATGTGTTATACCCGAACACAAAATTTCACAGTGAGAATTATATACAAACAACTCTCTTTACATTTACTTACACAACAAACAAAAATGGGTATGACACCCTCATTTGGTCAACTATTTCCCAAGTGTATTCATTTTGTCTAAAGTGCTTCCACTACACATTGACTTGCTTGATTACTCAATTTATGAGTGTGATATGCCTTCAATATACACATTGGTTTTGGTTGGAATTCTCCCCCAAATTCCACTTGTATCACAAACCAATCAACAACTTTATTAGCATCATGTATATATTTTTAAGTAAAGAGATATGGAAAACATCACATGCCTTCAATGTGGGTGGAAAGGAAAATCTATAGGCCATTAGCCCCACTCTCTCAATAATATGAAATGGTCCATAGAATATGAGTGCTAGCGCTACACAAGACCCAATCTTTAATGAACTTGTCCTCGGTTTGATGCGTAGGTAAATATGTTCTCCCACTTGGAACTCATTGTGCATTTTGTGCTAATCAACATAACTCTTCTGCCTATTTTGAGATGTTTTCAAATTCTGCTTGAAAACAACTATTTCTTGTTCTATTTCTTTTAGCATATTAGGTATAATATGCACCCTATTAACTGGATCACTCTAGTTGATGGGTATGTTACATTTATGGCCATACAGAGCCTGAAAATGACTCATTTTCAATGATTCCTTGTACCCATTATTGTAGGCAAACTCTACCAAATGTAGAAACTCTTCCCACCTCTTAGGATGATGCATGGCATACATTCTCAGCATGTCTTCTACCACTATGTTTATCATTTCAGTATATCCATCCATTTGAGGATGATATGTTGTGCTAAATGTCGATTTCGTTCCAAGTCCAACAAATATCTCTTTCCAAAACTTTAAGATGAACTTAGCATCTCGATCTCAGATAATATTCTTGGGTACTCCATGAAATCGAAACACTTCCCTCATGAAAATCTAAGCCATGTCACTTGCTTGGTGAGTTGATTTGATAGCTACAAAATGAGCTACCTTGCTAAGCTTATCTACCACCACCAACTTGGAAAAATTATGTGTATATGTTCTTGGTAGTTCGGTGATGAAGTCCATTGAAATGATTTCCACCTTCCACTCAGGAATGGGGATTAGTTTTAGCAATCACTCTTAATGTCTACTTTCCACTTTTAGTTGCTAGCACTCCATACACTAGTATACTACCTGACATCCTTCTTCATGCATGGATAATAGTGCATTTTTTTCATATTTTTTTTTTTATCATTTTCTAATAACCTAGATGACCTGAATAAGGTCTTTTATGAAACTCATCAGAGATGATCTTCTTCAATTCTCCCAAACAAGGTATATACCACCTTCATTTGAACTTTAACAGTCCATACTCCATGAGGGAGTAGTCCTTGCCCAGTGCCCCTTCTATCTCTTGCTGCAAGAATTCTTTCACCCTCTCGAAGTGCTCATCTCGATGCATTGCTTCTTTAATCTTTTCTTTAATGTCAACCTCACAGGTACTGATGGTTGCCACCTGAGCCACCTATAGCTTTCTACTAAGTGCAACAACTACTTTATTTTCCTTACTTTTTATATTATTTGATTTCAAAATCAAATTCAATAATCAAGGCTAACCACCTCCCCTGTCTTTCATTCAGCTTGGGTTGGCCAAATAGATACCTCATCCTTCTGTGATCTTACATCAATACAAATTTCCTTTTGAGAAGGTAATGCCTCCACATTTTCAATGCATGAAATATCACTGCCAACTCCAAATCACGAGTGACATAATTTCGGTCATGCTCATTCAACTTCCTTTACTCATAATAGACCACTTGTCCTTCTTACGTTACCACTCCACTGAGTCCCTCCTTGCAGGAATCTTTTCACGCCACAAAATCTTCCTATGGGTATGTTATCCTTAATATCGGTGCATGTGTGAGAAAATGTTTCAATTTCTCAAAGATTATCTTACATTCCAGTTCCCATTAGAATTTAATCCATTTTCTTTCTAACATTATGATTGGGTGTTCAATATTTGAGAGGTTGAAAATGAACCTCCGTTAATAAACGACCAATCCCATGAAGGATCTGACTTATGTCACATTTTGAGTAGGCCACTCCATAATGGCTTTGATATTCTCAAGATCTACTGCTACTTCTTCTTTGGAGAGAATTTGTCCTAAATACTTAACCTAAAACTAGAAAAATTCACATTTGCTGAGTATGGCATAGAGCATGTGCTCTCTCAACAATTTCAACACCATTGCTAAATTCTTTTCATGATCCTCTTTGGTTTTTGAATAAACCAAGATGTCATCGACAAAAACTAGCACAAACTTGTCCAAATATGGACTAAGAACATTATTCATTAAACACATGAATGTTGTTGGGGCATTTTTTAGTCCAAACGCCACAACCACAAATTCACAATACACATACTTGGTTCTAAATGTCATTTTGTGAATGTCTTCATATTTAGTGTGTACCTCATGGTACCAATACCTTAAATCGATCTCTGGCAACACCACATTTCCTCTCAATTAGTCAAATAAATTATCAATACTCAAAAAATGATATCTATTCTTGATTGTTGCTTTATTGAGCTACTTATAGTCAATGGATAGCCTCAATGTGCCATCCTTCTTATTTAAAAATAACACAGGTGCTCCCAGGGTGATACATTGGGTCTGTGGTATCCCCTATCCAACATTTCTTTTAATTGTAATTTTAATTCCACCAGATATGGTGTACTGATTCAATATGGCGTTCTTGATACAGATGTTGTTCATAGCAAAAATTCTTTTGAGAAATCGATTTCCCTCCTTGATGGCAGTCCTGAGATTTCTTCAGGAAATATACCCTCAAATTGTTTTAAGATCGGGCGCTCCTCCAGATTGTTGTTGTTAATTCTAACTCATTGGTCACCTAGACAACATACAATTCATATCCCTTTCGACTGCATTGCTTTAATTGCAACACTGGTATTTGTTGAACTGTCACCAACTTCATTTTTGCTTGCAACATAACCTCGTCGAGGCATTTGATTGATATGATGAAGAAATTGAATTTGGTCTTATCTCCTGTTAGCCAAACAATGCCGACCAACACGTCGTATGAAACCAAAGGTAATGAGTTCAATTGCATGTGCATGGGCATGCCATTTATTAATATAGGGCATGACCTCACCACATTTTAGACTTGCTTCTTAGTCCCCATTGCTAGTTGCACTAACCATGATTTTTCATGGGCTATTGTAACAACCCTGAGTTAAAAGTTCATGAAATAAAGTTAATAAAGGCAAAATAAGACTAAGGTCATGGGACACATATTCCAAGCTTGTTGGCTTGAGGGGGCCTGACCCAGGTTCAACGTTAATTAGCCAAACAAATCCCTACACTACTGGCCCTTTTGGCATCAGCTTGCGGAGCGTGGACTAAATTCGCACCTGAAGCAGTATGGGGGGATGCTGGAAACAAGTTTCTGCACCCTTGAGATGGTTGTGATGTCGGTTTATTCCAACTATACCTGCCTTCGCGCAAGTTTCTTCATGTTATGTTCTACCCTTTAGTGCCTTCGCGAAATGTTACAATCGGTTTCCGTGCAACCCTAAACAGGGGTTGAAGTCCTTTCGCGTTGCTAGGGCAGCGAACTGCGCTATTTCCCAAACTAGGCTAAGTATCTTACTTATCTTATTGACAGATCTTAATTATCTTCGCATAAACAGATGTTCTTACTTGTGTTCACTTAACCAATATAGTTATACACATTCACGCATCATATAAGCATTAGAAGTGAAATTCATCCCCAATATAACAGATGTATAAGCAAGAAATAAAGACGCAAAAATGATAGAAACTTCCCTTTATTAATACTTCCAGATGATTACAGACTCAACTCGCCCTGCGCACTCAGCTGCAGGGGTCCGCACACTCAGCTGTGGACTACTAGGCCTCTGCGCACTCAGCTGCAGAGCCTCTACCTATGCTACGACCCAAAACTTAGACTTACACTTTAGAGCTATCTCGCATACATCTTCATTGCTTAGACATTGTTTTTATAACTACTTAGAGCTTACCTCTATTTATACAATCCCATGGTCCGCGGACCATGGGTAGATATTCTACAACCAACATTAAATTATCAAAATAAGGGTGGATAACCCTATGACTCTTTAACAACTACGCGCTCCGCACCCACAAAATGCGGAGTCTTTACATTGGAATTACAAAATTGGACCAAAATCTGGGCTCTAAGCCCAAAAACTGCCCTTGGGGGATCCCGCGCCCAACAGGCCCCCAACACAAACATTGCGACTCGCCCTCGAGTCACTCTGTAGCTGTGGAGATCTTAGCACGAAGACCTCCCATATCTGTTTGGATCGCTGCAATTTCGGCAGTGCATTGAGCGACTGGTTACTGAACTTCCTCCGCGCGATGTTCGGTGACCGCTACTGCTGCACTGCTACCCTGAATCCTCTACTGTGTTGCTTGCAGTTGCGCGAGCTTTTCTTCAATGGAGGTTGTAATTGTATAAGCCTCATCAATCCATGGTTGTAGGTGCGCTTTTAAGACTACTTCCTTATGCCGAGCGACATCCACCTGTTCCTTGAGCGCCTTTGCCTGTTGCATCCTTGTAAGCCTCTATGTAAGGGAAACTGTCTGCACGGTCCCTTTTACTTCATCATACTTTTGTTGTAGCTTGCGCGCCTCTGTCTCTAGGCACTCTACATTCGGGTCCTCCTGCAGGGTGGTTAGGACCTCAAATGACTGCTCGAACAGCTGCATGCAGTCTACCACTGCGCTGTCAACTGCCGCTGTTGCTGCTGTAACAATAGTGGTTTGTTGTTCCTTGATTTCTGGTGGAGTTGAAGGCTGAGCCTTCAACTACAGTTCTGCGATTTGCAGGTTGATCTCCAGCTGAACCTTGGCCATCTCTTCTCTAGCGTCGTGCACCCCTATGGCCAATTTGTAGACGCGTGCCTCCACCGGTTCTTCTGCCTGAATGTCCAACTCTGGGACCATTCGACAGGCTTCCTCTATCACTTGCATAATCTGCTGATTCTGCTCGACTGCCTCATTGAGCTACATGCCCAACTGTTCAATGTTGATGTGCTGCTCACTCATCACCTGCATTGCGCGAATCTCCCTGGTTCGAAGTTCTACGCTGACTCCATCCTAGAAGAGGTAGAGTGTCTCCTGAGGGAGTGCAACCATGTTTAATCCTACCCCTTTCAAACTGCTCACCATGGGTCTGTCGGCTTCCTTTTCTATCGTAAGTGCCCCATCTGGTAGCACTATCGTGTTGGTGACCCTTGTGCGCAACATTTCTTTGGTAGCTAAAGTGCCAACTGCGAGGCTGGTGGACACTATTCTAGCTTGTGAAGTGCGAGCCTGCAATTCCTGCAACTCTGTCTGAAGAGCCCCCAATACCAACTATTGTTGTTCCTCAAACAGCTGGAGGGCCTCCGCAGTGACATCCCTCACCATTTCGCTGATATCATGAAAATCTCCCTTAGTGAGGGTGATTGGGTCAAACAATGTCTTCGATGCCTTTGTTTTCTTTCGTAGCACTGTCTGCTCTCGTGGTCACGGGCGCTTGAGCTAGGTGGATGTTGTCTGCTGGTCCACACCACCTTGTTCTATGTTTGTCTCTGGTTCAGATGAAGGTGACTTTGTTCCCTCTCGCTCTTCTTCTCCTATTTTCTGCTGTTGTTCGACCAACTTCGTAGTGTTGCGCACTGCCTGGGCCTTAGCCGTTGCTTCTTCCTTTCTGCGATTCTCCGCCAGCTATGCCATCCGAAGTTTTGTCTCTTCTTTCTTGCGCTGTGCATCGGACTTCTCCATTTCCACCGTGGAGCCAGTTGGAGCGCGCCACTTCGACGACCAAGACTCAAGGACTGCGAAAATTACATTGTCGGTTGCTACGTACGGTAAATCATGCCACATCTTCATAGGGTCCTTCCGTGCCCTGATGAAGACATGGTGGAAGTCTGCTTTGAACTCTGCAAAGCTCTGGAAACTGTTGTAGACTGTGGGCGATAACCGTGACTTGTGATTGATCCCCATCCAGATGTTCATTTCCATTAGCACCCAAAATATCTTGCTTTCTCTGATTTGCTGTGTGTCCTTGGTCACCCACAACGAAGTGTACTTTGCTGCCTCTGGAAGGTCCAGCGCGACTGAAGGGAATTGGCTATCTTCGGGCAACTCCCATGCCACCAGTACAATCGACAATAGGAGCGTGCGTAATGAAACATTTTTCCCTACTCCTGTGCCTTGCAACAGTTCACAAGGAACTCGCTGCATAGATAGTTCGCCCAGTTGAACTGGACTCCTTCTGTGCATTGCACCACTAGTGCAACCACTGGCGCGGGCACCTCATCCGCATGGCACTTCCGCATCACCTTCCCTGCCAATATTTGTGTCGCGACCTTGACTACAGGGTTGTTGATGCTGGAGATGGCATACCCTCGCTTCTTCTTCTCCAGTTTGAACTTCTTCTTCATCGCTTCCGCGAGGGCCAACTTGCCACCTTTTCCCTCTGAAATGTTTGCTGGATCCTCTCCTGAGTAAGGTAGCCATGTAATTCGGTGAATCAGATGGTCTGTGATGGGGATGGGCTCCTCCAGCCACAAGCACCCATCATGCACCAAGCAAAGTAGCTGCTTGATTACGAAAACAATCATTGGGGCGCGGTGGTAATGCGGCACCTAGAGAAGGTTTAGAAACCTGGCCTTCTCTACACCTCTGAGCCATTTGCGCAACTCCAATTCAATAATTCCAGCCATCGCGTCCATCTTCTGGCACATTAGCTTTGCAGTCGCTAAATGCAGGAACTTCTCATGGTTTGTGACGTCTCAATCTTCAAATTTCAACAGGGGAACCCATCCCAAGTGCACTCCCTCAAAAATAATATCGTCTGGGAGCAACGGAGTTTGCAGAGAGCTCTTTCTCTCATCTATATCCTTTGGCACCTTGGCTTTTCCCTTACACGGAGGCACATATTCAGGTAACCGGGTAATAGGGTCCGCACCCCAGGTTTAACCTTACATCTCTACATCCTCACCCTCCTCATCCACCAGGATTTCTTCAGACTCCTCTTCGTTAGCTTCCAGATTAATGGCCTTCCCCTTTTCCTGTAAGGTGATTTTATTCCTCTGTGGGTTTTTAGGCGAGATGCACACTGGGATCATAGATTTCTTATCCTTCTTAATTCTTGGTGTGCGGGGTGATTTAGGGACTTCAATTATTGCTTCGGCACTCTCTGGGGCTTCTACTTCTACAATTTCCCGCGCGACTTTCGTGGGTGTCAACATCAGTCTAGTTAGAAGGTCCTGTGTCTCCTTTGGAAAAGTTTCAAACACTGAACTTGCTCTCAAAGCCTCAAAGTTCAACATATACATAAACACTTGATAGCGCAACAACTCGGTTCTCAAAATGCCAAGTGTTTTTCGCTGGACAACCACTTGTAAATTATAACGCCTTTTGAATTTGAATTCGACTGTTCCCCCCACATTCGGTCTATTAATGCTAGATTGGTGACATATTTTCAAGAATCTAGCCCATAAAGTTTACCTTAAATCCCTGTTGCCCACTCCATTTGGTCTCAAACCAACCATCAAATCGTGAATAGCGACTTTAATGGTCATTTTCTGGCAGACCTGCGCACCAGCGTAGCTATCTTCGCGCTGTTGTGGACCCTGTGACACTTCGCTACTACACGCAGTCCTGACATCGCGCAGTTACCGAGCATAGTAGTTTATAGTCCCGCGCCTACTTTCAACTGCCTGGGGCACTAAGACTATGCTACTTTCATATAGTCACATCGTCGGATCGCTGGTGTATGGCTTCAAGCTACTGCCATTCACCTTTCCTGGGAAGGGTTCTCCATTTAACTTGACCAGCTGTACCGCGCCTCCATCGGTAATATCCTTAATAATATACAACCCTAACCAGTGCATCCTGAACTTCCCTGGGAATTTATCAAACTTACTATCATACAACAAAACGAGATCGTTTACCTTGAATGTGCGCAGCTTGATGTGTCGGTCGTGCCATGCCTTTTCATGCTGCTTTTGGACTTGCTGGTGAAATCCAACCAAAAATCGTTCTTCTTCAAGCTCATCCAATTGCGCAAGCCTCTCCTCCAGGGCTCCGCAATCCATCATAACTATGAGCGCTGCTATGTGCAGACTAGGCACGATGTATTCCATAGGAATTACGGCTTCCACTCCATAGACAAGCTTAAAAGGTGTCGTCCCGTCAATTTCTTGCATGTCATTCGATAAGCCCATAACACTGCAGGTATGAGTAGGTCCCAATCACTTTGCTGTGCATTGCATACCTTGGTCAGGACGTTTTCAAGCAATTTTTTGAATGCCTCCACTGTCCCGTTAGCCTGTGGGTGATAAGGTGTGCTCCTTTGATGATACACCTGAAATTCTTCCGTTAGTGTGCTGATCGTCTCCTTCAGGAAGTGTGTACTGCGATTGTTCGTTAAGATCTTCAGACATCCAAATCACGTTAGTACATGTTCAAATAGAAACTTCGCGGTAGTCGCGCCCGTGCAATCCTTCACTGGCTGCACTTCTGCCCAACGAGTCAAATACTCTGTTGCAGTGATAATGTACCTCACATCTGTCTTTCCTTGAGGTTTAATGGGTCCTACAAAATCTATTGCCCATTTTTCGAAAGGTTGCAATGCCATTTGTGGATTCAAAGGCATTTCATCCCTCTGCGATGGCCTTCCTGTCCGCTGACATACATCACATGCCTTGCAATATGCTTTTGAATCCTGATGAAGGGTTGGCCACCACAACCTAGTGCATAGAATCTTCTGCGCGATTGCTCTTCCTGCATAATGTCCTCCCATGACACCCCCATGAGCGTTCGCGAGGATGCTACTTCCTTCAAACTCAAGTACATACCTTTGCAATATTTCATCATTCCCCATCTTGTATAGATGCCTAGCAATGACAGAGAAATCTTCCACGTGCACCACTAATTCCTTCTTTTGTTGGACAGAGTATCCCTCCGGCGTAGTTCCAATTGTTCGAAAGTGTATTATATCTTCAAAATGTCCATCCGCGACGTGCACAACAAAGAGCTGCACGTTAGGTAATCTTTCCTCCAAACTAGTAGGTTCCTCCCTTGTCTCGATGCGTGACAGGTGATCTCGTCTCGCGTTCAATCATCCAAGCTTTACAACAACTTCAAAATCATACTTTTGGAACAATAAAAGCAACCTACAAATTCGCCCCCCCAACACAGGGTTATTGACCAGGTATTTTAGCGTGGAGTACATGTGCATCTCCTCAGGATGGGGCTTTTCTCCATAGGCCTACGTCCACTTGGCCAGATGCGTGTGCAAATCATCCTGTCCATCATACTTGTCTGTCAGTCGCATATTAGGGTTCCTAAATTGTACTCGCATCATTCTCCTACATTCACGCCAATCGTTAAAGATTCCTTTGTGCGTACCCCACCATCTCGCGGGCGTAGCGCGTAGTACCGAGTCCAAGGCCTGGAAGCGTTGCTTTTTTGGCACCTCCCTTTCAAATGCATCCAAGAAGGTATCTACACACAGCACAGTGATCGGGTCATCATATTGCAATTCAGTATAGTTACCTCGTGTAACCGATTCTTCCATCGTTCTACTTCTTCGTCGAAATCTGAATTGTAGGAACTCTCACTCTCCCATGTAATCTGCCCATTCACGGCGGGATTCACCAAATATTGGTCTTGCGTTGTTATGTTATAGATGCAGTCTAGATCATCATCGCTCTCATAGTCATAGACTGGTTCTGTATAGCGCGATCCTTCAACAAGGTCCAGAGGTATAATTACACGCAGTGATTTCTTCTCAAAGATCATCTTTCGCTTCTTCAGATTGATTACCTCGTTCATATCAGTGGCCCAGTCAATTCCTAGGAGCGCGGGGTAGGGATTACTGTCATAAAAAATCTCTATTACTTCAAAATCTTCCAGTGCGCTCGCTCCCTCAATATCCACGGTTACTCCCTGCAATCGCCCCATGGGTATGATTTTCTATTGATTCGCCATTCTCAGCTGAATTGGAGACCATTGCAATGCAGGTCTTCCCATTCGCTCCCATGTTTGTTTCGGTAACACATTCGCATCTGATCCCAAATCCAGAATGACTTGATCCATCTCGTATTCTCTGATCTGTGCGGGGAGTCTCATCTCACACCCTGTCCTTGTTTTATGTTTTCCTATCTTCTGGACTACACACGGTTCTCCTGGCATGGTCCCAGCACATCTGTTGATGAGTTCCTGTAACCCTTTCATAACCTTACTATCACACAGTAACTTCATATAGGTTTCCAGGAAATTTGTGAGCATAGAGGGGTCCATCTCTGGTTCTGGTTTATCTTTGCTTCATGAAGTGGAGGCCTTAGTGAATCTCTTCTTAGCCTCCATGAAGGTTTCCCGAGCGCGATCCAAATCAAACTTAGCTTCTTTCACCGGGGCTTTGTGAACCCAGGTACTGTCTTCCGGTTGTTTCCCCTTGTCCTCCCATGTCGCGATTCCACTACGGAGCACTATATTTATGTTCGGATATTCCTTGTGCAGCTCAGACCTCATCATCTACAGGTTCCAAGTTGGGGGAGGCGGTAGCACTCCTTTGTCACAGATCCTAGCTATCAGTGTAGGATAATCTTCTATCTCATGATCAAACAATGAGCAATACATGCACGATGGGCATGTTGGATTAGTGCATTCGTGGGCATAGTGTCTTGGCCCTTCGCAATTGTAGCAAATCAATTGTCCGCGACCTCTACCAGGTCATCCTCCACCTCGGCCTCTTCCGCGCCCCTATAATCCTGTCCGCTCCATTTCTGCATTTTGGTCAAGGGGCCGCGTTTTGGCCTAAACTCTGTAGGCAGGCGTTCTATCCATCATCAATTCATAGTTCCTGTAAGTATGCTCATCATGTCCCACCGACCTACAAAAGTTACAGAACAACTGTTGCGGAGCTTGTGTATACTTCTGTAACAAGTGGCAGTTAATCGTGACATGTTTTCCGGCTACTTGACAGATAGCACACCACAGAGAAGGCATTGCGCTATGTCTTGCTTGAGCTTTCAGTCTTAAAGGCATCGATCCTCCTCCTATAAGGTAACTTGTGAAGACTGGGAAGTGGTCCTTATCATGACCCTAGCTCTTGCATTTCAAGCACCAGACCTCTTCACGTACTTCGGGTCAAATCGTTCTGTCCTGTTTCAGACTCTGCATCTCATGGCAGAGGTTTTTCAGTTGCGTATGGATCTATTCCACTCCCAGATTATGATCTTGCATCGGGGTCTCGTGTAGTCTCATGGAAATCTCCAAGGCCTCTGCCTGAGTCATTATCTTCTGCTATGACAACGCACTCCTTAGGTGTGGTAGTAGCAAAGCTACAAACCACTCGCGATGTTGTCCATCCGTCAGATTCATGTTTGCTTTGCGAATCGTACATTTCAGCCTCTGATCCAGTTCCCAAGGCATCTCGCCTGGTAGCATCGTGATTTATTTGAATCTAATAATCGACTGCACTTCAGATTTAGGCTTGCTAAATTCCCTATTCAGTGCTGCTTTGATGTCCGCTACTCTCACATTCGGGTTATCGTTGGAGTACTTAATATACCAAGTCAGCGCACGATCCTGTAGGGCACTAACCAATGTTGCTTTCTTTATATGGTCATCTATAACACCTTGAGCTTCCCATACAGCCTTCACTACGAACCAGAATTGGTCTGGGTCCTCATTTCCCAAGCCTTTGAACAAAGGCAACTTCACTATGTTCACCATACTGAATCGCGGTGGTGGTGGAGGTGGTACGGGTGAAGTTGGAGGTGATGGAGGTGAAGCCGGTGATGGTGTGGGCGGAGGTGGTATTTGCAGAAATCCTTGTATTATCATATGAATATCACTTCACGGAGAGACCTTCGCGATCCCTTCCTCGTCCCCTCGCAAAGATGAAATCAAGGGGCTATGTTTTGGCCCCTTATTTCCTTCGTTTTTGTAAATTCTTCCGCTTCGTGTAGACTCGAACATCAAGGTAACTACATAACTCGCTTTTCGCACAACAACATTTTAATCCAAGTATTCAAAGACTTTACATACTTACCTCGCGGTCCTTTGATAAAGCGTCGCTCTGCCTCGTTGTAGCTGACTGAGGCGTCGATCGTGAACTCAGTAAAAAATCCTCCTATAATGCGATCGAACCAATGATCAATGACATGAGCGATCTTATCTTTCGATGCTTACAACCTTTGCACTAGCTCTAGGGTCCACACAATAGGACAGTCAAGTTTCCACCTTCCTTGGCTATCTGCTAGCTTTGCGATCCACTCGTATAGCTCAGTAGGGAAGGACGCAAAAAAGATTTCGTGGATCTCCTTATACAGGTAACACTCTAACCATTGTTCTTTTGGCAGTCGCGGGTTTCTATTTTCCTGTGCTGTGAACTCGTGAATCCTTTTGTCCAACTAGCCTTGAATTTCTTTCTTAGTTGGATTTCAATGATATGACATCACACATCTCTATGCAGATTCTGGTCTCGACAACGAAACCATTTGTTGGATTGAGGGAGCCTGACCTAGGTTCAACGTTAGTTAGCCAAAGAAATACCTACACTACTAGCCCTTTCGGCATTAGCCCATGGAGCACGGATCGAAGTCTCACCCGAAGCAGTATGGGGGGATGCTGGAACCAAGTTTCCGTGCCCTTGAGATGGTTGTGATGTTGGTTTATTCCAACTATACCTGCCTTCACGCAAGTTGCTTCATGCTCTGTTCTACCCTTCAGTACCTTCGCGAAATGTTACAATCAGCTTCTGTGTAGCCCTAACTGGGGGCTGAAGTCCTTTCGCGCTACTAGGGTAGCAGACTGTGCTATTTCCAAAAATAGGCTAAGTATCTTAATGATATTATTGACAGATCTTAATTATCTTTGCGTAAACAGATGTTCTTACTTGCGTTCACTTAACCAATACAATTATACACATTCATGCATCATATAAGCATTAGAAGTGAAATTCATCCCCAATAATAGATGCATAAACAGGAAATAAAGACGCATAAATGATAGAAAGTTCTCTTTATTAATACTTCCAGATGATTACAGACTCGACTCGCCCTGCGCACTCAGCTACAGGGGTCCGTGCACTCAACTACGAACTACTAGGCCTCTGTGCACTCAGCTGCAAAGCCTCTACCTATGCTACGACCCAAAACTTAGACTTACACTTTAGAGCTATCTCGCATACATCTTCATTGCTTAGACATTATTTTTCTAACTACTTAGGGATTAGGTCTATTTATACAATCCCATGGTCCACAGACCATGGGTAGATCTTCTACAGTCGACATTACATTATCAAAATAATGGCGGACAACCCTATGATTCTTTAACAACTACATGCTCCGCGCCCACAAAATGCGGAGCCTTTACATTGGAATTACAAAATTGGACCAAAATATGGGCTCTAAGCCCCAAAGCTGATCCTGTGCCCAAAAAAGTTGAGTGTTGGGAAAAACATCCTAGTGGGTGTCACTTTCGGTTTATTATGGCTAAGGAAATTGGCAACAACAAGGAGACATTAATTGACATTTATTTACGAAAATAAAGGAAAATAGGAGAAAAGGGAGATGAAAGGTCACAAGTTTGCATGAGAGGAAAATTGAAGGAAAATAGAGGCCTCAATAATAAAAAGGCTTCTAATGATCAGTTCATAGCTTTTGTTGGTTTAGCTTTTGTCAGTTTAGTTTTGGAGCTCTCTCTCTATTCTCTCATACTATTGCACACTTAAAGCATCCTTGGAGAACTATAGCATTGGAGGAAGGAATACAAAGGAAGTATAAGGAAAGGAAAGGACAAGCAAGGAAGGTTGGATCAAGTAGCTTCAACATGAAGACTTGCAGGCAACAAGTTGCATGTGTGGTTTCCTAGCTAGTTCGTGAATGCACAGTACATGTATTTGTGTATTTGGTTCTTTTGTTGTCATTGACATGAGTTTTGTTGGGTGTGACAGTGGTTTCAACTTTTCCTTGCCATTTCTAGATAGACATGGTGTGATGGGGTTCTTTTATTTGGTTGAGGTTTGGATTGCCGAAATATTTTGGAAACGGGTGAGGTGGTCTCAGGAAAATTCCCAAGGGTTGGGGGTGGAGGTGGTTTAATCTTTGGGAATCCCTTGACAGGTGGGTGGAGACAAGAAAATTCCTCAAGATATTGGTGAAGAAATTCTAAGGAATCCAATCTTGTTTTGGGCTTAGTCATTTCTTGACTGGTTTTGGTGAGATTGCGGTAGCCTGAGGGTGGAGGTGGTTTAATCCTTGGGAAACCCTAGTTGTTTATGTTTTGGTTTACTTATGTGATATCTTCACCGATTTTGGTAAGATTGTGGGAGAATGGGGGTGGAGGTGGTTTAATCTCCAGGAAGCCTTGGTTATTTATGTATTGAGTCCCACATTCATGCTTGGAATATGGCACGAGGGTGATTGGCTGAAAGAAAGATTTGGTTCAGCTCAATCTATTGTTAGGTGGTACGTGGAAGTCCCTGACTTGGTTGGATTTTACATATGTTAATAAGAGATCTTTTCCTATTGTATTCTATGATTACTTGTACTTGTTGTTATGTGGCTTTGATGGTTGTTCTATCACAATTATTATTTTGGTTATACGTTGGTTATAAGCATGGTTCCATAACATGTTCTAACTAGGGCTCTTGATATGTTTGATTAGTTGATGAATGGTTAATGATTGAATGAGCTAAAAAATGTTATTGTAGATATTATGAGAGGGTATTAGCCTTTATTGATGATTTTAAGGTAAGATTCAGACCCACATGTTCATATATGCATTCATGGATTGTAGATTACATGTTCACCATATGCTTGACAAAATGACTGTCATGGTTAGGATGGGTTAGGTCAATTCCTTGATCAAGTTTTGTATGAATGTATTTGTCTTGATGTTATTTATCATTCTATAAACTCTCATTGAGTTTTGGGTAGTGGTTTGGAGGCTAGCCTAAAATGGTGGCATAGAATCTGGGACCGCACCCTCTGAACTGGAAGTTTTGGGCCATAATTGCACCCTCATATGCTTATGCATGTGGTTGGAGGCCTATAATCGCATGGAGGCCTTGTTATGCATGTCGTTGTGGGCCTAGATCACTAAAAAGGCAATCCAACTCAAGGATTGGGCACTTGGAGTTGTTGTTTGGTTCGTGGGTGTCTTGTAGCTCTTGAGGAAGGTTAATAAAGTTCCAGTTTGTCGAATCCACTTCCTTAACTGTACTTAGGAGGTTGGGTCATGTCATAGTAACTCTTCCTCTCGTGTTTACCCCGACAAACTAGTGAAATAGGGTAAATGTGGGAAAGGTGGTTATAGATTGGTATCATATCTTGGTTCAAGCACTTGGATTGGATGGGTGAAATGTGTTTGTCCTGCATGCATGCTAATGTATATGTGGTTGTACGCATGCCTTTTCATGGTCATGATTGTCATGCATTAGGTCATGGTATGCAGTTGGTGTTATCATGCATGATGTCGATATATTGATATGATTATGTATACATATGTATTGTACTAATCTGGACTGATTTTGTAGACGAGATAACCTCCCTTGAACATCACCGAGGTCTGTTGATTATGTTTATATTTGGGTATATTACATGGTATGTTTGCAGGAAGAAGAAGATCAGAGATGACTAGAAAAATGTTGGATTACAATTCACGAGACTCTTATTATATATCAAATGAGTAACACAAAGATGAGTGCTCTCTGGACATAACAACCAACTTGAGGAGTTTAAAGGCAGAAATTAGAAGTTGTAAGGTAGACAATGACAGAATCATTTAGTCACAAGAAAGGCTTTCTAGGGCACAAGAGAAACAAGAAAAGGTCAATGTTGTTATCCTTTAGAGTTTTAAGACTTGCAGAGACAGGGACAACCACATATCAATTATGGACAAGAGGACATGACTAATGGAGCATATGGTAGTAGGTCTCATGGTGGACACAAGTCAGACAAGGATGAAATGACCATAGATGGTAGGTTCTTGGATACACCTGATAGGAGAGGCGGTGGATATGGTTTCTACTCTAGTTCTGGTTTGGAAAGGTATCATGGTCATCATCGTTATCATCCTTACAGAAGGAGTGAGAGGAGATATTTTCTGGGTGGGTTCAAGAAAGCCAAACCACCTACATTCAATGGAGAATTGAAGAAGCCAAAATATGTAGAGGCATTGTTGCTTGGAATGAAGAAGTTCTTTGAGTTGCATGAATATACAGAGAACTTGAAGGGAAGGATAACTATTTTTAGTCTCAAAGTGAAAGCAAACATCTGGTGGGAAGATGTGAAGTGTGTTAGAGACATAAGGATAGAGGAGTTGAGTTGGAATGAATTCAAGAGACTCTTTCGAAAGAAGTATTTGTCAAAGAGATACTATGACGATAAGGCCAAGGAGTTCTATTAGCTGAAGATGTGATCTATGACAAACAAGGAGTACACGACTAAGTTTTTGTAGTTGTTGAGGTATGTGCCTTACCTCTAGGATGAGAAGTGTTATAGACATATTTGGGCACATCAACCCCAACTTATATGTCGATGTATTAGGGCTCATTCAACCCCTAAAAGAATTGTTTCATACCCTAAAGGAACATAATCATCTGATTACAACGTTCCCCAAAAATTCCATCTGAGAAACCATCCAGAAATTGCCTAAACTGAACCATACTGACTAGTCTACTGGAAAAGTGCGATGCATACTGATTGCTCCACTACCTGGGTGTGATGCATACTGTTTAGGCCTTCTATAGGGTGCGATGGGCGAGGATGGACAAATGTCCGGGATAGTTTGCTAAGTGGATGCTCATGGAATCTTCTAGAAACTTCTCCTGTGCCACTTGCCTCTCTGAATTCGCCCAAGGATGAATAAGGGATCTTAAACCTTCAATTATCCCTTCTCTTGTGGAACCAATTGTAACAAGTGGAATGACACTAATCAAACCCCATGGATGACTCACACCCTTGCACTCATCTATAAATGGATCCCTCATCCAAGAGATCCAGAGGCTGGAATGTTGTGAATTGCAAGTAAGTGCTGATAGTTTGTAATTGAGGAAAGAGCATTGTATTGTTGGAGTGATCTTGCTATTTCATGAGGTGAAGAAGGATTGAAGTTGGGAGGATGATGCTGGATCAGACAACTAGGTTGTAATTCTCCCTTCTATTAATAAAGTTCTTCAAGTTTTCTTCCATATTATTGTGCAATTGTGAATGTTATCATTTGTGAATGCTATCATTTGTTTATTATATATCTGATTCTGTAATGTTTATGTTGTAATAGAGCATGATGCTTTGACGGTTCTTTGTTGCTGTACTTGTGCAGGTACTCTCCAAGCATGTTAAGTACGGGGAGGAGTTGCAGGTTCTGTCAAAGGGGAGAGATATCAAGTGGAAGTTCCAGGTTGGTTCCATTATCTTTCTCTTATCTGTTACACATAGAAGAAATCGTTGAATTGCTTTAAACTGTTGTTTCTAGGGTAGCTGCCAAACCTAGAGGGCTAACATTCCTTAGGAATACTAGTTTTCCCAGAAACAAATTGGTGACTCCGCTGGGGAACGATTAGATGTTTTTTTTTTGTTATTGTTTGTTTTATGTTCAAATTTGATAAACTATAGATAGAGCCTGAAGTCAACTAGGTAGCCTTCGAACTGCTCTTGCTTTGCAATTGCATAGTAGATGAATGCTGCTTCAGTCAATCTCTGGTTTAGTTTATGAATTGAACATATGACTTGCAAGCACATCTAGATGCCCTTTTGGTAGCTCAGTAACCTCTCAAGGCACTCCATCATACTTTGCTCTTTATTGTTCATCAAAACTCACCTTAACTCATTGAAAATAGCTCCACATTTGAGCCAAAACCCATTTCAGTTGCGCTCCCTAGACCATCGCACTGTCTCCCACTGTGACTCAGTATGCATAGCACCTCCCGAGTGCAATAAGTGCGATGCATCTCATATTTTGTGAAGCCTAGGTGCGATGATTGACTGAACTCTTTTTCCATTCTAGAAATTGAGGGTTTTGACCTTGTTTTCAGTGTTGTTTGGTTGTTTTGCTGCATATGAACAATGCCTCTTTACTGAAGCTTATTTGTATCACTTAGATCAGCCTCAATTACATTAGGATTAGTGAATGTTTTTTGTGATTTTGTTTTTCATTTACGATCCTTTGTCGAAAAGTTGTTTAAATCGATTTGTTGCTTTGATACAAAAAGTGTCGTAATTGTCATTTTGTGTCGAAAAGAGAAGTGTCGTGAATTCTTCCTTCCCTTGATAATCGATTGAACTTTTTCTTCATGCATTTGATTTGATTTGTTTATATTCGAAGTGTCGAAAGCATTTTTATTCAAAATTGAAAAGTGTCGTGGAGTCTTCCTTTCTCTTTTGAAGAAGAAATTGTTGAAAATGTCATTTTGAGTGAAATATTTCAGATCTTTGCAGCATTTAGTTTTCCTTTTTGGCATTTTTCACATTAAGAAGAACGAAAACAAATACATGCATTTACATTTAGCATATTTTTTGATTTTTGTGCGAAAAGAAGATTTAGGGAAATGCACTAGTGTGTGCTCTTTGCTCTTTGTTTAAAAGCACTGTTATCTTCTTTCCCTAGTAGCTAGGATTTTCATTGTTCAAATAAACAATGATTGTTTATCATTGTAGATTGCATCTTAGGAATTTCAGATCATCATCACACGGTGAACCATTGAAAGGAAAACTCTAAAGAAGATCAACTTTAAAATGAACTTCAATGAACCTAACAACACTTTAGAACTTAACGCAACATATCTAGAGGTCTAGGTTAGTGACGTGTTCCGGCGTCGTTAAAATTAGTGGCTATCGTTTTCATTGAAAGTTGGGTGATTCCTCCTCCTTGATACGACAAGTGCTAGCACGGACTTGTGCTCCCCGTACCGTTGCGTATATATTGGGAGACCACAATAGGATTATATCCTTTATCGATAGGAAGCTGAGTCTGCCGCCTTATTGATCGCAATGCACTGAACACAACATTCGGGAAGATTGACTGCCGTACATAAGTCCTTGGTAATTTTTCTTTAATTTATCACCAAGGTGTATATTGCAGTTTTGTGATTGGTTTGGTAATCCCTCTGTCTAGATATTCTAGAGTAGTCACTTTCGTTCCTTTTTGACTCTTTAAAAGAAAAGGTCCATCTGAGCACTTGTCCTTTTAGGCTCATTAAAAATCGAAGGAGACTAGAGTCATCTTTAGATTTTTCTCGACTCTTAAAAACTGAAAAATCAAAGTTGTGTCCAAGCATCATTAAAATTAATTGAATTCGAAATAACATACCTGTTCCTTAGTTGATCTTAGGCTGAGACATATGACGACGAATCTGGAGTCCACTGATCAAGGAATTTCTTTTGATGGGAATCCTAGTCCTTCTCCTTCTTGGGGAAATATTGGTGCTCCTTATATGGCTACATTGTCCCTTCTGGGACTTACCATTGGCTTGCCAGTATGGCTGTTCTCAACCTCTGTGGTTGAAAATGCCGTGATTTCTCCGCAATCAAGTATACCTCCAGTTGAACTTGAAATTGACCCTTTGCCTTCTTCCTTGTTTGTTTCTCCCTCCCCTTCTTCCTCTTTGCTCAGTGAAAGTAGTGATACTAGTAACCAAGTGGCTGAGAAGAATAAGAAAGGGAAGGAGAAGAAGAAGAATCCAATTCAGCAACGGGGCAACCAAGCAACCATTGCTTTAAATGCGTCATCTAAGGAAAAACCGTCCATTAAACTTCCCAAAGCTAAATATCCGTGCATAATTTGTGCGGGAGACCATTTTCATCGAGATTGTCCTTGCTTTCCTTGGATCTTGAAAGAATGGTCTTCCCGTTCACACCATCCTATGTCATCAACCTCTGGAGATCATGTTGGTAGCACATCATCAACTAGTGATAGTAAAGTTCATGGACGAAAGGGAAAGGTCAGGATCCCATGTAGGTTATGTGAAGGTAATCATTCCCTTCACCTTTGTCCTTTTTTGGATGAAGCCAAAAGAGTGTTGGATAACCGTCTTGCTTCACTGCAGCGACTTCCATCTGGTTACAAGAAACTCTCCCTAAGTCCTTCACTAGTTGAAAAACCGATTGACTTAAATCAACCATCAGTGAAAACCACTCTCTCTGAAAGTGAATTTTATGAGTCTATACCCGACCAAAGTCACAGGTCGAGGTAATAGTTGACCCAATTTCACCTTCAGCTAATCGTACCTTTCCCGAAGAGAGTGAAAATGATACCATTCAAGTTCTTTTTGTTACTTCGGATTCTAATGAGCTTGGGGGAAATCCACCTGTACCTTCAAGACAGGAGGAAAATCCTCTAGTTCTCGTAACTCAAGGAGTTAATTCTCCTGTTTCTTCGGTACCCCCTCCAAGTAGTCTAGTCACTTCCTTTGATTGGAATCGACTAGCAAGATCCCGCCTTCCTTCCTATATACCTTTCCGGATCATAGTACAAGTTTGTAAAATGATCATGTCTAGCACTATTATAGATGAAGGTGCATCAGTGAGTATCCTTTCCTCAACTGCTTGGAAAGCGCTTGGTTCGCCACCACTTATGCCTGTTACACAGAATCTGTTAGGCTTTAACAAAGGAACCAGTCAACCGTTAGGGATCCTTCCTAAGTTACCTATTACTTTGGGAGGAAAGACCATTTATCTGAACGTGATGGTAGTCCTAGGACCCTTAGATTACAATTTACTTCTTAGGCGTGACTATGTTTATAAAATGGAAGCTATTGTTTCAACACTCTTCTGAGTGATGCATTTCCCGCATGAAGGCAAGATTGTCACCATTGACTAGCTATCATTTCCCGGTCCAAACATAGCTCCAAGTCATTCATCATCCCTAAATAGTCCATTTACATCAACGGTATCACTTGAACCTTCATTCCATCCACCTAATAGCCATGAGTATTCTGGTGAATGTAATGAATCTTGGGGGGCATGCACCTAATGGTAAGATAAGTTTCCCTGTAGGTTGTGTGATTGGTCTATCACACCATTCACCTTTGTCTATTCTGGACGAAACCAAGATGGTGTTGGATAACCATCCTGCTTTGCCACAATGATTTTCCATCTAGTTATAGGAGACTCTCTTTTTCATCATGCTGGGGGCATGCAAACCATTTTTCAAGCAAAGTTTTTCGTTTCAAGCTTGTGTAAAAATGAAACAGAATCCAAGCATAGTTTGTTTGTTTCAAGCTTTTGTAAACATGAAACCAAATCCAAGCATAGTTCCCCCATGGTTCAAGCTTGTCTAAAAATGAACCCATTTTCAATTTTTAACCTTTGTGATTGCCATTCTATCAGCGTTTCAAACCTTGGTTGTGTACATCCCATCGCCACCATCCCTTTGGCCAATCATACGCTCTCACTTGGTTGTTTTACCCTTTTTCAGGAACAGTTGCAATGAGTGGTCTTATTAGCCATCCTCTTCACAGAATTCAACATGTTTTGAGAAGTTCCAACATCACAGGAACCAGTTGCTACTTGAGATACCACTCGTTCCTCAATATAGAGTCTTCTTTAAACCCTTTTCAGACTCATTAAACATGAAAATATTGTCGAGCGCTTGTCTTTTTTCAGCTTGTTAAAGTGATTGGAAAAGTCATCCCTTTTGTATTATTTTATCCTTTTTCGGACCTAAGGGATTATTTTACGAAAAAGAAATAGAGTCTTATTGAAACCCTTTTCAGAGTCGTTAAACATGAAAAGATTGTCGAGCGCTTGTCTTTTTTAGCTCGTTAAAGTGATTGGAAAAGTCATCCCTTTTGTATTATTTTATCCTTTTTTGGACTTGAGGGATTATTTTACGAAAAATAAATAGAGTCTTCTTTAAACCCTTTTCAGACTCGTTAAACATGAAAAGATTGTCTAGCGCTTGTCATTTTCAGCTCGTTAAAGTGATTGGAAATGTCATCCCTCATGTACCTGAGGGATTACTTTATGAAAAAGACCTTATGGAGTTTTCTTTTCGTCCCTTTTCAAACTCTATAAACATGAAAAGGACCGAGTTATCCTTGCCGTTAAACTCGTTAAAACAATAGCGACAAACTTGTCCATTCTAGACGAGACTGAGTTTCACTGTCACTAGACTTGTTAAAACATCAAATAGTGACAGGTTTGCTCGAAGGGCAAATTATAGAAGAAGCATATGTTATCCTCCTCAAGCTTGACAAAAATAAAGAGGTACTGGTCAGCAATGACTGGGGAAAAAGGGGAAAAAACTTGAAGAATTTATGGTAGCAGGTCGCTCTTGAACATGACACTTTCACTTCATCTCCATTATTGAGTTGGGTTGGGTTATTTCGTTCACCGATCATCTCACCATTGGTCTTTCATACCATCCATCTTTTGGGGTTAATGCTACCAATTCATCTCAGTGTCGCCGACATGTTCAAGAGAAGTCATTCAGTTGAGAAATCACCATCCAGTTAATGTCTCATCCACTACAATACCTCCAACCTTCATTTTTTCATGACTGCCATTCCTAAACCTTGTGTCGTCAGTTCGTTTTCACCTCCAGAAAATCATTTGCTTCGTTTCGTGTCGTAGATGTGGGATATGTCAAGGCCCTCCTATGACGAGTCACTTCTTGTTGACATCAGCTCATTATCCAAGAAGTTGACTTAGAAACAACCCTTTCAGTGCTTTGAAGCTTGCATACATCAATGGAAAGTTTCTCACTTCCGACGACAGGTTGACATCAATGGCCTTCGACCGAAAGATTTTGTGTGGTGTTCGACATCGGATCATATATTCACACCACGTGAATTGTACTGTAGTACCTTGAGGGTCATTAGCATTATTAGTGATTCCTCTCACGTCTGTTAACAGCTTACATCATTGGCTGGTAATCAGGTGATGTCTTTCCATGTTTGACTTCAGAACATCTCTTCACATGGATTAACTTGTACATCGAGCGAAGATTGAACGAGTTTGAAGACCCCGGATCTAGTTTCATCCATCCAGGCTGCGATATATTCAGGGATATAAAAACATCAAATGTACAAAAATTCTGCACAAATGGTCATCCTAACCATGGACGATGACTCTATATCTGAAGAATCACTAGTCTGTATCTGTAGACGACTATCTGATCTATGTACATGAAATGAAATTTATAAAGCTGAGCATGGGAATGCCTCCCTCAGCTAGATCATGAAAATAATATCATGATAATGTATTGTACTGTAACTGATGCAAGTCACCTTCCAGTTCGAAACTTCGGATCCTCATGATAAAGCATTTCACCCGACATGAATATTTACGACCTCATGCTTTAGGGGGCAACTGTTATAGACATATTTGGGCACATCAACCCCAACTTATATGTCGATGTATTAGGGCTCATTCAACCCCTAAAAGAGTTGTTTCATACCCTAAAGGAACATAATCATCTAAATACATCATTCCCCAAAAGTTCCATTTGAGAAACCATCCAGAAATTGCCTAAACTGAACCATACTGACTGCTCCACTGGCAAAGTGCGATGCATACTGACTGCTCCACTACCAGGGTGCAATGCATACTATTTAGGCCTTCTATAGGGTGTGATGGGCGAGGATGGACAAATTTCTGGGACAGTTTTCTAAGTGGATGCTCATGGAATCTTCTAGAAACTTCTCCTGTGCCACTTGCCTCTCTGAATTCACCCAAGGATGAATAAGGGATATTAAACCTTCAGTTATTCCTTCTCTTGTGGAACCAATTGCAACAAGTGGAATGACACTAATCAAACCCCATGGATGACTCACACCCTTGCACTCATCTATAAATGGATCCCTCATCCAAGAGATCCAGAGGCTGGAATGTTGTGAATTGCAAGTAAGTGCTGATAGTTTGTAATTGAGGAAAGAGCATTGTATTGTTGGAGTGATCTTGCTATTTCATGAGGTGAAGAAGGATTGAAGCTGGGAGGATGATGCTAGATCAGACAACTGGGTTGTAATTCGTCCTTCTATTAATAAAGTTCTTCAAGTTTTCTTCCATATGATTATGCAATTGTGAATGTTATCATTTGTGAATGCTATCATTTGTTCATTATATATCTGATTCTGTAATGTTTATGTTGTAATAGATCACAATGCTTTGATGGTTCTTTGTTGCTGTACTTGTGCAGGTACTCTCCAAGCGTGTTAAGTATGGGGAGGAGTTGCAGGTTCTGTCAAAGGGGAGAGAGATCAAGCAAGATATCAAGTGGAAGTTCCAGGTTGGTTCCATTATCTTTGTATTATCTATTACACATAGAAGAAATCGTTGAATTGCTTTAAACTGTTGTTTCTAGGGTAGCTGCCAAACCTAGAGGGCTAGCATTCCTTAGGAATACTAGTTTTCCTAGAAACAGAAGACAAAGGTTCAGATATTTATCAGTGAATTTCCATTAGCATTCAAGGATCATATTGAGTATGATGAACCATAGTCGCTAGAGGAAGTCATTGGAAAGTTGAAGCATTGTTATGAGCAATCAAAGCATAAGATCGAGTCTAAGCAAGGTTGGTAAGGAAATGATATGACTAAAGGAAATTGTCCATCGATGCGGGGAATACCTCACGATGTAGGTGAGAAGTAAAATGTTGCTCCTTACAAGAATTTTAATGCAGTTGAGAAGGGACATGGACCTTAGCCCAGAAAGCAACAGAATAGAGGTGATGGTAGGGGACAATTGTAGTGTTGGATATGTGGTAAGGATCATCGCAAGAGGATTTTTCATTGTATTAGGGTGGTAGGAATTAGATCTACAGTGCTCAGGATGTGAAAACAATTGGGTATGTTGGATAGAGCATTCCTCGTATCTGTGCGACATTTGATAACAAGTAGGCGGATCACCAACCATTTATTATTGAGATGGAAGGTAAGCTTTGTAATCAATTTGTTTCTATTTTGATTGACGTTGGATCTAATTATAGTTATGTTAATTTTGACCTGGTAGATAAGTGTGGTTTGAGAAAAGAAGTGCATGAAGAGTCTTGGTTGGCGTAGTTGGCTACAAGTACTAAGAAAAGAGTTTATCATTGGGTAAGAGCTTATGCAATTGAGCTTAATGGTATGCCTACAACAGTGCATCTAAATGTGCTTTCATTGGGTTCGTACAATACGATTATGAGTATGGATTGGTTGTATCTTCACAAGACTAAGGCGGATTTTTATGAGAAGGCTATTGAGTTCTTGGATGATGATGAAGAGAAGAGAATCTTGCAGGGTAAGAAGAAGCCTACATTGATGAGAATGGTTAAAGTTATGCAGAAAAAACATAGTTGCAGGAAACTATGTGTATTGTTTGTAGTGCATGTTTCTAGTCATAGAGGCAAGGATGTTGAGGATGCAGAAGTCTTGAAGAGGTATCCAGTTTTGCAGCACTTTCAGGATGTGTTCCCAACGGAGATTTCAAAGTTACCTCCTCATAGGGAAGTGGATTTCTCTATTGAGTTGATACTAGGGGCATCACCAGCATCAAAGGTGTTGAAAATGCAAAAAGAATATGCTAATTTTATTTTGTCCCTGAATTAAATTGGGAATAAAATTGTAATTCTACAGTTCATGACAATTTGTATTAGTTAACTAAGTTAATTTGAATTAGTTGGCTCAGTTAATTCGAGTTGAGGGTCTAACTTGAGTCATGTAGAGTGCCTTCTACTTTATAGGAGCCCTGGTTGAGTTTATTTTGAGTTGTAATTAATTAATTTAGTCTACTTGAGTTAAAATCGGTTAAAATAGTTCCAACTGTTTGAGGAACTAGTGGGAGGTCTAATAGTGTGGTGTTGCCTGCAATGTAGTCTGGTGTTGCCTGTGGTAATCAACCAGTAAACTGATGATTCACTCATAAATAACTCATGCATGTCAGATATGAGAGTTATCTAGTTGAGATTGGAGTTCAGGGACAATGTACTATCGGTTGTATAATCATTTGAATTGTACTGGTGGTGCATGCAGTCAGAGGAAGGCCTATTAGGATTGCGCAATTCTAATTGAGGAATTTCACTAATTTATAGGGGGCTAATTCCAAAGGAAACGCCACAAGGAAATAAGAACTTGGGCAAGAAGGAAATTGGTTAAGTATTGGCTTAGGCTTGTCTAGGAAGCAGTGAGACAGATAAAGATAGTGCATAGGTTGCTCGGGCTTGAGCAAAGCATTGTAATCTTCTCATATTTTCTGACTAATGCAATATAAAGATAGCAGGGGTTTTTAGTTGTGGCTTTCCCCAGGAAATCATTGTGTAATGTGTTGATTGAATTTTTTCTCTTGTATGCTTCGTGATTTCGCGATTGTTTAATTGTTTTTGTTGATGAGTAGAGTAGATTCAAGTCTATGGATTTAGTAAATTACAATTAACACTTTGAATCTACATGGTATCAGAGCATAAATCACTCTAGAAGAGGAGAATACAATTTTGTCTTTTGAAGATGAAATCAAATTTGCAGTATCATACTTTAGAGCTAGCAGGATGTCGTTCTACGAATTGAGACTTGAATATGCCCTTGAGGGTAGTTCAAACTATATTGCTTGGAAGGACAGGATGGAGGTAGAGTTGGAAGACAACGGGCTTAAGGAATTCATAGACAAATATATTCCTAAACCTCCAGCAGTTGTTGCTCAAGATCTGGCATAGTGGAGAAAATGTGTTGCAAAGGCGAGAAGGATTATCCTAGAAGTAGTTCGAGATCATATTGTTTTGAATCTCCATGGTAAGCAGAATCCATATGTAATGTGGAAAACCTTGAAAGGCCTATTTCAAAACAACATTGACCACATGAAGATGGAACAGAAGGACAAGCTCAGAAAAATCAAGTTGGAGAAGGGCGACACAATACCAAAGTACTTGACCAAGTTTACCCAATGTTTTGATTAGCTTGGAAGTGTTGGAATTACAGTTGTTGAAGATGATCTGGTCAACCTAAGACTTATAGGCCTTCCCAAGAGCTGGCACAACTACCAAGACCTAGTAAATGGGAGGGGGAAGCTACCAGAGTGGGAGCATTTGTGGTCTGACTTGGTGCAAGAAGAGATTTGGCGGAACACCAGAGGTGGGTCCTCATCCAAGCATGATGATGAGGAGAATTGTGCCTTAGATGGAAAGGCAAAGAAAGGGAAGTCATCCCATTCCAAATCAGGTTCTAGTCAGGGTGGTAAGAAGAAGGACATGTGAAAGATTAAATGTTTTCACTGTAACGAGCTGAGACACTATGCCACGATGTTTTCGCACAATAAGGCCGACAAGAATCCCTCAGGAGGAGCGACAGGTGAAGCTCTTGCTTCACAATTCGAGTTGGATTTCACCCTCATCACTTGCATGGTGACATCGGTGATGGGTAGGGTTAGGGTCCTAGTGTTTGAGGTCAAATGTATTTGCCTTATTAATTTATTTTCAGTTTTTGAGTAGCATTTTACCCTATGACTACTGTTGTTGTCATAGTCTCAAAGTCATTATTCGACATCATTGAAATTGTGAAAAAGTCTCAGTCATGGAAGTCATGAAGTCATATGTTTATAAGGTCAATCAGGGTTAAAGTGAGTTATGTGTCAGTCTTCGTCGATCAGAACCATTCAAAATGGGTTTGTTTCAGTCTTAGGTTTTGTTGGTTATGGAGCCTGGTTCATCAACATATTCCGCCAGTTATATACTTCTATTACTATTTTAATTACCCCATACTTTCTCATCATATATCCTATTTCCCTACTTCCCTTCATACATACACCCCCTACATATATACCCCCTTCACATCCCAATATACATATACACACATACCCCTCCCCCCTCATTCTAAACCCACCTTCTAAACATCATTTGTCTACATCCCTCCATTCATTCCTACCATCATTACATACCCACATGTCTAATCATTATCATTCACATATCATGCCCATAATTACCATTATTCCCATAACCCTTCGCCCTACACCTACATGCATGAAAAATCAATCAAATGAATGGTGATCAAATTAATGAGTGCACTACAGGACGAAATACAAAGGCGCAATTCAAATTTTCCATACTGCCCTTGTTTCACTGTTCACTCATCAAAATTGCACCCATCCTAAAAACACAGCAGTGGTACACGAGTTCAGAGATCGAACCCAGCAAGCACAGTGTCAACACAGAATTGATTCTCACTGTAGAAGATTATTGCACAAATGCTACTCAGAAGTTTGGAAATCGCATAGTGTTGCGCAACATTCTCTGATACCTTGTTGGGCAGACACACAATCATAGACTGGTTTTCTTCAGAGTCTGAGGTAGGATACATCATCCTTAATCACAATGCATTTTTAAAGATTAGCCTCAGTCAATTAATGCTTGATTGAATGCGCTGCTACCGAATTTCTGCGTAACACCCTGTTTCCATTTTAGTTTGAGTTTAGGGATCGAACAATAGACATAGGTTTCGTGTGAGTGGTGTCAAAGCTTGAGTGGGTTGGTTAAAAAGCATGTTAAGTCCTAGCACTTACACCTACCTCATTACTCTCTCTTCATATTATGTGTAGTGTATCTTGATCAACTAATAGGCATAACCTTTTAACACTTATGAGAGAACCAAATCATTTGTTTCCATTGCGTTGTTGATGTATGTATAACGTTGTCATACCACCACAAAACCAGTGTGCCACGAACCTAAAAAGGTATGTCCTGTAGTTTTTTAAATCACATGGATACCATTGCTAGCAAGGGAAAAACCAAAGGAGGGGACACAGTGCGCTTTGAGCCCAGGAACCTAGACCTTGTAAATTTTGATCCAATTATTAAAGTGGCCTTTGAAAACATTGGTTGCATTTCTTTCTGTGAGAAGATACAGTCTCATGGCCACCATGTACAACTTGCAAGCATGTTTGCTTTAAATTTCAAGGAGGATAGAGTCAAGTTGGGTAATTTGGAGTTTGTGATTACAGAGAAGATTGTTTCTGATGCTACAACCATTCCTTTGCAAGGTGAAAATTGGTTTAAGGGACAGGAGTTAGATGCAACATATTTCAAGGAATTTTTTAAACCCCAGTTCAAGGATAAGTATGATACTACATTTCCCAGAACATACTTGTTAAACCATTACAGTTAGTTGTTGAAAGTAATCCAGAGGTACTTCACCTGTGAGGGTCGGTTTAGTAAGGTATACCAGTATCATATTAGACTTCTCATGCATTTTACTACCAGGAAGAGTTTAAATTTGCCATACTATTTGTTTAAGAGTCTGGGTAAAATGGCAGAGAGGGTGCAATCAAAGGGAGATAAACATATGCCTAGTATTTTTCATTTTTCATTGATCAAGTTGTTAGTGTTGCATGAGATGGAGAAGAGGAAAATGTCATGGGAGAGTTTCTTGTCCAGTGTGGGTCTGCTACCTCATGCAAACATCTCCCCAATGGAGATACATGAAGAAGAAGAAGAGCCCAAGAATGAAGCAACAATGAAAGAGATAATGGAAAAATTGATTAGGGATAAGAAGGCAACCAGAAAAGGGAAAGAAAAGGTGCTAGCAACAAAGGAAACACAATTTGTGTTCAAACCAAGAACCAGATTGGGAACCAAGCAAGTCATTGAGGAGCCAACTCCTCAACAAACTGTTACTATTCCAGAAGTTAGACTAGAGAAAGACATAGGTGAAGCATAAAATCTCCAAATGGAGGAAGATAAAGACAATGAGATTGCTAAATTATTAGATGATATTGCCAAGGCACACATCAAAATTGCCTACTTGCAGAGGCATAATAGTGAACTTAGACATATAACATCATAGGAAGCTCAACAAGTAGAGGGTGACACATCTAAAGGGCCTTCTAAACCTACTGCACAAGAGAAAGGCAAGCAGGTGATAAATGTTGAAGACATGGAAGAACCTAAAATGAAACCAAGGAAACCTGTGACTAGAGAAGCTAAGGCTACAATTACATGGAAAGAACAGATGAAGGAGGTATTTCAATCAGCAGAAAAACTTGAGTTTGACCAATGGAGGGAATACCAGAGACTATTAGGGGAGATTGAAGAATGCCAGCTACAAGCTATGCAGATAGCCCAAGATAATGAAGATTTCAAAAAATATGTTAATCATTTAATTGTGGAAGCTGATAAAGGTATAATCGAAGCTACTGAGGCACTTCGTAGAGCACAAGTGCTGCTAAAGTGGGCCCTCCCTGCAAGAAGATAGTTGAAACAATATTACATCAGAAATTTGATCACGAGGAGGAGATTGAGACTCATGAAACAAAAATTGTCAAAAGCTAGGAGACTGTTAAAAAAGTATAAACAATCATCTGCAACATCTAGAAGTGTGCCAAAGCCATAGTCAAAGCCACAACCACATTTACAATTAATCAAAGAAAATAATACCCCCTGCAAGGATACTAAGTCATCATCTAGTAAGCCTTCAACTAGTAAGAAAAGAAGTAGGCGATGTTTTGGAAACATGTTTTGTTAACTACTGGAGGTTCCATTTTGTGTTTGTTGTAGTTTTTCACCATTGCAAAACATAATTTCTTTTGCATTTTTGTGGAGAATCATGGGAAATCTTTAAAATTTTGGATGTTGCTAGGAGTAGCATAAGGCTCAAATGGTTAGTTGTGAATCTTGGTTTTGTTTGGAGCGGTAAAGCACAACTCGGCTATAGGTTATACATTTTTGTTGCACAAAGGTGGAATTGAGTAGTTGTGGAGCTTGTACATGCAAAGGAACATGTAGGATGGGTCCCTCTCCACCTTATCCACCTAGTCATCATCTTCCATTGGCCAATTGTCCGTCAGTGCTATAGGTGTGCATGCTTAGCTGGAGCTGACTGCGCAACTCAGATACTTGTTGTTTCTATTTTTGTCTTTGGTTCTAATTCCACTGTATTGCTATTTAAGGAGGTGGATAACATTAAAATTGAATAGATAATTCATTAGCTAGATAGGATAAAGTATCTTGTGTTTTCAAGGATAAAAACTACAATTTTTATGTTAGGCTTCGTTTAGTTTTTCTTTCTAAAAAAAACATTATATTGCTAAAGTTATTTGATTCGATCCATTTTGTGGATAAGTGATGCAATGTATCTAGCCATATGTGCCTGTTGTGTGAAAAATGTATTTAAGGCTACATAGAATATGAAGAAAAGGTTCGGTTTTTGGAAGAAGATTAGTGTATGTGTGTTCATTTTGTTCAATAAAGTTATCAGTGTTGTGTTTGCCATATTAGCCAGAGATTCATGTGGTATGAATTTTGATTTTTGTGCTCTTTTTCCATTTGTTATGTGATGCACATATATGTTTCTCTTTCATTCTTATGTTGCTACTTAAATGATTTTTTAGAATTCATCTTATTTGCTGTCCTAAAGGATTATTATATTTTGAAATTATAATGGAATACACTTTGAGTTAAGTGATCCATTCCCATTTTCTTCTCGATATTTGATCAATATTTATGTTGTAGAATTCAGAATTTGCTTAATGCTCTGTGCATGTGATTAAATATTGCTATGTATCCTTTTATTTCTTAGAATTTTCTCACTATACTACCTCATATGTTATAGCTTGAAATCTTATCTACCTTGCCTCTTTTATAATAGGTTTTCATGTATGCACTAATACTGTGTGTTAGGATATGAATTATTGTTCCACACAATGGTCCTCCCTCTTAAGTTTTCCAACCACCATTTTCAACCAAGTTACCTCTATAGACCTGGTCTTTGTAGTCCTTGAGCTTAAATTTTATTTACCTTGAAACTTTCTTAGTGAGGGAGACCCCTTCGGTTAGAAAAGACCAGTTTCTAACCCAAAGAGGTTTGTGGTTACCCCTGTAAACCTTTGTTCAACATAGAGATAATTATAGGGTGCTAACAGGTAGTGTGTGGTATATGGATAGTGGAGCCTCATTCCATATGACTGACAACAAAGAATTCTTCAGTGACTTGGAGGAGAAGGACCTCCAGATGCACATCGAAATGGGAGATGATGGGAGGTATAATGTGACCGACATCGGTACTGTTACCTTTCAGAGGGAGTCTGGTTCTCCTCTCACATTAAAAGATGTCATGTATGTTCCAAGTTTGAAGAAGAATTTGGTTTCAATTGCCACGTTGGAGGACTGTGGCTACAATGTGATATTTAGTAAAGGAAATGCTTTCCTTTGTCACATAGCCTCAGGAAAAGTGAAGTGGATCGGGGTTCGGGTGAAGAACCTCTACAAATTGGATGTAGAAGACTATGTTTCTTTGAGCACAAAAGAAGAGAAGGTGTAGAGCCAAGATATCGGTGAGTTGTGGCATAGAAGATTGGGTCACTTGCACCATGGAGCTTTGAAGATCATGCAACAAATTTCTACATGACTTCCCAAGGGTACACTAGAGCAAAGAGACACATGCAAAGCGTGTACAATGAGGAAGTACACCAAATCTACCTTTCATGATAAGGACAGTTGAGCACAAATGATCCTTGAAAGATTTCACTAAGACGTGTGTGGATTGTTCTCGACAACCTATATGGTCAGGCACCTGTATTATGTAATATTTGTAGATGATTTTTCTTGTAAGTGATGGATTTTCTTCATACAAAAGAGAGATCACATGCTCAATAAATTTTGTGAATTTAAAGCACTTGTTGAGAAAGATACTGGGAGGAAAGTTAAATCTCTCAGGAGCGATAACGGTGGAGAATATGTCTCAAATGAATTCAAGAACTTCTGTGCATCATAAGGCATTCAATGGGAGTTAATAGCACCCCATAACCCACAATAGAATGGGGTGGCTAAAAGGAAGAACAAAAGTATTGTGGGAGTTGCAAGGGCGATGTTACATGATCAAGGCCTGTCATTGCACTTGTGCGTTGAAGCAACAACACAACTGTATATGTGTATAACATGATTCCTCATCGGATTCTTGGGGTGAGTACACCAGAAGAAGCTTTTTCACGCAAGAAACCAGATGTGGAACACTTCAGAATATTTAGTTCATTAGTCTGCTATCATGTTACAAAGGATGCAAGGAAAAATATAGAACCAACAATCGAGTTGGGTATATTTGTGGGGTACATTGATACACCTCACAACTATCAGGTGTACCTTCCATCTGACAGGATGACAGTGGTTTGTAGATATGTGAAGTTCAATGAAGAGAAGGCCATGAGATGTTCCCTTGAGAGGGAGATTTAGTTGCATGGAGATGAGGAGATTTTAGCTCCAAAGGAAGAACCTCGGAATGATGTGGAGCTATAGATAATTTGGGAGCACCCACATCACAACGCAAGCAGAGGAGGTCACCAGATCGGTACACTGGCAACATGGCTATGATGAGTGAGACTGTAGAGATTGAGCCATCCTCATTCGAGGAAGTAGTGCAACAACCAGTATGGGTTGATGCCATGGTAGAGGAGTATGAATCCATTATCAGAAACAATGTTTTGGAAGTGTTCCCAAGACCAATAGACAAGTCAATGGTGAGTTCTAGATGGATTTACAAGGCAAATAAAGAAACAAATGGGAGTGTGGAGAAACACAAGGCTAGATTTGTGGCTAGAGGGTTCTCTCAGGTGGAGGGAATTGATCTAGTAGAAAGGTACTCTTCAATCAGATCTATTATAGCACTTTCAGTGCAAATGGGATGGGAGATACATCAGATGGATGTGAAGACAACATTCCTCAATGGAGTGATTGAGGAAGAGGTGTACATTGAGAAACCATAAGGATTTGATCCCTTCAACATAGATTCGAATGTGTGTAGACTCAAGCAAGCATTGTATGGTTTGAAACAAGCACCTTGTGCTTGGTACACCAGGATTGACAGCTATTTCACTAGGTTGGGCTTCACCAAAAGTGAAGCAGATGGAAACCTTTACCATATTGTGGTTGAAGGTAACTTGTTGATTATAATATTATATGTCAATGATTTAATTCTACCAAGTGATGAGAAGCCAGTAAAATATTGCAAAGAGGATCTTGCAAGAGAAATCAAGATTAAGGACCTGAGGCTCATGCATTATTTCCTTGGTATGGAAGTATGGAAAGGAGACGAGGAACTATTTGTCTCTTAGGGAAATTATGCTAACGAGATATTGAAGAAGTTCCACATGGAGAGTAGCAAGCTTATGGAGACTCCTCTAGCAGGGAATTGGATGAAGGAAGATGCTACTTCACGTGAAGTAGTGGAGGCTACTATTTACAGGTAGCTTGTGGGTTCACTTATATATTTGGTGAAGACACGATTGAACATAAGTTTTTCGGTTAACCAGATTAGTTAAGCAATGGTTAAGCCACCAAACTCTATTAAAAGGCAACTACACATGTGTTGAGATACCTCTGAGGCACCACTCAATTTGGTATTTGGTACATACAGACAAAGGGAGTGAAGCTTCAAGGCTTCATAGATGCAGATTGGGTAGGGAGTTCATCCGAAAAGAAGAGCACATCAGCAAGAATCTTCAGTATTGTGTCAACAACATTTTCTTGGTACAGTAGGAAGTAGAGATCAATTGCACTCAATTCAGCAGAAGCAAAGTACATGGCTGCTGGTTAAGAAACTTGTGAGGCTATTTAGATGAGGAAGATCCTTGTTGGGTTATTTGGTCAGCAGATGGATCCTACAATTATTTACTGTGACAATAAGATTTGTATCAAAATGTCTAAGAATCCAGTTTTTCATGATCGATCCAAGCATATCGTCATCCGATATCACCAAATACGAGATTATGTGCAAAGGAGAATCATGTTGTTGGATCACATTCCTACAGAGTAACATGATGCATATTTTTTGACAAGGCATTATCAAGATGAAAATTCGAGTTTCATAGAGGCAGGATCGGGGTAGCAGATAATCCCTTTCTTGTTGAGAGGGAATATTGAAATTGTAACAAGAAAATCCTAATTTAATTTTGTCCTTAAATTAAATTGGGAATAAAATTGTAATTCCACATCTCATGACAACTTGTATTAGTTAACTAAGTTAATTTGACTTGGTTGGCTCAGTTAATTCGAGTTGAGGGTCTAACTTGAGTCATGTAGAGTGTCTCCTACTTTGTAGGAGCCCTAGTTGAGTATATTTTGAGTTGTAATTAATTAATTCAGTCTAACTAAGTTAAAGTCAGTATAACTAGTGGGAGGTCTGGTAGTGTGGTGTTGTTTGCAGTGATCAACCAGTAAACTGATGATTCACTCATAAATAGCTCATGCATGTCAAATATGAGAGTTACCCAATTGAGATTGAGTTCAGGGACAATGTACTATCAGTTGTATAATCATTCAAATTGTACAGGAAGTGCATGCAGTCAGAGGAAGGCCTATGAGGATTGAGCAATTCCAATTGAGGAGTTTCCCTAATTAATAGGGGGATAATTCAAAAGGAAACAACACAAGGAAATAAGGACTTGGGAAAGCAGGAAATTGGTTAAGTATTGGCCTAGGCTTGTCTAGGGTGTAGTGGGATAGATAAAGATAGTGTAGAGGTTGCTCTGGCTTGAGCAAAGCATTGTAATCTTCTCATATTTTCTGACTAACGAAATATACAGATAGCAGGGATTTTTAGTTGTGGCTTTCCCCAGGAAATCATTGTGCAATGTGTTGATTGAATTCTTTCTCTTATATTCTTCGTAATTTCGCAACTGTTTAATTGTTTCCAGTGATGAGTAGAGTAGATTCAAGTCTATTGTTTTAGTAAATTACAATCAGCAATTTGAATTTATAAGGAATTTCTACAAAAGGCACCTTACAGGATGAGCACTCCAGAGCTAGTGGAATTGAAGTTTCATTTTAAGGAAATGATTGACAAGGGATACATTAGGCCAACTGTGTTGTGTTGGGGTGCACTAGTGTTGTTTGTGAAGAAGAAGGATGGTACTCTCAACTTGTGCATTGATTATAAACAAATGAACAAGGTGATGATCAATAATAGGTATCCATTGTTGAGGATCAATGATTTGTTTTATCAGTTGAAGGGAGAAAAAATGTTATCGAAGATTGATTTGAGATCAGGATATCATCAGGTATGCATCAAAGAAGAGGACATCTACAAGACTTCTTTTCGGACCAGGTATGGGCATTATGAGTTTTTTGTGGTTCCTTTTGGTTTGACTAATGCTCCAACTACTTTCACGTGTTTTATGAATAGTGTGTTGCATCCTTATCTAGAGAAGTTTGTGATTGTATTCATTGATGACATATTGATATATTCAAAGAATGAGGAAGAGCATGCCGAACACTTAGCAACAATATTGAGATTTCTAAGAGAGCATAAATTGTATGCCAAGCTTAGTAATGTAGTTTATTTCAGACAAAGGTACATTACTTGGGACATGTTGTTTCCAAGGAAGACATAACAATGGATCCAATAAATATTAAAGCTATCATGGAATGGGTAGCTCCTAGGAATGTGGATGAGGTTAGATCATTCATGGGGTTAACAGGTTATTATAGGAGGTTCATTAAGAAATTTTCATGGATTTCCTCTCCTATTGCATCATTGCAGAAGAAAGGAAAGAAATTTGAATGGATAGAGAAATATGTAGCTAATTTTGAGCAGTTGAAGCAATTGCTTACAAACACTCTAGTTCTAAAGATTGTAGATCTAGATAAAGAGTTTTTGTATGTACATATGCTTGCAAGAGAGGACTTGGTGGAGCCTGATGCAAGAGGGATAGGTGGTATGCTACGATTCAAAGGAATTGAATGAGCATGAGAAGAACTATGTGATTCATGATCTTGAGTTGGCAACGATCATTCATGCATTGAAGATATGGAGGAACTATCTTCTTGGCAAGAGGTTTGTGTTGGTGAGTGATCACAATGGGATGAGATACATGTTTGACTAACCTAATTTGAATGTCAGACAAGCTAGATGGTTGGATAATCTCAGTGAGTTTGACTTTGAGATCATGTACATCAAGCGTAAGGAGATCAAGGTTGCAAATGCTCTTAGTAGAAGAATGCAGGTAAATCACATAGCAACTATGAGTTCATATGGGACATATTTACAGGAATATATCTTACAGGTAGGACAACATGTACCAACAACTTAAGCACAAGTTACAATAGCAAGGTACAGGTGATCAGGATGTGGATTATCATCTTAGAGAAGATGGTTTGGTCATATTTAGGGAAAATGTCTATGTGTTGGAAAATAGTGAACTCAAGAAGCTTATCTTGAGGGAACTTCATGTTAAGCCATAATTAGGTCATCTAGGATGTCATAAGACTCTAACAGCTATGACGAAGTTCTACTGTCAGGACAGAAGGTAATTCCTCAAATGTAATTATGTTATTCATTTAGGTTGTTCATTATTATATACAAGAGGGAGTGACTGTTCAGTTCATCTCCTGATGACTCTCCATTTCTTCTATTACTAATTACAGTTGTTCACCCAATCCCTATGATTAGGTGTCAACATTCCCCCCTTTAATATGAAGAGATGTTGGCGAGTCCAAGCATTGTTCTGAATCTTTCAAGCTTTTCTCTTCCAAGTGATTTGGTGAAGATGTCTGCAATTTGCTCATTAGTGGAACAATGGCAAAGATGGATTGTTTTGGAATCAACATGATGTCGAATCAGATGATATTTTATATTGATGTGCTTTGTTCTATCATGGAAATTTGGGTTTTTGGCCAAATTTATTGCCGAGGTATTGTCAATCATGAGTGGAGTCAATTGTACTTGTTTTACCTACAAATCTTCCAGAATTTTCTTGAGCCACACAATTTCTTTTGTTGCCTCAGCTGCTGCCACATATTCTGCCTCTGTTGTGGAATCTGCTGGAACTGATTGTTTGCGTGATCTCTAGGAGACAACTCCTAATCTAAGACTCATAGCATAACCCGAAGTAGATACCCCAGTTTCTTTGTCTCCATCGAAGTCTGAATCAGAGTATCCAATCAAGTTGAAGTCGCCCACGTGTGTATACTTGATTCCAAAGTCTTGAGTTCTGTTCAAGTACTTTAGAACTCTTTTTGCAGCAAACCAATGTCCCTCACAAAGATTTTGCATAAACTTGGAGAGGATTCCAACAACAAACGAAATGTCTGGTCTGGTAGTAGTTAGGTAGTTTAGACTTCCTACAAGCTGTCTATACTTTGTTGCATCCTCAAATTCTTTTCCTTCAATGGATGTGAGCTTTAAGTTTTGTTCCATTGGAGTAGTCAGAGGATTACATTCAGTCATGCCAAATCTATTCAACAGATCTCCAATGTACTTCTTTTAAGAAAGGAATATGGACTTTAGATGTTGAGTTACTTAAATACCAAGATAGTAATGAACATAGCCCAAATCAGTCATTTCAAAACCTTTCCTCAATTCCTTCTTTATGGATGCAATGTAGCTCTCATTGTTCCTTGTCATCAAAAGATCATCTACATATACCACAAGATATACAACTATTTTTCCAACCTTCTTGACAAACAAAGTTGCATCATCAAGTCATAATGTGTGAAATTGAGTTTCAGAAGATGCTCAGTTAGTTTTTCATACCAAGCTCGCAGTGCTTGTTTGAGGCCATACAAGGATTTCACAAGTTTGCATACTTTATGTTCATGTACTTTTATAGCAAATTCTTCAGGCTGGGACATAAAAACATTCTCTTTTAGATCTCCATTCAAGAAAGCAGTTTTTACATCCATTTGATGGACTTTCCAACCGTTCTGAGCTGCTAGGGCAAAGAGTGTCCGAATGGTAGCCCATTTTGCTGTGGGGGCAAAAGTCTCCTCATAATCGACCCCTTCCTTCTATGCAAAACCTTTTGCCACAACCCTGGATTTGTGCTTGTCAAGTGAGGCATCAACTTTATACATGTTCTTGTAGACCCACTTGCAGCCAATTGGTTTGGTTCCCAATGGAGCATCAACCATCTTCCAAGTGCCATTCTTTATCAAGGCATCATACTCCTTTTGCATTGCTTCTTTCCATTCATCATGAGAAGTAGCTTCTTTGAAGGAAGTTGATTCAAAATCTGTAGACAAATTCAATTCGCAATCATAAGAAACATCCATATCAACAGGTGAATCAAAGTCATCTACATCACCTCCATTTTGTCGGGTTGAATTTCTAGTTCCTGTCTTTCCAACCTCATTAGGATGAACACTTTCAAGTGTCTTTGTCAGCCACTTTGGGGGACCTTTCTGAGATAGTCCAGGCTGGTCCGTTGATTGAGTTGTGACTGAATCAAGATTGAGTCTCCCAATTACGTCAATCACATCACTCAAAGTATCATCTGTTGTTGGAGTTTCATGTGGGGGAGAGATTGCTTCAGAAGAAGATTCCACAGGTTGATCTAGTATAGGAATCCCCCCTTCAAGATGTGGAATCTGATTATCAAATTCTTGAAATAATTTTGCATTTTCGAATCTATCCAAGTGATCAAGTTGCCGCTCAACAACATTGCCAGTTTTGGATGATTCAAGAAAGATTACATCTCTAGATACAACAAACTTTTTATTGACTTCATCATAGAGACGATATGCTTTGGAAGTGTTTGAATACCCCAAGAAGATACACTTACGACTTCTTGCACCAAGTTTGTTTCTATGTACCTTTGGTATCAAGGCATAACATGTGGAACCAAAGACCTTGAGATGCTTTACGGAAGGATGTGCCCATACCAAATTTCATAAGGAGTCTTGTTTCTAATATCATTAGATGAACATTTATTCTTTACATATACAACACATAGAACTGCATCAACCCAAAACATCAATTTTACATTTTTGAAAAACATCATGGAGCGCACCATATCTAAGATTGTCCTATTCATTCTTTTAGCTTCTGTTGGGGAGTATAAGGCACAATTGTTTGTTGTTTAATCCCATGTTGGCGAAGATAGTTTTCAAATTCATTTGAAGTGTATTCTTTTCCATTATCAGTGCGAATAAAGGCAATATGACATTGTGCATCATTTTCAATCCATGTATGAAAGTTCTTGAATGTTTGAAAAGCATCAAATTTGTTCTTCAAGAAATAAACCCAACACATTCTGGTGTAGTCATCAATAAATGTCATCATATATTTATTTCCATTTGCAGAACGAACAAGCATTGGACCACATAAATATGAATGAATGAGTTCTAGTTTTCTATGTGCTCTGGAATGTGAATCATGAAAAGATTGTTTGCTATGCTTTCGTAGAATGCAAGCATCACATTGCTTAATTTTCCTAGGAATTGTAGGAAAATCAGTAACACGATTTTTCTTCAACAAGCGGAGGCTGTCATAGTTCAAGTGTCCAAATATAGCATGCCATAATAAACTTGATGGAAATTTACCTTCTTCATAATGAGAATTGTATGAGAAATTTTGTGCACAAGCAGAGGTACCCTACAGCTTGAGAAGCCTTTCTTCTTCTATCCCCGTCATGACAAGTGAGTGGTATGATGCTTTTCTCACCTCAAGCTTTCCATCAAACATATGAATGGAGTGTCATTGCTGGCGGATGTGGACCAAGGACAACAAGTTTCTCCTCAGCTATGGGAGATATAAAATGTGATGCAGAAGAAAGTCTGGAAGACCAAGCAATTTAAGCTTGATTGTGCCAAGCCCTGATGGCTTGAGTTTTGATTTGTCTGCAAAGTATACCGCTCCATCAACATTGTCAGTAAATTGTTCAAAAATTTCTTTTCTAAAAGTCACGTGGCAAGTTGCTCCTGAATCAAGCAACCAATCATTTTTCTAGGAAGCAAGTGAAGCATTAAATAAGTCTTCATTTACTCCAATATTATAGTGTGCCACAACATAGTGAGCGGGTTCAGGTGCTTTACCTTTCTCTTTGTCATTAGTTTTACCTTTGGGTTGGTTTCTTTCCTGCTCAATTTTGTCCCAAGGAAACTTACATGTGGATGCATCATGTGATCCATCTCTTTTGCAACGTATGCAATGCAAATCTGACTTTTCTCCTTCAGAGTGTCTGCCCCCCCTGCCTCTGAAATTTCTTCCTCTTCCTCTTCGACCACCTATTCCTCTAGAAGAATCTTGAGAAAGATTCTTCTCTCTATGTGCAAGGCACACAACCTCTTCAGAAGACTGAGGAGCTGTCTTCTTCCCAAAAGCTTTCTCTCTTTTTGCAATTTTTTTCACAAGGGAGTCAAAGGTAATATCTTTGAGGTTTCCATTTGCTTGCAATGACTCAAGATAATTTGAACAAGTGGGATAAAGTGCCTTGAGAAAATCTATCAAAGGAATGTCCAGTTCAACATTAGTGGCTTTGATATCATGCATAATAGATTTTACTTATGATGCAAGAGCAAGAGGATCATCATTTTGTAAATCAAGGGTGAAAAATTTAATCATGAGTTGAACAACTTTAAGTGTAGAGTGTAGGTCATGGAGTTCCTTCAGCTTTTGTAAGGCTTCGAAAGCATTTGAAAATGGCGAAATATGGCGACTCACCTCTTCATTTACTGATGCTGCAATCAATGCATAAGCCTTGCTGTTCTTATTTTTCCAAATGGCGAATTCCTTGTCTGAGGTAGGTTGTTCTGGCTCTTTGTCTCCGTTTCCAACACAGACTCCTTTCCATAGCTCATTAAAAATGAGAGTGTGTTTGATTTTACGAGACCACTCAGGATAGTTCTCCTTCCCATTGAGAACCACTCCCACAATTGATATTAATGAGTGCATTTTAAAAATGTACTCTGCTGCCAATATATCAAAAAATACACTTCTGTTGGTTAAAAAAAATGTAGTTCTGGTGATTTTAAAAAAATGCAGTAAGGGGAGGTGGTATATAGGGGAGGGTTCAACGATTGACTGAGAGTCGACAATACGGAATAGTGTGAAAACAATGAAACAAAGTAATGTATATCAACAGCGTTTATGTATATGAAACACTGTATATGAAAACAGACAACGAAACAATATGTGCTGGACAACGTTGTTACATCTCTACCAACAACGTTAACTCTGTGGTAATGAAGAGGCACAACATACGCGTGGGGGAGCGACGGTGTGGGAGAGGCACGTGCGCTATGGGAGGAGGCCAGTATGGCGTTTACAAGGAGGTCGGTATCATGGATGTGGGGAGTATTATGATAGTAGTGGTGGAGTGATACCATAAAAGAAACCGAACATATTATGACAACAGCGGAGGAGGCCCCACTGTTATGAAATAAGTGGTAATACAAAAACTGTGCATTAACCGGACAACGTTAAACGTAATACAAAGCTGCCTCACGGTTATGAAATAAGTGGTAATACAAAAACTGTGTATTAACCGCACAACGTTCAACGTAATACAAAACTGTGTATTAACTGGACAACGCTCAACGTAATACAAAACTGCGTATTAACTGGACAATGTTCAACGTAATACAAAACCGTGTATTAATTGGACAACGTTCAATGTAATACAAAACTGTGTATTAACTGGACAACGTTCAATGTAATAAAGGAGCCAGGACTGGTGATGGCGTTGTGTTTAACTGTGCAGAAGTATGGAGAGTGGATGGAGAGGTATGTTGAGTTATGACAACGGGATATGAATGCATTCAACGTTTAATGTAAAACCACAACATTATATGTAATATCACAATGTTTAATCTAATCAGTTACCATTCCTTCGCCTGCTGCAAGAGCCACACCAAGGTCGCCCGAGTCTCAACCTTCCTTCCTCCTACGCACTATGGCAACATTCGGACACAGTCCTCCGTGTTACATAGTCCTCAACATTCCTTCGACTGCGTGGTTCAACCTTGGCAGTGAAGGACTGTAGTGGGTTAGCACAATGAGTAAGGAAAACCAGCGTATGCCTATGGGAGCATTACATAGGTTTGGACAGAGGCCAGCGTTTGGAGTCTTACAAAACATTTGGAGTCTGTGAATGTACACCAAATTATCACGCAGAGGGCAGAAATTAGAAAATGATAACAGGCAGAGAAATTGACAGAAATGACATAGTCTGGAGATGCTAGAAAAATGGCGTAAATGAGTTACAGGAGAAGAAAACTAAAAATAGAGGCTGGCTCTGATACCATGTCAGGCCAGGAGGTAACTCCTCAAATGTAATTATGTTATTCATTTAGTTTGTTCATTATTATATACAAGAGGGAGTGATTGTTCAGTTCATCTCCCGATGACTCTCCATTTCTTCTATTACTAATTACAGTTGTTCACCCAATCCATATGATTAGGTGTCAACATCTACGATTGGCCGAACTTGAAGAAAGAGGTGGCTAATTTTGTTGTGAGGTGTTTGGATTGTCAATAGGTGAAAGCAGAGTGTAAGCATCTAGGTGGTTTACTGCAGCCGATTTCGATTCCAAAGTGGAAATGGGAGGTCATTTCCTTGGATTTCATTACAAGTTTCGCAAGGAAATCTAGACAACATGATTCCATTATGGTTGTGATTAACAGGTTGATAAAGGTAGCTCACTTTATTCCAGTGAAGTCTACTAATTCAGTTAGTGAGGTAGCTTAGGTCTTCATCAGGGAGAATTGAGGTTAGATGGTATTCCTAAGAATATTGTAACCAACAAAGATGCCAAGTTCACTTATAGGTTTTGGAAGGAGTTATTTGCAAGTTTGGGTAAAGAGTTGGCCTTCGTACAACTTATCATCCGCAAATAGATGGAAAGATAGAGAGGGTCAACATAATTTTGGAGGATATGATGAGGATGTATGTTATGCACTAGTAGAGGAGGTGGAAGGAGTATCTTCCACTGGTCGAGTTTGCTTACAATAGTGGGTATCAGGAGTAACTGAAGATGAGTCTATTTTAGGCACTTTATGGGCAGATTTGTAACACTCCCATCAACTAGAGTGATCCACTGAACAGGGCACGATTGGACTAGACATGTTGGAAAAAATGGAATAGGAAATGTAGGTTATCAAGAACAATCTAAAGGCAAAACATGATAGACAAAAGAGCTATGCATATCATTATAGGGCGTTTAATGAGTTTCAATTTGGGGGAGCATGTGTACTTACGCATCAAACCCAAGAAGAGCCCCTTGAGTATTGGTTCGTGTGCCAAGTTGGCACCTTGGTATTGCGGGCCTTTTGAGATCCTTAAGAGGATTGGACCAGTGTCTTACAAAATTTCACTGCCACCAACAGTGAAATTCCATGATGTTTTCCATGTTTCATTGCTTAATAGATATGTGAAAGATGTTGATCATGTGATTGATTGGTTTGTATTGTAGGTGGAGAAAAAAGGAGAATTCCATATGGAACTCAGTGCATATTGCAACGAAAACAACTCATGCTCTAGAACTAAGCAATAGAGAAATTCTCAGTGCAATGGAAGCACTTTGGGCCTGATGAAGCTACATGGGAGATGACAGATCATATGCAGGCTATGTATCCTTCATTAGTAGTCGGTTGAGACAAAGGAGTTTTGATATATGTACATATCTATGTATGGTTGTTATTGTAAATACCACAATGAGCTATGTTGTAAAGCTCCAATAAGTGGTGTGGTTGTCATGTTGGTTTTTCTTTTCAGCAGGTTGCTCATTGTAAATATTTCATCAAGCTAAGTTATAAAGCTCCATAAGTAGTATGTTTTGGTTTTCAACAGTCTTGTTGGTCATAGGTGTCATAGAACACCAAGGACGGTGTTCCCCTAAGGGGGAGGGATTTGTTACAGCCTTAGGTTAAAATTTTGTGTAATAAATACAATAAAGGAAAAATAATACCACGGTCATGGGACAAGTATTCCAAGTTGAATGTTGTGAAAAAAATCGTAGTGGGTTTCACTTTTTGTTTAATATGGCTAAGGCAAGGAGGCATTAATTGACATTTATTCATGAAAATAAAGGAAAATAGGAGAAAAGGGAGATGAAAGGTCACAGGTTTGCATGAGAGGAAAATTGAAGAAAAATAGAAGAAATTGAAGAAAATAGAGGCCTCAATGATAAAAAGGTTTCTGAGGATCAGTTCACAACTTTTGTTGGTTTACCTTTTGTCAGTTCAGTTTTGGAGCTCTCTCTCTATTCTCTCATACTATTGCACACTTAGAGCATTCTTGGAGCACTCTAGCATTGGAGAAAGGAAGGCAAAGGAAGGATAAGGAAAGCAAAGGACAAGCAAGGAAGGTTGGATCAAGCAGCTTCAGCAGGAAGACTTGCAGGTAACAAGTTGCATGTGTGATTTCCTAGTTGGTTTGTGAATGCATGGTACATGCATTTGTGTATTTGGTTCTCTTGTTGTCATTGACATGGGTTTTTTGGGTGTGACAATGGTTTTAGCCTTACCTTTCCATTTCCAGATAGCTATGGTGTGATGGGGTTCTTTTATTTGGTTGAACTTTGGATTTCCTGAAGATTTTGGAAACAGGTGAGGTGGTCTTAGGAAAATTCCAAAGGGTTGGGGGTGGAGGTGGTTTAATCTCCAGGAAGCCATTGACATGTGGGTGGAGATGGGAAAATTACTCAAGGTATTAGTGAAGAAATTCTGAGGCATCCAAGCTTGTTTTGGGCTTAGTGATCTCTTGACCTGTTTTGGTGGGATCACAGTAGCTTGAGGGTGGAGGTGGTTTAATCTTTGGGAACCCCTAATTTTTTATGTTTTGGTTTGCTTATGTGATGTCTTGACCATTTTGGCAAGATCGCGGGAGCATGAGGGTGGAGGTGGTTTAATCTCCAAGAAGCGCTAGTTGTTTATGTCTTGAGTCCCACATTCATGCTTGGAATATGGCATGAGGGTGATTGGCTGAAAGAAATATTTGGTTCAAATCAACCAATGGTTGGGTGGTACGTGGAAGTCCCTAACTTGATTGGATTTTGTATATGTTAATAAGAGCTCTTTTTCTATTGTATTCTATGCGTACTTGTACTTGTTGTTATGTGGCTTTTATGGTTGTTCTATCATGGTTATTATTCTAGTTATATGTTAGTTATGAGCATGATTCCATAATAGGTTCTAGCTATGGCTCTTGATATGTTTGATTAGTTGATGAATGGCTAATGAATGCATGAGATAATAAATGTTATAGAAAATATTATGAGAGGGAATTAGACCTTCTTGGTGATTCTTAGATAAGTTTTAGACCCCTATGTTCAGATATGCATCCATGATCTGTATATTACATGTTCACCTTATGTTTGACAAAATAATTGTTATGGTTAGGCCTAGTTAAGTCAAGTCCTTGATCAAGTTTTGTATGAATGGATTTTTCCTAATGTTATTTATAATTCTAGAAAGTATAATTGAGTTCTGGGCAGTGGTTTGGAGGCTAGCCTGAAATGGTGGCTCAGAATCCGGGGCTGCATCCTTTGAACTGGAAGTTTTGGGCCATAACAATACCCTTATAGGCTTATTCATGTGGTTGGAGGCATATAACCACATGGAGGCCTTGTAATGCATGCGTTTGTGGGCCCAGGTCACTAAAAAGGTAATCCAACTTAGGGATTGGACACTTGGAGTGGTTGTTTGTCTCCTGAGTGTCTTGTAGCTTCCGAGGAAGGTTAGTAAAGTTTCAGTTTTTCGACTCCACTTCCTTAACTTTACTTAGGAGGTTGAGCCATGTCATAGTAACTCTTCTTCTCGTGTCTAGCCCAACAGACTGATGAAATAGGGTAAATGTGGGAGGAGTGGTTACAAATTTCTTCTCTAATGCACATTTCTCTTAAATATTGGGACTAACATAACTAGAATTAGAAATTAGCTCTATTAGAATTGAATATGGTTAGTTATTGATAATACCTTTCATCTTAATCACAGACGATTAGTGATCAACCTACCTCTTGTCCAACACAGCATAAATCTGTGGTAGATTCTGAGCCACATCCTTCATGTTCTCTTATTCTTACATATTATACATTCTTGGACCATTATGTTGTTGTTGAGGACAATCTCTCTGCTAGTGGTTTTCTCCACATGTCCAACACTACATAGGTTCTCTTATGAACCTCTTGACTCCAACTCCTTCAAGCTTAGAGAATTGGTCCTTATTAGCAATGGTGGTATTCTGTTGAAACTCACCCTTGGCAATACTGACAAACTTCACATCTCCTCTTCCTAACTAATGTCCCGCTGACTTTTCTCCTTTCCATTTAAAAATTGATTTTCCTTTTTCCTTCCAATCAATTTGACACTCATTCCTATGCTTCGATTGTTCATAGCAATACTTCATTTTCTTGATGGCATCCTCCAATATTTTAGGCTCATAAAATTCTATTATGTCCCTCGATGCCTATGGAAACCCACTAATATATCCTTGAATTTTTGTCTTCTCATCCTTAATGTAAGGTACACATGTCAACAACTCAAAAACTATGGTTGTATATTCATCAACTGCCAGTTGTCCTAGTTTGTGCCCATAAAATTCTTTGGCCTTGCTGTCACAGTACACTTCCAATAGGTACGTTTCCCATAAATACTTCTCAAATATCCTCTGGGGCAACACCTTCTCTTTGATATCTTTTACATTCCTCAAATCTTCCCACTAGATATCAACCTTTCCCTTCAAGCTGAAGATGGTTGTTCTGGCCTTCATGTTTTCAAAGTAATCATGAGCCCTAAAATACTTCTTCATCCATAACAATCATGCCTCTTCTTACTCAACCTTCTTCACCTGTCCATGAAATGTAGGAGGCTTTTCCTTCTTAAATTATTCTAGCATGAATTCTTTTCCTTTCCTCTTATGTTGATAATATCTTTTAGTTGCAACATTAGACAACTACTCATGACTACCTGACCTCCTCTCTAGAATACTTACTGGAGTTTCACCTCTCAATGTATCCTTGCTTTCATGCCTATGCATTTTCTTGGATGTACCGACTTCTGCACCATTAGTGTTCAATTCATGCTTTCCAAGTACTGATGGACTTTGCCTACCTTTATCTCATCCTAGGAGGCTGGCACCTAGATCATGTTGCCTCTACCTTTGCAAATTTTATAGGCACCATAATATAATTGTGTTTACTTATAATTGCTACTCTTGGGCCATGAAAATCCTTTCATTGTCTTCCTTATAACTTCTCGGCTCAACTCTTATGCTTCTTAGGGTGTTCGTCCAATCAGGTGAGTCTCCCTCTATCTTCTTTCCAATTGACTCTTCTTCCCGACAAAGCTTAAATCTATCATCATCGTGCTTCTCCATTTGATTGTTCATTCCCAATGTCCTCTTATGTACTATCATACACACATAGCTATTAGCAAAAAATATATAAATAATCATATTTACCATCACCTTGGAAAATTTTCAATAAGCATATGCTAGTATGAAACTCATAATCAACATGCTTCAAGCAACACACAACAACAATCACTATAAATTATTACACCTTGTAACAAAGTTCAAAATTTTTCCTCCATAGGTCCTGTATAGAACATTCACCCTTTCATTTAATTTGCCTTGAGTCTATCCAGTCAAAGTGTTGAACCTGGATGTACTGATATCGCTCTATAATTATCCCTCCCACCCCCTTGGAATAATCTATGCTAAATGGGAGGTGTTAATTTTAATAACACAAATTCCATGGTCTCACTATGAAATGGGGTTATAAAATTTCTTCTCACCCAAACTATGCAAAACTCACATTGGATAACACCACCATGTTCAGCTTTTTAACATCTTTAGAATGATATAAAATTTTCCTCAATTTGACCTCTAGATTGAAAGTTATGCCCATTTAAAGTTTGTGACCCTTAATCTTGCCACATCAACAAGGATATGCTATGTGGCACAACCACCTCATACGAGGTCCAATGTGGCACCCGACACGTTATAGTGCCCTTGTTCTATACCCTTAAGGGGTTTCCACTCCAAACATCTGTGATGCAGTGTGATTATCTCTGTCAAGTAATGGTGATAGTCTCCATCCCACAAATTTCTTCAACCCACACCCTGCGTATGGAATTCACAACAAGACATTACCAGGGGTCTGCTTTTCGTGATGACATGTCACCCAGCCATGTCAACAACCACGTTAGTACCATGTGGTGTTTTCCAAACCACGAAACCACTTCCATGTGTCACCTAGGTGCAACATCAGCCTAACCTCCACATCACCTGCTCCCACTCCATCTTGCTGAGGTTAGGGCAATGTCATCATGCCACATTGCATCTTCTGAGGGTGCCATGTGTTGCCAAAAAATCAGCACTTAGCCCTTCAAAGGGACATATCTAAATGCCACATATCATGTTGTTAATTTGCCACATAAACAACCTGCTATGTCACGTGTACACGTCATCCATGTTCCATGTGGCATCTACCACCTCAGCTTATGTCAAAGGTCCCATTGAGTCCTAGACTTCCATGCAAGGAAATTCTTTCCCATTTAATGACCATGACGGTTTTCTAGCATGCCCTTTGTCAACAATGCTAATGTGCCCATTGTTGGAAGAATCAATGTGTCACCTCCACAGCGCGATGGTAAAACTCAATGGTAAGTGTCAGACATTTCTCCATCCGACTCTTTTTATCGACTGTGCCCCCTTTCGGAAATTCCTCCTGAAAACCTTGGGATGATGAAACATGAATAGTCCACGACAAGTGATGGGAATTTTCACGTCTTGTGCTTTGTTAACTCCACGCTTTTGTAGTTTTACAATTATTCCTTTATAAATTATCAAGTCTCTTTCGACCCAAATACAAGCCTATTTTCGGCAAACCCAGGATTGAATTCTCGAGGACTTCAATGGCCTAGCATAGGTATTCTCACCACATGCTATGCAAGATTTCAGTTTTGGACCATAACCAGAAAAGAAAAGCGACAACCCATCAAACACAACATAAATCCACAAAATCTCTTAGCATGTTGTAGGTGTCACTTTAACACCAGAGTTCATTAGTTTTAAGACACAAAGACACCTTTTCCATTATAGCATACAACCCATGGTCTTACACACAGCACAACAATTTAATGGGATTTATTAAACAACTATACACAATATTAACCACAAGCCTTCCATAACCTTTGCACGACAACTGTTCAAGATATTCACACATATCATATAATGGAAATCAGACACAACCATAGTCAGCTAGTCATGTCAAACAATCAAACATATGCATGCAAGTAACTCTGCTATTAAGGAGCATATTAACATCACGGGGAACTACAAGTCCCTTACAACCATGATAAATCATTCACATAATCCTCACATTACAACACAAAATAATGTACATTCCTCATTGATAGTGTTAAGACACCCATTATCATGTAATAACATTATTCATCATTCATATTGCAGCAACATGCACAAAGATACAAGTAAGCAACTTCTCTCAATAAATGGATCACTGGAAACTGAGAGAGGGACTTCAAATCTCCTCCCAACAATAGGCCAACTACAATGGTGTCCTTTCTTGCAATTAACCACCCCCGAGCCAGATTCAAAGCTTGTGGAGTGTTTTTAAGGAAAATTCACATTAGTCAAGTCACAACACATGGGAATACAGGGCACATAGTGCCTCCACCTAAAAACCAAGAGTCCGGAGAGCACAATGTCTCCACCTAAACAATAAATTTAGGGAATATAGAGCACATAGTGCTCCACCCAACAATCACCATAGGAATCTAGAGCCCACAGAGTCTCCACCCGATTTACACTACCAGAATCCAGAAACCACAATGCCTCCACCTGATGGGTTTCATTGGAATCCAAATTCCACCTTCAAGGTATCTGCCTATGAAAACACCAAGAGAAGTCCAAGATTACCCAATGTCTCCACATACTAAGCAAGAGTCTAGAGTCCATTGCTGCTCTACCTTCTCAAGACCACAATTTCACCTTTCTTCAATGCCACTTAGCTAGCTTCCACACCTGAGATTACACAATTTCACCTTTCTTCAATGCTTCACATGCACTACTCACATGTTGTATTTCTTACTGCAGTGCTATCTCCACACTTAGGTCTTCTTGTGCACTCTTAAGCATGTTCGTACTTGCTCTTCCCACTCTACATCCCCCTTCGGATAATGCTTGAATCCCTTTTCTCCTTGTCTGTTTGTTCTATTGTGCGTTGATAAGGGCCAACACATCCCACAGGATTGGCTCTTCCTTTTCTTAGGCACCCACACATTAGTGTTTTTTCCTCAGTATAAAAGTCATAATTTTCATTCTTTCAAAAGGATTCAAATTACTTTTTGTAAATGGATATGCATGCATTGCTTGCATATACCCAGGTTTGAGACCTATAGCTGATAATTATCATGATATAATTACATCAAAAAATAGATATGTTTTAACTAATGAGACAAAAATGATAATTTCCTTTGACTTCAGCAAAAAAACCAACACACTGAGCTGATAAAATCTGAGAGTTTTCCAAGAAAAAATAGCTCTAACCTGTTTTGGTTTATCGATTTTAGCCATCAAATAATATCATGGGCAAAAAAACGAGCAAAAAAAGTACATATTTTTCTCCTAGTTGACTATGACATAAGGACTGTGATTATTTAATGAAACTAAAACACCGAAAGAAAAAAATGACCTCTCTATATACATTAGAAGTTGTTGGATGTACTAGAAAACATAACTAATTCAATGATGCTTGGCCTGTTCTATGAACTGTCGATGGTAGAATACATATGTGGAATCTTCACGTTGTTCTTGGATATGCCAAGGTCTTGGTCTATATTTAATCCTGATTTGGAAATTCGATTAGCCTCAACATTCCATTCCCTATAAATATGATAACGTACAAAGAAAGTGAATGAGTCTTTGAGCTGCCATAAATATCCTAAGATTGAACTTAAATGGAGGTTCTTGCAAACTTGTGCTCTATTTAACTAGTTAACCACTAGCATAGAGTCACCATAAACTTGAAGCTGATTGCAACCATTTTCCCTCCTAAAGACCAAGATATTTTTTCACATTAGTAGTTAATATAATGCACTATGAAAACCCATCAATACTTAAATTCAAAAGAGTGAAGGTAATTCTAATTGAATGGTTCATGAGGCACAATACTTGCTAAGGTTTTGCAAATGGGGTAGCATGCTAAGTGGTCTTGATTGTGGGGAAAACTCCAAAGTTAAGTGCGCTTGAGCCAAAGATGATCTGGGATGGGTGACCTCCCGGGAAGTCCTGGTTACCGGGTGCAAGCCCTGGAATTGATGATTGATGCCATGTGATTCATTTCACTAGTTTCAATCCCACTTCTTCACCCCCGTGAGCATCATCCGATGCAATGAGTGCTATGTGGACTATTCAAAAATCATGAGAAATTAGTTAGTTACGACTATGTCTCATGGAAATGATCATAGATGAATGACTTACATAACACATTGGAATCCCAAAAAATGATATCTAATATAATGCGCTGCGAAAACCCCTCAATACTTAAGTTCAAATTTATTATTGGTTCTCGAACCAAAACCCATTTTGGCATGGAAGGAATGGGTGGGCGACAGATAGAGGACATAACCCCCACCACTCTTGTTGGATGAGTAACTAGAAGCACCATCGATATAAGCCCACAACTTCAAAGGATCTAGGGATTCATCAAATTTTAATCTGGGAGGAGGAATGCCTTTTTCTTGGGGAAAACAGGCCAAAATTTCCAGAGATTCAACTTTTATTTGCTCAAGCATTGCTAATTTGTCCTGGAAGATAATCTTATTATTAACCAACCAAAATCCCGAGAGGGTGATGAGTGGAAGGGAAATGTTCAAATGTGTTGAAGGGTCATAGTGCTAATCTTTCTAAATAACTTCCAGATCACCCCCTTCCCATCTACAGTGGGGCCTTATCACTATTTTACACACATCCCAAACTTGCTTAAAGAAAGGACATAACATGAATATGTGCTTGATGATTTCTTCACCTCCCTTATAGAGGGAGCACTGCCCTGTAACGATGGTGAAGTGCTTTTGGAGAGTATCCCACGTGGGTAACTTCTTTTCCATTATGCACCACATGAATATTTTGGCTTTGGAAGGGCATTTATATTTCCATAGAGCTCTCCACTACCACGTCGGCTCATCATGAATTATGTCTACATTTAGGGCTATATACCCGAGTTTGGGGGTGTAGAATCCTACAGAGGAAACACTCCAAACCAGTTCATCCTCACGATTAATGATCCTAATGGGACTGTTAGTCAAAGAAGACAAGTAGTCTTTCCAAGTCTTTATAAAATACTCCTCTAGTCAAATCTCCTCAACAAATTTCCAACCTTGTCTCCAAATTGTGTTATTTTCTAGGCTATCTATGTGAGCTAACCTTGATATGCCTCTATCTCTTGATAAAAGAATTAGGGGCTAGGGGAGGATGTGTGCATTTCTACTTCCAAGACACGAGTTCAAACCAATTCTCACCCTCTCACCATTCCCAACTCTCCATGCCAATCCATTACCGATAAGATCAAAAGAGTTTATAATTGCTCTCTAGATGGATAAGATGTTTGACCTCAATTTATCCACCCTCTTGATCCATTCCTCCAGAGGGATTGGTGCAATATATATGAATGATGACTAATGTCCACAAGTTCTGCATTGTGATCAGTTTTTGGCTACATTTGATCGCCAATGTTGTACAAAACATGAAAATATTTTTAAACCCCCATCCACCAAGGAGCTTAGGAATTTCTACTTTCCTCCATTTGACCCAGAGGAGGACACTCTTTTCTTAATTCCTCGACCATAGGAATTTAAAGCATACCCTTCTGATCCTTTCCAGTGTTGATTTTAGAACCCAAGCTAGAGATATCTAGTAGACCAAGATTGCTTCTAGGACACATTTTATCAGTATTAGGCGTCTATCTCGTGATAACCATTTTAGGCGCCAAATTTTCAGCCTTTTCTCTATCTTCGTTTTGAGCAATAACCAATACACAAGAAAAAATTTTAAGAACTCCCCTAAATTTATATGTATAATAAATGGGCGAATCCTCGTGATACATAGGAAAAATGGAAGGTGATTTTATCAATAATATAATATGTATATATAATTTTTTTGGCGAATCTCTCACCAGATTATATTATCTTGTAAAATCAAAATGAATCTTTCACTGGACTATAAAATCTTGGCAAATCTTTCATTGAATAATAAAAATTTGTAATGTCTTGGTGATTCTTTTACTAAGTTATAAAACATTGTGAAGTCTTGGCAATTTTTTTGATAAAGTATAAAAACATATATGATAATAATAAAACATAGTCATTAAACTATAATATACCAACTTACATGTTTGGAAAAAAGAAACATAATTTGTTCTTCATATAAACAATGTTGCAAGCTTCAATGGGCGTGCTTGTCAAGGTTCTTAATGTACAATCTTGCATATCCCTCTATCAATTTTGATAATATTCCACCAAAAAGTTCTTGTATGTGTTGATCTTGACCACCACTTCTGTCGAGGTAGGAGAGATTAATCTTTTCTCTACCACTTTTGTCAAGCTATGACAGATTAATGTTTGCACAAATCATGGCATAAAAACACCCATTGAGTCTAAATATTTTGTTTACTAAAAATGCATAGGGACTTTTTATTGTTGAGAAATTTAGATTACATAATCCAACGTTGCATATAGCATGTGCATATGTAAAGACAAACTTTTGCCAGAATATGAATGCTTTGATAGAAAATGGTAGCACATCTCAAAATTCAAACAAATACAAAGAAAAGCATAGAGTCATAGAGCTCCATTCTTGACAATATAGTGCAACTGTGCAGTTCTGCATGTATGAAATGCATATAGTACACAACAAATGGCTCAAAATCAGCGCAATGCAAAGAACCAGAATCCACAGGCGGCATCAAATAAGTTGTTATTAGTTCTCACACTAAAACAGCTATAAGAGGAATTCTTTGGAGATTCTTCACAAAGCTAGGAGCTTGGCTTTCTCCAATTGTTATTATCTGTTTGTTGATGTCTACCATCCTATCAATTTTCTTTTTGAATTTTGGATTGTCAACATGTAAGACAACAAGAAAAAATCCTTATTGTAGTTTGGTTTGTCTGCATCAGTAAGAAAAATACATTTCTAAAATCCCTCCCACACAAAACATCACTACAACTCAATTTTAGACACACAAAACAACTTCTAAGTATTGTGATCTATATGAAGCTTCTAACCAACCTTAGTGATAACATGCATATCAAACTCTTTATATTTAGTCCAATGCCTTCATAAAATGTTGTCCTCTGGCAATCATTCAAGTACATTGTCACATATACCTACAAAAGGAAAGCAAGTGTACCTAGAAGAAATCATTCACACAAAATAAGAAACAGAAAAACATCCAATAAATATTGAATGAAAATAGAAGACATCATATTGCCTAGATCTTTAGGATATATTAGATGTAATTCAATATTAACTCACCAAGAGACAAAAACACCTTCACCAAAGCTTGACCTTCCATTCATTCAGAAACTGTGGTTGTGATTTCAATAAAACCGAGAAAAAGTCATCATGCCTATTCTCATCCTGGCACCAGTTCCCAAAGTACTTGAATATATGATACACTTGATACTCGGGGTTTTCTATTAGGTGCCTATAGATGGTAATACATCTTCAGTAATCGATCTTCTCAGATGAGTAAGTGGCATAGAATATGAAATTAGGCTTGAAGAAAGTATATTTGCATGCATTAGCTAGGAAACTGAGCTCTAGTGCAAGATTGAAATCTAATAAACCCTTGTTCAAAATCCTGTAACCCAATGTGTCAAAGATTGAGTTGACAAAGTCAATAAAACTTACAGCATAAAATGCAATTATAGTGGCAATTTTTTTTTTATTCCAAATAAATACTTTATCCAATGTAAGTTTTAAATGGAAATATATCCAATCTAGTAAACTGTAGTGCCAACAAACGTAGGTAGCTGTGAAAGGGGGGCATTTTTGCAGCAAAAAACTACGGCTTTAATCTGATAAATGTTGTCTACAAAGTAAGATAGCACACCCTTCATGGTGAGCTTCATCTCTGGACATAAGGGAAAATATATTAGCCAAAACTAGGTTGGTTTTCTGCAAATGAACATTTGTGTTAGGTCAGTTTCCTGCATACCCATTCACTAAGTCATCTCATAACAAGACACAAATAGATATTCATCAAATCCATTTTTTTTAACTCAATTGTTTCTTGTAATTCCATATCTATATCACACAAAGGCATCAAAATCACAGGCCAAGTATGTAACAAAAGCCATAAAACCATGCTTACTTGAGAGAAAAAGTGACTGTATTAACCCCTACATTTTATCTTATTTTTTAAGATGTCTAGATATTTGAATTTATTAAAGTTTACTAAATTAACAGTCACTCAACATATCATTGGAAAGAGGATAGACTCTGCGCCTGGATGTAAGGCGTACAGGAGAGAAGTCATTGTCAAATTGCTGAAAGCAACCACTTGTGCTTTTGGCTGCAACTTGACACAACCAATTTGGTAAATTTGCAGGTTGTGGGTAGGTGTTTGTAATCCTTTAAAGGAAGCATTACAGGGTTCCCATAAACAACAACTAGTGGAGGGGAATTCATAGGTTTAGCTCAAGGATACTATGACGGGGTCCATTCCAGGGTGAAAATGGTGGAGAACTGTTGACTGCCTTAGAGAGGCTCAAAATATGTGTTAAGAAACTTAGGCTTCTCCTTCATTCAAAGCATATGGAGAGAAATTCTTGGAAGACTATCTTGCTAACTGAGAAATGTTTTATTTGCAGGTTTGTTTGCTAAATTGTAAAGCCTTTTTCTTCTGAATAGAGAAAGAATGTATATTGAGTTGGATCTTTGTAAAGGTTGGACGAGGGTTAATTTTCTAGAGTTTCAAGGTAACCACTGGAACAAGACTCATCAAGTCTCCTGGTTACTTGCAAGTTACTTAGATCGGTAGAAAAACGAGGGGAGGACATGGTTAATCTCGTCAAAAGTTCAAACTCTTTATTACTGGGTGAGTTTGTGTAGGGTTTGGCTTATCCCTGGAAGACTCGTTGAGCATTTCAAGGTTCAACCTCATGCACTCAGTCAACAACCTATAGATTGAAAATTTCATTTAAAAAAATTACAACATTTCTTCAAGGGTTTCAGACTTATTTTTTCTTTTAGGTAGAAGAATTTACAGAGAGGATTCTCCATAAAAAAGAATCACAATTCACTTTTGTTTTTTGGATTTTCAATCCATGTGAAGAGGATAATTACTTGGACAAATTTTTTTGGGAATTTTGAAAGGATTGTGCAACGAAATTTCTGAAGATCTGCATTGAAGGTGTGTCGAGACTTGTGTTCTAGGCTAGAAGCCTTAACCATAAAAGATTTTCACAAAGGTTGGAAGCAATTTTTGGCTTATGAAAAGTTTGGATTTTTTTTTTGAAGCTTTATTGGTGTTTTTCTTTTTTCATAAAGCCTTAAGGATAAAAATAATGTTCTTTTCCTTTATATGGTATTAGTTGTAAATTTGTAATGCCTCCTTCCCTCTCTCAAGTGGGTTTAGGCATAATGCCTCCCTCTTGTCCCATGCCGTTTTGTAAATCCTTTGTCCTATCCCAAGTTGTTTTTAAGAGGGGATATTAGGATATTAGACCTTAGGAGTTGCTTAAGACCAACTTGGTCTAATGTACTATATTCATGTGTGCTTTGGTTATCCAATGGTCACTGTTCTATCTCATGCATAGATGCTCTGATGGTGCCAAAAAATAACCTGATAAAGCTCCAAAGCCCCATCCCCATCCATCCTATTAGGTTCACTTGTGTTATGTGTTGAAGAATCTTGGGCAAATAAGTCTAGTGTGATTCTTCGTTACTTGATAACAGTTTGTGGAGTCCTTTTACTTTTCCTTGTTAGCTTAATCTTCTTCTTCTTATTATTAATGCATGAGTGTGTACTTCATCAAACTGCTACCAAAACCATAAGAACAAGAACACAAGATATTAGCTCTCTTCCAGGGCCAAAACCTCTCTTCTCTTGAGAGGAAAACCCTTTAGTAAGTTTCTCTTATTGAAGATATTTATTGATCAATGTGAAACCCTAGACCCCTGACAATAATATCCTACAAGCACAAGTCAATTACTTTCTCCTTTCTATGCTTTGTTCCCCGACACTTCATCCTCCTCCTTCTGGCACTTCATTCTTCCTTGAACTTGTTCATAAACCTTGTTGCACTTGATCTCGAAGAGATACATTTGATGAGACCCTTTTCTTATGATGATTCTTTTCTTCTCTTCACCAATCAATGAACTTGTATGATTGTAATGGGAGGGTTGTTATGACAGTAGAGACAACCTCTTTACCTTCGCACGTGTGACTGTTTTCTTTGTGATGTTGACCTCTTCCTTCTTCGCTTGAGAGAGCTCCTTCTACGCTTGAGTGAGGGGCCTTATAGGCCTACTTAGATTTCCCAACCAATGCTATTATGTGACTGTGATGATAGTGTTGTAATGACCGCGGGAATAGGCTCTGTTTCTCGCACGTGTCATTGTTTTCTACCCTAGAAAACAATCCTCTTAACTTCGTCCTAGACTTCTCCTTGTACACTGCACTAAAGGCTCCCTTTCTTGTCACTTGATCACCCTTTACTTGCATATTTTCTTCGCTGATTTCAGAGATGGATTCTTTGCATTATAATGGAGTGGACAACCTCTATATATAGAGGACTGTCCCTCCTTTTAGTCCGACTTGACATTTATAATTCAGATTGCTTCTTTTGTAGGTGTCGTTGCATGGAGGAGACTTGTTGACTTTGCTTGGAGGTATTCTCTTGACTCTAATACATAAACATACAAGGTGTAACATGCCCTTAAGGTCTTCAACCTTTTCTTTTGAGTCCTTGACTCACCTATAACACTTAAACATGTTTTAGAACTATTTCAATGAGAAAGAAACTCATTGACATATATTATAGAAATAATATTTCTTCTCTTGAATAATTACAAATATCAAAAGTAAATTTATGAAGACCGAACCTAGTTATATTTCCTTCAACACTCCCTCTTAACTAAGGAGGTATTTGTTAAGAAATTTATGACAGAGAGATAAATTATTACTGATATTTACAGAGAGGAATAATAAAATAACCAGCTATAATACACATAATATTTATCCAGGAAAACCCCAAATCTGGGGAAAAACCCAACCCAATGAGATCTCATTAGAATTGGCCAAAACCCTGGCCAATCCGGCCAAGTGAGCCTTCACCGCTCACCTCCAGGCCTACATTACAATGAAGTATTCCTAGCCTTTTATAGGCTCCATTACATGCAATACCACATACCATAATACCATGATACACTATACCATGTGCCCAAAACCACTACTATTTAACTAAGTCAACCTTGAATCAAACCCCAAGTCAATTTTACCTAACAATTCCCCCTAAACTTAACTTGGGTTTCCTTGACTAAATCCAACCAAAACCTGCTAAGTGAGACAATCTTGCTCACTCTAGCCCTTACCCCCTTCAAAGTTTTTACCTGGGATTTGTTAAACCGAAATCCCCCTATTACCTACGTCTAACCTAGACTTTACTGGTAATTACCCAGGGGTACGCATGCGTTACCAGGTCTTATAGAAGTATGCCCATTTACATGCAAATTAAAAATTTCACTCCATTATAATATTTTTTTTTACCCTTGTTGTTGTCTTTGTACATATGACATCAATGTCCATATAAAAATAACCCATCTACCGAATTACATGGGTCACCAATCGCTATAACCACCAATTATCCAGGAATTCTTTTAAGGTACATGGTTCATCAATTAATTAATCCATGTGAACATATCCTTCTCATCCACTGAATCTTTCATGACCCAATAATGTGCAGCTTTGCTTCACAATCTATTGCTTTTGATCCAGATCGGAAAGTAAAACTCAATTATCTCTCTATCTACCAGGCCAATACAAACCCTTGGAAAAAAAAAACGTTCTTCTGAAGCCAACCTAGCTCTGATACCAGTTGTTAAGAAATTTACGACAGAGAAATAAATTATTACTGAGATTTACTAAGATTTATAGAGAGGAATAATAAAATAACCAGCAACAATACACATAAATATTATACACATAATATTTATCCAGGAAAACCCCAAATCTGGGGAAAAACCCAACCCAATGAGATCTCATTAGCATTGGCCAAAACCCTGGCCAATCCGGCCAAGTGAGCCTTCACCGCTCACCTCCAGGCCTACATTACAATGAATTATTCCCATAATTTTATAGGCTCCATTACATGCAATACCACAGACCATAATACCATGGGTACACTATACCATGTGCCCAAAACCACTACTATTTAACCAGGTCAACCTTGACTCAAACCCCGAGACAATTTTACCTAACAATATTCATACAACATTACAAGGTGTTTGGCTATGTTTCAATCTTGAAGAATTCACGTAAGAGAAACCAGATTTGCAATCCATCTGTTATAGCATCATATCAATAAACATTGTCATATTGCAAGGTCTTGACTAACAACTCCATCTCTTCATGAGATCATGAGCTACAATATTGGTGAGACCAATTATTTATAGACACCTTCATCATTATCTCTCAAGGTACACACCCACTTGGGTGTTCTCTGAGTATGACCTTCTAGAGCTATTCTTATATTGGGTTCCCAACCCTCCAAGAATATTGGTCCTATTGCCTACTCTTGTCTTGGATGCCCTATACATCCTCAAAGAGTATCAGATGCCAGATGATTACCTAATCCTCCCATTCTTTCTTTCCAAGTGAAGACAATAATGTTATGTCTATATTGTGTCTACATTTCCATTCATGGCCTTCATCTAGACTTACGATTGTTAGTCTTGGTCTAGTGCATGACCCATGAAATGGAAAAATACAATTGTCACTCCTTTATAATCAGGGGTGATCTAAAACTCCCTCTTGATTAGGGACTTGTCAGAGCTCCCTCTTAACTAGGGTCTCTTTCATTCATTAACAACTTCTTCTTGATGGGTCCTTCAACTACTTTATCTCCTTCCTTTCTTTGTTTTCATGAAGTCTTTGTTCTAACTTCTTCTAGGTAGGGCACCATCCATCGATCACTTACCTTCCTGGTTTGTCATGTCATTGCTTCCTTCACGGAAAGTGTCTTTCTTACCGTACATCAGGTTTTCTTGTCATCTGGCTACTCTGTCATCTATCCATGCTTCAGAATACTCTTCTCATGGATGCTTCATTTTATTTGCTAGTTTACATGCTTCGACCTAGTAACCCATCATGAATTCATCCTGATATTGCTTCAACATTGCTTTTTCTTTTGTTGGATGGCTTCTTCATCACGAAATATTTGTAGAGTAGAATAAGTTATCTGCATATTTCATATCTCCAAGGCCTTCATAGGTGTCAAGGGTCTTTCCTTCCTTTGTCAGAGTTGTCCTGCCTTCTTTCGAGAGATTTCTTCAAAGTATCTTGTTAGATAATGATTCTTGGTGATCATGGTGTTCTTCACATGCTTGATCTCTTTTTTCATTTGCTTATTCTTAAATAGATAGATCAACCATCTTATGCTTCTTGTGAGAGCATTTATTTATTTCTTGCTTCCTGGACCAATCAACATTTCTTCTTGCTTCATAGTCAACAATCTTATACTCCTTATGTGAGCATATTATTTTGTTGACCTTCATAGCATTGTAGTACATGCCTTCGAGCATGTCCTTGGTGAAAGAGATTCTTTCATACTTGATCATGTTATAGAACTATTCCCATGACTCAATAATATAAAAATGATAACATGACTAAACTTTGATGCATACATACCTCATCTTGATTCTCCTTTGATCATCTTAGCTTCATTTGGTTGTCCTTGGTGTGGCCCTTCTTGCTTCATCTTATCTTGCCTACATATCATCCTTTTCTTGAATCCCATGAATGGGATTCCCAATGAGACATCTGCTTTGGTTTATGAACCTTCTTTTGAAGATTCCATCATAGGATCTTAAAGACCCTTGCCTTGCAAATGTTTATTTTCTTTTGATGATGGAGGTCTTCTAAGATTCTTTTTCATGATCAATTTTCTTTCATAGTGGATGAGGTCCTATTCTAGGTATGCTCCTTCTATATGAATATCTTGAGCTATGTTCATCATGCTCCTATATTCTAGAAGATATTTCTAACCATGCATTTTTGTTCTCATTTATAAATGTTATTTCTACATGAGTATCTAGAACTCTATGTACTTCATTTTTCTAGATTCTAGAAGATGTTTCTAGCCATGCAATTTTATTTTATTCCTACATGCTCCTATCCTACTCAAAACTTTGAAAGAAGACTTGAAGTAAAGAGTTTGACCTATCCATAGTAGAGATTTGGAGAATCTTCCTTTTTTTGCTTCTTTTCTTCTTCTTTCACCTCATGAGTCATGTGAGATTCTCCCCTCTTTCTTTTGTTGTTGGTGTCATTCTTAAGCTTAGGAAATTTCCTTTTGTAGTGTCCATATTCTTGGCATCCAAAACATTGGATTTTGGACATGTCTTTGTTGTTTGTTCTTCATGGATAAAATTAGCAAAATTTTCCCTTTGTCTTGGCCATGGTAGCAAATTCTTGCTCCTTTGATCCCACATCTTCCTTTGCTTTAAGTCTGGTTTCCTCTGTCATACATAGAGACCACATTTCACTAAGTGTGGTTGCTTCCTTCTTGGCATATATGCTTGATGTAAAGTTTCCCCAATCCTTAGGTAGAGCATTGAGTACTACAATTTTCATCTCTCTGTCAAACATGACTTCCCGAAGGTCTTGAAGTTGATCTCTCATTTCATAGATTTTCATGAAGTAGGGAACTATTCCTTCCTTTTTTATCTTCATCTTGTACAATTCATTCCTTAGAGATATTACTTCTCCGATTGTGGATACCGAGAATAGCTCTACTAGCTTATCATAAATTTCTTTTGATGTTTCAAATTTGGAGACATAAGGAATGAAAGAGTCTTTGATTGATTCTATTAGAATCCTTTGTGATATTGTCTCATTCTTATTGTACTTATATAAGGCTTGAGTTTGTTCCTTAGTAGGGATAGTGACATTCCCTTTGACATGTTATAGAAGTTCATTCTCCTTGAGAAGTAAACCGGTCCTCTTCTTCCATGCAAAAAATTTATTGGTACCTACCAATTTATTGATTTCCTTGCAAAAAGACATTGATGTATATTCAGAAGGGGACATGTACTTAATTGATAGATTTTGAGAAGTAGTGAATTTGGTTTCTCCTTGAAGACTTGATGGCTTGCCTTCCTAGGATCTTGATGTTCTTTAAGTTTACTTCTCCAAGTTCACTTGCTTGATGATGAGATTTGCTTGATAACTTGTAGCTTGATGTAGCTCCTGCTTCAACCTGCTCTTCTTTGTAGGTGCCTTTATGTAAGGCTCTTCTTCTTGCTATGTATACTTCCATGAGGAATGATGGATTGGAGACCTTATTTTACTTGAAGTGAATGAGACTTCTAGGCTTGATGCTTCAACCTTGTAGATGTCCTTCCTTGATAAGTGTTCTTGAGTTTCCCTTTCCTTGATGTGTTACCTTAGCTCTGATACCATGTTGAAGAATCTTGAATAAGTGTAGTGTGATTCTTCGTTACTTGATAACAATTTGTGGAGTCTTTTTAGTTTTCCTTATTATCTTAATATTCTTCTTATTCTTATTAATGCATGTATGTGCACTTCATCAAACTGCTACCAAAACCATAAGAACAAGAACGCAAGATGTTGGCTCTCTTCCAGGGCCAAAACCTATCTTCTCTTGAGAGGAAAAATCTTTAGTAAGTTTCTCTTATTGAAGCTTCTTATTGATCAATGCCAAACCCTAGACCCCTGATAATAATATCCTCCAAGCACAAGTCAAGTCCTTTCTCCTTTCTGCACTTTGTTCCCTGACACTTTGTCCTCCTCCTTCTGGCACTTCGTTCTTCTTCCAACTTGTTGGTAAACATTATTGCACTTTCTCTAGAAGAGATACCTTTGATGAGACCCTTGTCTTATGATGATTCTTTTCTTCTCATCACCAATCAATGGACTTGTATTATTGTAATGGGAGGGCTGTTATGACAACAAAGACAACCTCTTTACCTTTGCACATGAGACTATTTTCTTTGCGATGTTGACCTTTTCCTTCTTCCCTTGAGAGAGCACCTTCTACGATTGAGTGAGGGGCCTTATAGGCCTACTTAGATTGCCCAACCAATGATTTTATGTGAAAGTGATGATAGTGCTATAATGACCGCAAGAAGAGGCTTTGTTTCTCGCATGTGTGACTATTTTCTACCCTAGAAAACAATCCTCTTAAATTCAACCTAGACTTGTCCTTGTACGTTTCACTAGAGGCCCCCTTTCTTGTCACTTGATCACCCTTTACTCACATCTTTTCTTAAATGATTTTGGATATGGATTCTTTACGTTATAATGGAGTGGACAACCTCTAAATTTATAGGATTGTCCCTCCTTTTAAGCCGACTTGACATTTATAATTCAGAGTGCTTCTTTTGTAGGTGTCGTTACATGGAGGAGACTTGTTGACTTTGCTTGGAGGTATTCTCTTGACTTTAATACATAAACATACAAGGTGTCACATGCCTTTAAGGTCTTCAACCTTTTCTTTTGATTCCTTGACTCACCTACAACACTTAAACATGTGCTAGACCTATTGCAATGAGAAAGGAACTCATTGACATATATTATAAAAATAATATTTATTTTCTTGAATAAGTACAAATATCAAAAGTACATTTATGAAGACCGAACCTAGTTACATTTCCTTCAACACTATGTTAAGTAGTTCTCCCTTGCATCCACATTCTAATGTGTTGAAGGGGCCATTAACTTCCCCAAATGAAAGAAATTGTTGCCAAAGAATCATGTCCTCTTCGATTGTGAACATCCTAATAAAAGTGATTCTTAACTCCACCTCTTAATCGTTAATAGGAAGCAACTCTTTGGAACTCTTTTGAGAGCACACGATTTGGCTATTTGCTTACTATTTCCTTGTTTATCAGCGGCCATTAGGTTGGGTCCATAATAACTACCTTTAGGTATACTATGGTGTCTAAAGTTAGCTCTTGATTTTTGTATATGGAAGTTGAAACTTAAATTATATAAGGAAGATATATTTTGTTTAGGGCTACATGTTACCCTTGTTTTTGTATAAAAAATGTGGAGGAGGATATCTAAATATTAATCTGTCATTTCCAGAAATGATCTTTTGAGTCCTAAAGTAATTGAGGGATCTGTTAAATGTCTTCTTCCTCTCTTTGTGATTATAAATAAGTGTTGGAATTAAAAGGCCTTGTAATTTGTTTTTTGGACTAATATATTTTTTACGTTCACTATAAATCAAATTTGAATACTTTGCTTTCAGTTTTGCAGTAGATGAGTTAGGACTAAATCCTTTTTTTCAAGGAAAACATTGCAAGGAAATTGAAGGGATGCTTCCCTGCATTCATGGATGGAACTTCTAGTAGAACCATCCACATATACTAGTGCACCTAACCCAGTGGGACTCAAACCAGGTGTCTGCTGACATGGAACTAGCTAATGACCAAAAACATTGGCAACAACCAGTTGAGCTAACCCCTTGGGTTTTGTTAGAATTAAATATAACAACTAACTACAAAAAAATATGGAATTTTCCATTTTGATTGCTTTATCAATATTTGCCAGAGTTCACTCTGATTTATTTTTATGAGAATATATTTCATCTTACTAGAAGATACTGCTGGTCTGAAGAATGTATACTTATTAATGTCTTGAATTAATATCTCTCCAATGAGAAAAATATTCTTGATTCATCTTATTAGTCTAGCAGACACTGATTCCACAAATGGCTCCAACATTTGAAGTAGGAAAAGGATAATTACAAAAACAAAAATTGAAGTTCATAAATTTTCATGAAATCAATTGTTTCATGAAAACTTGAATCTGGAAAAGATGTACTTCCATTGAACTTAGGATTTCATATTTATGACTCTCTATAAGATGATTACTGGCAAGGCCCATACCAAGATGGTAAAAACAAATGGAATACACAACACCATACAAGTCAAAGCAAAGATGTCCATCATCACCCATACTCTTTCAACTTTATATTGACGAACTAGAAGATCTCATTTCAAAGTGATACAGGTGGTTTCCTTCTCTATGGGATTTCCATCGGAAGTTTGCTGTGTGGATGACATTGTCCTTTTATCCCACATAATCATAGGACTCCAAAATCATCTAGACACTTTCAGCTCATTCTATGATAGTTATGGCCTTTAGGTCAACCTTGCAAAATCAAATATTTTGGTTTTCAACATGTCTGAGAAGGAGGCATCTAAAACTACTCTCACCTATAAATAAGAGGAGGTAGAAATGGTGACATCCTACACTTACACTAGAGTAGTATCCTCTGGCCCATCCTTCAGTGTAATCCTAACAACAAAATCAAGGTGGAGTAGAGGATATGAAGGATCAAAAACACTATAGAAAAAATGTTTCCAGATCGACTTCCAAGATATTTGGGCTTAGATCTTCCTCTTCCATACCTTAGTGACACCTTCTCTCTTTTACAATTGTGAAGCTTGGAACCTATTCCTAAGTGAAATAGGATGGAACTACTTGAGAGAGTACTCATTACTATGCTCTCAAAGTATATTCATGCAAGGAAAACTATCTCACACTTTTAGCCCCTCTGCACTTCCATGGTTTTCCATGTTATGACCATGCTACATAGGATTTGTTGCATGGCAGACTCCCACTCAAGCCAAAACAGATATCCTTACAGCTATCTAATTCTCTATACAGCTTGCTAGACAAAGTATCATAAATAGTTGGCATGCTAAATCTTCTTCTTTGCTCCAATACTTGAACATTGATATCGAATTTCTTATGGCTCAAATATTTGTTTACAATACAAGGCAATAGATGTATTGCCCTACTCCTTCATGAGATGCTTCACCTTTGACCATAGGCTCTAAGAGATGGATCTTTCCACATTGTTAATTCTAGGTTCACTACTTGTTATTTTTACCTTCAAAATGATTTTGGTGACAAGAATCATTATGAGCAGATCTACCAGATTTATTACGTAGGTGGACATTAGAAATATCATCACATGCTTCTTTTCAACATTGGATGATATGAGAGATTAGGGTTAATGAAATTGTTGGCCTAGGGCTTCCTCCTTAGCACCCTCTAGACCCTTTCCCAGTTTGATATTTTGGGTTTCTCGGGGTTTTATTATCCCTGTCTTTTGGAAGACTTCATATATTTAATTCGTTTGCATTTCTTCTTAACAGTCACCAAATAAATTTGTATTTCCAATGACAACTTCAGAAATAAAATGCAATAGAAAAATAGACATTTTCACATTCAAAACTTGAATTTACAGTGAATAATTTAGGAGCAAATAACCTAGTGATGAAGACAAACAACACTACTAGATGCATATACAAAATATCAGCTCATTGGAATAGCCCTCCAACTATGGTGTGTGATATACGCTACCGAGAAAATGCATGTACAAGTTCACCTTTGATATTAGCTTTATGGTTCGAAGCATAATTGTCTAAGAGGTAGTACACTGCCTAGAATGTGTCTCTAGAAATGATGAGCGCACAAGATTATTATTCTAGTGATCAAAACCCGAGTATTATGAGGTTCAATAAAAAAAAAATCCTTATTTGAGTGCAAAAAACCCCCTTATTGAGTAATTTCTTTATCAAGAAAAAAACAGGGCCACTTTTTAAACCATATATCTCTTTGAAAAGATAAAATCCCCAATATTATAGTGCAATATATCAGAATATATACATTCATTTATCCAACAACATCCACCATATCAGTGGTCCATGATAGACTAACATAAACAATTTGTTCTCCACCAGCACCCAATATTTTCAAAGCTCTAATGCAGATGAGAAAGTTCAATCCATACATCAATAAATACAGAAGAAAGGCCAAATCAAGAGAGTAGAAAGGCAGGAAATTACACGATGCAAATAAAAATGCGAAAATTGCAATATATAAGAAAGTGAGAACAAATTGGAATGTTGATCCAAGTTTTAGAGAGCAGGAAATGTAGCCCATTCACATATAATACAGAGAAAGTGATTACATATGAATACATAAATAAGTACAATAGATTTGTGGTTGATACCCTATATCAAAATTGTAGATTAAAACAAAAATATATAGGATCTACCTTTACAAGTGATGTCTCTTCGACCTTGTTTCAATTGCACCTAGTGTCAAAATCATACTACCTCCTGTTCATGATTTACCACCAAAATGATTATATCCCGAGACTGCTGATACTAGAAGTCAGAACAACTTCCAAAATACACAACTCCTTTATGACAATCTGTTAGGCACTCATGGCATTAGCGAAATAGGTAGGAGAAATTTGCTATAACGATATTTATATGGATAATAGCATCTAGTCATATAGGTTGAGAGATTTGAACACCCTAAAAAATGCATATGGCATAAGCATTCAACATAGTCAGAATTTGTAATAGACACTGCTCTCTCATATAAATAACAACCTCGAAGAGAGGAAAATTTCAGAGTGAAATGTGAAGAATATCAATAGATCAACTTGTTTTAGACAAATTTCAAAGCCTAAGCTGATTGAGAAATTGTTGTGTGGAGTCTTCATTATCTAAGGAACTTGGGTCTGGGTTTTGTGGTAAAGTCCTCCACACAGGTGGAATAGAGCAAATTGGTATAACATATCAAATTTGAACTACCGGTGCAGTTTGGAGTGGAGAAGGCACCAAATTGGTGTCATTTCTTAAGAATTTCGAATGAGGCCTTTGATAGGGAGGGGCTAAGAAAACTGGTATTGATTCCTTATTGTCATAGTTCCAACCATTGATGAAGGATACCCATAGTATCCAGGTGCTAAAAAGGATGACCCATGTTGAGGAATAGTTTGTGGCATCCATTGTTATTGCCTCTACTGTTGCTGTAGCTCTTGTTGCCTATGGAAACCCCACTATTGCATTGAATTAGACCACGGTGACAAATTAGTAGAAGCAAATTTTGCAACCCAATCTGATACATTTGAAATGCCCAATGTAGGAATGTTGTTTAATGTTATCCCTTGGGAGAACACCTTTAAGCCATTTCTCTTCATCTCTCTCATGTTCTTCAAATGGGGTGGGGCACTTGCTAAAATGCTCTTATATGTATAGTTCTAGCATTTGCACAAGCTCTGTTTGCTACAATAGCTTCCCTAGATAGTGCTAATGGTAATGGCTCATGCAGAGAGCTACCATCATAGTCACCAACATGAGATATATTAGATGCAATAGCTTCCCTTGAGATAGAGGAGGATGAAGGTGAATCGTAAAGAGAGACTGATATATTCCTCTGCGGAAAAATATACCTAATTAGGGGCAAAATCATGACCTAGACGATGGTAGAGAAGGACGATGCAATTGCTGCAGACAATGATGATTGTGACTAGAACTAAAGCTTGAACAACCTTTTGTGGGCAAATCAAAAGAAACCCATTGTGATGCTCCTTCGACCCAGGGTTCATAATGTTGGTGTTCAACAAAATGACTACTATTCTCTCTCTCTGGGTGAGCATCTTTCTCTTGGATTTTTATTGTTGTTGTTTCAACTATTGGGACAATGTTATCTCCTTGGACCTATGTTGTGCAAATGCTCTGGAAATAATGATTTTCTTCTGCTTATCTTTACATTCTCCCTTTGCTCGTGTTTGTGAGAAAAATCCAAGTTGGTGTGCTACTACAATCCCACAAAAACCACTAAAATGGAATGGAATACACAACACCATACAAGTCAAAGCAAATATGTCCATTGTCGCTAAGGTCCCATACTAATTTCAACTTTATATTGACAATTTAGAGGATCTAATTTCAAAGTGATATAGGTGGTTGCCTTCTCTATGGGATTACCATCGGAAGTCTGTTGTGTGGATGACATTGTCCTTTTATCACACATAATCACAGGACTCCAAAAACATCTAGACACTTTTAGCTCAATTTTTGATAGTTATGGATTTCAGGTCAACCTTACAAAATCAAATAATCAGGATTTCAACATGTCTGAGAAGGAGGCATATAATATTACTCTCACCTATAAAGAATAGGAGGTAGAAATGGTGACATCATACACTTACACTGGAGTAGTATACTCTGGCCCATCCCTCCGTGTAATCCCAACAACAAAATCAAGGTGGAGTAGAGGATACGAAGGATCAGAAATTATATAGAAAAAATATTTCCAGGCCAACTTCGAAGATATTTGGGCTTAGATCTTCCTCTTCCATACCTTAGTGACACCTCTCTTTTACAATTGTGAAGCTTGGAACCTGTGCCTAAGTGAAACATGATGGAACTACTTGAGATAATACTCATTACTATTCTCTTAGAGTATATTAATGCAAGGAAAACTATCTCACACTTTTGGCCCATCGACACTTCCATGACTTTCCATGTTATGACCATGCCGCACAGGACTTGTTGCATGGTAAACTTCCACTTAAGCCAAAATATATATCCTTACAACTATCCAATTCTCTATACAACTTGCTACTATATCATAAACAACTTACATGCTATATCTTCCTCTTTGCTCCAAAACTTGAACATTGATATCGAATTTCTTATGGCTCAAATATTTGTTTACAATATAAGGTGATAGATGAATTTCCCTACTCCTTCATGAGATGCTTCACCTTTGACCATAGGCTCTATGAGATGGATCTTTCCACATTGCTGATTCTAGGTTCACTACCTATTATTTTTACCTTCTAAATGATTTTGGTCACAACAATCATTATGACAAGATCTACCAGATTTATTAGGTAGGTGGACATTAGAAATCTCATCACATACTTATTTTCAGCATTGGATGACAAGAGAGATTAAGGTTAATGACATTGTTGGCCTAGGGCTTCCTCCTTAGTGCCCTCTAAACCCTTTCCCAACTTGATCTTTTGGGTTTCTTTGGGTTTTACTTTCTCTATCTTTTTGTGGTCTTCATATATTCAATTCTTTTACATTTATACTTTATAGTTACCAACAAAATTTGTATTTCTAATGACAACTTCAGAAATCCAATGCAATAGACAAATGGACATTTTCACATTCAAACTTGAATTTATAGTGAACAATTAGGAGGAAAAAACCTGATGATGAAGACAAATAAAATTACTGGATGTATATACAAAATATCAGCTCATTGGAATAGCCCTCCAACTCTGGTCTGTGATATACACTTCCCAGAAAATGCATGTATAGGTTCACCTTTGATAGAAACTTTGTGGTTCCATGCAGAACTATTCCCAGAGGTAGTACACTACCCAGAATGTGTCTCTAGCAATGATGAACACACAATAGTATTATTCCAATGATCAAAACCAAAGTATTATGAGGCTCAATACCAAAAAAATCCTTATTTGAGTGCAAAAAACCCCCTTATTGAGTATTTTCTTTATCATGAAAAAATTAGGGCCACTTTTTCAACCATATATATATTTGCAAAGATAACATCCCCTATATTCTAGTGCAATATATTAGTATATATAGTCATTTATCCAACAACATCCGCGATAGCAGAGGTCCATGATAGACTAACATAAACAATTTGTTCTCCACTAACACCCAATATTTTCAAAGCTCTAATGTAGATGAGAAAGTTCAATCCATACATCAAGAAATACAGAAGAAAGGCCAAATCAAGAGAGTAGAAAAGCAGGCAATTACATGATGCAATGAAAATATGAAAATTGAAATATATAAGAAAGTGAGAAAAATTTGGAATGTTGATCCAAGTTTTAGAGAGCAGGAAATGTATCCCATTCACATATAATACAAAGAAAGTGATTAAATTTGAATACATAAAGCAGTACAATAGATTTGTGATTGATACCCTATATAAAAAATTGTAGATTAAAAAAAAAAACATAGGATCCGCCTTTACAAGTGATGTCTCTCCCACCTTGTTTCAATTGCACCTAGCATCAAAATCATACTACTTCCTGTTCACAATTTACCACCAAAATGATGACATCCTGAGACTGCTAATACCAGGAGTGGGAACAACTTCCAAAACACACAACTCCTTTATGGCAATCTGTTAGGAACTCATGGCATTAGAGAAATAGGTAGGAGAGATCTGCTACAACGATATTTATATGGATAATATCATCTAGTCATATAGGTTGAGAGCTTTGAACACCCTCAAAAATGCATATGACATAAACATTCAACATTTTAACCTCATAAACACAACATGGAAAAGTAGAGTCAAAATCTGTAACAGATATTGCCCTCTCATATCAATAGCAACCTCGAAGAGAGGAAAATTTCAGAGCGAAATGTGAAGAAAATCAATAGATCAACTTGTTTTAGACAAATTTCAAGGCCTAAGCTGATTAAGAAATTGAAGCGTGGAGTCTTCATTATGTAAGATCTTGGGTTTGGGTTTTGTGGTAAGGTCATCCGCACAGGTGGACTAGAGAAAACTGGGATAACATATCAAATTTGAACTACCAGTGCAGTTTGGAGTGGAGAAGGCACCAAATTGGTGTCATTGCTTAAGAAATTCGAATGAGGCCTTCGACAGGGAGGGGCTAAGAAAACTAGTATTGATGTCCTTATTGCCACAGGTCCAACAATTGATGAAGGAGACCCACAATATCCAGGTGCTAAAAAGGATGACCCAGGTTGAGGAATAGTTTGTGGCATCCATTGTTGTTTCCTCTACTGGTGTTGCCTATGGAAACCCCAAGATTGAATTGAATTAGACCATGGTGACAAATTGGTAGAAGAAAATGTTGCAACCCACTCTGATACATTGGAAATGCCCAATGTAGGAATGTTGTTCAATGTTATCCCTTGGGAGATCGCCTTTAAGCCATTCCTCTTCATCTCTCTCATGTTCTTCAAATGGGGTGGGCACTTGCTGAGATGCTCTTCTATGTACAATTCTAGAATTTGAACCAATTCTGTTTGCTACAATAGCTTCCCTAGACAGTGCTAATGGTAATGGTTCATGCATAGAGCTCCCATCATAGTCACCAACATGAGATCTATTAGTTGCAATAGATTCCCTTGAGATAGAGGAGGATGAAGGTGAATCATAAAGAGAGCTCGACATACTCCTCTACGGAAAATTAGTCCTAATTAGGGGCAAAATCCTAGACCCATGCAATGATAGATCAAGTCGATGCAACTGCTATTGACAATGATGATTGTGGCTATAACTGAAGCTCAAACAACCTCGTGCAGGAAAATCAAAAGAAACCCATTGTGATTCTCCTCCAGCCCAGAGTTCATAATGTTGGTGTTCAAAATAATGGGTACTACTCTCTCTCTCTGGGTGAGCATCTTTCTCTTGAATGCTGAGTGTTGTTGTTTCAACTATTTGGATAATGTTATCTCCTTGGACCTATGTTGTGCAAATGCTTTGACAATCGTGATTTTTTCCTGCTTATCTTTACATTCTCCCTCTGCTGGTGTTTGTGAGAAAAATGCAAGTTGGTGATCCACTACCATCCCACAAAAACCAATAAAATTAGCATATACAAATTAGACATACTAAACTATTTAGTAGCAAGGCAGAGAAACAAATGGAATACACAACACCATACAAGTCAAAGCATAGATGTCCATTGTCTCCTAGGTCCCATATTCTTTCAACTTTATATTGACTATTTAGAAGATATCATTTCAAAGTGATACAAGTGGTTACCTTCTCTATGGGAATTCCATCGGAATTCTGTTGTGTGGATGACATTTTCCTTTTCTCCCACATAATCAAAGGACTCCAAAAGCACCTAGACACTTTCAGCTCATTCTGCGATAGTTATGGCTTTCAGGTCAACCTTGCAAAAATCAAATATTCAGGATTTCAACATGTCTGAGAAGGAGGCATATAACACTATTCTCACCTATAAAGAATATGAGGTAGAAATGGTGACATCCTACACTTACACTGGAGTAGTATCCTCTAGCCCATCCTTTAGTGTAATCCCAACAACAAAATCAAGGTGGGGTAGAGGATATGAAGGATCAGAAACACTATAGAAAAATGTTTCAAGGTCAACTTACAAGATATTTGGGCTTAGATCTTCCTCTTTCATACCTTAGTGAAACCTCGAAGCTTGGAAACTGTGCCTAAGTGAACCAGGATGGAACTACTTGAGATAATACTCATTACTATTCTCTTAGAGTATATTAATGCAAGGAGAACTATCTCACACTATTGTGTATGGAGCATGATTGTTCAAAGGTCTTTGTTTCAGCCGGATGTACACCCTAGGAAGTCTTGTACACCCCTCCACGCGGGGGGGACTTGTCCCCCCGCGGGGGTCCGGGGGCCAGTGGTCCCCCGGCGGGGGCTCGGGGCCAGCGCCCCCGAAGCTAAAAACAAATGTAAAATTGCCTTGTAAAAGTATAGTAATTTCTAGTCAATCTGGGCTGTTCATTAGGCAGATGATCTGACGGTAGAACTTATGTTTAGTTTAGGGTTTTTTGCCCTAGAAGGCAACCCCTCTCTTTGTATGAGGGTATTGTATTTGAGGCTGTGAAATAGATGTGTATTCTGTGAGCGAGAAACAAAGAGGTGATACTGTGAGAGAAAATAGAGGATATTACAGCGGATTTGCTGTAGGTTGTGTCTCTTCATTTTGCTGGATAATAGAAAGGAAGGACTGGCTGTTCGGGGTGGACGTAGCCCAAACTGGGTGAACCATGTATATCTGTGTCTCTCTTGTTTTGTGCATTTTCTGTGTTTATATTTCTGCAATATTTTATGTGTTCCATTGCTCCGTAATATATAATTTTCTAACACACACTTTTAGCCCATCTGCACTTCCATGATTCTCCATGTTATGACCATGCAGCACATGATTTGTTTCAAGGTAGACTCCCACTCAAGAAAAAACATATATCTTTACGACTATCCAATTCTCTATACAACTTGCTACTATATCATAAACTTCTTGCATGCTATATCTTCCTCTTTGCTCCAATACTTGAACATTGATATTGAATTTCTTATGGCTCAAAGATTTGTTTACAATACAAGGCAATAGATTTATTTCCCTACTACTTCATGAGATGCTTCACATTTGACCATAGGCTCTAAGAGATGGATCTTTCCACATTGCTAATTCTAGGTTCGCTACCTGCTATTTTTACCTTCTAAATTATTTTGGTCACAAGAATCATTATGAGAAGATCTACCAGATTTTTTAGGTAGGTGGACATTAAAAATCTCATCACATACTTCTTTTCAACATTGGATGATAGGAGAGATTAGGGTTAATGACATTGTTGGCCTAGGGATTCCTCCTTGGTGCCCTCTAGACCCTTTCCCAGTTTGATCTTTTGGGTTTCTTGGGGTTTTATTCTCCCTCTCTTTTGGTGGTCTTCATATATTCAATTCTTTTTCATTTCTTCTTAACAATTACCAAAATATTTGTATTTCTAATGACAACTTCAGAAATCCAATGCAATAGACAAATGGACATTTTCACATTCAAAACTTGAATTTACAGTGAACAATTTAGGAGGACAAAACCTGATGATGAAGACAAACAACATTATTGGATGCATATACAAAATATCATCTCATTGGAATATCCCTCCAACTCTAGTTTGTGATATACGCTTCCCAGAAAATGCATGTACAGGTTCACCTTTGATATCAACTTTTTGGTTCCAAGTAGAACTATTCCCAGAGGTAGTACGATGCCTAGAATATGTTTCCAACAATGATGAGCACACAAGAGTATTATTCCAGTGATCAAAACTAGGGTATTATGAGGTTCAATAACAAAAAATCCTTATTTAAGTGCAAAAAACCCCCTTATTGAGTATTTTCTTTATCAAGAAAAAATCAGGGCCACTTTTGCAACCATATATCTCTTTATAAATAATATTAGAATTAATTAAACAGAACGATATTTTCATCCATTATAATATCTTATATGGATATGGAGCATGCAAGTACTTACCAGAGTAGTAAGTATTTACCAGGGTCCCCTTGTGCAATTGTCTTCATAGAAAATCAATTACCTTAGCAATTTTTTGTTGTTGCTCCTATCTACAAATTTCCAAAAAAGATTGGTGAGATCAGGACAGAATGAAGATGATTGTTTCCAAAAAAATAGATGCATTAAAAGAATAGCCTCCAATGCTCTTCCAACAAATAAATATTGGTCTTCCTCTTTCACGAACACCTAGTTGTATTTTGAGCAACCATCTAACATACATAACATACCAAATCCTATAAGCTTTTGCAATAGATGTTCCGTGTTGGGAAGTAATACCAAGCATGAGTAAGACCCTAGGGGAACTAAAGAAGGGCTAATCAATGTCACCATGTTAGCTTCTTCACACATTTTTGGCCACCTATCATCTGGCACAAGGGGTGAATCCCTAAGAAATCCTAAGATTTTAGTATGGCAAGCACAAGGAATGATGATAAGTGTTAGGGCATATCTGATTTATGTTATTATGCTTGAATAATTTCAGACTTGTAACAACAGAAGGAAAGTTGATTTTATAGATGCTTAGGGGTGGTTGAAAGGGAGTTTAGTGCCCAAAACGATTTTGGGTATATGGAGTCTATAAGGCAGCAATTATGAGCTTCTTTATAATAATATTAGGAGTGAATATAATTGGAATTAACAACCTACAGTAGTGTTATTTTGTTGTCTGCTAATACAGATATTTCTTGTGAAAATATGAATTAAGGAGAAATTGCAAACATGCATGACAATGTACTTACTATTTATTGATAGATATGTAAATTTGTAGCAATCTTGATTTAAGAAGGGAGTTACAAAGTAAACATCTAGAATAACAAACACAAGCATCAAAGGGGAATAAATCACAATTTATTTCTTCTAAATAAATGAACAATGTTACACAAAATTTGACCCTTCATAACATATTTGATTCAAGCATTTTCCAACACTAATCTTAGCAAATTGAGTCCAAACATATATTCCATAAGCTTGATTCGATTCCACCGTGTATATGTTGTAAAGTAGATGTTTGTGCCACCCTCAACACATCAAAAAAGGGTTGTATTTCCGAGGAAAAACTAACCAAGCAATTAGTCCAGCTACATGAATATGCACTAGAAGACAATGGCCAATCTCTCCAACATGGACATGATCGCAGGGACTAATAATAATACCTAGTATATGTCACTAGAACCATAGTAAAATAATTTATTCAAATATTAGGTCAACTGTGTGGAGAGGGGAATGTTTTGTGATGGAAATGGCCTGGTCAACTTAAGCATGGGGAAACCATTTAAATATTTCGAGTAATTGGATTATATTCAAGCAATTCTTTGGAATTTTCTAAGGTTCTAGTTTTTTTATTATCATTAAACACATTATATATATTCAAGTGAAAATATGTTAGGTTCTGTTGGGTTTTAATGCATTATCTCTTGGTTTTTTTGTGAAATCTGTCATCTAATTAATTTTTCATCTGACTAATCAGATGGTCATTTTGCCTACACTCAACAAACTCCTTTAGGCCCTGCTTTCTATCTGAAACATTAAGACAACATTTTTCCACACCCATAACACAAATATGAAAAGCCCTATATTCCAGTGCAATATATCAGAATGTATAGATTCATTTATCCAACAACATCCACCATACCAGAGGTCCATGACATACTAACATAAACAAATTGTTCTCCACAAGCACCCAATTTTTTCAAAGCTCTAATGTAGATTGCTTTCAATCCATACATCAAGAAATACAGAAGAAAGTCCAAACCAAGAGGGTAGAAAAGCGAGAAATTACACGATTCAAAGAAAAATATGAAAATAGCAATATATAAGAACGTGGGAAAATTTTGGAAGGTTGATCCAAGTTTTATAGCTTATGAGACATAGCCCATTCACATATAATACAAATAAAGTGATTAAATTTGAATATAGAAAGTAATACAATAGACCTGTGGTCGATATGCTACATCAAAATTTGTAAATTAAAACAAAAATCCATAGGATCAACCTTTACAAGTGATGTCTCTCCAGCCTTTTTTCAATTACACCTAGCATCAAAATCATACTACCACATGTTCACGATATACCACCAAAATGATGATATCTAGAGACCGTTGATACCAGAAGTGGGAACAACTTCCAAAATACACAACTAATTTATGGAAATATGTTAGCACTCATGGCATTAGAGAAATAGGTAGCAAAGATCTGCTATAATGATATTTATATGGATAATAGCATCTAGTCATATAGGTTGAGAGCTTTGAACACCCTCAAAAATTCATATGGCATAAACATTCAACTCTGTAACATCATAAAACATAGGAAGGGAAAAGCAGAGTCAAAATATGTAATAAATACTACCCTCTCATATCAATAACAACCTGGAAGAGAGGAAAATTTTAGAGTTAAATGTGAAGAATATCAATAGATCAACTTGTTTTAGACAAATTTCAAAGCCTAAGCTAATTGAGAAATTGAAGTGTGGAGTCTTCATTATCTAAGGAACTTGGATCTGGGTTTTGTGATAAAGTCCTATGAACATGTGGACTAGAGAAAATTGGGATAAAAGATCGAATTTGAACTACCTGTGCAATTGGGAGTGGAGAAGGCACCAAATTGGTGCTATTTCTTAAGAAATCTGAATGAGGCCTTCGACAGGGAGGGGATAAGAAAATTGGTATTGATGAGTCCTTATTGTCACAGGTCCAACCATTAATGAAGGAGATCCACAATATTCAGGTGCTAAAAAGGATGACCCAGGTTGGGCAATAGTTTGTGGCATCCATTGTTGTTGCCTTTGTTGCCCATGAAAACCCCAGGATTGCATTGAATTAGATTAGGGTGACAAAATGGTAGAAGAAAATGTTGCAACCCACTTTGATACATTGGAAATGCCTAATGTAGGGTTGTTATCCCTTGAGATATCACCTTCAATCCATTCCTCTTCATCTCTCTCATGTTCTTCAAATGGGATGGGCACTTGTTAAGATGCTCTTCTATGTACAGTTCTATCATTTTCACCAGCTCTGTTTGCTACAATAACTTCCCTAGACAGTGCTAATGGCAATGGCTCATGCAGAGAGCTCCCAACAAAGTCACCAAAAAGAAATCTATTAGCTGCAATATCGTCCCTTGAGAGAGAGGAGGATGAAGGTGAATCATAAAGAGAGCCCGATATATTCCTCTATAGAAAAATAGACATAATTAGGGGGAAAATCCTAGACCCAGATGATGGCAGAGTAGGACGATGCAACTGCTGTTGACAACGATGATTGTGACTAGAACTGAAGCTGGAACAACCTTGTGCGGGAAAATCATAAGAAACTCATTGTGATGCTCCTCCATCCCAAGGTTCATAGTGTTGGTGTTCAACAGAATGGCTTCTACTCTCTAATGGCTTCTACTCTCTCTCTGGGTGAGCATCTTTCTCTTGGATGTTGTGTGTTGTTGTTTTAGTTGTTGGGCCAATGCTATCTCCTTGGACCTATGATGTGCAATTGCTATGGAAATAGTGATTTTCTCCTGCTCATTATTACATTTTCCCTCTGTTGGTGTCTATGAGAAAAACCCAAGTTTCCATCCCACAAAACCAATAAAATTAGCATATATAAATCAGACATACTAAACTATTTAGTAGCAAGGAAGAAAAACGTTTCTCAAACTTCACATAAAAACACAAGCCCAAAACTATAATACCTATTATAAGAAAAATACACCTTAAACTATATATAAAATAGTAAAAATTTAAGAAGCACTTACATTGTTTTAAACTTGACCAGGCAGTCATGGCAAAATTATTCTCGACCTATTTTTGTTCTTGGCCCGTTCACCCATATAGCTTAACCCAGCTAACTCCATAGTGCAAGTAAAATAGGGCAGATGGCCTAGACAAGACCACATAGTAGTATACATAGGCATTCCTGCTTCTGCTATTTGAGCTATCTCTTGCAACAAATTTTTGTATGCCCCATCTCATCCTATTTAAACCAAATGTGGTGACCATCAAAGCCAATAGATAATCCATAAAATGACTTTCAAAACACCACCAAAACAAAATTCATACCATAATTCTTGCAGCCCGAGTTCAAGAAGGGCCTCTTTGGGAAAGTGTATTAAGTTCCACCTCTGCAACAACATGTTCAACATGTCTCAATGTGCTACAGTAGTTTGGGCTCTCAAATAATTCTCCATTGAAATTAACAGTAGATTTGAATCTGGGCAAATGATCAAGCCCCTCTCTAATACAGGAGTATGCTGACAGATAGAGCAATTGGGAAAACGAGAATTTCAGGAGCAAGAGGCCATTGTCCGAATTCATCACTCTGCCCATTATGAAGACTCAATCAATCGCAGAGTTGTTTCTTATACATGAGAATCAAACCAAACTGGTGAATTCAACCCTACATTCGATTTCCAAACCAAACCTGCAAATTCAACCCTACCTTCGACTTCCAAGAATGGTAGGGGTGCTATTCCTAAAAATCTGGGGCGATTGGAAGCAAACCCCACCTGCATTCTTGGAAATCGGGGGTGATTGAAGAAAACCCCACCTACATTCGTGGAAATCGAGGGTGATTGAAGCAAACCCCATCTAAAAACAAGGCGAATTCGGGGTTTTGAATGTTTAACTGGTTTATTTTTCACGACTAAAATATAATAATTATTTATGTTTTAAATAATTTTTGGGTGAACTATAGAAAATGGGTGCAATATAAAAAATTGCCCTTCCAAAATATAAAACCCCTTAAATTTCGCCCATGGGCTAAAATTCGCCCCTAAAATTTTATATGATGGTTGCCCTACATTGCATCCATTGTTATCCATCTATGACAACACTATGATGATGGGTAAACCGAGAAAGGGATGAAATGAAGTCACCCAACCTTCAAGTCACTTTATGTATATTTTTTAAAGCTATGGAATGGTGATAATGTTGAATGTGACATAATCAAGTGCAATGTGCTAGAAAGGATGCCAAAGGTTCACAAAGTAGCATGGGTTGTTGTAGAGGTCATGGAACCTCCGTGGGAAGCATGAAAACCATAGAAAATTGTTGAAAATGTTGCAGATCATTGGATGTTGTGAATCCATGTAACGATGCTCCTTTAATGGTGAACAAAGGTCTGAGGTTAAAAAACCCTTGTAGTGCATGTAGACCAACTATGATGCTTACAATGTGTGGCCCATCAAATGGAAACTAACAATGTTAAAGGGATATTAATGATTGTTGCAAATATCTAAACCTAAACTATGCTTCAAACGTTGGTTCCCATGGAGTGGTAACCTACTTTAATGATTTGGATCTCAGGGCCTAAGATCCAAAAGGCTTGAATGCTAAGAGAGAAGGAACGAAAATGTATAAATTTTCCATAAAACTAAGCACAAAAATATTAATTAAAATAAATAACTGAATACACCACAAAAACATGAAAAGGAGAAGAAATTGGAAAAGAAAGATTCCACTAAGAAGAGCCATTACATGCAATGAGGCTAATTTTGGGACCTTTCCTTTCCAACCTTCACTCTCTTCCTACTTCCTTCTTATATGGTGTCTTATCAACAAATTCAACCTTTATTAAGTTTGACGATGCCAATTACATATCTATCAAATCATATTTTACATCATAATATGACTTTATGACTTATGAGGTCAAATGAATCAAGTCCTTATTAACATTTCCCAATCTCAATGTGCTAACATCATGACTTTCCTAGTTGTATTGTGACCAGGTTTTGCAAATGTGCATAATAGAGAGGCTTTAATTGGGGAAAAACTTGTAGTATCATCTCAAACATCCATTGTATGAGGTCAAACCACATGGTTTAAATTTTTCATAAATGTTATTCTCTATAATGATTAACATAATATTCCCCAACACCTTGAAGGCGTTCCCTTTCCTCTTTGTACTATTCAATTCCACAATGTACAATATCTCCAATCACCCCCCAAACCTTCACCATCTCATAGATATACACTTGGATTGGGATTAAATTTTGATCTAGCTTCCCAATCCACTTTCAAGGGTTTTAGGTTTGTTAGCTTGAATAACTCAACATGGATTTACTAGTTTGGCTCCAACATTGTAGGCTTATTCTTCCATCCCAATGCATTTTCAAAATCTTAATCATCTCATAATTTGGACAATTCAACCCTACAACCTCAAGTCATGTTAAAAAGAAACTCGCACAATGGATACATTAAATCATTTTGAGGGAACTTTATGTCACCATTAATTATTTCATTGTGATATCATTCATGTGATATATCTATAATTATTATTGCATTGTATTGGAGATCACTACAAATCTATTTTGCAAGGAAATTCAATTGTTTGTAGATATCCATTTAGAAGGTCAAGCACTTTCTTAAAAGCTTATCATAACTCTCATATTCAACCCAAATAGTTTCATTACAAAAACTCTCATCTATGTGCGTTATTTACATTTATACTCCTTTTATTTCCAACACTTATATTAATTAGCTCACTATACGAGACCTGAGAATAAGCCCCAGGTTAGTTTGATTTCCCTTATTTTTTCTTCCTTTCATGATCTCCCCTAGGGTTTCTCAAAATTTCCCCTAAAACTAAATGGAAACCCCACCCTCTCCATCTTCCTTGTGGTAGTGTGGATCCATTCTCACACTACAATCTCGGGCTATATTTTTCTTATATTATCCTTTTCCACCAATAAACCATCCTTACACACCATTGACCCAAAAAAACCAAAAGGCACACAAACTATGCACTTAATATTCAAATTTAGGGAAATCTCTAATTGCATACACCTCTCAAAGATTATGAACATCAAGCCATGTACTCATTTACTTGATTGTATAATGTCTATCGATATTTATAGTTAATATTTCAAGTGTGAAATGAGAATATACATAGCACTACTTTAAAAGGATAAAAATTTAGCTTTCTTAATGGTGTCTTGAAATTGGTTTTTGTTTTGTTTCGTTATATCATTCTATTATATAGTCTTCCTACGCTCCTCTGAGGTAGCCTTCAAAGATTATTTCACAACATTATTTATTTCCCCAAGCCTTTATCAGAAATCCAAACACAAATCATGGCACAAAACATAACTTCTTTCAACCTGTGCATCTATAAGAAATCTTTAAGAGTTTTAAATTTGATTCCCTCTTGTAAATTCTTACTTAAATGAGAATCCCTCCTGTAATATAAGAGTTTTATTAAATAGTTGGTTTGCTTTTGAATCAAACTCTCTATAAACATGAGTAAATCATAGTTCATCAAAATTGATATTTATTACTAGAGCTTGATTCATGATTGGTTTAACAACACATTTTCGATTTTACATTTATTATTTACACAATCCATTAGCATCTCTAAGTCTTCAAAAACATGTGACAAGTTTAAACCTATATATATATATCTATCTATCTATCTATCTATCTATCTATCTATCTATCTATATATATATATATATATATATATATATATATATATATATATATATATATATATATATATATATATATATATATATATATATATATTGTTATTTTTAGAAGGAGCCACAATGCACAGATCATATTCCTTATGTAAGTAGGTTGTGTTGAAAAGTGTGCAACAAGAAATGCTTGTTGAGAATGCAACAAGATGATGGAGCTTAGTGGAAAGGAGTTGCCTTCACTAAGTGGGCCCGCAGGAAAATTATGGCGCAAAGTCTATTTTTGGATCACAACAGGAGTGATCACAGCAGGAGTGATCAAAGTCTATTTTTAGACTGCTAGTCAAAAATAGAAAAGTCAAATATTATTGTCTCATAATAATATTTAGACTATAAACTTTATCTTATCCTCTTGGAGCACTTCAGTTTGAGCTACAGATGTGGCACATGCAGCTGTCAGAAGGAAATACGTTTTCTTATGTGTTAGTTGAGCTATTGCATGCAGGACATCAGTTAGAACTCATGTGGTTGAGTTCTATGGAGTTGGATGAGCAGTTAATGGAGTTGTGTTCAGTGTGACTTAGTTGAACTAGTTGTATTTAGTCTAACTGATCAATAGAATAAGTGATGAGTTGTGTGAATTAGTTATTAATTAATTCACTAATTATTAACTCATAATGCAACTGAAGAATACATTAGTTAACTCAGTGCATGTACAGTTCAGTGGAGACAGGTGTTAGAGGTTGAGATTGCTATCAGTTGTGCATGAGATTGTGCACATGCATGGGATTGAGTTATGCCAATGATCTTTGCGTAGTGTGGGCCAATACCAAGTGAAATATAGCTTGTGCTCACGTGATTTACAGTGTGGGTGATTTTCACAAGGTAAATAGGAGTTTGGATCAACCATTCTCATTCATTCTTAGCAGGTATTGTGCAGTGGAGGCAGGCAAGCAGCGAAGGAGATTTGGAGATTAGATCTGAGCTGTATTGTGTGTAACAGGTGGAGATAGTACTAATTACTTGTGAGGAGTATTGTATTATGTTTGTTACATGTTCTCAATCAATATAATATACAGATAGTTGGGGTTTTTAGCGAGATGCTTTCCCCGAGAAAATACTGTGTTGGTATGTGTGATTGATGCTTCTATGTGCACATGTTATTGTTTCTGCTTCTGTAAATTGATGATCAACGTAGAGGAGGTTATGTATTATGAATGTTTTCCGCAATAGTGTATAATCAAGATAATCTTTGTTGAATAAGTGTCATATTATTCAAAATTTCTACATGGTATCGGAGCGAGCTGATTTGTAGAAGAAGTTCTACATGATATCAGTGCTGTATTGATCATCAGATCTATTATTCAGAAAGTGTTTACATTTTATTTCTTCAGGCAGAGTCTGTGATCGGGCCAGGTAGCCTTTGGATTCATCCTTCTTTTGGAAGGTGAGATATTCGGTAAAAGCCCATACAGTCAATCTCTGTACGAGAAATACTTTATTCTCACGAATTGTAGATCAAAAGCGATTGAGTTTTTGAGCTGTGGAATGGCGCTCAAGGATAAAACTCGGAAACATTAAGTGTGAGAATGGAGACAGTATGCCCCAGTATCTCACGAAGTTCACCCAATGTCGGGATGAGCTGGGAAGTGTGGGGGTAACTGTTGAGGATGAGGATATGGTGAGTCTAGCACTCCTTGGCCTTCCTAAGAGTTGGCATAGCTACCAGGACTCGGTGAATGGAAGGGAGAAATTTCCAGGATGGGAGAGACTTTGGTCGAATCTTGTGCAAGAGGAGATTAGACGGTGCACCAGAGACAGTTCTTCATCTATGCATGATGAGGAGAGTTGTGCCTTAGCAAGTAAGGTGAAGAAGGGGAATGGGAAGGTTTCTCTTTCCGAATCCAGTTCTTCCAATGATGGGAAGAAGGTTGGCAAGTCGAAGGTGTGATGCTTTTGTTGTCATGAGTTGGGCCATTATGCTACTAATTGCCCAAAGAAGAAGTCCAATAAGGGATCCGGGGAAGGATCTGAAGGTGAGGCAGCCTCACTTGCTTCACAGTTTGAGTTGGACTTCACACTCTTCGCATGCATGGTTTCATCCATGGTGGGAAGTGGTTGGTTTCTTGACAATGGAGCTTCTTTCCACATGACCGGTGACAAAGGTTTGTTTAGTACTTTGGAGGAGAAAGATCTCTAGATACTCATAGGGATGGGTAATGATGAGAAGTATAGTGTCTCAGGTGTAGGCATAGTTATTTTTCAGAGGGAGCATGGAGCTCGCCTTACCTTAACCGATGTCAAGTATGTACCAGGACTGAAGAGAAACTTGGTGTCGATCGCGATGCTGGAAGACGGAGGCTATGATGTAGTCTTCAGTAAGGGAAATGTTTTCATTACACATCATCACTAGACAAGTGAAGCAGATTGGTTCACGGGTCAAGAATCTGTATGCTCTTGAGGTTCAAGATGCATGCAAAGTCTTGAGCAGCGAGGCAACTGATGGAGACTTGGTGGTTGAGAGGGAGCGTATATTACCACTCAACATGCAGAGCCAGAAGAAGTCTCAGACGATTGTGGAGGAGCCACGATTAGTGCAGCAGCTTCAGGAGGTTGTGGAGCAGCCACAACAAGGGAAGCTGAGAGGAGATCGAGTAGAGACATCTACTCATGCAGAGACCTCCAGTAGGGGGAAACTTCGAGCCAGGTGGGCAGAGGGATCACATGCAGCCATACCTCCAGGTAGGAGGTGGGGTGATGTGGAGTGATCATCCCAAGGAGGAGGGGCAAGATCCTTGAGGTACCCAACCTCTTGGATGAGACCTTGCTACGGGAGCCCCAATGTGTAGTAGCGAGAACTGACTGATTGGGTAGAGACGGATGTGGATGGAGTGGTAGAGAGAGTGACAGTGCACGGAATCCCAAGACAACACATAGCATGCAGGCTGCAGCAATGCGAGAGGCACAAGTGTTTTGCACAGTGCCAGGTGGTACAGAGAGGTGTGCAATGGTGCGAGATGCATGGAGATGTTGCAGTAGCGCAGATGTCAGAGAGGGAGCACTTGTCAGCAGCAGGTAGAGCTTCAGCATCAGAGTATGTTCCTAGCCCAACAGATTGGTCAGTTGGGAGTGTTTTTGTTCCAAGTGTTGTTGGAGCAAAGTGGATTGGGCAGATGTGTTGCATGCAGAACATTCTAGAGTTACAGGATCGGGTTTGAGAGGAAGCCTTTCTTGTTGAGAGAGGGAGTGTTGAAAAGTGTGCAACAAGAAATGCTTGTTCAGAATGCAACAAGATGATGGAGCTTAGTGGAAAGGAGTCGCCTTCACTAAGTGGGTCCGCAGGAAAATTATGGCGCAAAGTCTATTTTTGGATCACAACAGGAGTGATCACAGTAGGAGTGATCGAGTTCTATTTTTAGATTGCTAGTCAAAAATAGAAAAGTCAAATATTATTGTCTCATAATAATATTTAGACTATAAACTTTATCTTATCCTCTTGGAGCACTTCAGTTTGAGCTACAGATGTGGCACATGCAGCTGTCAGAAGGAAATACGTTTTCTTATGTGTTAGTTGAGCTATTGCATGCAGGACATCAGTTAGAACTCATGTGGTTGAGTTCTGTGGAGTTGGATGAGCAGTTAATGGAGTTGTGTTCAGTTTGACTTAGTTGAACTAGTTGTATTTAGTCTAACTGATCAATAGACTAAGTGATGAGTTGTGTGAATTAGTTATTAATTAATTCACTAATTATTGACTCATAATGCAACTAAAGAATACATCAGTTAACTCAGTGCATGTACAGTTCAGTGGAGACATGTGTTAGAGGTTGAGATTGCTATCAGTTGTGCATGAGATTGTGCACATGCATGGGATTGAGTTATGCCAATGATCTCTGCGTAGTGTGGGCCAATACCAAGTGAAATATAGCTTGTGCTCACGTGATTTACAGTGTGGGTGATTTTCACAAGGTAAATAGGAGTTTGGATCAGCCATTCTCATTCATTCTCAGCAGGTATTGTGCAGTGGAGGCAGGCAAGCAGCGAAGGAGATTTGGAGATCAGATCTGAGCTGTATTGTGTGTAACAGGTGGAGATAGTACTGAGTACTTGTGAGGAGTATTGTATTATGTTTGTTACATGTTCTCAATCAATATAATATACAAATAGTTGGGGATTTTAGAGAGATGCTTTCCTCGGGAAAATAATGTGTTGGTATGTGTGATTGATGCTTCTATGTGCGCATGTTATTATTTCTGCTTCTGTAAATTGATGATCAACGTAGAGGAGGTTATGTATTATGCATGTTTTCCGCAATAGTGTATAATCAGGATAATCTCTGTTGAATAAGTGTCATATTATTCAAAATTTCTACAGGTTGTTTGATATAACTAGGTTCAAGTGAAAGTCTTAATTGAATTTAGAAGAAAAAATGCCCTCACTTATGACTTCTCAGTTTAGAAATCATTTTTCTAAGTTGTGAGATATATCAACTACCTTTGAATAAATTCCCATGTCAAAGAAGATACTACTTACTTAGAAGCTTCTATTTAAAGTAAAATTCTCAATATTAACTTCTTAGCAACATAAAGTTGAACCTCATTGACTTAATTCTCAATTACTTCCAATTTTGAGTAAAGTAAAATTGCCCAATAATACAATGCATACTATGTGTGTTTTAGGAAGTTACATTGACCATTACTAAGAAAAAATTACAATGCTATGCAATGAATAACTAAAAGTGTAAATTGAAACTTGGATTTCATAATGAATTTCTTTGTACCCAAACAAAACTCGATGATCAAATATGGTTGCAATGCATTTGGTCCTTGCCTTTTTGAAACACATTTTAATGAACTTTTATACCAAATCAATTTGAATTATAGCCTAGTAAACTTGAATTGTGACCTTCAATTACACTTACTCTATATTATAACTCCACCTAGTAACAAGCACATGATCCACACAAGAATTAGATTTATAAAGTTTGAACTGCAAAAAGTGCAAGAGGAAAAAACATATTATAACCAATCTTGTTTCATGCTTGTTGACCTAAAAATCAGAGTTAGATGAACTTGTTTGTAATACTCATTGTCTTTGTTGTTGAAATCTTAATTTATGCCAATACTTAAATTTCCACCTAGGAATGGAAAGGACATTGGACAAATTTCTATGTCCATATTATTATAATAGGAATGTGAGGTAACAAGAAAAGGAAATCTAGTTTGGGATGCAACACCCGCACCTTTTGCTAATAAAAGGCTAATATTTGTGTGTAGTAGGGTTGAGGATGAAACGATTTCCATACACTTGAGTGGGAGGCCTTGAAATATTCATTTCTTAATAAACAAGTAGATAGCATAGTTAGAATTTCATGTGTAATAAATTTTGAATAAAAAACTATGCTCAAAGATGGATGCATCCTTTGATAAATTAGTATTGCTTTTTGATGTTTTGTTTGAATTAGATATATTTCTTACAAATCCACATTAAATGAATGAAATTCCAACATTCCTTCTTAGGTTCAACTCAATTGATCAAATTAAAACTTTCTTGCATGTTGTGCCATGTTACAAAAAAATCTAACGTCTTAGTTAAAAGCCTCACTAGGTGACCCAGACAATGTGTGACAATGGGAGTATCACCTTAGAAAATATTCCCCTCATTTTAGTGAAGGACATAATCCAACATATGGGAGGCTTCCCTATAATATCTCAAAGAACAAATAATCTAATCAAATTAAGCTAATTTCCCCCTAAGGGTTTTATAACAACTTACCACCAAGAGATAGGGATAGGAAATTAGGATTTACGGTGGATTTGGACATAATTTCCATATTTGAGTTCAAAGGATCTTATGGCTCTTATAGAGGCTCGGGTTGACCATCAAAGGCTAAAAAAATGTCCCAAACACACACAATCAAGAAATCATTTTCGTTTGAAGTAAACTAGCATGTAAAATCAACATTTCAAAAATCAACTAGTTGATAACAACAACAAGAATAACCCCATAAACTATTATAATAAAGTGAAAAATGGGGGCTAAATATAAGAGTAAATAAGAGAATTAATTACAACAATTTTAGGCAGCTAAAAGGCATATATCAACAATTAAAACCTTAGATGTCAGTTCTAATTTAAGGCTCAAAAATACTCTTTAAATAACACCTTTTTTTCCAATACAGCTCATATAGTTCTTAATACTAAGACAATAAATGTTTAAAATATATGGTTTTCTTGTAATTAAACCTTAATTTACCCTTAAACAATAAAATAAATGATTTAATAAGCATAATTGATTGTCACGAGAGAGAGAGGACAAGTGCCTTTCTCAATGTAGGGCTAATGGAGTCTAGGAACAAACAAACTTAAAGAACTTGGAGTAGATACAAAACTCAAATTATCTAGGGTTTTTCCACTCACTTTTCCTAGGGTTTCGAATCAAAGTTCTCAATTTCCAAAGACGAGTTAAGGTAAGGAGCCCACTTGCTACTTCCTCAAATAATTGGAAGAAGGGTTTGTTTAAGAAGGATAATGGAAAAAAAAAACAACTTTGCCTAATAGATTTATCATGCATGCATCCAAGTTTCACCATAGTCATCCATGAAAAGAGATCAAAATCCACATCAACAAAGTCCCCAAGAAGGTTTCTCAACTAGTGTTGAATAAGGTACTAGAGACAATGTCCAATTGAAGAGAAATGTCTCTCTTCAAGTGCGCAATGATACAAATGAGGCTAGTGCTTACCTATCTATACTAGGGTAACCAAGCACTTAGCTCATATTAGGCCTAAAATCCCCTAAAACATAAAAATCCATGATACAAGGTGGATAGATCATCAATCCAACCCCCAAAAATAGCCTCAAAGATGAAAATAGAATGGTTAAACATGAAATATTCTCTCCAAAAGGGCACACATGTGAGTGTAAAGGCCTCAAAAGGGTGATGCCATCTCCAAAAGACACGTCTCTCCACAAAAGGTGTAATAAATCATCTAAGGGGCGTGTCCCCTCATCTAAAGGTCATGTCTCCTCATCCAAAGGTCATGTCTCATCATCAAAGATCTCTCCTCAACCCGAATTCCATCCTTCTTAAGACCCACATAATACATAAGGTGCCATATCATCTCACACGGGAAATGTCCTAGCTCAAAAAGGAAACACCCAAGGTACAAAGGGTTGAGGAGGGTCTCTAGAGGTGTGCTAATTCATCATTAAGCTCAATGCTCTCCATCAAGTGTCCAATATCCATCATCAAGTGGAATCCCCTCTTGAGGGTGTGCAACATCATCCATGAAGTGTAGGAGAAGCATCATCAACGTCCTCCAGATCATCATTAAGCATAGTCTTAAGGAATCAAGTAAGATCAAATAACATGCACGCAAGAGTCATTAAAACATAATAAGTGGACCACATTTAATGTATAATCCATATATGTATATCACATTAAGTATCTTCTTCAAACTTTACACTAGCTTAAAACCTCATACGAGTTGTCAAATTTAGGTATGGGAGGGTCATCAATTGCCCCTATAGGGGCTCCCTGTGCCATGGGTAGAAACAATTCCTAGGATGATCCTTCAATCAATATGGGTAAGTGATAAGTGATATTGTCAAGAGTCGACTTCATGAGAGGTGTCACAATATTATTCATGGGTTATGAAAGACCATAATTCGTAAATGCCTGTGTGGAGGGAGTGCTTGCATCACTTGAGATACCCTTTCCTTGGAACTACTTTTTCCACCCTTTAATTTACCTTTTATTGTTTTTTTAATTATCTTTCTTACAAGCTTAATTGATTTTATTTTAGAACCCCTTTAGGATGGGGAGTCATTGCTCATAGAGGTTAGGATATTCATTCAAGTCCCTTTTATTTTCATAGATAATGATATGAATGGGACTAGGGTGATATCCTCACAATATTGGTTTTAAACCTGTATAATTAATTGCTACAAACATATTTATAAAATGGAAAAGATGCATTGGCACACACACATACAATACACATTAACTCTAAGATCTTACCTTGGAAATCCAAACCCACAGAACCAAAAAAAAATGGTATATTCTATCTTTATGATGTTACAATGCAATATGTATATCCCATAGCATCCATAAGCCCCTAATTTATTTTCCCCTAGGTTAGAACACAACCATAGTTCCTTAACCAGATTTTTGAAAACCATGGGTTGAACCATCGTGTGCCACAAAACTGCTAAAAGCAAAACCATGTGCTAAATGTCACCAAAAAATGAACATAAAACCACCCCTCTTTATTTATTTATTTCTTATGCGACTCCACCCCCTTGAGAACTCCTTGTGACCCCCCTATTGCACCTAGTGCAATGTATCATGCATGTGGATAGTCATGTAACGAATATAACACATCCCCAATGTTCTCTCGCTTGTTTTTTTTGCATACAAGGGGCCATAAAGAGTACATTATCAACAATCAAGGGCAATAATGCCCATTGCTTATCCACATCAAGATAATTTCTTAGTGCTCATAGATTTTGTTAATGAATCTGCAAAAGTCTTTGTAGTGTCCACCTTAACTAGCAACACCTTCTTGTCTTCAATCATATCTCTCACAAAGTGATATTGAACATCAACATGCTTTGTCTTAGAATGATAAACTGGTTTTTTTTCCATGAAGATTGCACTCTGACTGTCATCGTCTATTCTTATAGCTTGTTGTACCAACCCAATACCTGAACAAAATATTTGCAACCGTATCACTTCCTTGATTGCATGAGTGGCTACCATGTATTGAGCTTCTATAGTTAAGAGTGCCACTACATATTATATCATGATCATCCAATTGATTGCTCCCCCAAATAGGTTAAACACATACCCAATTTTAGATATTTTGCAATCCATATCTCCATCTTAGTTTGCATTAACAAATCCTTGTATGTCCAACACTTTGTCCAATCCTAGTATTCTTTATTAGCATAATCCATAACCAATAGTGCCACAGAAATACCTGAACACCCTCTTTACTACTGCCTAATGTTCCTTCCTTTGTTTTTGACATATACTTACTTAATACTCCCTACTTCATGTGCAATGTCTAGTCTAGTATAAGCCACTGTGAGCATTAAATTGCCAATCCAATAGCATATAGAATATGAAATACACCCATTTCCCAGTTTTGTAGCTTAGGGACCTAATCTATAAATAACTTTACATCTACAGGAATAGGGACCTTTGCCACTTTACGTTCACGCATATTAAACCTCTGCAATATTTTCTCAACATACTTCCCATGATTTAACCATAGTCCCCCCCCCCACAATTTCTCTTAATTTCCATGCCCAAAATGAAATTTGTAGTGCAAGATCCTTCAAGTCAAATTTAGAGGATAACTAAGTCTTCACATACTCGATGATTTCCTTATCATTTCCAATCAACAACATATCATCCATGTATAAGACCAAATAAATAAGATGATTACCAACTAATTTGAAATATACACATTGATCCACTTTGCTTCTTGTATAGCCAAGTCCCAATATATAAGTATCAATTACTTGATACCACATCCTTGGTGATTTTTTTTTTGTAAGTTATACAACATTTCATATTAATTCATAACACAAAAATATACATCATCTTTGTTGTGTTAGCTAGTCTACCATTGGGAAAACTAGACAAATAGCACAATATTAAAGCCTTAATTATCTGCACATAATGACAAAAATTTCCTATATTACATAAAATAAGAAAGTTTGCAAGCCTGTGGCATAATTGATTTTCTACCTTTGCTATGATAAAGATCATATTTTTGAAACTACACAAAATAAACCAAAATACTAAAGATATCATTTAATTGGAAGGAAATTCAATCTCGATAGTCGTAGGAGGACTTGTATCTTTAGTGGAGTTAGTGAACTCTAGATCAATGAACGTTTTTCCTAGCACATCAATTTTTTTCATCTAGACTCATCAGACGAAGGAGAACTTCATCTATGCTTAGCAAAAATTATTGTTACAGTTCAGAGTGCTCGATAAATATATTCCTCCTAATTGTTTTCATCTACAATTAAATGTCAATTGTTTGCATATACCTTGTTTTCCTAGTTCTTGTATCACTTGTATCGAAGATCCATCCAATTATGTCCTCTTTGACATCTACATCTGAAATTAATCTCTTTTCTATTTAGGATTCCCTCTTAGGAATATGAATTTCATGTCTTATCCCAGGAGGAATGAGTTGATTATATACCACTATAGAACAATCTAATCCTCATTGAGCTCTAGAGGTAGGGGGAATCCTTGAGCTTCTTTTTCCTCTTCTGTTAGAAGATCTCAAGGCACGTAGCATGGTGAAATAAGGAGATATAATAAGGTTGAAAGATAAAGAGTAGAAGGGGAAATGCATTATTGGTGGACTTGGACAGCTACAAAGTACCACACAAAGGTTGAAGTGAGGATGGCTAGGATGTATACAAAGGATAACACTAATAACAAGAGAACAAATTTGCAAAATCACCTGATATTTTCCCATACCTTGATCCGTGATACTGGTGGAAAAGCAAATCTAATAAAACAACATGGATGCACTAACCATATGTAAAGGACCCTAAACTCTAGAAGTAGGATCCTAATTATGCAACTAAACATTTTAACTGTAACATTATGCACTTAGAGAATTAACTAGAGTAAAAAGATAAGAATTAGACTATAAGAATATGTGTGTCCCCAGTGCAAAGAAGCATCAAGATATTAAAGCCAATGTTGACATTCAAATGTTGGAAATCATTTCAGAGAGTTCCCTATAGAGAATTCCCACAAAGGATCCCAATTTTTTGAAAGAAGGTGGGAGGTAGCAAGACCATTCTTAATTTCATTTCCTTTCCTTTTGCTTTCATACACAAAGAATTCTCTGAAGAACATGACATAACTCAAAACCTAGAGCTTCACGAGCAACATGAAGTTAAAAATCCTATTGAACCATGACTTGCAAGTGTAATAATGTTGAATTGATGGAGGATTCCTTTCCTATATCCTCTCCAGTAGCCATCAGAAAAAATTAAATACATATCCTTTCCATCAAAGCTGAGAAATTCAACATTTGGCATGCTTTTTTATTACAGGAAGTGGAGAAACCGCTTGACTTAAAACCATAGAACACTCTTGAAGCCATAATTATAAATAGAACCATTGCATGTTATCCCATCTGGTTAGTCTACCAGGTGGTTGGATCTCTCAATCCCCACCCAGCTCAGTCTCCCAATCAATTAATCCTTCTCATTTCTGATGTGATCCTACACTTATGGCAAGAACCACATCCTCGGTGATTACTTAACCCATACATGGGACTTTTTAAGCATGCATGCTAGCTCTTCCTTTCCCTTCACTACAAAGCCTTTTAGTCGCTTTATGTAGATTTCTTCTTCCAAATCCCCATGTTGGAATGATGTCTTCATTTCCATCTATTATACTTCAAAATCAAATGTAACAACAACAAATAAAATGAATATAATAGAAGTTAACTTGGAAATAGGATAAAAAATCTCACCAAATTCAATTTCCTATACCTATGAATAACATTTTGCTACTAATTGAGCTTTGAGTTTCTCCACTTTGTTTTATGAATTCAAATTATTCCTAGACACCCATTTTCTACCAATGGGATTTCTTCTAGCCAACAACTCCTGTAGATACCAAACCTCATTCTTGTCCAAGGCTCCATTTGTTCAACCATGGCCTTTTTTCAAGGTTTTCCACCTCTAAATCCACTGTCTCCCTAACGTTTCTAGGATCCTCATCAATAATAATAAAAGCAAAATTATAATGGGAATTAGGTAGAGTTTACCTTGCTAGTAGCTTTCTTTCCCAAACCAATCTCGTCAATACCAGAGTATGTGGTTCTTATTCTTTTGCTTGTTCTTCTCTATAGTTTCATTCATCATCCTTCAAGTCATACTCTATTTTCTCTACTTATTCCTCCCTTGGTAGGACTTCATGTTTAACAACATATTTTATTTATCTACATACCACATCTCAAATATACACAACCTTCTTATTTTTTGCGTTCCAAAGATTATAACATTCCAAACCATCTTTATATCCAACAAAGATATGCTTTGAAATTTATTATCTAGATTACTCCTATTTTTCTTTGGAACTTGTACAAAGAATCATAGCCAAATACCTTGAGATATCTAAGAGATGGTTTCTTATTAGTCCATATCTCGTGTGGAGCCTTGTCATCCACTACCTATGCCCAAAATTGTTGTCATTACTTAACACCACTAAGAATGCTCCTTTCTTTTTCCACCATTGGCCTGTTCATTCTTTTTGCAACTCCATTTACTTGAGGTGTATATGGAGTAGTTGTTTACCTTGCTATACCACACTTCTTATATAATTCCTTGAATTCATTCATGCAAAATTCCTCCATCAATATTCATCCTTAACACCTTAATTTTCTTCTTTCTTTGATTCTCCATGAAAGCCTAAAATTCTTTAAATTTGTCAAAGACTTCATATTTCTTCCTTAGGAAATAAATCCATGTATTCCTCAAGAAGTCATATATAAATGAGACATTGTGCGCAAACTTACCTAGTGATGGAACTAACATAGGTCCAAACACATCGTTGTGCACCAACTATACTATTCCATTTGTTCTTATAGCACTAGACGAAGATCTTAACTGATTATGCTTCCCATATAAGCAATGTTTACATAAATAAAAATGAAAAGAGTAATTTTGGCATCAATTATACCATACCTTTACCATGTAGTGCTCAATACCATTTCCTCTAATACTTCCCATTCTTTAATGCCACGACATAGTCATCTCTCCAGAGATAGTAGGATTTTTTCCTTCTTTAGCTCCACTCTTAAGCACAATGTAACTATTGCACCTATCATGAATAGTGCTTCCCATCAACTTATATAGAGTTCTAATATGAACACCTCTCAACGATACCCTTACTCCTCAAACCATCTGACAAGTTTCCTTCTAAAACACATTTTTTACACTTACATTACTCATCTTGCTTATAGAAATCACATTTTTGGCCAATCCTCTTATTTGTAGAACACTAGAAAGTTTTCTAATCCCTCCATCCATGAGATTTGACTTGAGTTTCCCTCATCCTATGATTATGTCTTTCAAGTCATCTCATATGAAAACATCACCATAGTCATGTCTTTCATACACACAAAACCATTTCCTGTGAGGAGTCATATGAAAAGATGCATTTAATTAAATATCCATGCCTCATGATTTATATGTGTGCTTGAAGAATCCAATTCCCCATCCCTCCTTCATCTTAGAAGGCTTTTAATTCTGTAGCAGGAGCATCATGCAATCCTATCCCTTTTTCAACACTTTTGGATCTATAAGGTTTCTTGTAATGCCCTTCTCTTCCACATCTCCAACATACCTTTGTGAAATTTCTTGGAGGTTTAGATCTTTGAAGAGTTATTTTTATTTCTATACTAGGAACATCCTCTTATATATTTAAGGCATCTGGATTTTTACTTTATATGTTTTTTGTCTCATATCCTCCAATAACAAGGATGATACTATTTCATCAAAACTTAAAGTAGTCGCATTACTACCTATGGAAATAGTTAGACTATGCCATGAGTCTGGTAGAGAACACAACAAACTGATACACTTATATTCATATAATATATTAATATAAATAGACAATAGTTGACTTACCACAATATTGAAGGCGTTCATGTGCTCTGTCATTGAGTCTCCATCCTTTATCCTAAGGTTATAAAGCTTTTCTACAAGAATAAATTGTACACTATGGACTTAGATTGATACAAAGGCCCTAACGTGTTCCACAATGCCTTTGCTATAGCTTCTCTTGAAACATTTAGTAATATTGAATATGAGAGACACAACCATATTGTGTTATTTACCTTTCGATCCAACTTAGTCTTAATATCCCCATTGGTGCAATACCTGGATCCACAATAATCCATTGATCTTCGTCCACCAAAATATCTTCCATCTTGGGATTCCACATCTAAAAATTCTACCCATCGAAGTTCTCAATATCAATCTTTGAATTACTGCCATTTCCATTCACCACAAGAATCAATACTACATATCTCCTACTATAATAGTGTTTTCCATATGTTTGAGCCAAAACCCTTAGCCATAATGGTGTTCCCTTGAAGCCAAATTACATTGATACCAAATTTTGGTTTGAACCTTTAAAAATAATTGTTGCAAACAAATTATTAATAAAATAGAAAAAATGTAATAGCACACACATTAACACATATATTTTACCCTGAAAACCAAAACCTAAAAAACCAGATTTTATTATTATTATATTCTATCTTTATAATGTTAAAATACAATACAATATGTATATCACATGGCATCCATAAACCCCCAATCCATCAACCCTTTATTATTAAAAAACCATGGGTTGGACCACCATGCACTATAAAATTGTTAAAATCAAAATCTATGTGCTAAAAAATGAACACAAAAATTGCTCTTATTTTTTTCTCGGAGATCTTCCCATCAAACCCTAGGCAGGGAAGGGGGGGGTGTATTTCCCCCTATGAACCCCTTGTTGTATGTGGGTATAGTCCTACAAATAACATAAAACATACTTAACACACATGAGGGGGTAGAGCTCAAGTTAGATTTGGCTTTTAATCATCATTCATCCCTTGACATTTTTTTACATTTTAACATTTGGCACATGCTCTTTATTTCTTTATTTTTGTAGCTACATCAACCTTTGGGCATTTCCGAGTCATCTTTCATAGGATGATACAAGTAGGGAAAAAATACGAGTGAGAAGTAACAACAAATCTAAAACAAAGGACAATGGGGGAGTGGATATATTGTAGGTGTTGAGTATGGAAGGACGTGGACACACTTTCTCTATCAAGGTTTCCTATTTGTGTCATTCCTATATAGTGAAAGAAAAGCCCCGAAGTGGTTACACTAGACTAGAAGGAACATATGACCACTGAGATGAAATAAGGAAACACATATAATTTCCAAACCTTATGATCCATTATTTGACTTGAACCCATGTTCCTTACTTAGATACCTAAAACATTAAATATAAGCACTTTGTTAAAACAATGTATAATTTACCTCATGGTTGTTGACCCAACTTCATTAAATGAGTATGTTGATCAAGTAAATGAGGTAATTAATAATGAGTGATAAGCATATGAGAGATTGCTATCTAAAAGGAACATAAGGGTGCCAGTTGGAAATATGTATCATGGAAGAAAAAATTCTCCTATGGTAACATGCCCTATGCATTCCATTTCATGATGTACATCATTTTAGGTTACCTTTATGATCCCAAAACTATATCAAAAAGAAAATGCAACAATTAGAGGAACTGCAAACCCTATTTTTTGAAGTTGATAGTATAATATTTAGATAAACCCTCTTAAGTGTGGTTTTCTTTTATCACTATTTGATGCTCCCTTAGGTTCATTGTCTCTAAACAAGAGATTATCATCAATCCCTTTGAAGTCCAAGCCAACACAAATTTATCATCACCATGCACCCTTCACTAGCTAAAAAACGTTAAAGGAATTTTTTTTTTCATGACACTTCTTTCCTAATTATGCAACTCGAGCTCATGATATTTCACATATTTTGTGCGAGAACCCTACTTTCTTCTCAGATGACCAAGTCCAAAAGCTATTTAATATCTTAAAGCATGCTCTCACAATCACACCACTAATAGATTTTATCCTTTGATTCTATACCTCAAAATTTTTAGTCATTAACATGTTATTCTAGCAAAGGGACGACACCCATAATCATGTCATTCATTACATTGGCAAGAACTTGTCTATGTTTTTATTGCAATATAATCACAATGATAAGTTGACTTGATCCCGATCCATTTAGTAAAAAATGTCCACAATTGTATCTTTCTTTACCCCACCAAAGTCATAGCCTATTTGAACCTAATGTATTACATATCAAGTTGATTACTAATCAATGGTAAGTTTGTCCATTGTTAGTCACACTCTAGGAGCTCGATCTCAAATTTTTGAACTTTGAAACTAGGAAGGTGTTGGCCCTCACCAAATTCATTACCGACCTACTCGTTGACGTGGCTAATTCCCCCACCTTAATTATATTCTACACTATGATATTCTCTTCATCTCATCATTAGTGAACTCATGGTAAAGTAATATGTTGGCTTATCTTCACATATATAAGTTTTTCCCCCGTCCCTCTAGACAACCAATAATGCATCTTCCACCAAGATCCTCATTACCTCATTTCCAAGTGATTTTCTCTATTGCCAAGGTGTTGAAACCATTTTATTTCAATGCCTATCTCTTGAAGAGGTAGAGCTTGTTCTTAGTGAATACCATAATGATGCTTGTGGTGGTTACTTATTTGGCATGGTGTCTACATAAAAGATCCTCCATGTAGCATATTTCTACCCCTCTCTTTTTCATGATTGCATCCATGAATTTAATCAATATAAGAATTTCAAATATTCACTTCCAAACTTTGAGAACCACTCACTACTTTACATCATATAATCACTATAGACCCCCTCTACAAATGGGGGACCAGTTTCATGGAATGTTGATCCCTCTCTAGTGATGATTGTAAGTACATCATTGTGGCCATTGACTATTCACTAAATGGGAAAAAGAGATACCTAAGCTAAACAAAAAATCATATTTGACAACACTCTTCAACTTTAATCATGTCATCACTCACTCTTGTGTCTCTAAATAACTAGTAACTAACCATGGCAAACATTTCAAGAATGAATTCATGCAAAATCTAACTTCATAGTTAGGATCTAAACATGAGTTTCCACTACTTAATATTCTTAAGCAAATAACCAAGTCAAGGTTATCAACAAAGTACCAAAAATCATGCTTCGTGGGAAAATTAATAAACATAAATTGAATTGGAAACTAATGTTGTTCTTAGCCTTATGGGCCTATCAGGCACCCCTTTGGACTACCATGGGATTCAAGCCTTTTCATCTCATTATAGGACCAAGGTAGTGTTACCCATTGACTGTGAGATCCCTCCCACTTTACTTAGTGATAAAACTCCTTCCTAACACCATTAACATGGAACAACAGTAAGTTGAATTGGAATGATCTAATTAAGATTATTGCATTGCCTTACAATGTATCACGACATATAAAAGCACACAAACACCCATTATGAATGATAGGTCCACCCCTATATCCTTTTAAAAGGGATACTTTGACCTTGCCTTTTGATCCGAATTGGATCATTATATTGTCTGTCATCCATCTCGATGCATTTGGGGTGGAAAAAGTGGAGGAATCAACTCACTGGACCGTTTTTACCGGTAGGACCTAATTTGGCGAAATGGGGTCTGAAACCTTCCGGGAGCGTTTTGATGCATAAAACGTCGTTTTTTGGGGGTAAAACTTTACTGCTTGAGTGTAGCACATTTTTATGCAATTCTAAACATAGAGAGATTTCCAACAATGCAAGAGTCACATCAAACAGAGTCCGTATGCAAAATTTATGCCACTCAGAAATTGACCTTCCTGTTTTCACATCTATAGTTCGGGAGGATGCCGCGTTAGCCCCCATTATTCATGGAAAAGGGGATAGCCACGTGTTTTTGATGCAAAATAATCTAGAAGAGTATTTTGTAACTCTAGTTAAGAATTGATGTAGTCAAACTTAACCACTAGTAGGCTATCGGGCTGTGTTATAACCGGGCCACTGGGAGGAAGACGCATTCCATTCTTTTGAGAACATTTTGTTCCATAGTTGAGCAAAGATAGCCAGGAGAGATATGAGGTAGAGCACACAGAGAGGATCTGTGCACTATAGTAGCCCATAGGCCACATACATTACTTCTTTGTATCTGCAGCCATATTTCCAGACAGAGAAAGAGGGCGAAGTGACCTCACCTTCCAGCAGGGTTTTCTCTTGAAAGGGTTTCCCATAGAGCATATATTGTGTATTATGTGTGTGTGACATTATTTTTTCGTTCTCTACTTTTCTTCTTGATTTAATTTTACATGCATGCACTAATTACAATTAATTTTACAGATCTAGAAATTAAATAAAACTGTAATAGTGTAGAATCTCATATTTTTAATATAATATTATCAGATTTGTTGTGATGAAATGTCCAGTGGAATATCCACGGAAGTTTACAGATAAGAGTGGGTTTCTTTGGGTATTTTTTGGATATTGGAGGGATCTAGACTGGCAAGGCCAAAAATCATAAAACCCTAATCATGGGCGACGAATCTGTAAACGAACCTTGTGATCCTGCAGAGGTGAGGTTTTCACGGCTCAAAGAACAAGTCGCGGATATAAACACAATGTCAACCTCCTCATGGCAGCCCTAAGCAATAAGTTGGGGATATTTGGAGAAGAAGGGGGTTCAAATGCAAAGGACAAATAAGAAGGGCGATCGAGAGATTGGGAAGATGCAGATAGCCAACGGAAGAAAGAACCTAGAAAATATCAACCCAGTTCGAGTGTCATGAACCAATCCTTGTTTAAAGTGGAAGAAAAATTTGATATCAAGCCCCACGACGAGATCGATGCTTTGAAGCTGAACCATTGGTTGAAATAACTTGAAGTTTATTTCAGTGTCCATAAGATCGAGGAAGGGCAGAAGATCTCATTCATGCAGCTGAAATTGGAAGGCCATGCACTAACTTGGTGGGAGAGCCACTCGGAAACCCTAAGGTTGGAGGGAGAACCTCCAATAACTAAGTGGGATGATTTCAAAACGCTCATTAATTCACAGTTTTATCCCATTGGTACATGGAAGACCAGTGGATCTAGTGGCATTACTTCAGGAAAAAGCTGGGTGAAAGCGTGCAGGAGTACACCACAGAATTCATAAAGTTGGCTATAATGTTGGGTATCTCTCTAAATAACCCAGATGTACTCCTCAAGTATTTGGGAGGTCTGCACCGCCATCTGCATGAGCAAGTGATGTTGTTCAAGCCTAAAATGGTGGATGAGGCTTGTGTACATGCACAGTACTTGGAGAACATAGGCCTGAAAAGAGTGCAATCAAGTGGATTGAAGCAAAAGGAGCAACAAGACGATTCTAAGGATGGGAAGAAGAAGCAAAAAGGGGGAAAAGATAAAAAGACGACATCCAAAACACACTAGTGCAAAGATCCTAACAACCACTGCAACCACTGCAACATTGATGGCCATACATAGGAGAAGTGTTGGAAGTTGCATCCAAAGCTAAACCTGAAGAATAAGAAGAAAGATATTAAGAAGAAGAATCTCATGGCCACTAATTCGAGCAACCAAGTTGAAACCAACTTAGACGTGGATGAGAAGATCGTATGTACATCAGTGTAGAAGGAGTTGAATCTGAGTAGCCTTCAACAACAAGAAGAGAAAGAAATGACCAAACTCTTTCATGTAAAGATACAAGTCAAGAAGACGAAGATTGATGCTCTATTTGACATAGGATCATAGGCAAATCTCATTGCAACAAATCTAGTCAAGAAGTTGGGGCTGGAAGTTCGTGATCATCCAAAACCATATCCACTAGGATGGGTACATAATGATGCAGAGCTAAAGGTAAAAAAACTATGTAAAATTATATTTTCTATCAGTGCTTATTTTATTGATGAAGTAGATCTGGATGTGGTTCCCCTTGATGTATGCGGAGTCATGTTTGGGAGTCCATACATGTAAATGCATGATGAAATATTCATGAGGAGAGCTAACCGGTATCGGCTCATCAAGGATGGAAAATCATTCATCATCAATGCACACAAAGCCAAGTCGAAATTTTAACTAGTAAGTGTTAACCAAGCCAAGAAATTGATCAGTTCCAACAAGAAGTATGTTTTATTGTTTTTAAGAGAAAATCAGTTTGTAGAGGAGTCAATAAGAGGCAATGCATCCCTAGAAGGGTGCACTTAGAAAAAAAATAAAAATAAAAAAAATAAAATAAAAAAATAAAAATTGGAGGAGTTGTTGCATGCATACAAGGAGGTGTTCCTAGAGCCTCAAGGTCTACCCCCGAAGAGAGAAGTGGAGCACAAGATCCAGCTATTTCTAGACTCCCCATTGCCAAATATTTGGTTGTACAGGCAGTTTGTTATAGAAGCAAGTGAGGTGAAGAAACAATTGCAGCAGTTGCTGGAATAGGGTGTCATTCAACCGAGTACATCACCATGTGTGTCACCCATCATCATTGTGCCAAAGAAGGATGGGACGTGGCGAATATGTATATATTACAAGGTGTTGAATAAAATCATGCTCAAGAACATATACCCCCTGCCTAGGATAGCCGATCTTCTAGATCAATTGCAACAAGCAAAGTATTTCACCAAGTTGGACTTGAAGTTTGGATATCACTAGGTTTGAGTCAAAGAAGAAGATACATGGAAGACCACCTTCAAAACTAGGCAAGGTTTTTATGAGTGGTTAGTTATGCCATTTGGCCTATGTAATACACCAACTACATTTATGAGATTAATGAATGTACTGCGCCCTTTTATAGATTCATTTGTTATTGTCTATTTGGATGATATATTGGTATATAGTGCTACCTGGGAGGAGCATTTTTCACATTTGACGCAGGTGCTGGAAACATTGAACAAGCACCAAATGCTAGTAAATCTCAAGAAGTACGAGTTTACGCAGCAGTCCTTGGTGTATTTGGGATATGTGATTGGTGGAGGATAATTGAAGATAGATCCTTCCAAGATGGAGGCTATCATGAAATGGCCGGTGCCTACTAATGTTACTGAGGTTAAGAGTTTCAATGGAGCAACACAGTACTTGAGGAAATTCATAGCCTCGTTTTCAGCAGTAGTAGCACCGCTCCATGCCATAATAGCAAGTGACAAGAGTTTCTAGTGGGGAAAGGGCAGAAAAAGGCTTTCGATGAGTTAAAGAAGAAGACTAGTGAAGCACCAGTTTTTGCATTACCAAACTTGCAGCGACACTTTGAAGTGGAGACAGATGTGAGTGGGTATGCTATGGGAGCTGTCTTGATGCAAGGAGGAAGGCCTGTTTGCTACCATTCTGAAGTATTTCATGGGGCAGTTCTTAACTACCCTACCTACGATAAGGAGCTCTATGCCATGGTGCAAGATGTGAAGAAGTGGAAGCACTATCTGATGGGAAAGGAGACAATAATCCACACAGATCACTAGCCATTACAGTATCTGTAGGCCCAGAATAAGATACAATAGACCATGCATTACAAGTGGATGGGGTTTTTACAACAGTTTCATTTGGTGATCAAGTATAATAAGGGAAACACAAACAAGTTGGCCGATATGCTTTCAAGGCCACCCACATCAAAGATTACAACTTTGGGGACTCTTATGCACATGGAGCCATTCACCCATGATGCATACAAAGAGGCATATTCAGAAGATGATGACTTCAAGGAGGTGTATCAACAATTGCAGAGTTAGAGTCATGTGCACGATGGCGACAACATCGTTGACTACCATCTCTAGGATGGGTTACTCTACAGGCTGGATAAGCTATGTGTTCCTAAAGGTGAGTGTTTGCAGTTGATTAGAGAGGCTCACACCTCTAAGGTTGCAGGGAACTTTGGTGTAGGGAAGACCGTGGCTAACTTGCAGAGGTATGTGTATTGGCCCAAGATGCAAGAACAAGTAGCTAGGTTCATAAGAGGATGCATGATTTGTTGTACCAGCAAGCCTAGCAACATGAAACAGGGTCTGTATCATCCCTTACATGTACCTACTCATCCTTGGGAAAACATTTCCATGGACTTTGTGGGAGGTTTACCAACAACTAGGAAGGGACATGACTACCTGTTCGTGGTAGTTGATAGGTTCAGCAAGATGTGTGTTCTGATGCCATGTAAAAAGACCATAAACATATAAGAAGCAACAAACTTGTTCTTTGGACAGGTCTGTGTACACTTTGGGATACCAAGGAGCATCATTTTAGACACAGATAGAAGATTTCTCAGTGCATCATGGATTACATTGTGGGATAAGATGGACACAAAGTTTAAGATATCTACAACATTCCATCCATAGACAGATGGGCAGACAAAAGTAGTCAACATGACTTTGGTGCAACTTCTGAGGGGTTACAACCAGAAGCATCTGAAGACCTGGGATGAAAATTTGGTATATATACAACAGTTGTATAACATAGTGGTCCAAACTTCTACAGGAAATTCCCCATTTGAAACTTGTTTTGTATATTTGCCACCTTCACATTTGGATATTGCATATGGGCAATAAAGAGGAGTAAGGAAGACATTACAGGAGATGCTTTGAGGGCTGAAAAAATTATAGAGAAAATCAGATAAATCCATCTACAGGTATAGGAAACATTACATAAGTCACAGGTGAAGTATAAGGCTAGGCATGATCAACACAGAATAGAGAAATCATTCAAGGTGGAAGATAGAGTATGGCTACAATTGAACAAAGAGAGGTTGCAGGGGCCTGGTAAGAAAATAAAGGCTCTAAGGTATGGTGCCTTTGAGATACTAGAAAAGATGGGTGATAATGCCTATCGACTTAGTTTACCACCATATATGTGCATTTACTCAGTTGTAAATGTAGAGAATTTGAAACTATATGAGCCTTCCATGCTAGATCAGGAAGAGGAACATGTCCTACCTTCTGTGGAGAATTTGGTGCTAGGCACTCAAGAAGAGTTGACAGAAGATACAGTTTTGCAGAAGAGGTCCAGAACTACAACAAAAGGGAAACAAGACCTTTGGCAGATTAGGTTGAAGGGACAACTTCCAGGCAAAGCTAAATGGTACACTAGAGAGAAGGTGAAGGAAAAATTTCCTCACACTATTAAGTAAAAGCTTTTGGAGACCAAAAGCCTCCCAAAATGGGGAGGTGTGATCCAAATTTGGTAATTATATTCTTTTTCATCCATTTCGATGCATTTGAAGTGGAAAAAGTGGAGGAATCATCTCACGGGACCGTTTTTACCGGCGGGACCTAGTTTGGCGAAATGGGGTCCGAAACCTTCCGGGAGCGTTTTGAGGCATCAAACAACGTTTTTTGGGGGTAAAAATTTTCCATTTAAGCCCAACATTCTTTTCATGCTATTCTACACATAGAGAGTTTTTCAACGATGCAAGAATCACGTCAATGAGAATCTGTATGCAAAAGTCATTCCACTCATAAGCTGACCTTCCTGTTTCCACACCTATAGTTCTGGAAGATGCCACGTCAGCCCCCATTATTTATGGAAAAGGTGCTAGCCACGTGTTTGTGATGTAAAATACTATAGAAGAGTCCATTTTGTAACTCTAGTTAGTAGTTGATGTAGTCAAATTTAACCACTAGTAGGGTATCTAGCTGTGTTGTAACCGAGCCACTAGGAGGAAGAGGCATTCCATTCTTTTGAGAGCATTTCATTCCATAGTTGAGCAAAGATAGCCAAGAGAGATAGGAGGTAGAGAAAATAGAGAGGATATGTGAACTGTAGCAGCCCATGGGCCATATACATTACTTCTTTATATCTGTAGCCATATTTCTAGACAAAGAAAGAGAGCTAAGTGACCTCACCTTCCAGATGGGTTTTCTCCCGAAAGGGTTTCCCAGAAGGCATATCTTGTGTATTATGTGTGTGAGATTATTTTTTTGTTCTCTACTTTTATGCTTGATTTACTTTTACATGCATGCACTAATTAAAATTAATTTTACAGATCTAGAAATTAAATAAAACTATAATAATGTAGAATCTTAGATTTTTAATATAATATTATCAGATCTGTTGTGACAAATTGTCCAGTGGAATATACATGATAGTTTACGGATCACCTTCGAGTGCATCTAAGGGACCAATCTCACATTAATCCTTCTTTGACCAATCCTTATTAACAATACATATTGCCTTCAGGAACTCTCATAGCTCTTATTGGTGAGGGTTGGGCCAGGGGCAACAACAACAACGACAAAACATATACGACAACTACAACAGATGCCAATATGTAACTATGGAAACATAAACAATGACACACAGGCCTATCATTTAGCCACCCCTCAAACTATGACAGAATGATGACATGCTTCTTTTTTGCTTACTTAATTATACTAACTAACGAAAAATAGATTTTGCATTACATTACCATAAGTCGGGAATACCTCAGTACTTCACTTAACCCTTAGTGGTAGTAAAAACTTGGGTGACCTCGTATTCATTTCCCTGCTATTCCTTTATGGAGGATCTACCATAAACCCTTCTATTAGCTAGTCCGCTCTATGGTATATGCTTCCTTTACCTTCATTGCTACTTGTTTGACCCGCATCATGCCCCCATCAACAATGAGCACCGGTTACAGAGATAGAAGATAGGACCCAAGAATTTCAAATCTTTATGGCATGGCCTCGTTGATGACTCACATAAAACTAAGATGATTGACTTGGGTACCCCCCTTTTTTCTAAAATTTGTATGTTAAGATTCTTCTTAAATAATTTAATTTCTTGACTTAGTTTACCTTGATGGATGTATTTTGAGTTGCATGAGAATTGCATATACTAATTGATTGCTTGTCATGTGTTTGAGCGTAACCTTAGGCTTTGAATCATGTATCTTGATCTTAATCTGTTGTATTTCAAGAGATTTGAATTAGGTTTTGATGAGAATTCCACTAACTTATCTTACACATGTTCTCATTGTGGTTGCACCTTACTGGCATGACCTCGCCTTATCATGACACTATCCTAGCTTATTAGTGCCTTCCAATTGGTTTTTGGCTTATGTGATTTTAAGGTTAACATGATTTCATGTATTTGTAGATAGATGGCCATGTCTCATTTTCACAAGTGACAAGGAAAGATAAACCAAGATTTCCATTCAACATATGACAAAAGATGAGTTGATAAGTCAAGTATTTGATTGACAAGTAGGAAAGAGAAAAGTGCCACACACAGATGAAAGACATGAAGATATGACAAATTGGAAATCAATTCATATGACAATGATGTTAAGATACACCATAGACTATATCAAGCTTTATTGACATAGTCAACTCTTTAGTGTTATCCTTTGTATTCCAAAATATGTCATTTTTAAGTGTATATATCAAAATATATTCATATAAGGGGCAGAGTCTCCAAAATGTAGTCAAAATATCATCTACTTTCATCTTTATGGTCACCATTTCACTCACATGTCGCAACTCCATGACCATATAATCTTTCATTAGCCTCCATTTTTATAATTATATGGGTTCCATTTGTGTTTTCCAAAAATTAATGATTTCTAGTATTATAAGTGAATTAAATGGGTAAAACTTAGAAAAATGACATATACTTGCTAATACTTAAAAGTGGCTTGAGTTTCATGACATGTGTAGTTCATTTGGAAACTTCCAAGGTACCCTTAAGTGGCCTCCAATGCTCAAATTCGAATTCCCTTAAAAATATATAAGAAGAAGATTTGGATAAAGGTCAAAGAGGATATGTGTCTCATCACTATCTATTTGAGTTGTAACTCTATGAGATTTTCTAGGGATCTAGGGAGAGAATAATGGACCTCTATTAATGAGGTAGCTTCTTATGTTTTTGTATAAATAGGAGAGCCTCCTCCTTTCAAAGGCATGTGTAAAGTTGGGGAAATGCTCATGTTTTGAATATAGAATTTGGATTTGACACCATGCTCATGAGTGATGTTCACTTTGATTTGGCTATGCTTGTATTTGGAGCCTCTCAATTTTCCATCCCTCAAGCTTTTGGATTGACCACCTATAATGTGTGAGATTTATTGTTTTTCATAGATTGAGATCTATTATTTTTCATAGATTAAGATTTATTGTTTTCATAGATTAAGATTTAATTCTTTCATATCTTTTCTTGTGTGAGAGGTTAAGAGTGATTGTTTTTATTTGCTTTCATATCTAGAGGTTAAAAGCGATTGTTTTATTTGCTTTCATTTCATATCATGTGGTTTTGATTATTCATTTCACAGGATCCTGATTTGATAATGCACACATGATCCCTTATAGTAGATTTCATTTCATGCAATTTCATTTCTAAAAGAGTGGTGTACTTTCAATTCCTGCAAGCATGGTAGATCAAGATTTCAATACCTGCAAGTGTGATAGATTAAGATTTCAATTCCACACACTATACTATAATTTCTTTTGAATTGATTGTTGAATTAGAACAAGTGAATTTTGTTTGTCGTTATTTGGTTTCGTAGTTAGATTGATCTAAATTGGAAGTTAATTTCTAGCATATACAGTGCATGCATGCTTCACAAGTTTTACGAAACTCCCAGGTTGACAATTAAATGATAGGTAATTAACTTGCCTCAACATTTTGGCACCGTTGCCGGGGAAGTGTGCATAGGAACTAGCTTTCAGTTTAGAGTTCATTTTTTTCAAGTTTTTTTCTAGATGCATGATTAAAGCATGTAGATGCATAAATCATTTAGTTGCATATCATTAAAAAAAAAAAACACCTTCAATCACCTACCACCCCCACTATATCACATGGTGCAGTAAGAGCCACACATCCACATCATGAATTCTTATTTTTGTAGGTAGAAGAGATGAAAAAGGAGGATGAAGAAATGGATGGAGATCCTTTTGGATTTCCCATTCAAGAAACTGATGTCAATGTTCAAATGAAGAACATCCCTCCATCCGTACTTCCTAACTTCAAAGGTATGAGATCAGAAGACCCAGAAACTTTTCTTTTTGAATTTGAAATCATTTGTAGATCTTATGGCTACTCATTACACATTCAAAAATTGAATTTGTTTCCAACAACATTGAAGGATAAAGCTCTTAGATAGTTCTTGACTTTAGGAACAAATTCTATTAGGACATGGGATGATATGAAAAGAGTATTTTTGAAAAAATATAAAAATCATTACAAACACCATGACCTTAGAAATGAAGTATTTAAGATGAATAAAAAAGAGGATGAAAATCTAGAAGACCTAGTGGAGAGGTTTACTTATAATATCAAAAGATCTAAAATGCATAATTTAGGATCAAACATATTCAAAACTCTCCTACTAAATGCTATAAAGGATGAATGTATTGATCTTCTTAACCTGGTGGGAAAAGGAGATGTTTATCAATTGTCATTTCAAGAGATTTGTGAACTATCAAGATCTAGTTACGCAAGGGAAAGTAAGTTTGTTATATACCTAGGGGGGATAATATGGGGTACCAAGGGAGGTACCCAAGGTAATAATGTAATAATGGGATGGGCCATAGTAATAAATAAGGTGGTTAACCCATGTCATGTAAGGGACCACAAGTAGTTAATAATAATGTAATGGGCCCATGGTATTAGTTGATGGTATGAGGGAACCATGGTAATGACCCATGGTATTGTATGTATGAGGCCTATATAAAGGCTAGAGACTCCACATGGAGATATAGAGAAGGATTATTGTATGAACAGGCATATGGCTTGTGGAGTGTTCTCCTTCCTTAAGGAGTGAATGTATGGTGTTGCCCTACCTTAAGGGTTTGATCAATAAAGTGAATCATTTCTATCTATTTCTCTCTTATTGTTTCTGGGTATATTTTCATTATCTTATATTTTTGGATCAGATCTACAACAATTGGTATCAGAGCTACAACAAAGTTGACAACGACATTGGTAAGTCAAATTGAACTTAACAATTTGCTAAATATTCTTGGTAATTTAAATGAACAAATTGAAATTCTAAACAAGCAAAACAAGCAAAAAGTTCAAAATGTTGCTTTGCATGAATGTCCAATTGATAACATTAAAATTTGTAAAATTTGTGTAGGATCACATACTACTAAAGATTGCCCATCATTACCAAGGTTAAAGGCAGTTTACCAAAAGGACAATGGAGTGAATCAAGCTCCGAGAGGACCATGGCAGCCTCATCAACCGAATATGATGCAATATCCTTGTGCACAATTTCAGGGTTATGCACAACATAATTGGAAAACACCTTTGCTTTGGCAACCTTGGACATCTCAATCCCAATCTTGGAAACAAGGTTGGGAAGAGCTTTACAGAGGAAATCCACCATATACTCAATCTTTCCCTCACTATCCTCATTACCAATATCAATGTTATCCATACCATTCACCTCCACCACAAAATCAGTTTCACCCTTAGTTAATCTCAATCCAACCTTTCCCATTACCACACACACAAACACCCCAAAGATCTATTCCCTCACCACTACCTACACAACCATTTCAAATCCCCAACAATAAAACACCTCAATCCACTTACAATGTTGAGGTATTGTAAAATGATTCACCAACTGTCATTGAAGAACAACAACTAGAAGAAAAGGATCCAGATAAGGTCCAAGAATCATGGATGCCCATCGATAAAGAGCAATTGCTGGAACCTAAGATTGAAAAGTTTCATGCATGCCTATCACCATACTCTATGAATGGAGACCACATATGTGAGGACTTGCATGACATGATAAAAGGACACCAAGGAAGCAAGATTATATTGAATCTTGGTTCAAGATAGTCATTGGATCCCAATATTCCATTTTTCAGTATCTTCTGACATCATCTCAATCAAGACAGTCGGTCTCTCATACACGGGTACGTATCAAAGAATAAATTTCAAACCTGCATATGAGCATATCTATCATTTTGTTACACACATGGCCCCATTGGAAACATTCATATACTTAAAAATAAAATATTTCAAGTAGGATAAATTAGGAAAATAAAATCAGATCTAATTGCATTTAGATATTTGATAAATAAATAATCTAGAAAAATTAAATAAACAATAAAAACACACACACACACACACACACACACACACACATATATATATAGATATATATAGATATATATATATATAGATATAGATATTATTATTATTATTTAAAAAAAACAAAATTTAAAAGAAGAAAAGACAAATAAAATTCATATAAAACAAAACCCATAAAAATACAAAATAAAAATATCATTAAACCAAAGTCACGTTTTTTTTTTAAGAAAAACAATAGGCCCATAGCCTGTGTATGCGCTGCAAATGATGCACTGTGGGAGACGTAAAACCTGTATGGACTTGGTGTTGGTTCAATGCCAATATTTTTTTTCCATAGGGGCTTTTGTCTTTACAAATTTAACCCTCTCAAATGTGCTCTTGGTTTTTCCTTCCCCTTACCTTGACTATCACCTTAGGCCTGATCCTCGGCGCATGCCAGTTCATTGTCTGTAGTTAGCCAGACATCATAATGCTCCAATGATTATGTTTTCATGGTAGGCAAATCATTCTTTGAATTCCATGGGATATTCCAATGAGCTAGGAGGCCATGCAACATTTTCTTCACTCCTAAATCCAAATGGAAATTGCAGAAATTGATGAAGTCTTGGAGCTAATTCTCATGGCGGTATTTCTTAGAACGATCACCAAAAGGGACAAAACCTACTATGTCTTTTCATAATACATCTGTATCTTCAAATAGCAATGAAGGCATGAGTAATGTATTTCCTAGTTTAGAATTGACTTTAGTGGCTGAAAAGACAAAGGCAATTACTGACTACGAGAAAAATTTATTCAATCCGACCATGGATGCTTTTATCCCAGAAAACGTAATAGTTTTTTACCAGTCATTTTAAAACAGGTTTTGTGACCAATTTTGGGTGAATCTCAGAAAAATAAGACATGGATTTTTCTCATAATAGAGTGAATTAAGTAACTCATGAACAATTTTTTCAAATTCGTAACCGTTTGAGAGAATTTATGGGTTCTTTGGAGCCTCATTTTGCCATATTTTGTGAAAAAAACGGAATTTCAATTAAATGCACAGACAACAGTTGTGGCCATGATCCGATCTCCTTGATCTACATAAGACCGATGGAGTGAAAGAAGTTAGATCCGGCCAAGATGCACGCACCACTTGCTGGCTATTAGTTGAGGGATTTTCGTCGTCAAATGAGGATACAGATGCTATCCTTAACTTTGATTTTATTTTTTAGTTGGCGTTTAATACAAGCTATGACTTTCAGCTCATCAAATATTTGTTGTTATTCTTGTACCAACATATGTTTCTCCAAAATCTGAATACCAACCATTCCAATCAATCTCTCGGTATGAATCAAAGAGACCACTTTCGAAGCCCACATCAACATTTTCTTCTGCAGCTGCACTTTTCAGAAGTAAAGCTGAGGGCACTCTTGCAGAAGTTCAATAAAGCTGAGATCAAATCCTTATTTGCTAGAAGGTGCTGGTATAAAATTCAGATGTAAATTCTCTCATTGAAACAGAGGGGAATCTTTTTTTTTAAATGGGCAAGAGCCTAATGATCAGTATGTAGTACGATGCTTTGAAGGGTTCGCTTGATTCGAATACAATTGTTCCTTCCAAAAATGCCAAACATTCTTATATAAGAGAATTCCTATTATCTTTCGGTGAATTGGACAGTTGCAATAAGCAGCCAAGTGGGCTTGAATCTCAGATTTTGAGAAATAATGTCATGGAAGGAGTAAATATTGAACCATCATCTTCAACAAGAGGCTTGATTCGCAGAGACAGTGATGGAGGAATCTGTAAAGAGGCATCAAAGTGTACAAAGATATTTCGAGAGAGTGTATAAAGTAGTGAAGGAACTCTTTGAATCAGATCGAAACATGGAAGTAGTTTGTGACAATGATTGAGCTTTTGACAGAGATGGGCAAGATGGGATCTGTTTTGACAATTCGAGATCGCCATCAAGGCCTTTGTAGCTGCCAGGAAGATGAAGGTTGTGCAGATATTTGATCTGATGGAAAGGATTTTAGCTACAGAAACTGCGCATTTCTGTAGTTGGAAAACAATTCTGCAACTATGTATTCAATTTAATGATCTATCTGTCAACGATGTATTCCATCGTAAACTCATGATCAACATGCCACATCATCTGCCTACTTCATCTTTTCCGTCAACATCATGTTCCCATGCCACACTTAAGCATGAAAATTTTCACTATGTCACCCAAATTTCAAATCATCCGAACTTTCTCATACGACACCAGATTTCGACGATTCAAGTGTCGTTGGAAAGATATCGACGAGATCTACACAATGAGAAAGCTATCATCAAAGTTTGAAACAATAAAGAATGAATAAATTTATGAAAAGACACAACAAGTAACCCAAGGCACTAGTTTCGAAACATGTAAAAATTCATTTGATTTTCTTTCATGAATTTGTTTTATTAATACCAATTCTCAGTTTTTTTGTGTGTAAATGTCATAAATAGAGAGATTAATCACCTCTCTCTTTTGATAATCTTACATTTCATTGCAGAAAAAGTACTAATTTTTTGTAGGTTCCAAGAAGATAAACAAATGGACACAAATAAATAGTGTCTCTCAAAGACCACATTTCTTTCAAAAGAACATGATCAGAGCAACATCAAAGATGAAATATCCAAGCATTAGCACATGATTTTGGATAAAAAAATGTCGAATCAGATCCATCACACCATTTGGAAGCCTTTCAGATACCAGTCTTACCATTGCATTCCTACTTATTCAGTCAATAAAATCTTCATCTCATTTTCCTTCACAGTCATTTTCTTGCCTCGCTTTCACTAAACTTTAAACCCAACAATAAAACCATTCAACTCCCCTACAAAGTTGATTCATTCCATTTTCCCTTTTCGCTTTTTCAAATAAACCTTGATCCACTGCAAAAAAAATTCATCCATAGTCCTTCAAAATTATTGTTTTATGCTTGTGTTAGATGATGGAGGATTCATTAAGGCCTCCCTTCTAACAAGTCTTGGCCTATCGACATCAGCACATTATCTAGGTTCAGGGCTAGAGTCCTTATTAGTACCTTGAGGCTTGTATGCATCAATGACAAGTTCTCTCGCTGACAATCATGGGAATACATCAATGTCCCTAGATCGTTAGATCTTTCAAGTGGCTCGACATCAGCGCATCTATTTTCACTTTGCAAGATGTACTTAGGAACCTTGGCACTGGTTGACATTAATGGCGAGTTTGCCTCGCATTGGTTAACGGCATTCATCAATGGCTGGTAATCCAATGACTTCTCTTCATGCTCGACAACAACACATTTATTCGCATGACTATAATTGTACCATCGGGTTTTGTAGTAGGTGAAGACTATATCATTTCAGCATTTTGCAGCAGATACAACAGATTTAGTAGCAACAATAAAGACTCCACTTTCACCACCTCATCCACCATTTATGCAACCAAGAAGCAGATGAAATTCTACATTCTATTCCACGAACCAGCATCAACTACAACTTCTCTACATATGCACAGTTTGTCCACTTCCTAGGTAAAGTAAAGGTATGTTCTTTTCTAGATTTTAATCATAGAATTCATTGAATACTAAAATTATAATTTTTGGAAAATACTTCACCAAATTTCCTTTCTCATTTGAAAAAACCGTAAACACCTTTAGTTGGGGGGAAGGGACATCCATTTATTATCACATCCATATTATTTCATTCCATTCCATTTCACTTCATTTCATTCTAACATACTTGTCCTAATCAATTATGATTGCATTATGGTTCAAAAGTTATGTGATTTGCAAATAAATGCCTAAATGATGGGTATATTATATGGCTGATTTAAAATTCCACTCTTAAATATGTTCAATGAATCTTGCTACAACAAAAAGAAACAAGGTATTGAAACACAAGAACCAATGCTAACTAAGATTTGGTTGTCACACAAGAACCAACCAAACATGTTGCAATTCAATGTATGACAATGAATACTTTGCAAAAAGAAATGAAATTGACAAATGCAAAGTTTAAGGACAATTGATATAAGCCAAGCTCATTCAAAAGCAAATCATGATTAAACAATGCAGTAGATTGCATGAGGACATGCAATAACATCAGTTGGGGGGAATGTAGAGTTTCCAAAATGTAGTAAAAATATCATCCACTTTCACCTTTATCATCACCATTTCACTCACATGTCACAACTCCATGACCATATAATCTTTCATTAGCCTCCATTTTTATAATTATATGGGTTCCATTTGTGTTTTCCAAAAGTTAATGATTTCTAGTATTATAAGTGAATTAAATGGTTAAAACTTAGAAAAATGACATATACTTGCTAATACTTAAAAGTGGCTTGAGTTTCATGCAATGTGTAGGTCATTTGGAAGCTTCCAAGGCACCCTTATGTGGCCTCCAATGCTCAAATTCAAATTCCCTTCAAGATATGGAAGAAGATTTGGATAAAGGTCAAAGAGGTTATGTGTCTCATCATTATCTATTTGAGTTGTAACACTATGAGATTTTCTAGGGATCTAGGGAGAGAATAATGGACATCCATTAATGATGTAGCTTCTTATGTTTTTGTATAAATAGGAGAGCCTCCTCCTTTCAAAGGCATGTGTAAAGTTGGGGAAATGCTCATGTTTTGAATATAGAATTTGGATTTGGCACCATGCTCATGAGTGATGTTCACTTTGATTTGGTTATGCTTGTATTTGGAGCCTCTCAACTTTCCATGCCTCATGCTTTTGGATTGACCACCTATAATGTGTGAGATTTATTGTTTTTCATAGCTTAAGATTTATTATTTTTCATAGATTAAGATTTATTTATTTCATATCTTTTCCTATGTGAGAGGTTAAGAGTGATCGCTTTTATTTGCTTTCATATCTATAGGTTAAAAGCGATTGTTTTGTTTGCTTTCATTTGATATCATGTGGTTTTGATTATTCATTTCATAGGATCCTGATTTCATAATGCACACATGATCCCTTAGAGTAGATTTCATTTCATGCAATTTCATTTCTGAAAGAGTGGTGTGCTTTTCAATTCCTGCAAGTGTGGTAGATCAAGATTTCAATTCCTGCAAGTGTGATAGATTAAGATTTCAATTCCATGCACTGTACTATAATTTCTTTTGAATTGATTGTTGAATTAGAATAGGTGAATTTGGTTTGTTGTTATTTGGTTTCGTAGTTAGATTGATCTAAATTGGAAGTTAATTTCTAGCATATACAATGCATGCATGCTTCGCAAGTTTTACAAAACCCTCGGGTTGACAATTAAATGATAGGTAATTAACTTGCCTCAACAGGTAACCAAGAACAATGCTTTAGATCGGTATGCAAAACTCTAGATAATGAAGCTATATTTTTGAATTTGCTTAAACTTTCTTTGATGAATATGTATTTAGGATATAATAGTATGTTGACTAATATATCTATAACAATTTTTCTGATATTAAAATAACATTTTTTTTTTAATTTTAATTTTAATTTTATTTATTTATTTATTAATTAATTAATTTATTATTTATTATTTATTATTATTATTATTATTATTATTATTTTATTATTTTATTTATTTATTTATTTATTTATTTTTCGCATTTTCAGATTCATATTATCAATGTTAGAAATACAAGAAAAACCATGGTGGGAATGGTGCATAAAGTGGTATAATCAATAAAATGATTGATATCACATGCTTAGTTGTAGTTTACAACCTCATATAGGATCATTGTATGCATTCCCAGTCATTATAAGACTTTTAGACAAGTTTGGAGTACAAGTGATAGGCCAGGGAGGTTACCTTTGTGGTTTAAACACATTCTATGCGTAAATATATTGATAACACTAACAATTTAGGTTAAGTTCCTCATGATATGGATGAAAAAACATCTAAAAATACTCTGAGGCTAATGAATAACTCCCAAATGTTGATTTTAAATAATGTAAACATGATTACATAACACAAGTAGGTGTGACCTTTGGGATTCATATTCAAGCCCTTTACGGATGAGGTATTATGTGACATTGCTTCCCTTGATGTTTGTGATGTATTATTAGGCCAACCATACTTATGGAAGCGACATGCTGTGTATGAGTCAAGGCCTCGTGCTGTTATTGTTACTTTGATAAATAAGTTGTACATGATATCAGAGGTAGCACCGCCTACCACCATCTCTTTGGTTACTGCAAAACAATGCAGTAAGCTCATTTCCAAAACTGGGAGACTTTTTTTCTTAATGATATGCCCTCAGGGAAAGAAGAAGACGGTGGCCACGATCTCTAGATAGGGCCCCTCTGCACGACAACAATAGATGGACAATGTCGTGGAGGAGTATGAGGACATCTTCACCTCCCCCGCAGGGGTGCCTCTGCACTGTCAAGTCAAGCACTCCATCTATCTAACCCCAGGTGCGCCACTGCCCAATGGACCAATCTATTGGCACTCCATTCTGGAGAACAATGAAATCAAGAGGCAGATTCAGGAGTTGTTGCAGAAAGGTCACATCCGTCCGATTTCATCGCCCTGTGGGAGCCCGATTTTGTTGGTACAGAAGAAGGATGGGACTTGGAGACTCTGTATTGACTATTGGGCATTGAACAAGATCACTGTCCGGAATAGGTACCCGATCCCACATATTGCTGGACCAACTGAAGGGGGCAAAATATTTCAACAAGATTGACTTGAAATCAGGATATCACCAGGTACCAATCGAACCCTCTGATGTGTGGAAAATTGCCTTCAAAGCCAAGGAGGGCTTTTTTGAATGGTTGGTTATGCCTTTCGGGTTGATGAATGCTCCTGCAACCTTCATGAGGCTAATGGATGACATCTTGTGACCATTCACCAACTCATTTGTAGTGGTATACTTGGATGACATCTTGATCTTTAGCCAGAGTTGGGAAGAGCACCTCCACCACATCTAGCAGGTTCTCCAAACACTGTGGCAACACAAGCTATGTGCCAATTTGAAGAAATCACATTTGGCATGACCCAGGTTCAGTCTTTGGGATACATTATTAATGAACGGGGGGTGCATGTGGATCCAGCCAAGATCCAAGTCATTCGAGATTGCCCAGCTCCAACCACTTTGAGAGAGCTCCGTAGCTTTTTGGGTCTTGCCAATTTCTACCACAGGTTCGTGTTGGGATTCTCTCATATCACTTGGCCCTTGAGTCAAGTCACCAAGGGAGGAGCGAAAACAAAATTCTTTTGGTCTAAATCTCAACAGAAGGCATTCACAGAGTTGAAACATCGTCTCTGCTCTGCACCAGTGCTCACATTACCAGACTTGCAACAACCATTTGAGATCGAGACAAATGCCTCTGACTATGCTATTGGGGTAGTCCTTATTCAACAGGGGAATCTAGTCACATATCACAGTGAGACACTTTCAGACACAGTCCAAAAGTATCCCACTTATGACAAAGATATGTATTCCATTGTGTAGGCCTGCCGACAATGGAAGCATTACATTTTGGGCAAGGAAATAGTCATCCACACAAACCACCGTCCCCTGCAGTTCATACAGATGTAAGGGAAGTTGCAGAATGATCACCATCAGAAGTGGTCCACATACTTGCAACAGTTCCATTTGAATATCAAGTATAAGAAGGGCATCACCGATAATGTTGGAGATTGCCTTAGCCAACCACCGATCATGGCGTTAACCACCGTGCTCAACTCTTGTGGGCACCAGAGTTTTGATTTGCCACTTCTCTACAAAAGCGACCCAGAAGTCGGCCACACATACCAAATGCTCTTAGAGGGTCAGCAAGTTCCAAATTTTCACCTCCAGGATGCCTTATTATGCCACCTGGGACACCTTTATGTTCCTTCAAGCGAGTGTGCCAAGATGATTTGGGAAGCACACTACAGTCGGGCCGCTGGGCATTTCGGGGTCGAGAAAATGGTGGCAGTACTGCAAAAGTATTTCTATTGGCCAAATCTTCGACAGGATGTCAAGAAGTACATCAGATCCTACACTACCTGCGCCATTGCCAAACTGACCATAAAAAAACAAGGCCTCTATACTCTGATGCCAACCCCTAGTTGACCTTAGGAATCCATCTCCATGGATTACATGTTGGGCCTTCCTTCTACTAAGCATGGCAACAACTGTGTTTTTGCAGTCATCGACAGATTCTCGAGGATGGCCATTATGGCTTCCTGCAAGAAGAATATCACAGCGGAAGCCACTGCTAAACTCTTCTTTGAACGAGTGTGGGTACACTTTGGGATCCCACAGTCTATCATTTTAGGTTGGGACACCAACTCGGTACATTTTGGTCCAATCTCTTGTCGATGCTGGACACCAAGCTCACTAAGTCCACAACTTTCCATCCCCAAACTGATGGCCAGATAGAGGTCATCAACATAATGATCGTACACATTCTGCGCATGTACAACTCAAAGCATTCACGCACATGGCATGAGAGCCTCCCATATGTCCAGCACAGCTATAACCGGGCTCTACACAGCTCGACTGACCACAACCCTTTTCGAGTGGGCTTGGGATTCCAACCACTATGTCCCATTGATGTGGCCTTTCCATTGCAGCTACTCATGCAAATTCGGCTCATGTCCAGTCCGAAACCGATAAGGCAAACAACTTCATTGAGCACATCCAACATATCCGCTAGCAGGTCCACGACATTCTAGAGAAATCAAATGCCAAGTACAAGCAGCGACATGATCAACATCGGGTGCCACACAAGTTTCAGGTGGGTGACAAAGTCTGGTTGCATTTGCAAAAGGAACGCCTTACCAGAGCCTATCGGAAACTCAGACCACTCCGATATGGTCCTTACACCATTATCAAGGTTGTGGGAGACAATGCATTTGAGCTCAGCATTCCCCCATTCCTTTGCCTGCACCCAGTGTTCAATGTGGACCACCTTTGACCATACTTCCCACCATTGCTCGACACATCAGACATTTCAAAACAACTCACACCTGCAGAGTTAAAACCAGATTGCATGGAACGAGCCACCACTGATTGGATCATGGACACGCAGATCAAGCACACTCGCCAGCAGAAGATCCAACTATATTGAGTTGTCAAAGTAGGACAACTCCTTCACCAGCGCAAGTGGCTCACCAGGGACCAAGTTGAGCAAAAGTTTCATCATCTCATGGAGGAATTCAACGCAATGGGGACCATTGCTTCCTAAGGGGGGAGGAATGATCCAAGTGGATATTGGTGGCCACCCTCCAATTCTACTTGGACCCCACCATTGTTTCTTTTAGTTTTTCAGTTTCCTTAATTGTAGCACAATTTACTATTCTTAGTAGTTTTTCGGGTCCTAAACTTCCGGAGGCATTTTGAGGCCCTAAACGACGTTTTTTTGGCTATCTACTGCCAACGATTTTTTTGATAAAATTGTCGTTTTCTTCATAGTCCTCGGAGAGATCTTTCTAACGGGGTATCATGCGCGTCAAACGGAGATAATATGATAAAGTCGCGACCCTGGGAAGTTGGTTGTCCAACTAACCCCAACGAGGCCCATAAACTCTTAGCGTTACATCTTCTCGGGTTAGGGTTTTGGTTGTTTAGGGTTTTCTCTTATTGTTCAATAATAAAAAGGGCCTTGAGCCTCATTGTAACATAGTTCTGATGAATGTAGCCGCCACATCTCTTCTCAGAGATAAGCTACCATCGCCCGAGCTAGTCTTATTTCCATTCTGTTTGTAAGCATATTTCACTATTTGATATTAATAAAATGAAGTGTTATTTCTACTGCATCTTTGTATTTATGGTTATATTTGTAATTTGTTGCATTCCTATTTAAATCTGGATCAAGGGCTACATCAAGATTTAGCCTTCCAATCCTCTCAATCACATCACTTAAAGGGTCTTCCTAATTTGAACGAGTGGTCGAAACTCCATGAGGGAGAGACAATGCTTCAAAAGGATATTTCGCATATTGATCCAAGATAGGGATCCCCCCTTCAAGATGTGGAATCTCATTATCAAATTCGCGATAAGTTTTTGCATGGATGAATCTATCCAAATGATTAGGTTGCCACTCAATAGTATTGTCAATCTTGGAATATTAAAAATAATTACACCCTAGACCATATAAACTTCTTATTTACCTCATCATAGAGATTATATGCTTTGATGGTATCTAAATACCCCAATAAGATTCACTTTCAACTTCTTGCATCAAGCTTTCTTCTTTGTTCCTTAGGAACCAAGGCATAGCAGGGGAACCAAAAAACCTGAGATGCCTTACCAAAGGAATGTGGTCATGCCACATTTCATAAGGAGTCTTGTTTTTTAGAACATGAGATGGACATTATATATATATATATATATATATATATATATATATATAGAACTACATGAGATTTACATTTTTGAAGAACAACATTGAGTGAACCATATTTAGGATAGTTTTGTTCATTCTTTTAGCTACACCATTTTGTTGAGGATTGTAAGAACGATAGTTTGATGTTGAATCCCATGTTGGCAAAAATAGTTTTCAAATTCCTTAGAAATATATTATTTTCCATTATCAGTACGAAGAGAGTCAATATGTGATTGTGCATTATTTCAATCCATGCATGAAAATTTATGAAAGTTTCAAAAGCTTGCAATTTGCTTTTCAACAAGTATAACCAACACATCTTGGTGTAATCATCAATAAAAGTTATGATATATTTATTTCCATTTGCAGAAGGAATAGGCACAGGGCCACATAAATCAAAATGAATTAATTCAAGCTTTTTGTATGCTATGGAAGAAGAATAATGAAATGGTTGTTTGTTATGTTTTCTTGGGATACAAGCATCACATTGCTTTTGTGTCCTTGGAATAATTGGCAAACCAGAAAGACCATTTATTTTCAACAAACAAAGTGTCATAATTAAGATGTCCAAATATTGCATACCATAGAAGACTGGATGGCAATGTACCTTCATTGTGTTGAGAATTGCATTCATAGTTTTCTGCATGAGCAAATGTTCCTTACGGCTTCAACAATCTGTCTTCCTCTATTCCAGTCATGAAAACTGTGTTGTTTAGTGCTTTTCTTATCTCAACTTTTCCATAAAACATATTAATGGAGTATCCTTGTTGGCGAATGTGAACAAGGGACAACACGTTTCTCCACAATTTTAGAAGGTAGAGTACATCATGCAGAAGAAAGTCAGAAAGTCCAGGCAACTTAAAACTAATGGTGTTAAGTCTAGATGGCTTGAGACTTGACTTGTCTACAAAGTAAACTACTCCATCTACATTATCACTAAGGTCTTCAAAGAAGTCTTTCTAAAAGGTTATATGGAAAGTTGCACCTGTATCAAGCAACCATACATCTTTCCAACAATAGAGATGACAAAATGCATCCATAAACAATAGATATCACATAATGCATCTTCAAACAAAGGTCACACCAGTGCAATAATAATCTCTATTGAAAAAAAGTTTAAAATATCTCTTTCATTAAAAATCGCTGCAATATATCTTTGTTCATTACACCAAGCACCGCCTCATGTATCAATCTTATTAGTCCTTGCCGTAGGCACGACTAGGACTATAATAATCGAAATGGTCGGGTTGACATTAGTTTTAGCTGCTTATTGTCACAACTACTGCAAATAACCAAAGTTTTAACTTGCTAGTGTCTGTAATATGTTTTGCCATCTTCCCAAGGTGGGGAGGCTATACCATATATTCTATTCATCTGTTTCATTTGAATTTTGAAAGTGTTAAACTAATGCTAACATTAATTTAACAGACATTTCATGTTTAAGAATTAAAAGCATATCTTATTTTTATGTTATAAAGTTTCCAAGGTTATCATGTTTAAACAGATAACTCACACATGATTAAAACTTTGCATGAGAGTACCCACTTGTCTATTTATCTTCCATCTTCTACAAGTGCAACCAACTTCTCTAACAAAGTTGTTGCTTTCTCCTCCAACTTCTCTTGCCTTGCAACATTCCTTTTCATCGGTTATGTGCTGACCGATGGTTACCAAAATTCTAAGAATAAGGTAAAATCTAACCTGCCAAACAATCATTCGAAACCCTCCAAGCAAGATATCATTCACAAGTTATCCCACCTGCCAAGATTGAATTAGCCTGCCTACCTCAAGATATCATTAGTCTGCGGGTCTATTTTTCGTATGGCTGCAAACTGAAAGTGGTAAGCCCAAGGTAAGGCCCAAGGTAACAAGGAACCAGGTCACGTAGTGTACTGCTAAATTTGAACATATAACATGATACAAGATGTCAGCTATGACATGGCCTAGCTTTAGAGTCTAATAGAAAAGATTAGAGGAACTAGCATGTAAATCATGTTGTCCTGCGAATTATTTGAATGATTCCATCAAATTAGTGCCGGAATTCCATGGCTATTCAGGGGAATATGACTGTGACCCAACACCGACTCTGAATAAACCTGTATGAAGTACCTCCAAAGCGACAGAGGTCCCAATCAGTCATCGTACCCAACCCTACAGCCCTACCAAGCACGTTAGATTCTTCGAATTCGAGATCATCACAATCATACCTTCAATCACACCTTGCCTATTCGCTCTCCCCACCCTCCTTGTTGATCAATTAGTCCCTGCAACTAGAGCGCTTATTTCCCGATGAACGATAGGCCTCTGTATGGCGATAATATTAGCGCTATGTGTACCAATGGTTGGAAGTATGGTGAGCTATGTCCGATGACAATACATACAAGTTGGAGTACGGTCATGACGCGACATGATGTTCCAAGAGGGTGCAAAGATAATTGTATCCTGAGCAGGAGAAACCTCAGTACTTGGACATCAGTTTCAATGATTTCGAGGGGGCGTTTCCCAAGCAATTGTTTGACAAATATCTTGATGCCATTTTCATCAACAATGACAGGTAACCTGGATGCGGGTGATTATCTGGCTAATTAAGTTGACAAGACGGTCGGGCGGCGGATGGGGCTAATTAAGTTCACAAGACAGTTGGGTGGCGGATGGGCTGGCCACATGGCCGCCTGCATCCTTCCCCAAGCCCGCCCGAAGCACATTCAAGGCACCTTGGTCCTTCCCCAAGCCGGCCCGAAGCACATTCAATGCACCTTGCTGGAGTCATTAAATGTCTCCCAAGGCCGAGATTGCTCCACCTCCTTCATAGCAATGGACTCTGCCTAGTATTATGTTATCCCTCCCCCTTGCTCCACTGTGTTTGCCCCCTGCAAGCCTCTCAGCGATGCTCTTGCACTGTCACAGGCTGCTGATGCTTGTTGCTAAGCTGCATTGACCTGGGTAATGGATTTCATTTTCACAAACCAGGCTCTGCAACTTAGCTCTGGCTCAGCCCTCCCCCGTTACTCCACTACCCCTAGACTGTTAACTGTGACTTCAATCCCACCATGGTTCGTTATAGAATGAGAAGCATGAGGGGCGGCACCCGTGCCGGAAGCGTCTGCCCCCTGCAACTCCCAGCGCTGCCTCGGCTTCCCCTGCTTCTTCAGCAGACAACCCCAATCCTTTCGGCTCTTTCCCTGGCCGATATCCAGACACCTGGAGCGGAAGGGGATGAACCTGTTTTCAAGGATCTCAACGGCAGGACGCTGCAGTTCATATGACAAATTTCCCCCTCCCACCGCATCCAGCACCCCATACCACTCAATTTCGTTTTCGTAGCACTCTGAACCACCAGCCCGTCATAACACAATTACTTTTACTGAAGAACTGGACCAGTCGGCACCTTAGGGTGCTCACAGCGAAGAGCTGAACAAGACAGCTCCAAGCAACAGAGGTGTTTGTAGCCTAGGCGAAATGCAACCCAATGTTGATAGAGCCACCCTGCATGGCAAAGCACCGGCTGGCAATCAGCAAGTTGTGGGGAGCATGCTTGGTGACACTCAGGCTTCTGGCAGCCAACGAGGCGACAGGTCTAGCCTGCATGCGGGCTCGGGAAACGCTGAAATAGGCCATCCAACTCAAGGAGCGGATACTTCAACTGAAGAGGATGACTGGTACAAATATGCATGCATGATTGAAGAGGAACCGGCCCGGGACAACCTCTAGCCCTGACACGTGGCTGCCTGCCAAGTCGATGATTCTCAGCTGACTGGGAGTTTCTGGTTAAATTCTGGCACTTTTTTGCCAAGTCGATGATTCTCAACTGACCTGGAGTTTCTGGTTAAATTCATGTTTTATGCTTAGATCAATGCAATGTCTGAACTGTTATTTTGTTTTTTCGGTCAAAACTGTCAACCCATATGTGGGTATTTTTTATTTCCTGGACTGGTTTCCCCTCTGTTGGGGCAGTCACAGCTAAACCAAGTTATTTTGTGATGGTTGATGCTCAGTACTTTGGAGGCCAGTGACTGGGAGTTTCTGGTTAAATTCTGGCACTTTTTTGCCAAGTCGATGATTCTCAACTGACCTGGAGTTTCTGGTTAAATTCATGTTTTATGCTTAGATCAATGCAATGTCTGAACTGTTATTTTGTTTTTTCGGTCAAAACTGTCAACCCATATGTGGGTATTTTTTATTTCCTGGACTGGTTTCCCCTCTGTTGGGGCAGTCACAGCTAAACCAAGTTATTTTGTGATGATTGATGCTCAGTACTTTGGAGGCCAGAACTCTTTGTAATTACCTTTTTCTATTATATTAATAGATTAATCCTACTTAGAAAAAAAAACAATGACAGGTTTCATCTTGAAATCCATTTTAATCTTGGAGATTCTCTTGTTTATGTTATTATTTTCGTCAACAATAATATCAAAGGATGTCTTCTTCCTAGTTTGGGAAACATGTCTGCCACTCTCAATGAGATCATATTTTTGAATAGAAATCTATCAGGCTACCTTCCATTCGACATTACACTGCTAATTTGTTTTGACTCCGCTCTGTATCTCTCTCTATTGTACCATTGCATCTCTGGCAAGTCTGTCTCTGTCGCCAGCTTGTATTTCTGGTATTGTCTCATGTTTCTGAGAATAAGTCTTTTTTGGTATAGGTTAGAAGTTTTTTTTGGTCTAGGTTAAATCTATTAGGTTGCTTTCAATCCGACACAAAATCGACACCTTAATCTTCTTAGCTCAGAGTAGAGCTTTCAACCTTTGCTTGAAATCCCTTTGCCTTTATCAGCAACGAAGCTATTGTAATAATATCATGGCTAGAGCTTTTATGCCCTCTCGCTTCACAGGCTAGGAAAGCATAATATAGATACAGAAGGGCAAGGTCTCAACCCCAGAGCTTTCAAAAATATCAACCCCGATTGTGTAACGCAATATCTATACTCGCTTTCGATTTCAATCTGCTGGCATTTGTGTTGGCGCAATATGTTATGGGTAAACAACAATTGGATTGGAAGCTGGAACTAGCCCTCTCTTATTTAAGCTTATTTTGATGGATGGGATATGATTAGTGAGGTGGGTGGGGAAGCTAGAATTTTGCATCTAAGGCTTGAGACCTGTTGTAAATGTGAAATTCACCATATACAAGCGCCAAATTTGTAGGAACGATTAGTGGCCGGAAAATAGTTTTAATCATAATTTTTAATTTCTTAAATTAAAGGTTGAGAAGTCCTCTAACTAATTGAAAGGGATACACCTAGTCACAAATATAAAAACCTCTCATTACTTTTTAATAGTAATTGGAAGTGATACAGGTAGTTACGAATATAAAATCAAACCTGCATGGACTACATGTTTAAGTTACGAGTGTCACTTGTCTCATTTTTTTCCACAAGATGTCCCCTGGTTTGTGAGAGTGTGTTCTACGAGGAAATTCTCAGTATAGACATACACAACTGTGTTGTGTCCCAATTTCTGTTGGTAGATTTCTCTATATTTGTTTCAGCTAGAAGTTCTTTAGTTCTTTAATATTTGTCATTACAAAAGCATTTCTAGAGGCTCTTTTTGGAGTCTATTTTGTAGGTTAAACATTCCAAAGCATGGCAGATTAGTATACTTAAAAACTATTTACAACAGGTGAGAAAAGTACAGAAGAAGAACTTATAAACATTATGTGGTAGCTCTTTAGCTTCTCTGCTAGACACAGTTGGTTTTGCACATGGGAGTCCATATTTTCATGATGCAAAGGCATCGACTATTGTTCAAGAATTTTCTCCCTTTGCGAGTGAGTTGTCCATTAGATTGTCATCAAATTTAAGATGGATGAAAAGGGAATGTGCTCTTAAGGATAAGGAAGTAGACATACCACATGTCAAAGAGGGGCAGGATTTTACAGCTTTTGTGATACCTCTCTCTATGATGGCATGATGACCATTTTTGGCTACTTGACTATGGGTTTCTTCTTGATTTTGAGTCTAAGAAACGACTTGTAATGGCAATGTTTCCTGAACCACAAGATGACCATGATGAACAGCAGGAGGTTATTATTCAGAGATTTGAGTTGCTGACAAAATCATTTGAATTGCTGGCTTATGCAGAATTTGAAGTTTTGCAGGGAGGGATTTATGTGGAGTTTATAAATAAGGAGGCAACTGGCCCAGGTGTCTTGCGGGAATGTTTTTCTCTGATATGCCGTGAAAATTTTAATCCTCAAAATGCACTTTTTTTATCATGCCCAAAAGATCGTCGAAGGTTCTTTCCCAATCCTGGTAAGTTGTTACTATACTACTGATGTTGGATGAGTTTTGTGGTTTTTTCTTGGATAACGAACTGCTATGACGTTGACCTTTGAGGCCTTACTATTCAGCAAAGGGCACCCTGTATCTTATCATTCAACAATTAAATGTCAATGAGATATGTTTCCTAGTGAACACTTGTTCACATATTTGTGGTAATACAAGATGTGTAACAACCCACACTTGGTTGTTGCAGAAATATATCATCAGATATTGTTTGTGTGCACAAAAACATGCTAATGGTTAAATATGAATGCCCATCTTTTAATTTAACAAGGCTTTTGGCAATTACTGGAGAAAATGCCCATTTTAGTAATTATGCTTTAGAATCCCTTTATTGTAATGCTTACTAATTTAGTTTTACAACTTAGGGTTGTTGTAGTGTTGTTGAATGTGAGCAATATGTTAAGTTATTAGAAGTTGGTTGGTGCTTAATTCTAAATATTTCCTTATGCTGCAGCATCTGGTGTGAATCCTGGGCATCTTACCTATTTCAAGTTTCGTGGTTGAGTGATAACTTCGACTCTAATGCACAAGGTCCAAGTTGATATAGTTTTAGCTTGCATATTCTTCATGCAATTGACATGACAACCCGTCTCTTGCGAAGATGTTCAGGATGCAGACCCATATTTGTTTCTAGTTGTAAGAAGATTTTGGATGTGGATGCAAATTTTCTGGACTCAGATGCTCTAGGGCCTACCTTTGTGACTGAAGTTGAAGAACTGGGGTCCCAGAAAATGGTGGAGCTTTGCCCATGTGGTAGGGACCTGGTTGTAGGCAGCAAAACTAGACATAAGTATGTGAAGATTCTCATTCAACACTGCTATGTGAAATAAATTACAGAGCAAGTTAAATGCTTTGGTCAGGGATTTTTGGATCTTCTTGTCAATTCCACACATCAACGCTTCCGGCGTACGTTAGAACCTGAAGATATGGACCTTATGTTATATGGATATGATCGAGATATTTGTGTGGATGATTGGAAGGTCCACACAGAGTATCAGACTACTCTGAATCTGATAACGCCATAATTTGATTTTGGCAGGTATTGTAGTATCCATAAAAATTGTTATGGTAAATCTGATTTCCCCCCTGAATCTGGTCTTATTCTATGCATGTATAATGTGATGTGTTCAGAAACGCTAGTTTTGTTCCTAACTGTGCATTTGGGTTGGCCCAATTAGGGTTTGTGTTAACAACTGTGAAAGTTACCAATGCTAGGCTTGAATTGATTTAGTCTAGTAAAATTACCAATGCTAGGTTTGAGCTAATTTAGTCTAGTAAACTTACCAATGCACTAGGCTTGGGTTGATTTAGTATGTGAAAGTTACAAATGCAGTTAACTCAACAAAGAGATATTATCAATAAGCATGGAGCTCCAAGGAGAAAACATCTTGGACTTATTATAGCTGATACTTTATTTGGGGGCTTTGTCAAGTTTAAACATCATGTAACACGTCCTCTTCTATGGTATCATTTTTTCGTGTTTGAATCATTTTTGTATCTAATTGCAGTTTATTTTTCGTTTTGGTTTTGTACAAACATGATTGAAGTGGGAATTTTGTTATTCTAATAACACCTTCATTATCAGAGGTGTTGGTTGACCCATGCTTGTTATGTTGAAATTGAGAATGCTACATTGTTATGGTCTGACTAGAATAGGTTATATTTTCCCAGGTTCCAGTTAATTTTAATTCAGCTATTCTCGTTAGAATTTTCTTTTTCCTTTATTAGTCTGGAATATGCCACTAGAGTTTAGTACATGTTTTGAATATTATTTAACATTTGTTTATATTTCTCAATAATGCACTTTATTCTGAGGTGATAAGAGTGTCTTTTTCTTCATTTTGCTGCACATCATTGTTGAGGCAAAGCAAAAATTTGCTTAGCTGACACTGTTTCTGAGGCATCACCAAACTATGTTCATTATATATTGAAAAAATTGAAACTTGTTTGGGTTATTTTATATCTATGAGTTATGAATGAAAGTTCATTTCTTTCTGTTTTGTCATGTTTTCTGTTGTTTAACTTGAAATAAGATATACACGTTCCTTTTACTGGGGTAAAAATACATACCTTCTATTTTATATTTATAAGCAAAGTATGATACATTTTCAATGCCGAAAAGATAACAACTGAAAACTATGAGACCTTTTGGCACATAATGTCCTAGCAAGCAAATAAACAAAGGAAGATGTTATCTTCTGTTGTGAATCCCAGTAGGACTTGTATTCTGGAGCAATTAAATATTGAGTGCATCTAAATATCTGCCTTAAATGAATATCTCTTTGTGTTATTAAATTTTAAAGAGTTAAGTAATTAGTTCATGTTTAATCCTTCTAAGTATAAGGGCTTGTGTTTCATGCCTCCAGTTCAAAACCTCAATGTGAAATTTTGGGGGTTGTTTTTTGTTTCTGATCTTAGGGAGATTACCTATTACCTTTTCACTGGGAACATTGGGGATTCCCGGGCTATCCTGAGAATAAGAGCAGTCGATGATTCTCTCATTTCCATTCAGTTGACAGTTGATTTAAAGCCTGACTTGCCAAGTAGGTTTTTGGTGTCAAGATCCACAAGCTGGTTTAAGAACTTATGATCTAGAGTATGTTGAGTTCAATGGAAAGTCATTTGTTCTTTACCTTTTATTGTAAAATTCAAACCTTTGGTTCTGAAAGTTTTGCATTTGCATGTCTCGCTAGGGGAAGCTAAGTGCATTCGATGATGTAAAGGTTGAGTTTTTTGCTTTGAAAAATGAGCCTGAAGTAAGTACATAGGGTGTGGTTACCATATGATGATGCACCAGGTTTGGCAATGGCAAGGGATTTTGGAGATTTTTGTTTGAAAAATTATGGTTGGATTTCCTGGTGTTTTGACTCAAAAACTATTTTTATTTCTAGGATGTCAATGGTCAACAAATGGAGAACACCCCAATGGTATGGTGGTTAGGAATCCAACCAGTTAGCAACAAACAAGAGTAGTTGGCTACTCATTCCTATTCCTTTTTCTGTTCTTTCATTCTAAGTTTACTTGGGTGGGAATTAGCAGACAAAATTCCTCATGATGGAAATAAATAATATCCAATTAATATTCAACTACTAAATTAGAGCTTATCTATTCTCTGGCTGTTTCACACATCACACACAGTTATCTAAATTTTGATTCTTATTTATACTGATGTTGCATTTTCCCCTGTGTTGAGAAAGCTATGGCATCATGTACTAGGTGATTTCTCTTCAATTAGTACCTGTTTGTGAGTTCTTTTTACAACTTTAGATTAGGATATTCTCTACTTAAGTTATTAATGTTCTTCTTCATCAAACATCTACCAATGCAAGAACATAAATAGGCAAGAGACACAGAAATGTAGGCTATGAGCTAGGGCCAAAACCTCTCACTCTTTGAGAGGAAAACCCACAAATTCTTCTTATGGAGATTCCAATAGACGAATACCATCACCAAGACCCTTGATCAATTAGACACTCCAAGACCAAGACACTAGTTCTCTTGACTCTCTTATGCTCTTCTCTTCTTCTTGACTCCTCTTTGGCTTTGAACTTCTTAGCACCGAGACATCATCATCACGGAGATGTTGTCAATGACATGACACCGAGATCTCCTTATTGTAGTTGCAACGAAACATAGATATAGTGGAAGCATTAGACAAACTATGGCCACTGAGATCTATCCAAACACACTGAGATGGTCATCAAAACTGTGATGGCAACGAGCTCTTATGGCACCGAGACTGTAAGAGATATGAACCGAATCATAGCACAAAACTTGTAGTCTATTATAGCATTGCACAAAACTGTGGTCTCCGTTACAACACTGAACTGTAGCTTATATGTACCCTTGTCCGAACTGTGTTTATCTTCTTTAGCACCGAGACTCTTTCTCAGACATATGAACTCTTGTTTCCATGATTAGCCCTAAAATATCCTCATTGTTCCTTCATCACTGATCCAAGTTCCTTCTGTACTTAGACATATGAACTTGCCTCCTTTCTTATCATTGCAACTGTGATTCGAATTTCAAAGAGATCAAACTTTTTGACTGTCTCAAATGTGAAGATCCTACACACATATATATAGTTGTTGTCCCATATAAATAAACCGACCTGTGAATCTTAAGAGGTGTGTCTCCATTAGGTGAGTTGACATGAGAGTTCTCAATTCATCTTGAAGTTGACTTACAAAGGAGTAACATGTGCTTTTCTTGGAGGGATATTAGACAATCCTATAGACTTAAATACATTTTAACATGCCCGATAAGGGTTCTTCATACATGACATTGACTCTATTTGAATTTTATGACAAATCCTAAAGGCTCTCAATGGGAGCCATCTAAAAATAAAGTCTCTTGCTCATGAAACCCATGAAGCAAGCATAAAATCATTTTATTTTTCCTTCTTTACATCAATTACATAAAAATCATAATTACATGTCATTATGAAGACCAAACCTAGTTACACTTTTCAACACTCCCTCTTAACTAGGGAGGTATTCATAATGGTACTTGGTCATTCTCAATCTGAAGAATTTCTCATAAGAAGAATCGAATTGGTAACCCATCTGTATAACATCATATCAACTAGCATTGTCACATAGAAAGGCCTTGACTAGCAGCTCTATCTCTCCACAAGATTCGAGCTCAATGCTGGCGAGACCAATGATTTATAGACACCCTAATCATTGTCTCTCCTAGAACATACCCCACTCGGGTTCTGTTGTAGCGGCTGCAACACCCTCCAATATTTTGGCCTGCATCCAAATTTCGGAGCCTTCCTTGGTTTTTCCACTAATGATTGCAAACACTCAAGCTCATTCCATGAGCTCTTGTAGAGTCTTTACACCTTTTTGCTTGTCCAACCAACAATCATCTTTTGGCATGTTGATTGCTTTGTCATGCTTGCGATCTTGTTTTGGCGATTTTGAAGGTTGGTCTTTGTGTGCATGAGTTGTCTTCGCTCTGTGAACATCGATCGTACTCACACACAAAGTTGTAAGTGCTATAGCGCAAGTGTCGTCATGGTCGTTTGAAAGTCTATCTCAAGTGTCACACTTGTCGCTCTTAACCTTAAGACAGTCTCACTGAGCACATGTTTATCTTGTTGGTTTGTGGTGTCCTGTCGTTGAGTCATGCTAAGTGTCTGATCACAATGTCATGTCTATACAAGTTCACTTGCTCTCTCACTTAGCCATTTTTCCTAAAAATGTGTCGGCTGGACAAACCCCTTCAACCGGACCCCGATTGAGCTGCACTGCGCAGTCTCAACTCTCAGTGGCCTTGATCTGCCGCCTAGAATTGCGCAATGTTTGAGGCTGTCCTCTGAGTTAGTTGTATTGCACAATCCTGGAAGTGAGCAGGTTGTCTGTCTCCCAGAATTGCGCAGAAGTTGTCTCCAAGCCCGATCCAATCTGCGCTTCCCGCAAGATCAGTTATCAAGCCTCCCTTTGGTCGACTGGAAATCTACACTACACTGTGACCTGAGGCTGCACTGCTCTCCAGAATTGCGTAGACATGCCCAACTGCCTACCCTGCACTACCTGCAGAAACTTCACAGCCATGTGAGTCAGGCCTCTGCTGCCTTGCTCTGCACTATTCTTGAAAATTACATAGTTGTGACTGGTACACCTTATGTTGCCTCCCTCTGCACTGTTTCCAAAAACTGCGCAATGCTGTCTGTCCCGCGTTGTCTCTCAGAAATGCGTAGTTATGACCAGCAGCTCCCCGTTGCCCGATCATGCCCTGCTCCGGAAAATTGCATAGAATTTCTTGCCTGTGCCCTCTGCTGCCTCGCTTTGTCTCCCTTTGAGAAATTGCGCAGATCCTCCAGCTAGACCCTGAGTCACCTGCTCAGTCCTCATCCTAAAAATTGCGCAGAACTGTCTAGCAGTTCCCCCAGACACCCTGCCTTGTCTTCCTCCCAGGAATTGTGCAGTTCTGCCCAGCTGGGTTCCACCTTGCAGTTGTCACTGCTATCCCTAATTGCACAATTTTTCCTCCTAGTGACCTCTGCGTAATTTTTCCCGACAGTACTCCAGAGCCCCTCATCCCAGCCTGAGTTGTGCTCTACGTAGTTTTAGTGTCTTGTCCTCCCTCTCGGTCACCTGGACTCAAAACCAAAAACAATGCATCATGCTAGACTAGGAGATTTTTGGATTTGATGTCGTCTCGTCATGAGTGAATTGCAGGAACACATACATTGATGGAACATGGTGCGACGGCGAATGAGATGAAGAAGGAGTGCATGCTAGAAGACTTGCTCGCAGCTGAACGAACGTACAAAGCACATCGAGCAGTAAGTGAAAGGGATACATGCATTGAACCATCAAGCAAAGACCAAGACCATCAAAGACCTCGCAACACTTTGCCATGCAGAGGTGAAGACACAACACACCGAGAGCACATCCATCACTCAACAGCATAGCAGCTTGACATGGACACCATAGTCATCTAGTACATGTCAGCAGTGTCATGTTGAGTTGTGTCATGAGTTGTCTCGGCCACATCACTATTATGGGCCATACTTCTTGTAATCAAATGTAATGTAAAGTGAAATTCCAATGGACGCACATATGAAGTTGAAGAGTCACGTCAGTTGAAAAGTCATAGGAAGTTGAACAGTCATGACGGAAGTCGAAGAGTCACAAGGGTCAAGCATCACCCTTGGCTATATATACCCCCTCCTTATATGAGCAAAGGAATTTTCACCTTGGCTCCTCCCACATACTAGAGTTTGTTCTTTGAGGAGTGAGGAGTGGCTCCAATGTCCCACTACTAGGACTAGTGATGTATGGTGTACATATGTGTCTTGGAATTTTTGCTTAATTCAAAAGCTTGTCTCAGGCCAACATGTTTTCACGCATGTTTTGTATCCATTTGTAAGACTATTCTTTAAACATTTGTAATGCATGTTTTCTTAACCTATACTAAGATAGTTGAACTACTTCAGTTATTTTAGTACTTACATTGTTGAAGATGTGTTGTATTGTTTGTCATTGTTGTCTCATCTGTGTGGACTACTCCACAGGACATTAGACAGACCATTCTTGTTTTCATGGTTATAACGACCGTCACCCCCACATGGACTACTCCGCTGGACAGTGTACGTGTTTTCCATTTCACTTTGGTTTTAAAGATTGCCGCATCCGATGTGGACTATTTTGCTGGATGCTGGACATACCCTTGTTGTTTTCGCGTATGTCTCTCCTTGGGTGGTACTACTACCTCTCATCTAAAGGCTCACTTTTACCCTCTCCCTTGCAGTAAGAGAACCCAAACACAAAGTTACATTACGCACTCACCAAGCATACTAACCTCGCTTTCTTGAAGTTACAAGCATAACACTCTCATGTGTTGAACAATAAGAGCTAAGGAAAATCTCTAAGATAATGGCAACTGGGCCATCGTGCCGGATGGGATTCCTACACCAAACTGTGTGAGGTCTAGTTGGGACTTCATACTCGGGAGATCCCCTTAATGGCGGGTCCAACACCGTCAATAGGTTCTCAGAGTGTGTTCCACTAGGACTATTCTTATCTTGGATTCCTAGTCCTCAAAGAATATTAGTCCTCTACGACTACTCTTATCTTGGATGCCCTAACTCATCCTCAAAAGGCATCAGATGCCATATGTTTACCCAATCCTCCATTCTGTCTTCCTAGGTGAAGACTAGAATGATGTGTCTATCTCTCCCTCTCAATTAGGGAGGACATATCTATTCCAATAAAGGAATGTACTCATTCCTACGGAAGGAATGTACCTAAGCTCCCTCTTGGCTTATGAATTTATTTGCTTCCAAGTTTCTTCCAAGTAAGAAAATTTATTTCCAGGCTCTCTCTTAATTAGGGACCTACAACAACTCCTCAGGTGGATATGAGAAGACAACCAACTGCTTGAAGAGCTCCTTCCTTCGATGTCATGATATTCTTTGTCACAGAGTCCTCATCTTTTTGGGACTTCTTCATAGGGCATAGACCATCCATCACTTTCATCCATGAATCAGTCATGTCATCAGAAAGCGATCCATCAATCTACATCTGGCCTTACTTCATGTCATGTTGCCTTCTTCATACTATTTTCTTTGGAAGGATCTTACATCCTTTTATATGGTTCTCTGGAAAGACATCCACAGTTCTTCCTTTGGCAGTGCTGCATAAGCCCATCCAAGTGTTTGTTCAAAAATAAGAAATGAACAATCAAATAAAAAAATTACCTTTGTGATGGTCTTTCAGCATGACATCTTCCAGTTTGCATCAACATCCTGCATATGTGTTGAAATATCTCCCAAAGATATCCATTGTCAAGGGTCTCCATCTTTTTCATACTTCCATCAGAGTCTTCATATCTTTCCGAGAGATTTCCTAGTCCAATCTTCTAGTCCTTGGATGTTGATTTCCTTTTCCATGGTTGCATAGTCCAAGACCTCTTTCTTCCTTTCTTCACATATTTCATTCCAAGGGACTTCCAATCGTAGTTCCTCTAATTTATTAATTACTCTCAACCACCTCATTTTCATATGAGGACATATTATGTTGATTTCATCTAGTGTGACCCATGCCTTCTGACATCTTTCATAGGAGAAGATTCCTTTCCTTTGATCATGCTTCTCAAGATAGAGCAGTGATCCATGTTACGTGCAACCATACAACATGACTTTATAATATCGAATACAAGCATACATGCCTCATTTACTTTTAGGTCATCTAGGCTTATTTCAACAACTTCCTTGATTGAAAAGAGCTTCAACCCCTTGATATGCTTCATCCCTTATGTCATCATACCATCATCCCATGAATTCCACGAGTTGGAGTTCCCGATGAACACTTGCTTCCTCTCTAGATTAGTGAACCTTCTGATGAAGATTCCATCAAAGAATCTTGAGGATCTTGCATATCCCTATCCAGTAGATGTTACATTTTGATGAGCTTTGTCCTGGATGACTTCTTCCTTTCCTTAAGTTTCCAATGAGGCTCCCAAGAGCTATATCCTACATATTTTACTGCCATAGATTTTGTTCTAGTTGTCCTTCATGTTTCCCTATGGTGATGTCACAAGCTCTTGCTTCTATTGCTTTTCCTCTTTCTTGGACTTCCTTCTTTTCAGCTTCCTCCATTTCTTTGGTGAAATGGGCTTCTTCTCCATATTGCTAGATATTGCCCTTCTTGAACTTAGGAAAATCTTTCTTGTAATGCTCATAACATTGGATCTTAGCTATGTCGTTCTTTCTTTTTGAAAAATGTTTGAGCACTTTTTCCCTCAACCTCTCTCCTTCTATATTGCATAGAAACCACAAGTTGTTGAATGGAATAACTTTCCTATCCTCATAAGAAGTTGTTACCTTGTTCACCAGTTAATGCATTTAGAACAAAAGAGATCATTTTCTTATCCAAAATCATCTCTCTCAAATCTTGCAGTTGTGATCTTATGAGGATAACCCTTATTCTTTGATATCGTAAATTTGAGTAAATCAGATTTAAGTGATATGACCTTCTTTATTGCATCTTCAAAGAATAGTTCTACCAGCATATCATATATCTCTTTTGATGTCTCCAATCCTGCTACAAGGGAATCCTTGATAGATTCCATAAGAATCTCTTGAGCCCTTAGATCCTTTTCCATGTATTCATATAGTAATTTACCTTCAGATGGATTGGAAACTTTTCTAATGACTTCATTTTTCTTCGAGGACTATTTCTATTCTCCTTTTCCATGCAATGAAGTTTGATGACCCAACCAACTTATAGATCTCCTTGCAAAACGAATTCATTTTATCATATTTAGATTATAGAATAAAAGATACTTACTTGTCAAGTGAAGATAAACTCTTCAACTTGATCCCTTTGTTGATGATGATTGATGAAGATGTCTTGATTCTCCTTGGATGACCTTCTTTAAGGATAAGCAGGTCCTTGCTTTAATGAGGGGCAGACTCCCTTGGAATATTTTGAAGACGATAACAATGCCTTTAACCTTATTTGGATAACTAGCCTTCAAGATACCTCGACTTCTTTGGTGGTGAATGAGTGCAAATTAGAAATGCTTCTAGGGTTTCTACTTTCTCCAAGGTGATGTGATCTTAGTCCTAGAAATGCTTCTCTTGGATGTCTATACTTTGGGCTACTTTGCATTGTAGATCTATTCAACTTGATGAGGGTCTTTGTGGTTTTTTAATGATGACTTAGAGGATCAAAACTTTTGCTGGTGTAGACTTCTTCTTTGATATAGGGTTTGATGCTTTGATGTAGATCTCGACTTCACTTCGATATCCTTCAACTTGCTTTGCTGCCTTTCTTGAGACTTGATCCTTGAGTGTCTCTTTGATTATATGCCATTTTTCCTGACTTAGTTACCTTAGCTGATACCATGTTGAGAAATATAGGGCATCATGTATTAAGTGATTTCTCTTGAATTAGTAACTGCTTGTGAGTGATTTTTTCAACTTTAGAATAGGATCTTCTTTTCTTAAGTTATTAATGTTCTTCTTCATTAAACATCTACCAATGCATGAACATAAATAGATAAGAGACACAGAATGTAGGCTATGAGTTAGGGCCAAAACCTCTCACTTTATGAGAGGAAAACCCGCACAAATTCTTCTTATATAGATTCCAATTGACGAATACAAAGACCAAGACCATTGACCTATTAGTCACTCCAAGACCAAGACACTAGTTCTCTTGACTCTCTTCTGCTCTTCTCTTCTCCTTGACTCCTCTTTTGCTTTGACCAGGCTTAGCACCGAGACATCATCATCATCGAGACTTTGTCACTGACATGATACCAAGATTTCCTTACTGTAATTGCACTGAAACATAGATATAGTGGCAGCATTATACAAACTGTGGTCACTGTGATCTATCCAGATTCCAAACACACTAAGATGGTCATCAAAACTGTGATGGAAATGAGCTCTTATGGCTCCAAGACTGTAAGAGATCTGAACCAAATCATAGCACAAAACTTGTAGTCTATTATAGCACTGCACTGAACTGTGGTCTCCATTACAGCACCAAACTGTAGCTTATATGTACCCTTGTCCAAACTGTGTTTCTCTGCTTTAGCACCGAGACTCTTTCTCAGACATTCGAACTCTCGTTTTCGTGATTTGCCCTAAAATATTCTCGTTGTTCCTTCATCACTAATCTGAGTTCCTTCTGTACTTAGACATCTGAACTTGCCTCCTTTCTTATCACTGTAAATGTGATCCAAATTTGAAATAGATCGAACTTTTTGACTGTCTCAAATGCGAAGATCCTACACACATATATATATTTGTTGTCCCATATAAATAAACTGACCTGTGAATTCGAAGAGGTGTGTCTCCATTAGGTGAGCCGACATGAGAGTTCTTACTTCATCTTGAAGCCGACTTGCAGAGGAGTAACATGTGCTTGTCTTGGAGGGCTATTAGACAATCCTATAGACTTAAATACATTTGTAACATGCCCAAGAAGGGTTCTTCATACATGACATTGACTCTATTTGACTTTTATGACAAATCCTAAAGGCTCTCAATGGGATCCATCTAAAAATAAAATCTCTTGCTCATGAAACCCATGAAACAAGCATATTTTATTTTTCCTTCTTTACATCAATTACATAAAAATCATAATTACACATGTCATTATGAAGACTGAAACTAGTTACACTTTTCAACACCCTGTAGGTTGTTTTTTCTCTACATCAGGTGGCTTGTAGAGTTTTAAACTTCCTCTGGGCATCTTACCTACTTCAAGTTTTGTGGTCAAGTGATAGCTTTGGATATAATGCACAAGGTCCAAGTTGATATAGTGTTTGCTTGCATATTCTTCATGCAATTGACAAAACTTGTATCTTGGGAAGATGTTCAGGATGCAGACCCAGATTTGTATTCTAGTTGTAAGAAGATTTTGGACATGGATGTAGATTTTCTTGACTCATATGCTCTAGGGCTTACCTTTGTGACTGAAGTTGAAGAACTGGGGTCCCAAAAAGTAGTGGAGCTTTTCCCAGGTGGTAGGGACCTGGTTGTAGGCAACAAAAATAGACATAAGTTTGTGAAGATTCTCATTCAGCACCGCTATGTGACATCAATTACAGAGCAAGTTGAATGCTTTGCTCAAGGATTTTTGGATCTTCTTGTCAATTCCACACATCAACAGTTCCTGTGTGCATTAGCACCTGAAGATATGGACCCCATGTTATATGGATATGATCGAGATATTTGTGTGGATGATTGGAAGGTCCACACAGAGTATCATGACTACTCTAAATTTGATAACACCATAATTTGGTTTTGGCAGGTATTGTACTATCCAATTTACATTTAACCATGCTTAGGAACAGAGAAATTAAAATTTTGTTATGGTAAATCTGATTCCCCCCCTGAATATGGTCTTATTCTATGTATGTATAATGTGATGTGTTCAGAAACACTAGTTTTGTTCCTAACTGTGTATTTGGGTTGGCCCAGTTAGGGTTTGTGTTAACAGCTGTGAAAGTTACCAATGCTATGCTTCGTGTGTAAGTTTGTTGATTTGATGATTCTTTATAATATAGAGACAAACCACTCTAAAATAAAGTGGTGACTTAAATATAAATACTAGATTAATTTTGTGCTATTGACTTTTAAAACTTTTATAGGACTGATATTTATACAACAATTTTTTGTATATAGCATGAATGTGAATGCACTGTAACTGACTCGTTTATAATTTGTATTTATTGGATATTGTAACTTTGGCGACTTGGCTGAGCGTGATGCATACAATGAATGGAACTATAGTAAGTTCCATCTTTCACAACTTACAGACTATGACAAGATATTTTTTATTGATGCAACCTTACTTATCCTTGTGAACATAGATTTTATTTTTGGTATGCCAGAGATAATAGCAACTCGAAATAATGCATGACTCTTCAACTTTGGTGTAATGGTAATGGAACCATCAAATTGTACCTTCCAACTGCCTCATGGATCATATCAGTGACATAGAGTCATATAATGGGGTGACAAAGATTCCTGAATGAAATATTTACATGGTGGCATCGCATGCCAAAACTGGTAGTGTGTACAACTTCCAACATATGACCAAATGGTCTGGGAATGAGGAACGCCAAACAGAAGAACAATGTTTTTAGTAGATTTGGGTGTTTCCCTTCTATGGGACAGTGCCATAATTCTTAGATCATTTACTTTTGCATAATAGAGCTTTCACATTTGATTTAGCAAACAATGTTTTCTCTAATTTCCCTTTTTTGCAAATTCCAGTCATGATGCTGCTCACATAAATAGCATGAGGTATATGGCCTTGTCCTATTGTCTTATCCAAAAGATCAATTTCTAAATTACAAGTTGCAGCATCAGAAAACTACCTGTTTGTTTCATCTTATCCATGAATCCAACAACCCCCTGCAATGGGCCATGCATGATACCTATGAAGACCATAGATAAGTGTATCACAAGAAGAAAGCTCAGGATGGGTGGAGCTTGTTCAAGAAAAAGAAATTAACAAGACAATGTAGAAGACCTCCAACGAGTTGGTTCAGGGAGGTCTACTACAAGTATCAGCCTTAGATGGCCAATAAGCCTGCATATAACAGTGGACATTGGCAAAGGAGATGGGAAAGCTCTTTCTCTTCTAGAGTTGTCCATTCGAAAATTCTGCGAGGTACTATTCTTCCTCATTAAATTGGTCAATTTCATTTATTGAAAGGAGACTTTCTAAGCTCTAATTCAAGATTTGTGCCTAAGATGATGGTCTGGTTTTTGACTAGTGTATTGTATGTCAATGCATAGTATTGGCAGATATTACTCCTTTAATGTGCTTCCTAGAGATCTGAGTCAACAAATATTTAATGATTTGGTTTGCACTCAAGTTCTCACAAGAACTTCACTCTGAGCATTTTAAGATTGTAATCTTCAGGTAATCCCTTGATTTAAGAGCTTACCTAACTGAGAATGACTACTTAAAATTTCTGCACAAGGAATGTACATTGTGAAAGAAAATAAACATTTGTTTTTGTTCTGATTCTTGGGTAGGATGTTTTTCCAGGAGAATACCCTGGCGTGGAAGATAGTTGGCTTGAAATCAGATGTGACAGATTCAGGGCTTTCACTATTGCAAATTTGTCTAAATTTGCAGTATCTGAATCTTAACTGTTGTCAACATATTTCTGGTGCTGGACTAGAATATCTCATAGGTAATTCTCACATTTTTCACTTCTTTTTGACATGACTCTATGATCAAAAGTAGCTTTGTCTGTAAGTTCAATATCTATAAAATTTTATATTTGGGACATGACTTGCACTAGGCCTCAACATGCTATCAATTTTTGTGGTGTTTGGATATCTTGTTCAGATTACTCGATATTGTTAAGACAATCACGCTACTAGTAGGCATAGTCCTACAAAAACCATCTGGCATAGTAAATATTACATATGAGTCTATAAGGCTGTGTCTTCGACATGAGGAGACAATGTCCTAACCACTAGACGAAAGGGACCGAAAACTTCTCACATTTTTTTTTTTTTTTTTGCGGTGCAGGTAGATTGCTAATGACTTTGATCTTAGAGGGATCAATTAGAGAGATAAAATTGCATAGCTTTGCAATGGATGTCTTTGTGACTAGTAAAAGGCCATTTTCCAACCTAGCTACCTTCAAGGCCGGGTAAAACAGTTGAGGAGGAAGCATGGAGACCATATCTTTGGCAACTAAACATGGTTAGTTGAGGAGGGTGCATATATTTGAGTACTAATATTAACTACACTAGCTCTTTCCCCTCTCATACCCCACTCAAGGCAGGGACTTTCTGCCCTGCAGCCCCCTTAGAGACCATATCTTTGGTAGCTAAACATGGTCATTTGAGGAGGGTGCATATATATGAGTACCAATCTTAACTACATTAGCTCTTACCCCTCTCATACCCCATTCAAGGTGATCCATGAGGATCTCGTCAGATCAGTTGCACAGGTTCATCATCAGTATTCAGTGTCATCGTCAGCATTCAGTTTAGTGTCGTTCAATTTCGACAGTGTTGATTATGGTTCAGGTTATCCAGGTGATGTTTATGGTTTTTCATGGTGTTTAGTTGATGTGGTGTTGTACCTGGCTGTCGACATGTGGTTGTCGTCAGTTCTGCCAGGATTTGGTCATCGACATGTGTTTGTTGTTTGCCTCGCAGGATTTGGGTGTCAACATGAGTTTGTCGTCCACTTTACAAGGTTTTGTGTCAACGTGGGTTTGTTGTCGAGTAAGGTTTGGTTGTCGTCATGGTGTTAATGACAAATGTCACTCTGCGACAATTTGATGTAAAAGGTTATTTTGTTACCTAATCCAAACCTAATCCTAAAACCCTAACCTAATCCTAAACCTAAATCCATACACATTAACCATACAACCTAAGCTCTAAAACATATTTGGACCTCATTTGTATTACAACTATGTGTTAAAACCTAACACATAAACCCTAAACCTATCGCATTGAAAACTAGGTGTTAAAACCTAACACATATAAACCTAACTCTAAAACCCACTTTCGGCCATGTTAAAACATTAAAAAACATTGCAAATTAAAATACACAGGCCCCTAACCGCCATCCCTAACTGCAACGGGACCGCAACTCATGTGAGCAGAGTCAACAGGCGGAGGCTAGTAGTTAACCGCAACAGATAGTCGCGTCGAAACCACGAGGGGTTAAGGTTCATGTGAGCGGGTATGTGTTAACCGGAGTCAGCCTTCACCGCGTGGGGAGTTAACCGGAGACTGTGACATGTGACAGAGTTTAGTGTAACCGTGGAGTTAGCGTTTGTAGCAGAGGTTATAAACAGCCTAACCGCGTGGAGGAAAACCGTCGGACAGTTGTCAGCATGTGAACACACAATAACTTCAAACTGGAATTGCCAGAGCTTTGTTAGCGGAACCGCCGGAGGTGGCAGCCTGCGGTTAGATCGCGGTTGGTCACACGTAACTGTTAGCCCCTCCGCCCGGTCAGTAAGCCGCCAACGGCCATGGCTTTATCCAAAGTCATTTTTTGGGTTTTTTGTTATGGTTTTGTGCTATTTTAATTCCTCCACCATGTAACCTCTTCATTAGGTGTCACAAGGTGACCAGACCGAGGCCAATGAACACTTTAATGCAACACATTCGTGCCAAGTTTAGGCTAGAGTAGTTTGAATGTATTTGCAGGCCTATAAGAGGCAGTTTTTGTTCATTGAGGAGGGAGAGGGTGGTTTTGGTTTTTGTATGCAGATTTTGGAGGTCATAGGCAGTTTTGTTTTCAGTGTGACAGGAGCATCCAGAGTCGGAATTGGGAATCGTGATAGGCGTTGGAAATTTGGTTCAGAGAGCTATCCATTGATAGTGACCAAAAGTGCCTGAATGCACATTCAGTTTGGTCAAATCTCTTTGTAATCGATCTCTACTGTTTCAATCCTAATAAAGCGGTTGCCCATCTTGAAAGCGGATCCGGAGACGTAGTCCATCAGGGACGAACTCCATAATCAACTTTGTTGTCTGGTATCGCTGTGTTTTTACTGTTTTCACTTCTGTCATGATATTTCTTATGCTTAATCAGCTGTCGTAAAGTCTTTCTTCTCAAGCAGTTCTCTCGATTTCCGCACTTTCAGTTAACAATCAATTCAATAATGGCTAATCAATTTTACATCAGTTTTAACTTATGATCATTTCAGATCATATAATTTGGTATCAGAGCAGGTTGTGTTTGTAGAATTTTCCATTGAATGTTAACCAGGTCAAAGTCGCAATGAGGAGAAGGAATTCTTGAGCAGATTGATCCAGGGATTGGAAAGCGACGAGTGGTTCATAAGTCGACCATGACAGGATCTTATGCAGGTGAAAACATTGAAACTAAGATGAGTGATGAACAGTTTCAACAAGCATTCTTGACTATGCAACAAATGTTGGGAGAATTGTACGAAGACAAGAAGGCAAGGGATGCAGCTTCTTCTTCAAAGACATCGAAGAAGGAAAAAGGTAAAGGAAAGGCTGATAAACCACCTTCACTTCCATCATCCCCATCATCATCATCTTCTTCTTCTTCTTCCAGTGCAAAATCTGAAACAAAAAAGAAACCTAAAGAAACATCTCTTTTGAAACTTGATGTGAAATTTGAGTTACCTATTTATGATGGCGAAATGAATCCTGAAAAGCTAGATAACTGGATTAAGCAGTTAGAAGTGTATTGTCGCATTCAGAACATTTCTAATAATAAAACTAAAATTCAGTTAGCTACACTTAGAATGGGGGGAACAACTTTAATCTGGTGGGAAAGTAAAACTCAGATAGATGTAAAGCATAAAGGTAAAGTCATCTCTTCATGGTCTAAGTTTTAAAGGTTCTTAGGAAACAATTCTATCCTTTAGGATACATGCATTAAGTTGTTATTGATTGGCAACATTTGAGGCAAGGTAGAGGGCAGAGTGTTCAGTAGTTTACTCAGGAGTTCAGAAAGAAAGCATTGGCGCTTGGTATTTCATTAGATACAAGTGAAACTTTATTAAAATACATCGGCAATTTACATTCATATTTGCAGCATACATTATTGATGTTTAATCCTGATGATTTTGATGAAGTATGTGTTCAGGCCATACATATTGAATCAGGTGGCAGACCATTCAAGTTTTCATCGCAATCATCCAAAGAGTTGGAAATCAAAGATTCCAATGACAGTAAGGGGAAGAATAATTTGAAGAGAAAGAAATCAGTGATAGCTCAGAAGGAAAGACCTACTTGTTCTCATTGCCAGAGAATCGGTCATGATGAATCTAAGTGTTGGAAACTTCATCCAGAACTTAAGCCCAAAAAGTTCCTTAAGGAGAAGGATGAAAAGAAGGCAATTGCAGCAGTCCAGCAAGATCTAGGTTCAGATTTAGGTGATGAAAGGAGGATAACTGTTATGGTTACAACAGGTAAAACTTCTGACACTGGTTCAAGTTTGAAAACTATTACATCTTCATCAAACATAAATCCTTCAAATGAGGATAAAAGAGTTGAATTGTTTAACATAAGGATAACTCCTAAGCATACAAAGATATATACAATGTTTGATAGTGGATCACAGGCGAATTTAATCTCTGAATATTTAGTTAAGAGTTTGGGGTTGGAAACATGGAATCATCTAAGACCTTATCCATTAGGATGGCTAAATAAATCAACTCAAATAAAAGTCACCAAACAGTGTCAATTAAGATTTTCCATTACAGCTAATTACATTGATGAAGTGGAATTAGATGTGGTTCCAGTAGACATATATGGAGTTGTCTTAGGAAGTCCTTATCTTTATGATTGTGATGCAGTATTTTACAGGAGAGAACATAAATATCACCTTAAGAAAGATGGGGTTGAATTTATCGTCAGGGCACATCAAAACAAAAATCACTTGAATTTAGTTGTTGCGAATCAGATGAAGCGATTAATAAGTTCAAATAAAAGATTTGTAATCATGTGTGTAAAGGAACACCATAACAATCAACATGATGCTTTTTCAGGTTATGAGTCTTAGCTTAAAGATAGTTTGATCAAAGAGATAGAAACTATTCCAGTTCTATGTAAAACCAAACATCTTACTCATAAGTAGGGAATGCAACATGAATTACAGTTTGTGCCTAAAACTCCTCTTCCTAATGTCAGAATGAATCATTTTAGTCCAAGTTTGGAAATTAACAATTACAAGGATGTAGGTCAGTATTGGGGAAAGTCAGTGTTAAATTTCTCTTATATTGTGTCACCATTTCATGTTTCGAACAGTTTGGAAACCTATTTTCAAGTGGAGAGGAAGCCCATTTGTTTTCATATCAAAGCCTTTTCTAAAGCATTATCAAAGTATCCAAAACAACTAAGGGAAGCTTGTGCATTAGGGGAAAGTGCTAATCAATGGAAACATCATTTAATGAATAAGGAAAAAGTGATTCAAACAAATCAACAGTTAATTCCATACTTTCAAAATCAAACTAAATTGCAGCAATTTTCACCTTACAGTTTGATGGGTTTATGGCAGCAAGTTCACTTAGTAATCAGGAAACAGGAAAGTATGTCAGATCAACTAGTTGGTTTGATGTCAAAAACATCTTTGATTGTCTGTTATTCTGCAAAATAGATTGTTAATACATGTTGATGGTATTGAACAATATCCTTTAGAGACTGTTTTCAAAGATGATTATGAATCACTAACTCATGGTATTTCATGGAAAGAAATCAATTGCCATGTTCATAACAGGTTGTTTGACCATCGTCGCAAGTTGTTCATACTACATATGGATAGGACAGGTCACCGAATCAAAAAGTGCCATGGTCAGCATCATCAGGGTCATCACTTATCGGTGATTGATCGAATGTATTGGTACATCATTAGGGCAAGGTGGAAAGTGAGGGAGCTCTACCCTCATCGACTATTTGTTTAGTCAAACTTTTGTGGTCTAAAAGCTTTCAAGTGGAGAGGATTGATCCAGGAGGATCTCGTCAGATCAATTGCACAGGTTCATCGTCAGTGTTCAGTGTCATTCAGTTTCGATGGTGTTGATTATGGTTCAGGTTATCCAAGTGATGTTTAGGGTTTTTCATGGTGTTCAGTTGATGTGGTGTTGTACTTGGCTGTCGACATATGGTTGACATCAGTTCCACCAGGAATTGGTCATCGACATGTGTTTGTCATTTGCCTTGCAGGATTTGGGTGTCAACATGAGTTTGTCGTCCACTTTACAGGGTTTTGTGTCAACGTGGGTTTGTCGTCGAGTAAGGTTTGGTTGTCATCATGGTGTTAATGACAAATGTCACTCTGCGACAATTTGATGTAAAAGGTTATTTTGTTACCTAATCCAAACCTAATTCTAAAACCCTAACCTAATCCTAAACCTAAATCCATACACATTAACCATACAACCTAAGCTCTAAAACCTATTCGGACCTCATTTGTATTACATCTATGTGTTAAAACCTAACACATAAACCCTAAACCTATCACATTGCAAACTAGGTGTTAAAACCTAACACATATAAACCTAACTCTAAAACCCACTCTCAACCATGTTAAAACATTAAAAAACATTGCAAATTAAAATACACAGGCCCCTAACCGCCATCCCTAACCGCAGCGGGACCGCGGCTCATGTGAGCAGAGTCAACAGGCGGAGGCTAGCAGTTAACCGCAGTAGATAGCCGCGTCGGAACCGTGAGGGGTTAAGGTTCATGTGAGCAGGTATGTGTTAACCGCAGTCAGCCTTCACCGCATGGGGAGTTAACCGGGGACTGTGACATGTGACAGAGTTTAGTGTAACCGCAGAGTTAGCGTTTGTAGCGGAGGTTATAAACAACCTAACTGCGTGGAGGAAAACCATCAGATAGTTGTCAGCATGTGAACACACAATAACTCCAAACCGGAACTGCCAGAGCTTTGATAGCGGAACTGTCAGAGGTGGCAGCCTACGGTTAGACCGTGGCTGGTCACATGTAACCGTCAGCCCCTCTGCCCGGTCAATAAGCCGCCAGCGTCCATGGCTTTATCCAAAGTCATTTTTTGGGTTTTTTGTTATGGTTTTGTGCTATTTTAATTCCTCCACCATGTAACCTTTTCATTAAGTGTCACAAGGTGACCAGACCGAGGCCAATGAACACTTTAATGTAGCACATTCGTGCCAAGTTTAGGCCAGAGTAGTTTGAATGTATTTGCAGGCCTATAAGACGTAGTTTTTGTTTATTGAGAAGGGAGAGGGGGGTTTTGGTTTTTGTATGCAGATTCTGGAGGTCATAGGCAGTTTTGTTTTTAGTGTAATAGGAGCATCCAGAGTCGGAATTGGGAACCGAGACAGGTGTTGGAAAGCTGGTTCAAAGATCTATCCATTGACAATGACCATAAGTGCCTGCGTGTACATTTAGTTTGGTCAAATATCTATGTAATCAACCTCTACTGTTTCAATCCTAATAAAGCGGTCGCCCATCTTGAAAGTGGACCCGGAGATGTAGTCCATCAGGGACGAACTCCGTAATCAACTTTGTTGTCTAGTATCGTTGTGTTTTCACTTTTTTCACTTCTGTCATGCATCTTTCTTATGTTTAATCAAATGTCGTAAAGTTTTTCTTCTCAAGCAGTTCTCTCGATTTCCGCACTTTCAGTTAACAATCAATTCAATAATGGCTAATCAATTCTACATCAGTTTTAACTTATGATCATTTCAGATGACAAGGCCCCTCTCATACCCCACTGAAAATAGGGACTTGCTGGCCGCAACCCCCTTGTTATTAAAAAAGGAACACCTCGAATATCAAACTTTAACGTATATGTCTATTATTCGAAACCTTATATCCATCAACGATGGTACATGAATGCAATCTTGTAGAAAAATATCACTTCAATTCAAAATTCAATCTCCACACATCCTCTTGTTGTATAAATTAGTCCGCTACTTCAAAAGGAAACCCACTTGTAAAAGGCGGTATGGGTTGACCTAGTGCAGAAGTTCTTGTGATTCCTTATGGAGGAATAGATCATAAAGGAATTCATTCGTCGTGTAGAGCTACGCTTAGAACATGACAAGTGCCTCGTGGGTTTTCCAAGCAACTCGTGGGCATTATTAGCTTTTGGTGCCGCAATGCCTTTGATACCCCAGGATTCCTAGGTTCACGATATTTGGCTTTCTAATGGAGATATACTTGAAGAAAATTGGTCCCCTGTGTTGTAACAATGAATTCAAATTCTCGTTCGAGGGTAAAATGTTGAAAGATTAATATAAATGCCACTCTGCATATCACTTCAATGGCGTCTGGATCGTATCACATGGAAAATAATGAAAACAACAAGGAGAAAATCGGTTAGCACTTGAGGAATGAGTGCTTGTCTAGGCATGATTGCTATCTGGTTTTGGCTTAATGGGTACTCTTGAGCTAATGGTCATCTGAGTCCTTCACTTATAGGCATTAGGATTGTTCAAGTGTTAGTATGGCATGCAGGCAGGCTCAGAGTCTCTGTGTGGATACCATGTCTACGTTAGTCTGCTACCATTGCGCCATAGATCCTGTCAGGTAACCCAACCTCTCTGAGGTAACACAACTAATGTAGCCTCCCTGAGGTAATGCAAGTAACACAGTAACACAACCTCTATAAGGTAGGTCAGGTAATGCAGGGACAGGTCCAAGTGGGGGCAGAGATGGCAGAGGAGTTCAAAGACAAGTTTGAGGGGGGGGGGATGACAAGGTGGTTGCACAGATAGAGATATTTAAAATTCGTTGTGATACAATGTGAGGTTAAGTAATAACTCTCCAATGTTGATTCATATTAATGTAAATATGATTATATAACTTAAGGAAGTGTGACTTTTGGGATTGATTCATATTAATGTAAATATGATTATATAACCTAAGGAAGTGTGATTTTTGGGATTCATATTCTAAAGTTTCTTTTTATTTTAATTTTTCAATTTTCTTTAATTTATATGTTTACAAATTTCTCACCTAATCTCTTGGGACTAAATGTTCAATCACAATTTTTATTTTAAGAAAATAATTTTTTAAATTAAATACATGCTTAATTTTTAAGAACATTTTATACACATTTTTGATCATCTGCCCAATTAAATTTCTATTTTTTTTTGTGTATATATATATATATATATATATATATATATATATAAAAAATTATTCTCACATCCGTAACTATGAAAACACAAATTAAAATATTTCATAAGCTTGCTATTTTAGGGCCTTTGACCACTCATGCAATGACCTTGATATCCTCCACATTGATCAACTCATGCTTGGCAACATATTAACATATTAAGTCACTTTGTTGGACCTCGTCTTAATTGATTTTGAATTCCTTATTAGTTCCATAGAGGTTCGCTTTTTCAAAGTTATCTTGATCTTGCTTTTGAATCCTGTGATGGGTGTGAGGTTTTACCATGTAGGTTTCAAGTCTCGTTTTGAGTTGTGAATATCCATGTAGTTACCAGAGCTTTGATGACCACCTGTAACTGTCCATGAATAGAAAAGGTAATGAAATAATAGCAAAATTGTAGGAATGCAATGATCCAATTAATCAAAATGGATTTGGTGGTGAGGAGTGAAGAATCGACAAGGTCGTGTAATAACAAAAAAACTATATGAATGCAATGATTCAACTTAGTGATGAGTGGAGAATAAAAAAGGTCATGCAATAGCAGAAGAATCGTAGGAATGCAATGACTCGATTGCTAGAAATGTATTTGCTAATGAGGAGTGAATATCTCACTCTACAAACAAAATATGAAGTTTTCTTAAGCTTCATGATGTGTTTCTCCAAGTAAAAGACGAAATCATTCAATTAGGAAGCTTGTTGGCTTCCCAAGCCAATGATTTACCTCATGAGGGAGAATTGTTGAGCATGTAGACTGGCAAACCTCTAAGATGAGCAATTCGGCCTTGATGTTAAATGCCGGTGAAATTTGTCTAACATAGACAAAGATGGAGGTCCAAAAATTTCCATTTTCAAACTATCAGTTCAAGAAATGGCAAAAGATTCCATTTTCGAACTATCAGACCAAGAAATGGCAAATCATTAGCCTGGGAGGTTAGTAGGTCATCTTTGCTAGCGATTAAGCCTTTTTGCTGCTTGATTTTAGTGATTAACCCCTGAAAGAAAAATTCTCAGATCAGGGAGCATCTTCAAATCTTTTCTTCAGTATCTGGAAAATGAGCTTATAGCAGTTCCGTCTCCATCTGGAATTGAGCGATTAAGCCATTGGCACTTCCATTCAACGCTTTGCATTAATGGTTGAGTTTTGTCCTAAGTGTAATCTTACACCCCCATTCTTTGGGGGAGGAGGAAATGTTGGGTATTTAACACTGTTTTAAGTATCGGCCGGCTCGAAATTGACTCGGTTGAGTTGGTCTGAGTCATGCCCTCACCAGGTCAACTCGGACTTCGAACTAGTTTGGCTAGCTGGGTTATTACTGAGCCGGACGAGTTGTCTAACAACTCAGCCGGCTCGGTGACAGCGGCCCGAAAAAGGAAAAAACAATGATTTTTTTTTAAACTTGCTTTTTGGGGACACCAAACCCATTTCTAATTTGCCTATAGGTTATTTGGGGCCCATTCCCCTCTCTTAAACCCTATAAAACCCACCCAACCCCTCATTTCTTCACAACCATCTCATTGCATTTGAGTGAGAATTTGAATGAGAGTTTGTGAGGAGTTGTGGAGTTTGTTTTTGGAGAAACGGTGAGGAGTCTTGGGCAAGCATTATAGCAGGAGAGGAGGTTTTTGGGCAATCATATGGAGCAACATTGTGGAGTTGGTTTGTTGGAGCAACCTTGAGGAGGCAGTGTGTGCCTAGAGGTATTTTTTTTCACTTCAAAAATCTATTTTGCTTATTAATTTTTATGTGAAAATCTGGAAATTGAAAATAGTGTGTTTTGTGAAAGAAATAAACATTGAAGCAATGCTATTTTTTGTTTTCATTTTTAGATTTTTTGCTTTCATTTCCAAGTCAAAAAATGACACCTAGAGTGAAAGATGTTGCTTGGGCATATGTTGAAATGGTTGATAGTCAAATGCATTGCAAATTTTGCTATAGAAAAATTAAGGAAGGTCCTGGGGGCATTAATAGGCTGAAACAACACTTGGCGGGGATTAGAGGCCAAATTACTCCATGTGAATTAGATGAAATTGGGGAGATTAGGAAGGAATTGTTAGCCAACTTTGAGAAGTTTAAAGAAGAAAAGGCTAGACAAAAAGAGTTAGAGGCTGAAATTGGGAGGAAGAGGAGTATACAAAAAATGTTGGCTACCAATCCCCATTTTGATTTTGAGGGTTCTTCCTCTATCCCTTGTACTGATGCATCCAACCCCTTCTGATATGTTCCTCCCTCTTTGGAGTCTATTCAAGAAAAGAGTAAAAGTAAAATGAAAAAGAAGGGTGATATGAATATCAAAAGTTATTTCACTGTCACACTCTCCTCTGTATCAAATGCACATGGTCCTCAAGCTAGTAGAACTTTGCAGCCCACTTTAGATGACCATTAGAAGAAAGAATTGAGGGAGACTTCTTGTGATTACATATGTAGATGGTGGTATGATGCTGATATCCCCTTCAATGCTTCCCGTTCACCATATTATGAGCCTATGTTTGATGCCATACATGCTGCTGGAAAAGGCTTCAAAGGCCCTACTATGCATGAGATAAGGGGTTATTGTTTGCAGAAGGAAATTGCCTCCATTAATGAGTATTTGAAAGATTTCAAGGACTCATGGGCAAGAATAGGATGTACCATCATGTCAGATGGATGGACTGATCAAAGGAACCGTACCATCATAAACTTTCTTATCTTCTGCCCACAGGGAACCATGTTTCTAAAATCAGTTGATGCATCTGATAAGGTAAAAGATGGACAATTGTTGTTTCAACTATTGGATGAGGTTGTTGAGGAGGTGGGGGTGGCTAATGTTGTTCAAGTCATCATAAATAATGCCTCTAACTATGTTCTTGCTGGTAAACTGTTAGAGGAAAAACACAGAACCATCTTTTGGACCCCATGTGCTGCACATTGCATAGACCTCATGCTTGAGGATATTGGCAAATTAGATTGGGTCAAAAACACTGTAGATCATGCCAACATCATAACAAAATTGATCTAAAATCATTCATGGACTTTGAGCCTGATGAGGAAACACACAAGGGGCAGGGATATTATTAGCCCTGCCATCACTGGATTTGCTACTCATTTTTTGACATTGCAATCTATGCTTGCACAACATAGAAACTTGCAAAATATATTTTCCAGTGAAGAATGGAATCAAAGCCAATGGTCTCACAAACAAGAAGGAAAAGAATTGAAAAAGAAAGTTAATGAAGAAATATTTTGGAGAAAGGCAACAGAGATGGTGAAGCTTGCTGAGCCACTGGTTAAGGTGTTGCGGTTGGTTGATGGGGAAAGATTGGCTATGGGCTTCATTTATGAGGCTATGGATCAAGAAAAGGAGCAAATAAATCGAGCATACGAGGATAAAGTGGCTAAGTATGAGCCCATTTGGGCAATCATTGATGAAAGATGGAACAATCAACTCGATCACCTTATACATGCAGCTGGGTATTTTTTGAACCCACGGTATCATTATAAAGCTAAGGCGACAACAGATTTGAAGGGAGAGGTTAGAGATAGATTGATTGACTGCATTGAATGCATGATCCCATTGGAGTGTGATCAACTGGAGATACACCGAGAGGTCACAACCTTCAGCAATGCCTCAGGTACCTTTGGGAAGAACCTAACAAAGATTGCAAGGGAAGTAGATGAGTCAGGTAAACAAAAATTTCAATTTTCAAATTCTTAATACTTATTTTGTTAAATCGTTTATAATTTGAAAGTTGGATATAATTTGTAATTTTGTTGAGCTAACTCATTACACTCCTATGTTTTTTGCAGCACAATGGTGGGAGGCTTTTGGTAGCCATTGTCTTGAATTGCAGAAGTTTGCAATTTGTATTTTGAGTCAAACTTGCAGTGCTACTGGGTGTGAGTGCAATTGGTCTATCTTTGAGAGGATTCACACGAAGAAGAGAAACCGTTTGGATAAAATACAGTTAAATGATCTAGTCTATGTCCAATACAACCTCCGGCTCAAACGCAACCAATTGTTGAACAAAAGACCTGATTTAGATCCCATTGTGTTGGAAGACATTGATCCAACATCATATTGGGTAGTGGAGAGTCATCCAACAGAGTTTCATTATGATGAGGATATTGATTATGATTATGAGATGATAGCATCACTTAACATAATGTTCAGCGGAATGTAGATCCTGATCCACTTGTACCAACCTTAGGGCCAACAAGTCCTCCAGTTGCAGGTGCTTCCTCTGCTTAGCCACGACAAAAGTGCAAATCTTGTCTATCTCAGCTTGTAGCTGTTGCACAACTTGCTAGTATTACCACTTTTACAGTTGTAGTTGGAGATGATGAGGAGGAGGAGCCATGGGCCCCCCTGTCTGACTCTAATCCAGATGATCTTGGTTCCTCTAGCAGTATCCAGTAGTGCTGGTCACAATTTACTTTTGTTGTAGAGGCCATTTCTAGCCTCCTTGGTTATGTGTTTTTGTTTTGATCTCTATATCATCATCATGTATGTATTGGACAGTGCACTGGGTGCCATTTTGATATAATGGATATATTCATGAGCCTACTTTGATCATATGTTGTCTTCTATCTATACTCTAATGCTATGTGTTTGGAAACATGAATGAAAATCTTTAAAATTATTATTATTATTATTTTAATAAATATTTAATGTATTTTTTACAACGACCGAGTCATTGAAATCGAGCTGCCAGTTGATACCGAGTCCGAGTCGGAGTTTTAAAACATTGGTATTTAATGTTGAACAATGGCTCTCTTGCCCTCATGTATCATTATTGCATTGCCTTGTTCTTCTTTGATCCTCATTAGTTGTTCATTTCATTTTCCATTTCAGAAATGACCTTAAAGGCCACTGTAAGCAAACAACCTTTTTTATCATTACCGGAGGTAGAAGAAGCAAGATTTGACATTCAGAGTTAGATATGGAAGATTTTATGTTTGTCTCAGGGTTTTAAATTTTCCCCTACAAGTAGGAAAGCCAAATGGAATGCAATTTTTTTGTAATTAGGTGGAGTCTTAATTGTTTATGGAATGGAAGAACAATTTAGTCACGGTAGAATGTTATCATATGGATTGTGTGAAATTTAGCCAAATTTGAACATACTTTGTAATAATTTAATTTTCCCAAAAATAACTTCCATCCTCATTATCATTATCAACACTCTTATATTCATTAAAAAAAGATTTATGAAGAGTTTCCTCTCATAAGTTTAAAATGGGTGAGCCTTGAAATTTCGGAGAGCACCCCATCCCCTCGCAATTCTTTGTTAGATTTCCTCTCATATGTTTAAAATGGTCGCAGCCTTGAAATTTCGGAGAGCCCCCATACCCTTGCAATTCTTTGTGAATCTCATATGATAGCTTGATCTCATGCTCAAGTTTTGATTGATGTTGTAGGGTTGAGTTTATGTGATGAGGGGACAATTCTTCCAAAATGATTTTGAAAATAGTTTTTATAAAATTTGGGTGAGCTGCTTCCATGTATAAATCTTGGTGATTTTTTAAAGTAAAATTATTTTATTTTATAAATTTGGGTTTATTATTTTTATAAATATAGAAATGAGTGAATTTATTTTTGGGAGAAATATGGAAAATTAGTTTATTTGTTAATATTAACCCTTAAAATTATCTCTTAATGATGTTGTAGTGTTGGTAAATGAGTGTAAACACTTAAATGTTAGTTCAATATGGAAGAAATATTATAGCATCCCTTAAATAAAGTATCATATTAAATAACAAGGGCCACATAACTAGTGTTTGCGGCTTAGTTTAAATATAGATTAATTAAAATAAAATATAATAAATACAAAGATTTCATCTCAAAAACAACTAATAAAATATTGTATTATTGAATGTCATCACCAAAAATTAAGAAATATGATTAAGTGATATTGTTTATATTAACATATATACATTTTAATATATATGTTTATTTTATTTTTATATATATTTACGTGTTTTATTTTTTATTAATATATAATTTTTTATAATTATATTTATTAAAATATGTTTTTAATATAATAATGAATTATTTTAAATTGAAAATATGTGGAAAATGGAAATAATAGAAAAAAAAAATAAAAAATAAAAAATAGAAAAGTTAAATATAAAGGAAATAATACTAAAAGCAAAAAATTAGTAAGTAATAGAAATGGAAATTACTAAACAACACATAATATCACTTTACAAATAAATAAATTTAAACAATAATAAAAAATAACAAAAATTAAAGTCTCCATGTTAAACACAATTTTTTGGTAAAAACAAACTAATACAGTGTCAAAACAAAACTCAATAATAATAATAATAATTTCCACTAAATTAAAAAGTGATAAAAATATAGTAAATGATTCAATTTAATTTGTCCTATTGTAATTTCGTTTGTATTAATATAATGACAAACAACTATATATATAATTTTTATTAATATTAATAAAAAATACAATTTTCCGTATATATATTAAGTCAAATTTAAATAATTATAATTCATATTAATAACTATAATTAATATACATAAAAAAACATAATAAATTTAATTAATAAATGTAGAGCTCGACAATTTGCATCTCCTAAAATTGGGCAATTAGCTGGGCAATTCACATCTCCTGAAACTCGACAATTCGTAGCTCCTGAAGTTGTTGGAGGCCATGAGCAATATATATATATACCCGAGACTGAGGCTCACAAAACTACCTGAGGCAAAAACGTGAGTTCTTCACGAACTCTATAACCAACAGGTCGAAGGCTGACACAAATACCTAAGGCGGGAACCCCCTCTCAGGCAAAGCGTAATTTTCAAGAGAAATTACTGTGCAAAAGGATTCCTGTGGCATATCATTTCAATCCGCGGATTCTAAAACAAAACCGAAGTGTCACATAGAAGTCGAACCACTTGGGATTTGAAGCGTTGAATGGTTATTATCTGAGGCAGTGTCTGAATTATTTATGCTCGAGCAAGTGAGATCCTTGGAATTGTGAACTGACTGTATATCCAAAAGCTTATAGATATTTTCTACTCTTGCGTTAATCCACAAATTCGAAGCTAGGAAACTAAGTACGAGCCTGTATGAGACAGAAGAACGCCCCGAGGAAGTGCAAGAATCCGGATTTGTGCAGAATCAAATTGATGTAGTGTTTTGGACAGAATGTGGAGGCACAATCCTGCGGTAGTTGTTGTAGAACGCATTATATAACTTCTGAGGCAACGCATCTCCTGAAGCTGTTGGAGGTTGCGAGCAATTTAAAATTGTTGATTCAGAATTGGGCAATTTATGATTCCAGCTATTAGAGGACGCGAACAATTTAAGATTGCAGTTTTGGAGCAGGGCAATTTACGATTTCAAGTCACATATAACTTCTGAGGTGGTTTCTTCGGTGGTCTCTCCAGTATTATATAACTTCTAAGGCAACGCATCTCCTAAAGCTGCTGGAGGACGCAAGCAATTTAAGATTATAGATTTAGAGTTGGGCAATTTACGATTTTAGGTAGTTGTTGCAGAGCAGTAAAAATTTAATATCGCAGATTCGGAGCTAAGCAATCTGCTACTTACCATAGTTATTAGAGAACGCATTCTAGGAGGGAGACAAACTACAAGTCAATTACAAGTGAAGCTAGAAGAATCAGTGTAACTACAGACAACTCTGACAGGGGCATATGTTCCCACCTATTCTCCTCTTGTTAAGTTTTTTTTATTTCCACTATGAGTACTTCTCCTCATCTTTCTAAACCCCCCTCTAGCAAAGGGAGACCAAGTAAAATTACCCTAGAGAGTCTTTATGAGTACATTGAATTTTTTGAAAGACGAAGAGAAAAAAGAGAAAACCATTTTAAACTAGATTTAACTACAATTTTTGACAATAACCACAAATCATTAGAAAATAAAATACTCCCATTCCAGACTAAACTCTAAAGAATGAAAGGTAGAATTCAAGAAATCAAACAAAGCAAACAAGAAATGGTTAAAGAAAATGACACTTTGAAAAACGAGATTAAAAATATAAAAGAACAACTACAAAATAACTCAGCCCTAAATAACACAGAGAATAAATTAGATATTAAACCCATAAAAGAAGAAATTAATAAACTAATTATACTCCACCATGAGCGTCACAAAAAGCCTTACATCTTATAATTGTTGGTATAGAAGAACAAAACAATGAAGACACATTAGAATTAGTTAAAGAACAATTAAAGACAAAATCTCAAATTCAAACAATTTATCTCACAGAAGCAATAAGGGTAGAAAAGATACTTGAGCATAAACATCGACTAATCCGTGTCAAGGTCAGTTGTAATAACTATAAATTAGATATACTTAGGAAATCCCCAAGCCTAAAAGGAACGAGAATATTTATAAATGAAGACCTCATTTCAAAAGACCAAGTTGAACTTAGGAAACAAGTACAAAAGGTCAAGGAGGCAAGAAAAGAAGGGAAATGGGCAATCGTTAGTAATAGAAAAGTTATTATTAAAGACAGAGTTCCAAACACGAATGATAAATAAGGAATAACATCACTATGGATCTGCTTATGAAATTATTGTGGTTTGCCATGGTGTAAAGGTCCTATGTTAAGTTGGATCCTTAGTGATATTGATCTTATTTTTTTAGCTGAAACTTAGGAGCATGATGAATCAAGGGTCCCTCACCTTTATGGGTTCACTCTTTGGTCTACTTAAAATCAGAAATCTTCCAGGAGAGGTTTTTGTGGTATAGCCTGTTATATTAGGAACATTGTTTCCTCTCACATCTGACTTCATAAAATCGACCCCTTCAATCAATACATTTGGATCAAGATCTCTAATTCTACAACCAATAGGATATTCCTTGCAATCTGCTATTTCGCCCCTATCAACTCTACATCCTATAAGAAAAACAAGCTGGATAAGAATTTCCCTTTCAATACCTTAGAAAAAGACATCTACAACCTAAGGAATCAAGCTAATATCCTTTTGCTTGGGGACTTTAATGCTCAGACTGCTACTGTCCAAGCTATTATGTTAAGTAACAACTCTAACCCTGACCCCTTGTGGCTTGATGAGGATGCTCTCTTAGCTAATAGATTCAAGAGAAAATCTGAAGACATAATCGAATACTTATTCGACAATCATCTCCTCAAACTGTGTAGTTCCCAGGACCTAATAATTTGTAATGGTATTAATAAATGACCTCTCTCCAGTCAAATGACTTGTTTCCATGGGCTAGGTAGCAACGTCGTGGTTTATGTGATCTCTGACATGCATGTCCTCAACCGTATTACAAACTCTAAGCTTCTTAACAGGTACAAGCCTGACTCTGACCACAAAGCTTTGCCTTTATCCCTCAATCTTGCTATGCATACCACCCACATGATGGAGAACAGTGAAAGCAAGCGTTACATTCACTTCGATAAAAGTAATGTCGACCTTTTCTTAAGGGATTTGGAAAGGAATTTAGGCTCCCTGACTTATAATAACAACATTGATCAAATCTATTACCATTTTACTACTACCCTTTCCACCACCATTAGCAAATTCTCTAATAAGACTTCGTATAAGAAAAATAATAGAACTTCCAATCCTTGGTATGACAAAGACTGTAAAATTGCTAAGAAAGCAATCAGAGACGCCCCTAATGAAAGCATTAAGCTCCAAAATATAAGTATTTACAAAGCTCTTATTAAGAGGAAGAAGAGGTCATATATTAATAAGAGACAAGAGCATCTTCTCCACCTTTCTAAAGTTGCGCCCATAAAGTTTTGGCAGAATGTGCTTGTTCGTAAAACTAAAGATAATCATTCTATCCCCCTAGAAAATTGGGATAACTATCTTAATAAGTTGTATGACTCTCTAGACACCATGGGCACCATCTTAAACACTCCTATCAAGGTTGCTATTTTTTCTCTAGAAGACGTTGAGTCTGGGATTAATAAGGTCGCTAATGGGAAAGCCAAAGATATTGAAGGTTACCAAGATGAGATCATTAAAATGGGAAAATATATCATCATTCCTCATCTCCACAAGCTTCTCAATTTGGCTGTAAAGCATGGCTTCCCTAAGCTTTGGACGCAAAGCCTTATTGTTCCTATCTTCAAAAATGGGGACAAAAGCATTCCATCTGACTACATGACCATTATGATTAGCCACATCCTAGCCAATATTTATGGGCTCATTCTGAAAAAAAAAACTTATCCTTTGGCTTGAGAACCAGGGTAAAGAGCTAAAGGGCAATCTGGTTTTAGGAAACATCATTCGACCATCAACCACGTTGTCGCCCTTAGGATCATCGCAGAGGAATGTCACAATAGTAAAATCGACCTTTTATGTTGTTTTGTGGACTTTAGAAAAGCTTTCGACATTGTCCCCCGAGATAAGCTCTTGGAGAGGCTTGAAGATATCATTGTTCCTCCTAAACTGAGGATTGTTGTGATCCACCTCTACGAGACTGTCATTGCCAAGCTTAAGACCAATGAAGGGTGGTCTAAAGATATTAAATGTAACATTGGGGTTAAGCAAGGTTGCATTAGGGGAATTTTGAGGTCTAAAATGGACCTCCTAAGGAAATTATAAAATAATAGTAGAAATAATAAAATAAGATTATATTACATCATCAATTTTTAGAAGGAAAAAAGAAAAAACTATTTTTTTCAACTCGTATTTTCAGCTTATCTCCCTATCGATTTACTTAAATTTCGAGCGGAAAAACTTGTCGGATGCAAAATTTGATTCCTCATCCAAGGAGTACCCATGTTTCATACTTTTGATGGACCCTGCGACACAAAAAATGAGAAATACATGAAACACGTTATTGCAATCACATTTTTTCATGTATTTCTCATTTTTCGTGTAGCATGGTCCACTGAAAGTATGCATCATGGGTACTCCTTGGATGAGGAATTAAATATTGCATCCAACGAGTAGTCCTTCTCGAAATTTGAGTAAAACCTTAGAGAGATAAGTTGAAAATACGAGTTGAAAAAGTAGTTTTATTATTTTATTATTTTTTAATCTTTTTACTTTTTTACTCCAAAAATGGTGCATCATCCTCCATGGTTGACATCATCATCTTGAATCCTATTAGTTTTTATAAAATTTATTATAGTTGTACATTTTTCTTAGGAGGCCCATTTTAGACCTCAAAATTCCCTTAATGTCCCCTTTCCCTGACCCTTTTTGATATTTACATCGATAAACTAAAGGAGTGTCTAGAAACTGTGGGCTGCAAAGGCATCAAGCTCGCTGGTATTATCACTACTCTTCTCCTTTATGCTGATAATGTCATTTTTCTTGCAATGAGACATGATGACCTAGACAGACAACTTAAGACTCTTCATGTCTACTGCTCCAAGATAGGTATGACAATTAATACCAACAAGACTAAAGTCACGATCATTAAATCCATAAAGATCACCCATGGTAGTTTCGTCTATGATAACCATTATCTTGAGAAGGTTTCTTCTTATAAATATTTGGGTATTGAATTTCTTCATTAGCTCAACTGGAATTATAGCATTGAGAAAATAATTATCGGAGATTGGAAAGCTTATTATGAGCTTGAAAACAATTGTAAGTCAGACAATCTTTACATTTGGAGTAAAAAAAGGTTCCTCTTTGAGACTTTCATCACCCTTGTTATCTTATATGGATGTGAATTTTGGGGGTGTAGTATATCTAGGGAGTCATGGAGAAAGATTGAGATGATCCAAAAGCAATTCATAACCTATAACCTCATGTTACACAATATTTTGTCACACCTCCTGCACTTCCCTGTGTCATATCCCGGAGTGCCAAAACCTTGACAACTATGCAGTGTACTCATCCTGGTATGCAGTCTAGATCCTCCCTGAAGAACTAATGAAAAGTTGCCTTGAGCCTTTCCTGAGAAAAATGAGCTCAAAACCCTAATTTCTGAGTCAGTGCGACTGTGAAACTGCCCTCTTGCGCTGATGGCAAGTTGCACCATATGAGCCTCGTGCTGCCAGCGCAATTTTTGCCTGGATACTCGCGTTGAACCCTAAAAGGCAAATTTTCCCAAAGTTGAGGAGAAGCTTCGTGATATAGAGGCTTACAAAACAACGAGCAATATGATGTTCGTTGTAGATGAGGTCGAATTCTCCCAATATTACCCTTTGATCTTATCCCTATGAGCTTTCTCCTTGAGATGAGGAACTTCCCCTATCTTTGGTGAGATCCTAACTCCCTCTCCCTGCCTATAAATTCATCCCCTTCCATTTCCAAAATGTTGGTCTCTGAATATTTGCACCCTTATGCTGAGATAGTGCCTACATGTTATTCACTTTGTCTTGGAGAAGGAGTGTTTGGAGAGCTTGAGCTTAGACTTGGACATTCACTCAAGGAGGGCTACTAACATCAAGGCCTGAATTGTATGCTTCCTCTTTTATTTATTAATATATACAATTGCTGGTTCACTTTCCATAAATGCTTGTGTCAATGCTTCATTTATCTTAATGCTCCTTGATTTGTTAAGTGGATTACATTTGATTATGCTTGTTGCACTTTTATGCTTTGTTGTGTTTTTGGCCTCTTGTGCAGGGATTCAAACGCTGTGAGCAGCGAGGACTGAGTCTGAGGAACAAGTGATCAAGATCTTCAACAAAGAAGTGCATTATAGCATCATAACGAGGTAGGTCTCCTTCCTCTTCTCTTATTTCGTTTGTAATCTAGGAAAGTGTCTTGTAGATTGTCTTGTTTATTACTAGACCCACTCATTGGGCTAAAGGGATCGCCTATGTCCGTAGAGTGGATTTACCTACACAAAAAAAATGGTGACTCCACTAAGGACACTATAACGTTTCCATTCATTTCTTCAATATGATCCTTTGATTAGTTTGACCAACCGTCCAGTTCTCAGTTAGATTAAGTCAATATAGGTCTGCAATCACTTATTACTACCTTAGAGTGCTAAGTTTGGATTTTTTTTTGGAATTTTTTTTTTGTTTTTCCCATATTCCTCGCTCAACGCGAGTTTTATCAGTAATAGTCACGCTGGCAACGCTAGTTTTACCTGTACAGTCGCATTGAAAACCTTTTTTTCCACTATTTTATCGCACTAAAAATCACCACGATTTTTGTTATATAAAGTAGTGTTGATGAACCAATCAACACGGGTTTTCTATATAAAGTAGCGTTGATCCTTGAATGTGAGAATTTTTGAGGTTTCTGCCTTAGAATCCAGTGTATCTTGGCCCCTAAGGTCTTTTCCCATCCTGTATGCTTGGATTTGTCAGTTCTTTGATTGATTGTCTTGATTAATTTGCAAAGTTTGTTTCATTGGCTTCGAAGTGAAATCTGATCGAGTTTTAGGGTTTCTAGTCAATTGGTCATCACTTGTTGCTTGTTGGTGTCATTGAGATGTTGGTTTTGTTGATTGATTGAGTGTTGTTTTATGTGGAAATCATTAAAAACATCATTGTGCATTGGTTTTAGCTTGCCTTTCAAATTTTACTTTTCGTGAAAATGCATTAGATCAGTTGCATTGAAAAGTGATTTTTTTAGATTCATCATTGAAAATAGATCACATTTTCCAATGATTGTGTTATCACTCAGGTTGTCCCTTGGCTCCTTAAGGGATACGACCGAGGTAACCACAAACCAATCTTTGGGCTGCAGGTCCTAGCCTACCTGCAGTCAAAGAGACTGCAGGTAGGGCTCTCTCTTTATGATTTAACTTTGTTTTGGGTTGATTTTAGGCTAGTTATGGTGTACATGGGTTTTGTTTTGATTTTGGTGGGAAGGATGATGTTTTCAAGCTGAGTTGGGATGCATAGTGTGAGGAGTTCAAACCATTGGGCATGGAGTCATGGATTAGGGCTTGCTGTTGCGTTTTCTTGGTCACAAGAGGAATACGGAGCAAGATAGCTACACATAGGACAATATCAGGCTGGAATAAAGATGAATAAAGGTCAGAGATGAAAGGCAACTAAGAATCTTTCATTAGCTAACAGAGAGGGAAGGTGAATGAAAGTTTGTCTAGGAGAAGTCAAGAATTCCTAAATAACAGTCATATGTGAAAGAAACAGGGTAAACATGATCATTTAAGTATGCATATTCATAACCATTTCTGAAGAAAACATATAGAAATAACAAGAACTGAGCATAGGGTGCAGTCAAGCAAAACCTAAGCTATTCTTCTTTCTTGCTATTTAGATGGTAACACAATGGTGGCATAAACATATGTAAACTATAAACAGAGTTAGGAAAACACTTATTGAGCCATGTAGTAGCACAAGAATTCCACAGTCACTCTTTAGCCATTAATAACACATCAGACAGTTCTTCATCCAAAACATTCCAGCAGTCTTTGATTACAGAGCTCTCAAAGTATACAACGCAAGTCCAGAATGAGGATTATCAACCAACCAACCCTTTAAACAATGAATTAGGGTGGTTTATATAGAGAAAATATCCAAAAATATCTATTACAACAGACCTTAAACATGTATGAGGGAAATGAGTTCTTTAACCTAATCTTGTCCTGAAATTAATGCAAGAAGATATTTATTTGAGTTGCGCTGGAGGCAGCTGCATCAAAATGAGTTAATATGGTGTCCTTATGGCTCTGTGCTGTTCATGTAGCCATAACTGTGCTATGGGCTTTGATCCCCTGCTCTTGAGTGGCTTTGATGTGCATTAACTGTGATCTGAGAGCCTTAAATGGCTTCACCACTTTCTTTGACTTTGCTTGGGGGCCTTTAATGTTCACCTGCTTTGATATTGCCGATCTGATACTCTTTGCTGCCTCACTGATACTCTTTAATTTAATCTGGGCTTTATTTTTCCTCTGATACTCTTTTACAGTTGAATCAGGCCACTTTCTCTCCCTTGATGTGCTTGAAACTGTCAAATCGCCCCTTTTCTGCCATTTCAAGGCAAAAATGGCTGTTGCAAATGCTTTTTGTGGCCTCTAGAATGCTATCGGCGCTGGCCGATTGAATATGAACATACATGCAGAAATCCTGTTGCATCTCGCGAATTTTTTGGTTTTGCAGGTAGCCGAGCCATGAGAAGCCCTCCATTTTGATCAATTTTTCTTAGTGATGCGCTAAGCACTAATCGCGCATCAAAAACTGCCTCAGTTTCTCATTCCGGGCATCCTTTGCTGCAATTTTCACCCTTCATGCCTTTTTCAGTGATGACGTCAACATGACGTTAGCGGTGGGTCTCGGTACGGTAGTGACGTGGCAGGGTGACGTGGCAGTACGGCAGGGTGACGTGGCACAGGACACGGTGGCGGGGTAGGGACGGAGGCAGATGCGGTGGTAGTGACACGTAGCAATGGGGGGTCGACGCAGAGGTGACGTAGCGCTGATGTCAGGGGCGGAGAGACAGAAGGCGGTTTGTGGTTTCATCGGACCGCCTTCTGTACGAGAGCGGTAATTGTCAGAGGAGCTCCGATGCAATCAAGGGCGGACACGCGTCCATTGTACGGTGGGGAAACTGCTAGCCTATCGGAGGCTAACCGTCAAATGTCGGGGCGGCTCCGAAATCATCCAGAGCCGTCGGATCTGAGCGGGTGGATCGGAGGGCTGGCGAAGTGCGGAGCTGGCGGCAAGTTTATGTGCGGGGGCCCGCCCAAATATTAAATTAATATTGCGCGACGGGGGCTTTCAAACTTTGGTTAACGCAGAATTGTGGGTTTCTGCGCGGACATATGAAAATAATTTAATGTCTATCAAAGAATTTAGACACCATTTATATAAAACGAAAGGGGAGGGATAAAATGGGAAAAATATAAGGGTGGAGGGGCAGGTAAAGGCTATTAACCTAACCAAAGGTCGGGTTAATTCCAGGGTTAGGATGCGGATAGGCTAATGCCAAGCCCCAAATGAACTTAGCATTTCCCCAAACTGATGTTATAGGGCTATAGTGCCAGGGGATGGGGGTATGTACATAGGGGAGCTATTTAGTGCTTTTTAGTAAGGGGAAGGGGGAATAGATAGGGTTTTTACATAATAATGTTAGCAATTAATATGAATTTTGATTTAGAAAGCGCTAAGTTTAGAAATCTTAGGTCACTTAAAAGGGAAAAATGAATTATAGAGTGAATAAGAGTACTCTTAAGCAAAGCAAACCTTTACTTAGGCCAATGATATGACATATGATGAGACTTAAGAGATATCAAGCAGATCTTGACCTCTTTGGGGAGGTTAGTGAATGATTTGGGGAATAAGAAGAAGGGGGAGTTAGACATGCCTCGCTTGAGCTCCTCCAAATGAAAAACTGCCTCATAATTGTGATCTGAATAGATATAACACTTGAAAACATGAAATGGATCACATAGCTTGATTCTGCAACCACAAAACTACTTACCCAGCCTACTTACCTAGCATTTTTTCTTCTTTTTGCATGGGTGCACTTAGACTTGCAGACCCTGATTGTCTTTTTTTCTTTTAACTGCCCTCCTATCTAAAATCAACCCTTATCCCTTCCAAGGGCCCAGATTAAGCAGTTGGGCTCCTTCATTTCTCTACCTAGCTACTGATCTGTCAAGCTTAAAATGTTTGGACAGATATTCATTCTCTATCTTCTAAAACAAGCAATTTAAATCTAGGGAAACCAAGGTTAAGCTGTTTGGCTTTCCCTTAACTGTAGAACTCTTCAAAAATGGTATGCTTATTCAAAGTGGAACTTCTTGGAAATATGGAACCTTGCAGCATGACAAGATGACATATTTGGCATGTAAAACAGTCAATCATGAAATATGAAACCTATTGCAATAGGAGGCTAACAGTGGCTCCACTTGGGGATGGTTTATCAAGATGAAAAGCCAAGAACAGCAGGTCAGAATGCCTTGATTTTCAATTGTTGCTGTAAACTGAAATTCTCCTTCTTCTCAATGCCTTTAACTGAATTCTTATAAGCTGATATGCAGTATCCTTTCGAGCTGAATTGCAGAAACATTACAGCTCTGTTTCTTACCTTTTGGGTGCTTGTAATGATATTGAAATCTGCTTGAGCACTTCTTTGTAATTATTTCAAAAACAGAGATCTGAAATAGAACTTTCTTTGATCTTTCCTTCAAAATTTTCCGCGTTGTTCCCTCTTATTGGCCTGCTATAAGAAAAAGTGCTGAAAATACAAATATTAATGTACAGATAGTATACAAAGCTGTGTTGCGTTCAACAAAAGGGATCATGATAGTGCTTTAGCATTCGGCCATTGACTGGGCCTTCTTCAGCTGTGCTGCCATCCAAATTCTTCAGAAAATATGTGTTGTTGCTTTGAACAGAAGAAATAATAAAGGGGCCTTTCCACAGGAAATCAAACTTGCCATGCTTTCCTTTGTCCTCTCTTCTTGAATCCCATCTTAAGACTTTGTTGCCTATGTAGAAATCTTCAGCCTTGGTTCTGTTGTCAAACATTTTCTTGAGCTTCTCTTGTAAAATCTGAGCTTTGTCATGCACTTGCTCTCTTGTTTGCTGCAAATGGATGGTTTGGTTTATTCTTCTTTGGATATCATTTGGCTCTGCCTGAATCTCTTGCAGCAATTTGATAACATGGATTCCTAAAGAAAATGGGAACTTGGCCTCCATGCCATAGACTAACTCATATGGGCTCATCCCAATGGATCTATTGCTTGACAATCTGTCTACCCATAGGGCATTTACAAGCTTTTTGTGCCAGTTCTTCTTGTTCTCCTCCAAGACTTTCTTAATGATGTTAATCAGACTCTTGTTGGATGATTCGGCCAAGCCATTACCTTGAGGGTAATAGGTTGTGGAATGACCTAAGGTAATGTGGAATTTGTGGCAAAAACTGATCATTTTCTTGGATTTGAAGGCAGCAGCGTTATCTGTAATGATCTTCTCAGGACAACCAAATCTGGACAAAATGTTGGTTTCAAGGAATTGGATGATGGTGGAGTCATTGGCTTGCCTACATAGGATGGCTTCAATCCACTTGGTAAAGTAATCTGTGGCTGTTAGAATCCACTTATGTTGGCCAGAAGAGGATGGATGAATTTCTCCAATGAAGTCAAGACCCCATTGTTGAAAAGGCTTCTCGGTTGAAATGGGCTTAAGGGGTAAGGGCATAAGCTTTCTTTTGCCTTCAAAGATTTGGCATTCGTGGCATGAAACAACAAACTTTCTCACATCCGCAAACAAAGAGGGCCAATAGAAACCAGCCCTTAGTATCTTATCAGCAGTGGACTTCCAATATAAGTGCCCTCCACAGTCCCCTGCATGGAATTCTTTCATGACACTGTCAGTTTCATTCATAGTTAGACAATTCAACAATATTCCTTCATGATTTTTCCAAAACAGGGCACTATCTAAGACACAAAACTTTGATGCTTTCATCTTTAAAAATCTCTTTTTGGTTCTGGACAACCCTGGAGGAGCACACAGGTTTAACAATATAAAACATATATCAGCATACCATGGGGATTGCAAAAAAGCTTGACTGATCTGTGGAGTCGCCAGCTCCTGTTCATTGTCCAGTTGATTAATGTCTAAGGCTTGAAAATTGGTTTCGGACAGCAGTTTGGCTAAACCTTGTCCCTTTATCAGTTTGGTGGGTTTTATCTCAATGTCATACTCAAGGATATTAGCAATCCATTTGCCTCTTTTACCTTCTATGCCCTCTTGAGTTAATATGTCTTTTAGAACAGCATTTGGTACATAAGAAATCACATGTGAATATAAAATGTAAATTCTGAAATCTTTGATTGCTTTAACAAGGGCATATGCTTGCTTCTCCATGATTTGGTACTTCAAGGGTGCATCTCTAAGGGCTCGGCTGAAAAATGCAATTGGCTTTTCATTTATCTGATCATCTTTCTGCAAAAGGACAACAACAATGGTGTGTTCAGATGCAAATGAAAAAATGATGAAATCTTTATCAAATTGAGGACTTGTGAGGACTGGGGCTTGGGTTAAGGCAGATTTTATGTCCTTAAAGGCTTGCTTGGCTTCTAAAGTCCATTTTACCTTGGAATCCTTCTTTAACATTTTATTTAGCATTCGTATCAGCTCAGCCAAGTTTGGGATAAATCTCCTTAGGAAATTGATCTTTCCTAGGAATTCTTGCAACTCTTTGATGTTTCTTGGATAAGGGATTTGAAGGATGGCTTGAATTCTTTCAGGATCAATTCTAATTCCATCTTTTGAAATGATATGTCCTAGTAACTTGCCTTCTTCAAGGCCAAATAAAGACTTCTTGGGGTTCAAGGAAATTCCATATTTCCTACAGGTTAGGAACACTTGTCTCAAATGTTTTAGGTGCTCTTGATCAGATTTGGAGAAAGCAGTAAGGTCATCAAGGTAAACCACTAGGAAATCATGGATTTCCTTGGCAAATGCAATATCCATGGCCCTTTGAAAGGTAGAACTTGCATTCTTTAGTCCGAAAGGCATCTTCACATACATAAATGTTCCCCATGGTGTTGTAAAGGCTGTCTTGTCTTGGTCATCCAGGTGAAAAAGTATTTGATTAAAACCTGAAAAGCCATCTAGCAAAGAAATTCTTGAAGACCCCACTACTCTTTGTAGAATGTGGTCCATTTTTGGCAGTGGGTAGTGATCTTTAAGGGAGACTTGGTTCAGATTTCTTAAGTCCACACATAGTCTAATCTCCCCTGTTTTCTTCCTTGTGGGAACAAGATTGGATACCCATTCTGAAAATCTAATGGGTGCTATGATACCATCCTCAAACATTCTTTTCACTTCTTTCTCAATCAAAGGGAGAAGCACAAGATTGATTCTCCTTAGTTTCTGTTTGAAGGAATTTTGATTTGGCTTTAAGGGAATGGTATGTTGAATAATAGAGGTGTCATAGGACTTAAGGTCCTCATAACTCCAGGAAAATACATCTTGAAACTCTTTAAATAAATCAACATATTTTGGTTTTTGATCGGGAGGCAAAGACTTGGACAGTTTAATTTTGGGCTTCTCTGCTGTCCCAATATTACAGACTTCCACAGCAGCGTTTAAGGGCTGCATCTTTGGCTTTTTGGGGACATCGTTTGAATCAAATATGTCTTCTAATGGAGTGAGGCCAACAGGTAGAAAGTTGTCTTTTAAATCAATCACTTCGGCCTCTGCTTCAGCTATTTCATCTAAATGCATTTGCTTCAACTCTTGCATGTTTTTCTCATCAAAAATGGGTGGGTGCAGCATTTGATTTTGCTGCTTCAGCTGTTATAGTTTGCTCATTTTGGCTCATTTGCTGTTGTGGGTCATCCATGGCATCTTCATCAATGTTTAAGCTTGAGAATTCTTGCTGTAAGGTAAGAAAATTGTTGATTTGAGCATCATCCTCAAACACTTGCCAATATTTGATATTGTTAGGGACAACAGGTCTGTGCTTTATCTGAGCAGTAAAGTGGTAATTGGGCTCAAAGGGCAGCTTGCAAGTGCTAGCAAAAGTAGCTAGACTATGAGCATGCATGTTATGGCTTCTAGAAATATTAGCAAGCTTAGATTCGGTGAAGGAATTGAGTATTTCTGTGGCAACAGACCTATAAGCTCTTAGCCTATTGTCATTAGTAACAAAGTTACCTTTCATCTGTTGAATAATCAAATCGGAGTCACCTAGAATGGACACTTTTGCAGCTCCTAGAGCTTTGAGCAGTTTAAGGCCTAAAAAGAGAGCCTCATACTCTGCCATGTTATTGGTACATTTAAAGTTTAGTCTGTAAGCATGACCCTCTGCATGGCTGTTATGTGTATTGTGAATCCATATTCCTGCCCCTGCTCCTAGCTTATTAACAGAACCATCAAACTCTAAATACCATGTGATTTCTTGCTTGTGGTTAGTATTAAGAGTTTCAGTCATTTTAGGATTGGGCGGACCTAGGTTTTGTGCTTCATGTGGTTCTTCTTGTATGCTGGTTGCACTAATTGTTTTAACAATTTCACAGATATGGGCAACCGACTCTTGATTGATGCATGTTTCTTGTTCTAAAGGCAAAGGCTTCTCATCAGTGGGAGGGCAGTTATCATCATTGAAAAATATAAAGGAATCCATATCAGAATGGAACGAGTAAATGGGAAAGTTTTGGGGTTTTTCCTCACTACTTACCACATACTTTATCAGTGTTTCTCTATACAGTCTCTTTGGTTGCTCAAAGACTGAAATAGTGGCATAGGAGAGGTCTAGCTGGAGAGATCCTTGGAGTTTTTCTCCCCAAGATCTTGATAAGAGCATGCCATACTTTGGTGGAATGTCAGCAACCACCACGTCCATTAGGATCGCTTTTTTGGGAAATTGGACTAAAGACACACAAAGGTCTTTAATTAAGCCTAAACACTTGACCTGACTAGAATCAAATGAGAATAAGTCTTTGTAGGGTCTAGTGACATCATGGTTTAGCTTCTCCATTACAGCTTTGGGCATTAGATTGTGTGAAGCACCTGAATCAAACATAGCATTGTGCAACGCTTTATCATGAATGTGCAAACTGACATAAAAGGGTAGAACAACTCCATGTCCTGATTTACCATTGACTTCAGGACCAAAAAGTAATTCAGGTTGATTATCTAAGACATTAACATCATCCCTGTTCTCTGGCATTCGCAGTGATCTTTTGATTTGCTGTCTGTATACATCATGTTTGGCAAGCTCTGAGAGAGGAATAAATATCTTTAATTTACCAATTTCTGCTTCTAAATCAAAAGGTTTTTCTGATTGTGTTTTAGTATTGTGACTGGCATATTTTCCCTTTTCAATTGTATCTTCAGTGATCTTCTCTTGGTTATCAGTGATTTCTTGAGATTGTTCTGTTTTGGGAAGGCTTTGAGGAGTGCTATTTACATTGTCTTTTGAGGGAAAGGATACAAGAGGCTGGTTATTAGAGGGCTGCATGTCAAATACATCCTCTATGGTCACTTCTTTTAATTTTGGGTCTGTTTTATCAACAAGTTCTGTGATAGCGGCCTTGTCCTTTACTTTCTTACGTTGCTTGGCATCCTTTGGCTTGATGGGATCAGACACATCAATGGTTCTTGTTCTCAATTTGTATTGTTTATGGACTTCGTAGACAGCTGAATCATAGCCTTGTTTGAAGTCAAATGACTCTCTAGACTTGGTCTGGAATTGATTTATATCATGGTTATCTTGGTCCTCTTGGGTTAGAAATACTTGTTGTTCACTCTTCAAACCCATCAAGTTTATGTGAGTGTCCTCTATCTGCTCACTAGATGTGGATGCTTCAGCATAGTTTTCATGAAAAGGAGGTCTTATATCCTGGTCAGGACTTGCCCTTCCACCATTTGGGTTCTGATTTTTTTTAAAGTTTGGATTTCTGATAGGATTGTTTTGCTGTCCTTCCCACGAGGCTTTTATTTAATAGTTCCCATTCTATTTTCAAAGCTGTCCATGCCTTTGATGATTGTGTCCAATTTTTTCTCAAAGGCTGAGGGTTCATCTTTAAAAGTGGTTCTTCTTTCAGCTCTTGCTCTATTTCGCTTGGCATTCAGATTTGCCTCCACACTAATAGCTACATTCTACATGTCTGCTAAGGTTTGAGGGGCTCTTTCCCTTAACTGATAAGCCATGTCTGAATCAAATCCATCAGGGAATTTGTATAAAGCAAGATCAGGTGGAGGTCTAAGGTTTTGTGGAATAGTGTTATAAACATTGTTAAACCTGGCACAATAGTCTAAGACAGCTTCTTGAGGGCCTCTTTTGATAGTGTCATACTCGGATAATATGTGCAGAGGGTCCTTCTTCTTCTCCCATCTGTTAAGAAATGTTTGGTAAAGGGCCTTTGGGTCAGCTATGGAATTTGCAGCAAGTGCTCTAAACCAGGGCCTTACATCTCCTGTTAAAATTTGGACAAAAATCTTCATTCTTACACTATCATCATCTATTTCATAACTCTCAAAATAGTCCTGCATTTTCTTAGTATGTTGTAGGGCTGTGCCAGAACCAGTGCCTTCAAAATATGTGATTTTGGTTTATAATCCTGAGGCATAGCCCCTGGATTTGCAGGTAACTGTAAGGGTGCATATCTGTTAGCCATATTTACAGGGATAAGTGGAACGACTGGAACAACTGGAACAGTTGTAATAACAGTGGTGGTAGTGGTAGTATGCACAGTGAATGGAGGTGTGGAAAAGGTGCTTGGAGAGGTGGATGATGAACAAGGGGAAGTAGGGGTTGAACGAAACAAAACTTTAACAGGGGTTGGAAAATAGCTTGGTTGAACTGTTTCAGGACTAGAATCAACAAACTCTTCTTGTTTTTGTTTGCTAAGCTTTCTAGAGATTAAATTGGGATTTTCAAAAACAGCTGGTGGATTAGGGTCTGGATTTGACCTAGTATTATATGTTTTCTTCTTGGGAGCCAACTTCTAACTTGTTTTTTGGAATTTTCTGAATAAGTTCCCCAGCGGAGTCGCCAATGATGTTATCACTCAGGTTGTCCCTTGGCTCCTTAAGGGATACGACCGAGGTAACCACAAACCAATCTTTTAGCTGCAGGTCCTAGCCTACCTGCAGTCAGAGAGGGCTCTCTCTTTATGATTTAACTTTTTTTTGGGTTGATTTTAGGCTAGTTATGGTGTACATGGGTTTTGTTTTGATTTTGGTGGGAAGGATGATGTTTTCAAGCAGAGTTGGGATGCATAGTGTGAGGAGTTCAAACCATTGGGCATGGAGTCATGGATTAGGGCTTGCTGTTGCGTTTTCTTGGTCACAAGAGGAATACGAAGCAGGATAGCTACACATAGGACAATATCAGGCTGGAATAAAGATGAATGAAGGTCAGAGATGAAAGGCAACTAAGAATCTTTCATTAGCCAACAGAGAGGGAAGGTGAATGAAAGTTTGTCTAGGAGCAGTCAAGAATTCCTAAATAACAGTCATATGTGAAAGAAACAGGGTAAACATGATCATTTAAGTATGCATATTCATAAACATTTCTGAAGAAAACATATAGAAATAACAAGAACTGAGCATAGGGTGCAGTCAAGCAAAACCTAAGCTATTCTTCTTTCTTGCTATTTAGATGGTAACACAATGGTGGCATAAACATATGTAAACTATAAACAGAGTTAGGAAAACACTTATTGAGCCATGTAGTAGCACGGGAATTCCACAGTCACTCTTTAGCCATTAATAACACAACAGACAGTTCTTCATCCAAAGCATTCCAACAGTCTTTGATTACAGAGCTCTCAAAGTATACAGCGCAAGTCTAGAATGAGGATTATCAACCAACCAACCCTTTAAACAATGAATTAGGGTGGTTTATATAGAGAAAATATCCAAAAATATCTATTACAACAGACCTTAAACAGGTATGAGGGAAATGAGTTCTTTAACCTAATCTTGTCCTGAAATTAATGCAAGAAGATATTTATTTGAGCTGCGCTGGAGGCAGCTGGATCAAAATGAGTTAATATGGTGTCCTTATGGCTCTGTGCTGTTCATTTAGCCATAACTGTGCTTTAGGCTTTGATCCCCTGCGCTTGAGTGGCTTTGATGTGCATTAACTGTGATCTAAGAGCCTTAAATGGCTTCACCGCTTTCTTTGACTTTGCTTAGGGGCCTTTAATGTTCACCTGCTTTAATATTGTCGATCTGATACTCTTTGCCGCCTCACTGATACTCTTTAATTTAATCTAGGCTTTATCTTTCCTCTGATACTCTTTTACAGTTGAATCGGGCCACTTTCTCTCCCTTGATGTGCTTGAAACTGTCAAATTGCCCCTTTTCTGCCCTTTCAAGGCAAAAATGACTGTTGCAAATGCTTTTCGTGGCCTCTAGAATGCTATCGATGTTGGCCGATTGAATATGAACATACATGCAGAAATCCTGTTGCATCTCGTGAATTTTTGGGTTTTGCAGGTAGCCGAGCCATGAAAAGCCCTCCATTTTGATCAATTTTTCTTAGCGATGCGCTAAGCGCTAATCGCGCATCAAAAACTGCCTCAGTTTCTCATTCCGGGCATCCTTTGCTGCGATTTTCGCCCTTCGCGCCTTTTTCGGTGATGACGTCAGCATGACGTCAGCGGTGGGTCCTGGTACGGCAGTGACGTGGCAGGGTGACGTGGCACAAGACACGGTGGCGGGGTAGGGACGGAGGCAGATGCGGTGGCAGTGACACGTAGCAGTGGGGGGTCGACGCAGAGGTGACGTAGCGCTGACGTGGCGCTGATGTCAGGGGCGGAGAGATAGAAGGCAGTTTGTGGTTTCATCGGACCGCCTTCTGTACGAGAGCAGTAATTGTCAGAGGAGCTTCGATGCAATCAAGGGCGGACACGCGTCCATTGTACGGTGGGGAAACCACTAGCCTATCGGAGGCTAACCGTCGAATGTCGGGGCGGCTCCGAAATCGTCGAGAGCCGTCGGATCTGGGCGGGTGGATCGGAGGGCTGACGGAGTGCGGAGCTGGCGGCAAGTTTATGTGCGGGGGCCCGCCCAAATATTAAATTAATATTGCGCGACGGGGGCTTTCAAACTTTGGTTAACGTAAAATTGTGGGTTTCTGCGCGGACATATGAAAATAATTTAATGTCTATCAAAGCATTTAGACACCATTTATATAAAACGAAAGGGGAGGGATAAAATGGGAAAAATATAAGGGTGGAGGGGCAGGTAAAGGCTATTAACCTAACCAGAGGTCAGGTTAATTCCAGGGTTAGGATGCGGATAGGCTAATGCCAAGCCCCAAATGAACTTAGCATTTCCCCAAACTGATGTTATAGGGCTATAGTGCCAGGGGATGGGGGTATGTACATAGGGGAGCTATTTAGTGCTTTTTAGTAAGGGGAAGGGGGAATAGATAGGGTTTTTACATAATAATGTTAGCAATTAATATGAATTTTGATTTAGAAAGCGCTAAGTTTAGAAATCTTAGGTCACTTAAAAGGGAAAAATGAATTATAGAGTGAATAAGAGTACTCTTAAGCAAAGCAAACCTTTACTTAGGCCAATGATATGACATATGATGAGACTTAAGAGATATCAAACAGATCTTGACCTCTTTGGGGAGGTTAGTGAATGATTTGGGGAATAAGAAGAAGGGGGAGTTAGACATGCCTCGCTTGAGCTCCTCCAAATGAAAAACTGCCTCATAATTGTGATATGAATAGATATAACACTTGAAAACATGAAATGGATCACATAGCTTGATTCTGCAACCACAAAACTACTTACCCAGCCTACTTACCTAGCATTTTTTCTTCTTTTTGCATGGGTGCACTTAGACTTGCAGACCCTGATTGTCTTCTTTTCTTTTAACTGCCCTCCTATCTAAAATCAACCCTTATCTCTTCCAAGAGCCCAGATTAAGCAGCTGGGCTCCTTCATTTCTCTACCTAGCTACTGATCTGCCAAGCTTAAACTGTTTGGACAGATATTCATTCTCTATCTTCTAAAACAAGCAATTTAAACCTAGGGAAACCAAGAGTAAGCTGTTTGGCTTTCCCTTAACTGTAGAACTCTTCAAAAATGATATGATTCTTCAAAGTGGAACTTCTTGGAAATATGGAACCTTGCAGCATGACAAGATGACATATTTGGCATGTAAAACAGTCAATCATAAAATATGAAACCTATTGCAATAGGAGGCTAACAGATTGAAAGCTAAAAATTGTATTAGGTGCATCAAATCATTCAAAATGATAAGAAAAACATAATTCATATAAGTGCATCTTAGTAAAGTAAAATCATTTTGCTTTAAAAAAAGTTGCATTTAGGATAATGAAAACTGAAAATCTTTTTTACTTTTGGCATTGCATTTGGAAGACGAAAGTGAAAGTTAGTGGGAGGCATTTTGTTTGATGCATTATTGATTGAGTTTCTTCCCTTGGTTAATCTAGCTTTCATTGAAGTGGAAAATTTTCCTTTTCTCATATAGCTGCATCTTAGGGATTCAGGTGACATCATTTTGAGCCCAAATATGAAACATAATTGAAGATAAACATTAAAATTTACCTCAATTAACCTTAGGAGTGTTTTGAACTTAACACAAACATTTAAAGGTCTATTCTAAAGACGTTTTCCGACGTCTATAAACCTAGAAACCGTCATTAACTGCCTGCATTGTATCCCAGGGTGAAATCCTGTTCCAGTATGGAAGTATATCGAAGGTTCTCCTGTACTTTTGGGTATATAAGAGGCACTTCAATATGGCAAGTATATTAGAATGCTCTCACCGAACGATTATGCATTAGATAGTGCTAACACGGACTTGTGTTCCCCGTACCGTCAAGTATATATTGGGAGACCCCACTAGGTTGCTATCATTTAGGAACATGTAACTAACTTAGATGCCTTGTAAACGTGATACATTGAACACAACATTTGAGGAGATTGGTAGCCATACATTAAGTCCTTGGTTTCGGCTAAGGTGTATATAGCGTTTCACGGATAATTAGTAAACCATTTTGCCTAGATTACCCATTTTTTATTTATTTTTGTTAAAGTTATGAAATCAATTAATTGACCGCGGAAAAAAAATCTTTCCTGTGGAAATACTCCTTAGTAGATCTTAGGTTGATAATGATGGAAACATTTACTGATTCCACCAGTCAAGGAAACCCCTCTGACGGGAATCCTAGTCCTTTTCCTTCTTTTGGAAATATTGGTGCTCCCTATATGGCAATGTTGTCCCTTCTTAGATTGACCATTGGTCTACCAGTTTGGTTGTTTTTGACCTCAGTGGTTCCAAGTGTCCAAACTGCTTTTCAACTGGGTTCTCCTCCACTTGAACAACACCAACCTCATGTTGATCCTAAAGTTGACCCCTCACTTTCTTCCCTGTTGAAAGTATGGATTCTAGTGACCAGGAAGCTAAGAAGAAGAAGAAAAATAAGCAAGGGGGAAACCAAACAACCATTGCTATGGATGAAACTAATGTAGAAAAATATTCCAAACTGCCTCGAAAAGTAAAATTCCCTTGCATGTTATGTAAGGGTGACCGTATTCTTCGAAATTGTCCTGGTATTCCCAAAGTCTTAGAAGTTTCGTCCACAGGTTCACATCAACCTTTTTCATCAGCCTCTAGAGATCATGTTGGCGATAAACCTTCAACTAGTGACAGTAAAGCCCATGGAAGAAATGGAAAAGTCAAATTTCCCTGTAAGTTGTGGGAAGGTAATCATCCCATTCACCTTTGTCCTCTTCTAGATGAGGATTACAAAGAGTTGGAAAACCTTACAACTTCTCAGCCTTGTCTTCTGGTTGGTTATCGAAAGGTTTCCCTTGATCCGTCACTAGTTGATCCAGTGATAGATCAAAAGTTATCTTTGGTCTACCCCGCTCTTTCTGAAAGTGAGTCTTGTGAGTCCGTTCTCGATCAACCATTGGTTGAGAAAATGGTAGACTTGGCTCCACCTTCAGTTAACCATACCTTTCCGGTAGAGAGTGAACATCATATTGGTCAGGTTCTTCTAGTTTCTTCAGCTTCAAATGAATTGGAGGGAAATCCTCCCATTCCTGAGGTGCATGAGAGTAGTTCTCCTATTCCTATAGCGCAAGAGGGAATCTCTCACATTCCTATGACACCCCCTCCGAGTAGTTTAGTCACTTCTTTTGATTGGAGTCAACTGACAGGATATCGTCTTCCATCTTATGTGCCTTTCCATATTACAGTACAGGATTACCGTATGGCTGTACCTAGAACAGTGATAGACGAGGGCGTATATGTTAGCATTCTGTCCTCAATTGCTTGGCAAGCTTCAGGTTCTCCTCAACTTCTCCCTGTCACCCAGAATCTGCTACTTTTAATAGAGGAACCAATCAACTGTTAGGGATCCTTCCTAAGTTACCTCTTACTTCGAGAGGAAATATTGTCTATATAGAAGTGATGGTTGTCCGAGGCCCTTTAGATTTTAATGTACTCCTTGGTCGTGACTATGTTTATGTCATGGGATCTCTTGTCTCTTCCCTCTTTCGAGTGATGTGTTTCCTGCATGAAAGAAGCATTGTGATCATTAATCATCTTACATTCATTAGTCCTTAATCAAATCCCAATCAACCATCATCCCTAAATGGTTCTTATATGCAAGCGGTATCACCCCCTGTTGAGTCTTGAAAATGTCATTCATTTCCATTACACTTTCACTATTATGTCCATTATATCACCTCCATTTCACCTCCATTTCACTACTATGTCACCACATTCATCCCACTTTCATTATCATTGGGCTACCTTTATGTTTTTCCAATATTTATTATTTCTAAGCCTTTTAAGTGAATGTGTGGTTAAACATTAGAAAATAATGTGCATATGCTTATACCTAACAAATGGGTTGAGTTTGTTGACATGTGTAGGTTGAAAGGAGACTTCTAGAAGACCCTTATGTGGCACTCTAAGGCCAAATTCGAATTTGGTTGGAAAGAATCATGGGATCATGAGGATATGTGTCACATCTCCTAATTGTATTGTAACTCTCAAAAGACATGTGTCTTATCAGTTCCTATTTTGATTAGGACTCTAGAGGTAGAGGGAGAGATTCATGGATTATCATTAATGAGATGGCTCTCATCTTTTTGTATAAATAGGAGATCTCTCTCCTTCATTTGCTAGTCTTTCCTTTAGTCTTTTCCTAGTTCTTTTAGCTTGTTAGTCCCATGGATTTTGAAAGCTTTTGTACTTTGTACTTTTGAAGAAGTTGAATAAAGCTTTGATGTTCTCAACATGGAAGGAGATGTGAAGTAGATGTCATGGAGCATATTAGGATGTAAGTAGATTAGATTTCATTTTGTAAATATTGCTTTGTAGAATGTAAGGTAGACTAGATTTTCATTCATGCAATTTTAATTTATGCAAGTTATTTTCTCCCGGGATTGTGTGTCTTTGTTGTATTTGCTTTATCTCTAATGGTATTTTCAGTTGTCATATTCATAAGTTGCTGCCTTTATTTTATTTTTCTAGCTTGATTTCTAGTTTAGTTTCTCAAGTTGTATGCTAACATATTGATGGTCTCTTTATCATAAGTTGTTCATCTTTTAGAGATCAGAATACTGATAAATTACAGCTTGCTTTGAGTACTTTTTAGACTAATCTCTAACTACTTCCTAATCGTGCTTCACATAATTCCATATGTTGAAAGCAGAGAGTTAGGAAGAGCTGAACATTATAACTGGTCTTTAAAGTAGATTTTTCTTATTTTTATCACTTTTTAGACTTATCTTTAGCTACTTCCTAATCGTGTTTTACATAGTACTATATGTTGGAAGCAGAGAGTTAGGAAGAGATGAACATTATCATTGGTCTTTGAAGTGGTTTTCTTATCTTTTCATTTGCAGCAACATGAGTAGTGACTAGTGCCATTAGAAAGTGGTTCTTTGCTTTCAGTTCATTTCAAGTTATTTATTTTTTTCAAGCTCTTTCTTTGCAAGTTTAATGTACAGTTTGAATTACTGCATGCTTTCAAGTTGATTGTAGATTAGTGATGCACTTAGCCTTCTAATGAACTAATGACATGATAGAATCATCTTGTCCTTTTGCTGCAGCAAGGATACTTGGTCTCATAGTCATTTTCTCATTATTTGATTATTGCATGTTAAAACAAAACCCCAAAAACAACATAAACTATAAAACAACGAAGTAAGAGAAAGGTTAACTAAGCACATATAGTGCACCACACTTCATTAGTTTACGATACCCGGATTGATAATTTATGTAGAGCAATTTAAGACATTAAATTGACTAGACATTTTGGCGCCGTTGCCGGGAAGTGTAATTAGGAGACCTTATTTCTTACATCTAAAAAAAAAAGTTAATAATTCTTGAGTATGCTCTCCTCTTGCACTTTGCGTGATCTAGAGGATCAAAAAAAGGATTGTTAAGTAAAAAAAAGAAAAATAATAATTCTTGAGTATGCTCTCCTCCTGCACTTTGTGTGATCTGGAGGATCAGAAAAAGAATTGTTAAAAAAAAAATAGGAGACAAAATAAACTTCAACATTTCAATTGATTCAATAAAAAAAAATGATGATGAAAAAAATGAAACTCAAGTGCTTTGATAGGTTCAAATTGTCCAAAATTGTCTGATTATGCTTTGTAGTGGTCTTCAAAACACTGTATCTTGTTCAAATAAGGTTTTGCAACTTAGCTGCGGAAACTGCCCTGATTCCGCAGCTAGCTGACAATTCCGCAGCTGTTTCAAGGTTTAGCAGGTTACATGCATCTAATGAAAAAACCGACCACATGGGCATCTCCAGAATTGTCCCGACATGGATCCTATCCTAGTCACCCAGCTCAGATCGATGAAAAACCAGCCTAGGACCTCAGTCAAAGTCTTGTTTTTAACATGTTTTTCTTGAAGTATTTGCTGCCTGAAATTGAAAATCATTAATCCTTTTTATAAAATTTTACAATTTCAGAGAAGAAAAAAAGAGAAAAGCAATCTATGGCTGTCTTCATTCCTAGTTTTCGCTGTGGTCTTTATTGATGATATCATTGCCCCCGTGCTTCATCCATGTTATCGTATCTCTGTCATACACTTGAGAATACAACACAGAGAAATGCTTCACTTCCAAGTGATCCTCCCAATCATTGGTGAGACTCTTATAAAATAACTCCCCCTATATGGTTATATTAAACGAATGAGGGAAGGCTAGTCTGAGAAAGGCTGCCAATCATTCAGATAATGCTAATAGGGGAAAGAAATACAAAACATCGGTCTCTCTTAATGGACACTTATTTGATCAATTTCTCATCAATGAGGCATTGGATATTATTGGGGCCGCTGGTGGTTCATTTCACCTGGCTAGATGTGAACTGGGTCAGACATCTGATGCCATGTCATATGCAGAAATTGAAATCAGCGCTAATGACAAGGATCTCCTGGCTCATATTATGGACTTGCTAGCTGCTGTAGCTAACTCTGATAATGAGCGTGGAAATTGGGGCATGGAAAAGGAAATAAAGGAGTCCTCTGTAAGAAATAGAGTGTCGATTCATTACGAATGAAAGAGAATTCTAAAAAGAAATTTTCAGTCCTTATTCTTGGTGTTGAACCTGTACACACCTGCAAAACAGTAGATCAAACAAGAACAACGAATTCAGAACAGTAAAAATTGATAACTCAGAAAACGTAAACAACAGAAAAACGTTAAACTTTACACGCTCGATTTGCCCAAATGGTAGCGAATTTCAAAAAACTAAAACATGGGTTTTTTTGCCAGGTGGGTTAATTAGATAACCCAAAAACCGTTTGAGAAAATTCGTGGTGGTCTGGGAGAAATCTTTGGTTCTTTGGAGCCTCTTTTTTGCCGCCGCGTGAAGAAATTGAGTTAATTAACTGGTTGTTTGAATACTGATTTAATTCCGTGTGCCTGAAGAAGAAAAATCTAATTAGGAATCAATTATGTGCTGGACTCTTTGCCACCACATCCTCTGCCCATATGCCACCCATTGCAATTTATTAAAACCAGCAGTGATCGAAGTGAAGACGGCTCTGTTACGTAAGCCAATTACATACGACTCTTCACAGCCGCATAACTCCCGCTGCAAACTACAATTCATCTTCACATTCTTCCCTTATATTTCGTTGCTGTGAAGTGCACGCTTTTCTTCTTGTTCTTCATCGTTTCTGTGAGATTCGAGCGCGTGACTCCAGTCATAAGCAGGGGAAACACTTCAGAACACAGCACAGTACTAATCACAAGTGACCGTCCTGGAGTGATTAAAGGAACTCGCTTTTCTACCAGCAACTGTTATGGCAAGTGTTTCAATATCATAAACATTTCTCCATGTTATGGCTTTGGTAGAATTTCTAGGACTTGGATGACACTCTTGAGGGTGAGGTTCATCAAAAAGCATTCACAATTTTTTCTTGCCAAATTTAAAGTTTAGCAAATATCTATACACAGATGGGGACTCGAAGAAGACCGTTTCTGGACCTAAATCAACCTCCCAGTGAAGAAGAATATTCTGAAGTTTTCCATGCATTTCATTCACTCCTCCACATTTTATTTTTTTTTCTCTCTTCTCTTCCACGCACACAGCCACTCCATTTCACAGTACTTATCTCTCTCTTTTGCCTTATTTTCCTTGTAAACCTACCCAGATCATTACATTTGATGTCTTTAAGCATGATTAAGTGAACTTTGCTAATGTGTGACTGTTTTGTTTAGATTTTGACATATTTACAGAGATTCCGCAGCTGTCTGGCAATTCCGCAGCCATTCAGCGATTCCGCAGCCATCTGGTGATTCCGCAGCTGTTTTGTTAAACTCTAGGTTGTAGGTGTCATCAGGCAAAACAGGTCACATGGGTAGCTAGGGAAATGTCAGTACATGGATGGTGTCCTATTCATTCGGTCAAATTTGATGAAAAAAACCCCGGTCAAAGGGAAGTCAAATTGGGTGTTATCACAAAGTCGCCACACTAAGTCGCTGCATGTCAAGAAAAAAAAAAAAAATTTTGAATCAATGAAATGAACAAGTTATTTTCTCACTTTTCTGAAGGTATTGATTAATTTTGGACTGATAATGAAAGATGAATGGCTAACTTTTTATTCAAGATTTTTAGCTACAGAGCTGTTCCTCAATTCCGCAGCCAGAAAAACCTCATTGTTCAAATCAGCCTATCTTTCTCATACAAAATCAGATTTTGATGATTTAAGTACCATTAGAAAGATCTCAACAAGATCTATACAATGAGAAATATATCATTAGAGTTTGAAATGGCAAATAATGAAATAAATTGCTGAAAAGAAGCAACATCAAATTGAGGCACTAATTCCAAAGCAGGTATAAATTCCTTTGATTTTTCCTTTGAGAACTTGTTTCATTAATACAAATTCTTAGTTTTGTGTGTAAATATCATAACTAGAGAGATTGGCCACCTCTCTCCTTTGATAATCTTACATTCCATTGCAGAAGAAGTATTAGTTTTTTTGCAGGTTCCAGGAGGAAGGACAAATGACTACAAGGGAATGATGTCTCTCTAAGAGACCAATTTGTTTCATAAGAGGATGATCAGCAACAAAGAGGAAATATGTTGATGCAAAATCAGATCCAAACACTTGAAAAACTTTCAGATACAATTGTCTCCATCACATCCATCCATCACATCCATACTTCATAATAAACCATTCATCTCACTTTCTTCCATATCTCCCATTTTCATTCACATACACTTTTCATCTCTTTTTGTCCATTCATAACCCACAAATAAAAGCAAGAGGCTCATTCACATGCTTATTTCCATTGTCATTTCTGTTCTCCATTGCCATTTTCCATTTTCATTTTCCATTCCTTGTCATTTTCATTCCGCAAATAAGCCCTGCTTCAATGCAAATTATTGAGTCCATAGTCCTTTGAGTCTAATTTCTTTGTAAAAACACCTTGAGGCTTGCATGCCTTAATGGCAAGTCCTCATGCTGACAAACAATGGGAATACATTAATGTCCCTTGTTCGTTAGATCTTCTAGGTGACTCGACATCAACAAATTCATTCGTACCTAGCAAGATGTGTTTGGGCATCTTGACTCTCATTGACATCAATTGTGAGAGTGCTCGTGTTGACTAGTGGCATCCATTAATGGCCACTAAGCCAACAATTTCCTACTATGTTCGACATCAGAACATCTTTTCACATAGTAGGAATTGTGCCAATGAGTTTTGAAGACATGAAGACTATTATTTTCAACATTTTGGAGCAGATTCAGCAAGTTTTAGTAGAAGCAATAAAAAGCCATCTTATCTCTCTATCCATGACTCATCTTGTTCAGCCACTTGAAGAAGAATATGATCAGAAGTTTTCAGCCACCACACATACAACTCATCCATTCCAAAGGGTAAGTGAAGGTACGGCATTTTCTAACTTTTAACCATAGAATTCCATAAAAAGCTAGAATGATAATTGTTGGAAAAACATTTCTCTTCCTCATTGCATAAAATTGCCAATACCATCAGTTGGGGGGGGGGAAATACATTCATATTCATATATTGCCATGTCCATATCATATTCAAGAGCTCACATACTTCCAACATATATTAGTTATTACATTGCTATTATGAGCATAAAATGGCTTTTGAAAAAGTGCTTAAAGGATAAATTGGATACAAACAAAATCATGGTTGTCACACAAGAACCAACTATCATGCAATCCAATAAAGATATACTTTGCAACAATAATCAAAATATCACTATGCAAAGTTCAAAGATCAAAATAGAAGGCAACAAAAAATGGTTGTAACACAAGAACCAACCATGTTGCAATTCAAGTAAAACACTTTGTAGAAATATGAAGTTATCAAATGATATCATGCAAAGTTAAGCCAAAGCTCAAGGATCAAAAGAGTCAATGTAATATATGTTGCATGAGGACATGCAATAGCTTCAGTTGGGGGGTATGTTGAGTCTTGAAAATGTCATTCATTTCCATTACACTTTCACTATTATGTCCATTATATCACCTCCATTTCACCTCCATTTCACTACTATGTCACCACATTCATCCCACTTTCATTATCATTGGGCTACCTTTATGTTTTTCCAATATTTATTATTTCTAAGCCTTTTAAGTGAATTTGTGGTTAAACATTAGAAAATAATGTGCATATGCTTATACCTAACAAATGGGTTGAGTTTGTTGACATGTGTAGGTTGAAAGGAGACTTCTAGAAGACCCTTATGTGGCACTCTAAGGCCAAATTCGAATTTGGTTGGAAAGAATCATGGGATCATGAGGATATGTGTCACATCTCCTAATTGTATTGTAACTCTCAAAAGACATGTGTCTTATCAGTTCCTATTTTGATTAGGACTCTAGAGGTAGAGGGAGAGATTCATGGATTATCATTAATGAGATGGCTCTCATCTTTTTGTATAAATAGGAGATCTCTCTTCTTCATTTGCTAGTCTTTCCTTTAGTCTTTTCCTAGTTCTTTTAGCTTGTTAGTCCCATGGATTTTGAAAGCTTTTGTACTTTGTACTTTTGAAGAAGTTGAATAAAGCTTTGATGTTCTCAACATGGAAGGAGATGTGAAGTAGATGTCATGGAGCATATTAGGATGTAAGTAGATTAGATTTCATTTTGTAAATATTGCTTTGTAGAATGTAAGGTAGACTAGATTTTCATTCATGCAATTTTAATTTATGCAAGTTATTTTCTCCCGGGATTGTGTGTCTTTGTTGTATTTGCTTTATCTCTAATGGTATTTTCAGTTGTCATATTCATAAGTTGCTGCCTTTATTTTATTTTTCTAGCTTGATTTCTAGTTTAGTTTCTCAAGTTGTATGCTAACATATTGATGGTCTCTTTATCATAAGTTGTTCATCTTTTAGAGATCAGAATACTGATAAATTACAGCTTGCTTTGAGTACTTTTTAGACTAATCTCTAACTACTTCCTAATCGTGCTTCACATAATTCCATATGTTGAAAGCAGAGAGTTAGGAAGAGTTGAACATTATAACTGGTCTTTAAAGTAGATTTTTCTTATTTTTATCACTTTTTAGACTTATCTTTAGCTACTTCCTAATCGTGTTTTACATAGTACTATATGTTGGAAGCAGAGAGTTAGGAAGAGATGAACATTATCATTGGTCTTTGAAGTGGTTTTCTTATCTTTTCATTTGCAGCAACATGAGTAGTGACTAGTGCCATTAGAAAGTGGTTCTTTGCTTTCAGTTCATTTCAAGTTATTTATTTTTTTCAAGCTCTTTCTTTGCAAGTTTAATGTACAGTTTGAATTACTGCATGCTTTCAAGTTGATTGTAGATTAGTGATGCACTTAGTCTTCTAATGAACTAATGACATGATAGAATCATCTTGTCCTTTTGCTGCAGCAAGGATACTTGGTCTCATAGTCATTTTCTCATTATTTGATTATTGCATGTTAAAACAAAACCCCAAAAACAACATAAACTATAAAACAACGAAGTAAGAGAAAGGTTAACTAAGCACATATAGTGCACCACACTTCATTAGTTTACGATACCCGGATTGATAATTTATGTAGAGCAATTTAAGACATTAAATTGACTAGACACCCCCGTCACAGGGTAATTACATGGCCACCTGTTCCATGCCCACATCTACTAAAGATCTAGTAGGTGATGTATTACATCATGTACTAGGGGCATTGGAGGTCGATTTTTCATTTGGATCCCTGGACATGTATCCCTTCTAGAGTGTTGTTCTCCCATCTGATTAGAACCTCTTTGAAGCCATGACCTCTTTTGGTCTGTGATCAGGTCTTTGGAAAAGAGTTTCTTGTCTTGTGTCAAGCTCATTAAAAAATGAAACAAGAACCATGAGGATAGTTCTTTTACTATGTCAACCTTGTTAAAAAGTGAAATAGGTTTTATGAGCATGGTTCCTTTCTTGTGTCAAGCTAGTTAAAAAATGAAACAAATCCCCTTCTAATTCGAGTCTTTGATAAGATATCATAAAATCTTGGTTGAGTCTTTCACTTGATCTCATAAATAAACCTTCATTCCATCCCCCTGTTAGTAACCATTAGTCTACTTAGGTAAATGAAATGAATCTTGGGGGGCATGTTCCTAAAATTGAGTCCTTATGCTTGGGGCATGCAAACCTATCTCAAGCATAGTTTATCTTTGTTTCAAGCTTGTGTAAAAATGAAACCAAACCCAAGCATAGTTTGTTTCCTTTTCAAGCTTGTGTAAAAATGAAACCAAATCCAAGCATAGTTTTTTCCCATGTTTCAAGCTTGTGAAAAAATGAAACCAAGAATAGTTTCTCATGTTTCAAGCTTGTGTAAAAATGAAACCATTTCCCTTTTTACCTCTCGTGATTGCCTTTTTATCAGCCTGTTTTTGCTAGATGAGCCTTGGTTTTTTCATTCAATCGTCACCATTCTTTCGCCGATCATACGCTTTCACTTGGTTCTTTTACCCTTGCCTGAGGAACATCTACAATGAGTGGTCTTATTAGCTAGCCTCTTGACCCTTACATGTTTTGAGCAGTACCATCATGACTGGGACCAGTTTCTATCCTTTACCACTCATTCTTCCACGCAGAGTCATCTTTCAGCTCTTTTCTAACTCTTGAAATATGAAAATATTGCTGATTACTTATTTTTTCGAACTCATAAAAGTAAATGAAATGACGTCTACTCAGTATAAGTTTAATCCTTTTCTGGACTGAGATAGACTATTGTATGAAAAAGGAAAACCTTAGTCAAACATGGTTAGGATGTTCTCTTGGATATTGTTTTCTACCTTTTTGTGTCCAAGAGATGATTTACAAAAAGGGACCTTTGGAGTTTTCTTTTTCGTTTCTTTTTCAAACTTTCTAAACATGAAAAAAATGCAGAGTTTCACCTCTGTCGGACTCGTAAAACTTAAATGACGCAAGGCTTGTCACCATGACGAGGTCGAGTTTCTCCTTCCTAGGGGTTGTAAATCTTAATAGGATGGATTCATCTGAAGGATGAACTTATATGACAAGTATATGGTATCCTCTTCAAGCTTGTGTAAAAATAAAGAGGTACTCACTAGAAATAGTGGGGAAAAAGTGAAAGTGAAACATCTCTTGTATAGGCAGCATGTCGCTCTTGAACATGACACTCATCTATTTCTCGTGTCGGGTTTGGGATATCCTCACTCAGTCACTTGTCCTTCTGGGTTTGGGTGATCCATTTTTCCTCTCATCTGACTATTCCACTTCATCGTCATGACCCTTGGTCCTATGTTGAGTCAAATGTTGCCACACTCCGGAGTCGTGTCGTCGATATGTTCAAGAGAAGTCCTATCTGCAGTTTACTACCTATACATTTTTTGACTTTTTTCCACAGTCCTGGATCTTACTCATTTATTCCACTTTATTCCTTGCTTCGTGTCGATGATGAGGGAATCATTATAGCCCTCTTTCGATGGGTCATTTCCTGTTGACTTCAGCTCATTATCTAGGAAGATGACTTAGAAAATCTCTTTCAGTACCTTAGAGATTGCATGCCTTAATGGAAATTTATTCGCATTCGATGACAATTTTTCATCATTGGCCTTCGATCGGATGATTCCATGGATGTCGATTTCAAGTTCATTTTCACATTCACGAATTGTATTGTTGTACCTTGAGAGCCATTGTCATTATTGGTGGTTTCTCTCATGCATGTTAACGGTTCACATCATTTGCCGCTAATTAGGTAGTTTTCTAGCATGTTTGACTTTGACACATTCATTTGCATGTTATAATTATACTTTGATCGGGTTGGGATGGAGCGCAAGACCCTGAGTTTTCTCTGATATAACTCAGATTGTGTAGAGTTATGTATTATTCATGATTGTATACATGTTTCCTCTATATAGATGGTTGTGACCATATTGTGGGACCTTATATCTATGATTATGATGATCCTTCTATATCGGGTGGTTGCATCCATATGGTGGATATTAGACTTCCAGACAATCCTTTTCATTCGGATGGTTGCACCCATACCATGGATATTTTCACATGGTCCTTTTTATCCGGATGACTATGTCCATATCGTGGATTCATGTTTTGATATATATGATAGAGGTATATATATATATATATATATATATATATATATATATATATATCCTTGATTTGCAGGTTTTTTGACGATGTTTGTTCTAGTCCTTGCAATAGCTCGTAAAACATCTCAGCCATCACTCCCTGTTTTTCCTTCATGCTTTAGGGGGAATTTGTTACACAGTATTTTGTCACACCTCCTGCACTTCCCTCTGTCATACCCCAGAGTGGAAAAATATTGACAACTATGTAGTGTACCCATCCTGATATGCAGTCCAGATCCTCCCTGAAGAACTAATGAAAAGTTGCCTTGAGCCTTTCCTGAGAAAAATGAGCTCAAAACTCTAATTTCTGGGTCAGCGCGACTATGACATTGCCCTCTTGTATTGATGACATGTTGCACCATATAAGGCTCGCGCTGCCAACATGTTTTTTGCCTAGATAATCGCATAGAAACCTAAAAGGAAATTTGTCCCAAAGTGGAGGATAAGCTTCATGATCTAGAGGCTTCCAAAACAACGGGCTCGATGATGTTCGTTGTGGATGAGGTTGAATTCTCCCAATATTACCTTTTGATCTTATCCCTATGAGATTCCTCCTTGATATGAGGACCTTCCTCTATCTTTGGTGAGATCCTAACTCCCTCTCCGTGCCTATAAATTCATCCCCCTCCATTCCCAAAAGGTTGCTTTCTGATTATTTGCACCCTTATCCTAAGATAGTGCCTACATGTTATTCACATTGGCTTGGAGAGCTTGAGCTTGGACTTGGAAATTCACTCAAGGAGGGCTACTAACATCAAGGCCTGGGTTGTATGCTTTCTCTTTTGTTTATTAATATATACAATTGATGGTTCACTTTACATAAATGCTTGTGTCAATGCTTCATTTATCTTAATGTTCCTTGATCTTTTGAGTGGATTACATTTGATTACGTTCATTGTAATTTTATGATTTGTTGTGTTTTTGGCCTCTTATGCAGGTATTCAAATGCGGTGAGTAGCAAGGACTAAGCCTAAGGAGCAAGTGATCAAGATCTTCAACAAATGAGTGCATTATAGCATCAGAGCGAGGTAGGTCTCATTCCTCTTCTCTTATTTTGTTTGTAATATATGAAAGTGTCTTGTAGATTGTCTTGTTTGTTGCTAGACGCACTCATTGGGCTAGAGGGACCGCCTTTGTCTGAAAAGAGGATTTACCTACACAATACCTCAAGATCAAGGGAAATACTCCCTATCCTATCCTCTTAATCGAAGCTGGCTTGTCCCCCATTGAAAGTGTGTCTATGTTAGATATATGATGTATAAGAAGAAGATTTACAATATGGAATCCAAGAGGCTCCCAAAATTATTTCTAACTTTAGTCAAAACCCCCACCTATGCCTCAAGCGTGGGTGGCATCAGGATGCTCAGTCTTGGATCAACCTTTGGGGGATTAAGGAGGAGATCATCATGGGAAGCAAGGAAAGTATCAAACAAGATGTGGGATGCTAAGGAGCTAAAGGGTAAAAGGAAGCTAAGGTACTATACGGAGGTGATCAACCCCACCCTCGATAACTAGAATTATCTCTCTATGTTAACTAGCAAAGAATAAAATGAACATTGCTAGGATTATAACTAACTCTCATGAGCTTCGGAGTGAGACTGGGCAGTGGTCTACTCCCAAGAATCCTTGGGACGATAGAATTTATCATATTTATGATACTAAGAAGGTGGAAGATGAAAAGCACTTCCTTTTAGACTGCTCGACTCTTGCCCACATCCGCTCTCAATTCCCTATCATCAACCACACCTCCAATCTTCTTGACTTATTAAGATAGTCCAACTATAGCAATCTTGGAACACTTCTTTCCTTGCTCTTTGATCACAGAAACAAGATTTTGAAGAATGACAATTAGACTCTCTTTTCTTGAGGTTCGATAGACCAAATTGGTTTTAGTGGATGTTAATCATCATCATCATAATTAAAAATAAAAATATTTATAAATATAGAAATGTGAAATATATATAATATAAATAGTAGCTATAAATTAAGATCCATTTGACCATATAAATTAAAATAATGATTTATATTAGTAACCATTATATTTGAAAACTTCATAATTAATAAGTATATAAAAATTCATTATTGTGTGTGTGTGTGTGCGCTGGGGTGTGGTAAAATTTTAGGAGCTAATATTCAAAAGTGGAATAATTTTCACTGCTTTGTCAAAAAAAAATATCTGCTAATATCCATTTCTTTTAAAAATATTCGCCCAAATTTTATAATATAAAATTATTTTACTTTTAAAATCACCAATATTTGTAAAGATAAATTTAGAAATTTCAACATTTTTATAAAAAATTGCCAAACATTTGATAGTTTGCATTTTTTTAAACACAAATGAGTAAGTATTGTATCAAATGTGTACCCGTGCAGCAAATACTCAGGAAATCATTATAATTCATCATTTTTAGAGGATCCTTCAAAGAGGAGTTGCCTGTCAAAGTAAAAAAACTACTAACTAAAAAGATTAAAATACCAAATTTGCATGCATATATTCGCAAAATTGAAACAACAAGAGTGCAAATTTGCAAAAGGATCCATCATAGAGGAAAGAAGGTGTCTTCATCAATGGGTATGTTCAAGTTGAGATGCAGATTGCCATAGGCTAGGCCTAGAACAGAGCTTACAGAATCTGCATTCCCTACAACATTTCCATTAATTTTAAGAGCATCAAGTTGTCTTCTGATGGCATCGAGCTCATCATCCTAGCGAGAGGCTTTGAGCTTGAGGGACTGAAGTTCTTTTGTGATGAAGATTAGAAGGTTATCTTGCTGGTGAATTTTCCATTTTAGGTCCATATCCTCCACTTGAAGAATCTCCAATTGCTCGTTGCATGGCTTATAGGTAGAATTTCCAGAAGTGACCGAAGTGTTGAGGATGGTAGACATGGTTGGGAGGTTAAAGAGGTAGTCAAGTGGGGTCCAAGAGGCAGCAATGGTTGTACACCAGAGGTAGTTGTATGCAGCAATGAGAAGGATTCAAAGGATACATATTAGCTTGAGGGAGTTGAGGGATAAGGATGCAATTTTGAGTGGGCCGAATAAGTTCAGATGTGTCCTAAATTGAGAGTCAATGTGAATGCAGGGGGCACAAAAGTGTCACGGAGAGGGGGAAGAAGTCCACCATTAGCCACCAAAAGAGAGGGAGTGGAGAGGGTGGACCATAATAGAACAGAGAGATGAAAGGAATTCCATAGTGAAGCAAAATGATAAAGGAAATTTAAGACAGAGTAATTCAACACAGAGCACCAAAATAAAACACAACACAAGCACTGAGAAGAGACATTATGGTGCCCAATTTTGTCAAAACTCGAGTTGTTGAAGTTGTTCCATGCATAGACTTTGTTGTTGATTGCTATAGAAGGGGTTCCCGAGGAAGAATTTCACCAAATGATCAAGCTATAGATAATGACTCTGCTAGTCAAATGGGAATCGTTATAGAGCTACTGTTGGGAGCAGGATCCCCCAAGGGCAGCTTTTGGGCTAAAAGCCCATATTTGAGTTAAATTTTGTAATAAAAGGGTAAAGTATCCGCATTTTGTGGTTGTGGAGCGCGAAGGTGCTATGTGTCATAAAAGGTAGTCTGCCCTTAGTTTGTAAAGTAAAGTCGGTTGTAAGAGTTCTACCCATGGTCCGCAGGCCATGGAATTGTATAAAAAGAGCTTAGCTCTAAGTAGTTTTAGAGACATCGAATGGTGAATAATGTAAGAGAGTCGTAGCTCTGAAGTAAGAAGTCTAAGTTTTCGGTCGTAGCGTAGGTAGAGGCTCTGCAACTGAGTGTGCAGAGGCCTAGGGTAGAAGTTCGTAGCTGAGTGCGCGGACCCCTGCAACTGTGTGCGCAGGGTGGACAGAGTTTGTAAACACTTGGAAGATATTAATAAAGAAAGATATTCTGCAATTTCTGTGTCTTTGTTCTGTTGATGCATCTTGATATGTTATATATGAATTTCCTTTATTATGTTTATATAATGCACGAATAAATACAAATACATTGGATAACTGAACGCGATCAGGGATATTTGTTTACGCGGTGTTAAATTTAATTTTTTGATAAGATAATAAAATCACTTAGACTAATTGGGGAATCTGCACGACATGCTACCATAGCAGCACGAAAGTACCTGAGTAGTCGACTAGGGCTGCGCGAAGGTCGATCATACCCTTTCGCGTAGGTATTAAAGGATAGAATAAAGGGCTCATCTTGCAAGCCCTAGAGTGAAGCGACTTGCGTGAAGGCAGGGATAGAGGGAATCAAACGACATCACAACCATCTCAGGGTGCAGAAACTTGGTTCCAACATCCCCCCAGACTGCTTCGGGTGAGACTTTGGTCAGTGCTTCACGGGCTGATGCTGAAAGGGCTAGTAGTGTAGGAATTTGTTTTGCTAATTAGCGTTGAACCTAGGTTAGGCCCCCTCAAGCCAACAAATGGTTCTGTTGCCGAGACCTAAATCTGCATAAGAGATGTGTGATGTCGTATCACTAGAATCCAACTAAGAAGGAGATCAAAAACTGGTTGGATAAGAAGATCCATGAATTCACGGTGCAGGAGAACCGAAACCCGCGACTGACAAAGGAATAATGGTTAGACAGATACCTGTATACAGAGATCCACGAGATATTTTTCTGCTCCTTCCCTATTGAGCTATACAAGTGGATCGTGGAGCTAGCAGATAGCCAAGGAAGGTGGAAAATTGACGAACCTATTGTGTGGACCCCGGAGCTAGTGTGAAGGTTGGAAGCATCGAAGGATAAGATCGCCCGTGCTGTCGACCATTGGCTCGATCACGTCATAGGAGGATTTGTAACTGAATTCACGGTCGACACTTGAGTAAACTATAGCAAGGCAAAGCGACGCTTTTTCAAAGGACCATAAGGTAAGTACGTAAAATCTTTGAATACTTGGATTAAAATGCTCTTGTGCAAAAAATGGGTTATGCAGCTACCTTGATGTTTGGAACTACGCGAAGCGGAAAAATTTAGAGGAACAAAGGAAAGAAGGGTTCGGAGTATAGTCCATTGATTTCACCTCCGCGAGGTGACGAGGAAGAGATAGCGAAGGTTTCTCCACGAAATTCAGTTAATAAGACAAGGATTCCTGTGAATACCACCCCTGCCCACATCACCTCCGACCTCACCACCATTGCCTCCAACTTCACTCGTACCACCTCCACCTCCACCACAGTTCAGTATGGAAAATACAGTGAAGCTACCTTTGTTCAAAGGTTTGGGAAATGAGGACCCAAACCAATTCCGGTTCATAGTGAGGACTGTATGGGAAGCTTAATGTGTTACAGATGATCATTTAAAGAAGGCGACATTGGTTAGTGCTATGCAAGATCGTGCACTAACCTGGTATATTAAGTATTCTAATGATAACCTGAATGTTTGCATGGCAGACATCCAGACAACACTGAATAGAGAATTCAATAGGCCTAAATCTGAGGCACAATCGATTGTGGGATTCAAAGAAATTGCGGTGCAACCAGGTGAGACGCCTTGGGAACTAGATCAAAGGTTGAAATGTACAATCTGTGAAGCCAAAATGAACCTAACAGATGGACAACATCGCGAGTGGTTTGTTGCTTCGCTCCTGCTACACTTAAGGGCTGCGTTGTCGCAGAAGAAGATAACCACTCAGGCAGAGGCCTTGGATATAGCCATGAGACTACATGAAACTCCAATGCAAGATCCAAAGCTTGGGGTTCAACAGATCCATGCACAACTGAAGAATCTGTGCCTTGAGATGCAAACTCTGAAGCAGGACATAACGGTTTGACCTGAGGTGAGCAAGAAGGTATGGTGATTGAAATGTAAGAGTCAGGGGCATGACAAGGACCATTGCTCGATCTTTGTGAACTATATTGCAGAAGGGGGACTGATGCCTTTAAGGCCAGAAGCTCAAGTAGGACCTAGCGCGGGGCCTGCATTATGGTGCGCTATTTGTCAGGTAACAGGAAAACATGCCACAGATAATTGTCATTTGCTACAAAAGTTTGTACAGACACCGCAACAGTTGTTCTGAAACTTTTGTAGGTCGGTAGGGCATGATAAGCGTAATTGCAGGAGCTATGAATTGATGATGGATAGAACTCCCGCCTATAGGGTTTAGGCTGAAACGTGCCCCCTTGACTAGAGCGCACGCGGACAGGATTTTAGCGGTGCGGACGAGGCCGAGGCGGAGGATGACCTGGCAGAGGTCGGGGACAGTTGATTTGCTACAATTGCGGAGGATCATGACACTATGCCCGTAATTGCACTAACCCAACACGCCCATCGTGCAAGTATTGCACGCTGTTTGATCATGAAACGGAAGACTGTCCTACGCTGATAGCTAGGACACATGATAAAGGGGAGCTACCACCTTCGCCGACTCAGAACCTACAGATGATGAGGTCTAAGCCGCGTGAAGAGGATCCAAATGTAAATATAGTGCTCAGAAGTGGAATTGCGACAAGAGATGACAAGGGGAAACAACCAGAAGACAATACACGGGTTCACAAAGCTCCGACGAAGGAGGCTGAGTTCGATTTGGAGTATGCACGTGAAACCTTCATGGAAGCTAAAGAGAGCTTCGCTAAGGCCTCCACCTTAGGAAGCAAGGATAAGCCTGAGCAGGAGATGGACCCCTCTATGCTCACCACTTTCTTGGAGACCTGTATGAAGTTACTGCACGATAGTAAGGCTATGAAAGGGTTACAAGAGCTCATCAATAGATGTGCTAGAACCGTGTTGAGTGAGCTGCGTGTAGTATGAAAGATTGGCAAACATAAAATAAGGACGAGACGGGAGATGAGACTGACCGCGCAAATAGGAGAGTATGAGATGGATCAGGTTATTTTGGACCTAGGGTCAGACGTGAACGTCTTACCGAAGCAGACTTGGGAACAAATGGGGAGACCCGCGCTGCAATGGTCTCCGATTCAGCTAAGGATGGCCAATCAGCAGAAGATCATCCCCATGGGGTGGCTGCAAGGGGTGACCATGGATATTGAGGGAGTGAGCGCGTTGGCTGATTTTGAAGTAATAGAGATAGTGGATGACAAAAATCCCTATCTTGCGCTCCTAGGAATTGACTGGGCCACTGATATGAATAGGGTAATCAATTTAAAGAAGCGGACAATTATCTTTGAGAAGAAATTGCTACACGTAATAGTACCTCTAGATCCTACTGAGGGATTGCGCTATACTGAACCAGTCTGCGATTATAAGAGTGATGAAAATTTGGACTGAATCTATAAGATATCATCGTGAGACCAAGATTGGGTGAATCCCATTGTGGATGGACAAATTACATGGGATCGCGAGAGTTCCTGCACCTCGGACTCCAATGAAGAGTTAGAGCACTGGCAAAATCGGTTACATGAAGTGACTATGTTGAATTACAACATGATGACCCGATCGCTGCGCTGCCTGTCCTCAAAGCTAAGAAATCTTCCTACTTATGATGGCCTGAAAGAAGTAGATAGTGTTCTGGATGCATTTGGGAGAGAAGTACCCGAAAAACAACGCTTCTAGGCAATTGACTGGGCACTGCACGCTACGCCCGCAAGATGGTGGGGTACACATGAAGGAAGCTTTGATGATTGGCATGAATGTAGGAGGATGATGAGAACATGATTCGAAAAGCCTAAGATGCGAATGACAGACAAGTATGATGGGTAGGATGATCCGCACACGCATTTGGCCAAATGGGCCCAGGCTTATGGAGAAAAGCCCCAACTTGAGTGGATGCACTTGTTCTGTCACACCCTGGATATTGTCCTGATGAACTGGTATGTAGAAACTAAGCTCCACCATGGGACAAGCGAATGGGATATCTTGTGTGAGGGATTCATGATGACATTCAGTTTGAGGACAAGTTTGACAGTATTGATGAAGTGCTACAAGAAGTGAAAGCAGCAATCTTTAGGATACTGCAAGATCCTTTAGACCTGATTCACCCTGAATGGGCTACTCAGCTAAGTCACACGCTAGAATGTTATGATGTAATTGCTGAAGAAGAGGACGAGGATCCGTGGAAGATTAACATTCCAGAAATAGAAGGTCATCGTGAGGTTCAAGGACCATAGATTGAGAACCCTGATATAACCACGTTGTTGAAAACAAAATAAGTAAACATTGGTACAGAGGTAGAACCCAAATTCACGAAGATTGGAAACTATTGGGACGATGTGACGGTGGATAAGGTCGTTGAATTTCTCTGCGAATACCAGGATTTATTCCCTACCAAGTTTACGGATCTAAAAGGGATAATCAGGGACCTAGGAATGATGAATATTACATTGAAACTTGATGTGAAATCGATTAAGCAAAGGCCTTACTGTCTCAATACGAAATATAAGGAAAAGGCTCGCTTAGAGCTGGACAAGATGCTCGCAGCAGGCATCATTGAGCCTGTGGGAGAATCTGACTGGGAAAATCCAATGGTGGTACAGGAAAAGAAGCAGAAGCATGAAATAAGGATACGCGTGGATCTCAGAAAGTTGAATGACACTTGTGTGCATGATCCTTTCTCGACTTTGTTCACTGATGAAGTGTTGGACAATGTAGGTGGTCAGGAAGCACATTCCTTCACTAATGGGTTCTCTGGGTACCACCAGATCAAAATCGCGTCGGAGGACAGTAGCAAGACAACCTTCGCGATTGAGTGGGGTTGTTTTCAATACACTGTAATGCCGTTTGGATTGAAGAATGCGCCTTCGATCTTCTCACGCATAGTTGTTGTTGCGTTCAAGGAATTTATTCATAAGTTCCTGGAGGTATATTTTGATGATTGGACAGTGTTTGGGCTGGTTAAATGCCATGTAGCAAGCTTGCGCCTAATGCTGGATACCTGTCAAAGATACTAGATCACTCTCAATCTCAAGAAGTGTTTGTTTTGTGTTTCTTTTGGGAACTTTTTGGGGCATGTGGTTTGCTGATAGGGACTGATGGTAGACCCCACAAAGATCGCGGTGATACTGAACTTGGAAGCGCTGAGGAGTGTGAAACAGTTGCACGCTACCCTGGGACATATAAGATATTACAGAAAGTTTATCAAAGGCTATGGCTAGATCACTGTGCCTATGGAGAAATTGTTGAAGAAGGATGTCACATTCTATTGGAACTATGACTGTAAGAAGAGTGTTATAGACATTTTTGTGCCTTACAAATTTGAACATGAAATGTCCATAATCCAAGGGATCCAAAGTCCCTAAAGATGTTGTTACAGCTCCTAAAGGAACAAGGTCAACCAATGACAGCTCCTCCCAGAAGTTCTCCACCAGAAACTGCTCAAAACTAGTCAAATCAGGATCAATTCAGAAGCTCCACTAGCTGCCTGCGTTGCAAAGCACCCAAATACACTGGCTAGGTGCGTTGCAATGCACTTGAATGCACTACCCAGGTGCGTTGAGCGGGAAATGACAAGTGGCAGAGTCATTCAACGAGGTGGAAAGACCATGGAAGCTTCCAGAATCTTCTCCAATGACACTTGCCTCACTGAATTCGACCAAGTGATGAGTAAGAGGCTCTCAGTCTCCAAGTGGAAGCAAGAACTGACAGAGAGAAGCCACAAGTCAAAACATAAGCTGACTCATCCTCTCTGCTTACATCTATATATGGATCCCTCATCCCAGAGATCCAGGGGGCTGGAATTTTGTACTTTGCAGAGAATTGCTATTGGTTTGAGATTGAGATTAGTAGATTGGATGATTTATGCTTTGTTGGAGGAGAGGAAGGGATTCCTTTGTTGGGAGGTAGATGCTGGATCGGGACTCACTTGGTTGTATCTCCTCTTGGACTTTCTTATCATATCAATAAAATTATTTGAGTTTCTCCTACATGCTGTGTATCAATGATGTTTTGTTATATTTGCATGTTTAGCTTAATCTGATCCTGAGCTTTTTATGAATGTATATCTATATCTTCGTGTAGTTTCTCTCTCTTGTGATCTTGCAGGAATTCGGTGAAGCTGGGCCGGTAAGGGAGCAGGGAGCTGGGAACTATTGAAGAGAGGAGCGATTGGATCAACAAACTAGCGAAAGACACAGGTTAGTTACATCCTTCCTCTTCATTTGCATTTCGTAAAGAAGAATACTCAAGTAGTTTTCCTTGTTTGTTGCTAAGGCACTATCACACCTTAGAGTGGGATAGGGGCATTCCGAATGGATACTTTTCCCAACAACAAATTGGCGACTCCGCTGGGGATCGTATCTAGTTAGTTTATTTGTGTTTCTATTGTTGTTCTTCTCATAAACTTAGGAGTGGCGAATCAAACTGCATTTGCCATTTACAAACGCAAAGTAGAGATCTGCCACTCTAGTCCACTCACTGGGCCTGTTTATGATCTGAACAGTTGATCCACAAATGCTCTAACTACCCTTTGTGATAGTTCTTAGTCATCCTTTAAATCATCCTTCTAATTGTATCGTATTGATAGCTTTTATCCGGCCAAAAACCTTAGATCAAACTGCAAACCGTGACCCAGAACCCAGAGACAATTCTCGTTTCTGCTTCAGCGCAGGCTCTGTGAAGAGACTCTGCATTTTAACGCAGGTCCCGAGAGGGCTACCTGCGCTGCAATTCAGTTTCTCTGTGCAACAGGTGCGCTGATCAGCCTTTGCCCTGTGCAGCTGTGGTTCTTTGCATCCTTGTGTTCAATTTTATCTCTGATTTTTGCAGCCTGTTATCTGTGTGTGTACCTATCTGAAAACCCCTTTTCTCTGCCTTAATTCCACCTCAGTTGTATAAAGAAACTGTATTTGTTTTTTGTGTATTTGTTACATCATTTGTAGTTTCCCATTACAAAAGTAGACTAGTCATACTGTCGCCCTTAGATCTAGACCTGTCGTAAGTGTCGTTTTGATCTTAGGAGTAAATTTGTTTGCTGTTGACAGTTGATTGCGCTTTTACTTTTGTCTTTTGGTTTGAATTTGTGAATTTCTAGTGTCGAAATAAGTGTTTACTTCAAAATCATAAAGTGTCGTAATCGTCTTTTTGATTTCAAAAAGAAGCTTGTTTGTGTTTTCACTTGAAATCGAATTCAAATTTGTACAACTTTCTTTTTAGGCATCAATATTAAGAAAGTGAAAACAAATACATGCATATGTGCATTTGCATAATGATAGTTTGTATGGTTTGATTTAGGAAAAGTGCATTTATAGTGTGCTCTTTGCTCTTTGAGAAAAGATTGTGTCTTTCTTTTCCCCTTGTAGCTAGGATTTTCATTGTTGAAAAGAGATAAATGCTTGCTTATCATCTTTAGACTGCATTTAGGAAATTGTATCTACATCTCGTGGTGATCCAAAAAGGCAAACTTCTAAGAAATATCAACCTAAAATAAATTGAATGAACTTAACAACGCTTTGTAACTTAACGCACAACATAGAGGTCTAGGCTAGAGACGTGTTCCGGCGTCGTAAAACCTGGTGACTGTCGGCCTCACTGATGGTTGGGTGATTCCTCCTGAGAGACGATAAGCGCCAGTACGGATTGTGCTCCCACGTACCGTCGAGTATATATTGGGAGACCCCTATAGGCATAAAACCTTTATCCATAGGAAGCCGTGTCGGCCGCCCTACTGATCGCAATGCACTGAACACAGCATTCGGGAAGATTGACCGCCCGTACCCTAAAAAGTATTCTGCGATTTTTCGATTGGTTTGGCACACCCTCTACCTAGAACTCCAGAGCAGTCCCTTTCGTTCCTTTTCAGACTCCTTAACGGAAAAGGTCCATCTGAGCACTTGTCACTTCAAGCTCATTAAAAATCGAAGGAGACTAGAGTCATCTTTTGCTTTTTCTCGACTCTTTAAAATTGAAAAAGCAAGTTGTGTCCAAGCGTCGTTAAAATTTATTTTAAACGGAATATTCATACCCTTTTTCCTGCGTTGATCTTTAGGTTGAGAAAATGGAGCCTACCAACCAAGGAATTCCCCTTGGTGGAAATCCTAGTCCCTTCTCCTCTTGGGGAGATGTTGGTGCGCCCCATATGGCCACATTTTCGCTTCCAGGACTGACAATTGGCTTGCCGGTCTGGCTCTTCTCAACCAATGTCGTTCAGAACACCACTATTCCTGAACAGTCGAATCAGCAATTAGACCAGTCCAGAGTTACCCACCAGCCTTCCACTTCCTCTAATTCTTCCTCTCCTCCTTCCTCTTCGCTTGATGGGACTGGCAAAGTCAAAAGTCAAGTTCCTAAGGAGAAGAAGGAAAAGAAGAAGAAAGAGAAGAAGAAGAAGGAGCCAAAAGCGACTGGGGGCAAACGAGTGTCGTCTAACGAAAATCCACACACTGCACTGACCAGGCCTAAATCGCCATGTGTCATTTGCAAGGGAGACCACTTTCACAGAGATTGTCCCTGCATCCCTCGGATACTAAGGGACTGGTCTCCCCTTTTGCACAATCCGGTGGCGTCAACCTCTGATAGCCATGTTGAATGCACACCGTCAACTAGCGAAAGTGAAGTCCCAGGACAAAAAGGGAGAGCTAGATCTCCTTGTAAACTGTGCGAAGGCAATCACGCCATCCACCGTTGTCCCTTCTTAGACGAAGCTAAAAGAGTTTTGGATAATCGTCCGGTTTCACCGTTACGACTTCCTCCTGGATATAAAAAACTCTTGCCGAGTCCTTCGTTAGTTGAAAATCTAGCTGGCCCGCTCAAGTGGTCAGCTGAAGCGCCGGTCATTGAAGATGAACCAGCTGAATCCATACCCGACGAAAGTCAAAGGGTCGAGGCGGCAGTTTAACCGGTCTTGCCTTCAGAGGTTTTATCTTCGAATGATACAGTCACTAAAGAGGATAAAGATGACACCATCCAAATTCTCTTCATCAACACAGACTCCGACGAGCACGGGGGCAATCCACCCATTCCTTTATCGCAGGAAGGAAGTTCGTCAGAGCGATACCCGGCCATTTACTCGGTCCCACCTCCAAGCAACCTAGTTGTCTCCTTCGGCTGGAATCAACTAGGCAGACCCCGTTTACCAGCAAGCATACCATTCAGAATTATCGTCCAAATATATAGAATGGTCATGGCTGGTACCATCATTGATGAGGGGGCTTCTGTGAGTATCCTTTCCTCTACTGCTTGGAAAGCGCTTGGTTCGCCATCGCTTTTGCCTGAAATGAGAAATCTGACAGGCTTCGATAAAGGAACCAGTCGACCTTTAGGGATCCTCCCCAATGTGCCCATAACATTGAAAGGGAAGACCGTTCAAATGAACGTGATGGTCGTTCAAGGACCCTTGGATTATAACCTACTCCTTGGACGAGACTATATATATTGCATGGGAGCCATCGTCTCCTCACTCTTTAGAGTAATGTGTTTTCCGCACGAAGGAAGAGTGGTCAAGCTCATGGACCAGCTTTCATTTCCCAGATCATGCATCGCAAATAGTCATATACCATCCCTAAATGGTCTCTTCACGCAAGAAATGTCTCAACCCACGGTCCGTCCTCCCGATGAGCGCGAGTAATTCGAAGGGATATGACTGGAACCCAGGGGGCATGCGTCCTGGTCTGCTTCGGCAGGAAAACTTCGGGTATAGGGTAGGTTTCCGCGGGAGAATATGACTAGTCTGTACCCCGTCCGTGATTGAGATAGGGGTTATTCTAGAATAAGATTCTTCTGTCAAAGTTATGTGAGTTGGCGGGCATCGTCGCTCACCTTTGTTTATCTCGGTAGACATCGCCGAAAAAGTGTTTTGTTTGAAAGATTAACAGAACAATCTTTGGGTGACCTGAAAGAGGTAGGCCTCTCTCGGTAAAACAATTGTTTTGGCGGAAGTGAAGTAGAGGTAACCTTGAAACTCTGTTTTATACCTGGGGGCATGCAAACCTTTTGGAGTGCAAGCAAGGGGCAGCTATTTATTTTTTAAATTTTTAGGTCCTCCCTTTAAACCCGTAGGTCTAACCCTTTAAACTCGTAGGATTAGTCGTTTCCGAACTTGCATAACGAAAGGATGCGGGGCATAGCTTTGTAAGGCGCAAGCTCCATATTACATGAGACATTCTTATCATATGACTGGATTAATCGAGCAGTTTTAGCGCATAGTTCATGCTCGTTAAAAAATAAACATAAGATCGAGCAGTTTTAGCACATAGTTCATGCTCGTTAAAAAAAATAAACATAAGATCGAGCAAGTGTTTCAACCCGCGTTTAAGCTCGTTAAAAATGAACTATCTTCCGGTAAATAACAACCGTGAATGTAACATTATCAGCCATTAAAGCCTTGGTCGTGTTTGCACCGTCACCTCCACTTTTCCATTGGCCGATCATTCACCTCCATTTGATTGTTTACCCATTTTGAGGAACAACTGCGAAGAGTGATTTCACTAGCCATCCTTGTGACACTGCCATGCTTGGAAAATTCCAACCCTTACCTGGAATCAGCTGCTACCCGTTTTATCACTCATTCCTCAAAAGACGAGTCTTCTTTAATCTCTTTTCATCTGACTCGTAAAATATGAAAAGATTGCCGAGTTTTGGCCTTCCATCTCGTTAAAGCGACCGGAAGAGCTATCCCTCCTCTAGATTTTAATCTTTTTGGACCTGAGGGATTATTGCACAAAAAGATCGAGCGCTTGTTTTGTTCGGCTCGTTAAAACTATCGAAAATTCATCCCTTTTGTATTGTTTTATACTTTTTCGGACTTAAGGGATTATATGACGAAAAAGGAACTCCGGAGTTAACTTTACGTACCTTTTCAGACTCTCTAAAAATGAAAAGGACCGAGTTATCTTTGTCGTTAGACTCGTTAAAAACATTAATAGCGACAAACTTGTCTTTAGACGAGAACGAGTTTCACTATCGCTAGGCTCGTTAAAACATAGCGATGAGTTTGCCCGAAGGGCAAATTATAGAACAAGCATATGTTATCCTCCTCAAGCTTGACAAAAATAAAGAGGTACTGGTCAGCAATGACTGGGGAAAAATTGGGAAGAAACTCAAAGAACCTTTATTGGTAGCAAGTCGCTCTTGAACATGACACTTCCACTCCATGCCTGAGTCGGGTTGGGTTGTTTCATTCACCGGTCACATCACCATGGTCTCACCATACCATCCACCTTTGGGGTAAATGCTACCAATCCATCACATAAGTGTTGCCGATATGTTCAAGAGAAGTCATCCAGAGAAGTCAACCATGTCCCATCCACTACCATACATTATACTTCATTCTTTCATGACCGCCACCCTGAACCATATATCATCAAATCGTTTTCACCTCCATCAAAATCATTTGCTCCGTTCCGTGTCATTGATGTGGGATACATTAAGGCCCTCCTTTGACGGATCGCTTCTTGTCGACATCAGCTCATTATCCAAGAAGTTGATCTAGGAACACCCCCTTCAGTACTTTGAAGCTTGCATGCCTCAATGGCAAGTTTCTCACTTCCGGCGACAGGTATACATCAATGACCTTCGACCGAAAGATTTTGCGTGGTGTTCGACGCCAAGTCCTTTATTCACACCACGTGAATTGTACTGCAGTACCTTGAGGGTCATCATCCTTATCGGTGATTCCTCTCGCGCTTGTTAACAATTTACATCATTGACTGGTAATCAAGCGATGTCTTTCCATGTTCGACTTCAAAACATTTCTCACATGGATCGAATTGTACTTAGAGTGAAGATCGGACGAGATTGAAGACCCCGGATCTAGTTTCATCCATCCGGGCTGCGATATATATTCAGGAAAAATAAAGACATTGACATGTACAGCACTGCAGAAAAGATAATCATCCTACCAAAAGGATGATGATTTCATCAGAATCATCAGTCTACCATCAGACGATTGTCTGTCCTATGTACATAAAAATGAATTTATAAAGCTGAGCATGGGAATGCCCGCCTCAGCTAGATCATGAAAACAGTATGAAAAATAATGTATTGTATTGTATCTTATTACAGGTCTCCTCCCAGCATTGAAAGAACTTCGGATCCTCCTAATAAAGCATTTCACCCGATAAACGACCTCATACTTTAGGGGGCAACTGTTATAGACATTTTTGTGCCTTACAACTTTGAACATGAAATGTCCATAATCCAAGGGATCCAAAGTCCCTAAAGATGTTGTTACAGCTCCTAAAGGAACAAGGTCAACCAATGACAGCTCCTCCCAGAAGTTCTCCACCAGAAACTGCTCAAAACTAGTCAAATCAGGATCAATTCAGAAGCTCCACTAGCTGCCTACGTTGCAAAGCACCCAAATACACTGGCTAGGTGCGTTGAGCGGGAAATGACAAGTGGCAGAGTCATTCAACGAGGTGGAAAGACCATGGAAGCTTCCAGAATCTTCTCCAATGACACTTGCCTCACTGAATTCGACCAAGTGATGAGTAAGAGGCTCTCAGTCTCCAAGTGGAAGCAAGAACTGACAGAGAGAAGCCACAAGTCAAAACATAAGCTGACTCATCCTCTCTGCTTACATCTATATATGGATCCCTCATCCCAGAGATCCAGGGGGCTGGAATTTTGTACTTTGCAGAGAATTGCTGTTGGTTTGAGATTGAGATTAGTAGATTGGGTGATTTATGCTTTGTTGGAGGAAAGGAAGGGATTCCTTTGCTGGGAGGTAGATGCTGGATCGGGACTCACTTGGTTGTATCTCCTCTTGGACTTTCTTATCATATCAATAAAATTATTTGAGTTTCTCCTACATGCTGTGTATCAATGATGTTTTGTTATATTTGCATGTTTAGCTTAATCTGATCCTGAGCTTTTTATGAATGTATATCTATATCTTCGTGTAGTTTCTCTCTCTTGTGATCTTGCAGGAATTCGGTGAAGCTGGGCCGGTAAGGGAGCAGGGAGCTGGGAACTATTGAAGAGAGGAGCGATTGGATCAAAAAACTAGCGAAAGACACAGGTTAGTTACATCCTTCCTCTTCATTTGCATTTCGTAAAGAGGAATACTCAAGTAGTTTTCCTTGTTTGTTGCTAAGGCACTATCACACCTTAGAGTGGGATAGGGGCGTTCCGAATGGATACTTTTCCCAACAACAAAGAGCTTGGATATATTGAAAGAAAAGATGGTCATCACGCCGATTCTAGTCTTCCTGGATTGGAAGAAATAGTTTCATGTACATGTCGACGTGTCATGTATTGCGCTGGGAGCAGTACTGACATATGCTGGCGGAGAAGGATTGGATCATCCTATTGCATTTGCAAGCCGAAGATTATCCAAAGCAGAGAATAACTATTCCACCACCGAGCACGAAGGGCTAGCCATGGTGTATGCACTCTAGAAGTATAGACACTACTTGCTGGGAGGCCACTTTAAGATGTATACAGATCACTCTGCGCTGAAGTACTTGGTCAATAAGCCTGTGTTGGGGGGGAGAATATGTAAGTGGCTCTTATTGTTCCAGGAGTATGATTTTTAAGTTATTGTGAAGCCTGGATGACTGAACGCGGGACCAGACCATCTGTCGCACATCGAAACAGGGGAAGATCCCACTAATTTGGAGGAGGGATTACCTGACGCGCATCTATTTGTACTGCGTGTTGCGTATGGTCATTTTGGGGATATAATACCATTCCTAACGACATGTACTTCACCAGAAGGATACACTGTCCAGCAGAAGAAGGAATTAGAGGTGCGCGCGACAGATTTCTCTGTCATTGTTGGGCATCTGTACAAGATTGGGATTGATGAGATATTGTGACGGTGTGTACCTGAGTTCAAAAGAAGCAGCATCCCCACGGACTCTCATGGGGGCGTCGCAGGAGGACATTATGCATGGAGAGAACCATGCAAAGGATTCTATGCGCAGGTTGTGGTGGCCAACCCTCCATCAGGACTCCAAAGCGTATTGCAGGGCGTGTGATGTGTGTCAAAGGACTAGAAGGCCATCGCGGAGGGATGAGATGCCTTTGAATCCACATATGACGTTGCAACCCTTTGAGAAATGGGTGATAGACTTTGTGGGCCCCATTTAGCCAAGGAAAGACGAGAGTGAGGTACATTATCACCGCGACGGAGTATTTGACTCGTTGAGCAGAGGCACAACCTATGAAGGATTGCACAGGCGTGACCACTACAAAGTTCCTATTTGAACATGTATTAACACGATTCGGGTGTCCGAAGATCTTGATGAGTGATCGCGGTACACACTTATTGAACGAGACGATCAGCGCGCTGATGGAGGAATTTCAGGCAATGTTTTTAAAACCGGAACTGGTGACCGGACCGGTCCACCTAATGAACCGGTTTACCGACCGGAACCGGTCTAACCGGCACTGGTTTGGTCTAAACGAACCGGTTTTAAAAAAATGCATTAAATAATTAATTTTTAATGAAACAAAACTATTTTTAAGATGTAAAACCATGATTCCAAGCCAATAGAGACAAAATATGCAAAGTTTGCTCATTTATATACCATGTAAAGGTGAATACATCAAAATGGCACCGAGTGCAATACATATCATCAACAAAATAGCAAAATACATAACAAATGAGGCTCTAAATGGCCTATAAAGTCCAAAAACATTGCTGCAAGCTATGAGGCCATTGGCCTACTACAAGTCTACAGTATACACATGATCAATCATCAAGTTCATTACCACTACTAGTAGTAGACACAAGATCATCATCAGGAGCTACATAGACATCATCTGGTTCAGAGTCTGAGGATGCCTCAGCCTGATCTGCAACCTCAGTATCAATGCCACCAATGACAATAGAAGTGGACCTAATGGAAGCACGAGTTTGTCGACCTGCATGACTAGTGCCTTCCATTGGTTCCTTGCCTTTCCTTGATGCCGCTATTGATCTTGGTTCTGATGCCACCACATAATCTGCTTCATCCCCCGCCAAAGCCATGTCGATATCAAAATCAGCCTCAAACACAGGTTCTTCAGTCTCCTCCACCCATTCTGATGTTGGATCAATATCGTCCAACACAATGGGATCTAGATCAAGAGTTTTTATTATCATTTGGAGCTCTAATTGCATTTATTGTTTACCCCCAAACCATGAAATCCTGAAAACCATTAAGTCTGCTGAATTTTGGGTGAAATCTAAAATTCTAGTTTCTCCATATGAAATCCAATGAGGTCGAAACCACTCTCAAACATCCTGAGTCATTTCATGGTAATGTTAAAAATTTAAGTAAAAGGATGAAAATGAAAATTAAAGGAAATGTCACTTTTACTTTAAGAATTTAACATTACCATTAATTGCCAACATTGTTAGGGTTGAAACACCCTTAGTCCCCCCCGAAAACCCCTCAAACACAGTCAAAAACATGTTTTTTTAACTTTATGGTGGTTGTGCCTAAAACCAGCCGGTTTAGGACAAAACCGGCCGGTTTGTAACAAATCGGCCGGTTTTGTCCTAAACCGGCCGGTTTTCACCGGTTAGGGCCAAAAATCGGGCAAATGAAGGGTCTGACCGGGTTTTTAGGCCGGTTCGGACCGGCCAGCTAGCTAACCGGCCGGTTTGACTGGTTACCGGTTTTTCTGAGCGGTTTTTAAAACTATGATTTCAGGTATACCACCAGGAGATCACACCTTATCACTCGCAGGCTAACGAGACAGTGGAGGTGTAAAATAAAATACTTGAAAACGCACTGACCAAGGTTTGAATGCTCAACGAAGTGATTGGGACCTATGCATACCTGCAGTATTATGGTCTTATCAAACAACATCTAAAAAGTTGACTGGACAAACCCCCTTTAGGCTTGTCTATGGGGTTGAAGTGGTAATGCCTATGGAATATATTGTGCCTAGTCTACGCATCGCAGCGCTCATAGGTATGATGGATCGCGGAGCCCTGGAGGAAAGGCTCGCATATCTGGATAAGCTCAAGGAAGAGAGGTTTTTAGCTGGATTTCACCAACAAGTCCAAAAGCAGCTGAAAAGGCATGGCATGATCGACACATCAAGCTGCGCACATTTAAGGTAAATGACCTAATTTTGCTATATGATAGTAAGTTTGATAAATTTACAGGAAAATTCAGAATGCACTAGTTAGGGCCCTATGAGTCCTAATTAAAAATATCTGCACAGACTCTCAATAAGGAATATGGAAGAAGGAGTCTCCCATAAAGGAACCATGTTGTGGAAGCTATGCAGCCAAGGCTGGAATTTTTTCAAAGAACAACTCTACAAAATACCAGGAAATGAGAAAAGAATTAGACTATGGGATGACAAGATCATGGGCCTACAACCCCTAAATCTTGCACTAGAAATCGCAGACTTGCGCAAATGGCTCATTCAAAAAGGCATCCATAATCTTACTGGCATCTGCACTTGGGATACAATGAGAAACTGGAGTAATTGGGCCCTCCAACGTCCCCCTGACTGGATGCTCCCTCAACTCCATCAATTACTTGCTAAACTCAATGGTCTGGCTCTTGTGCATCTCCAGTCGAAGGAAAAGTGGGGCTAGGGGAAGACAAGAGCTTACTCAGCAAGGCTAGGTTTTGCTTCTCTACAAGAACAACATCATCAAATTCACACTACAAAGCTTTGGCAGCATGTTTGGGATCCATTTGGACTCCCAAAAATCAATTTCTTCTATTGGACTCTCATGCATAGAAGGACTCTCACTGGAGATAATTTAGAGAAAAGAGGAATCATTGGACCCCACAGAAGCCCTCTATGCTACAAGGCTCAGGAAACGATTGAACACTTATTCATAGACTGCCCCTTCTCTCAACAAGTTTGGTATCAAGCAATGATGGGGTTCAACGCCCAAATCCTTGAGCAGATATCAGTTGTTAGTCTCTTTGCAACATGGAAATAAAGCCATCCACACACTCTGAAAAGCAAATCCACATGGTCTAAAATCTGGAATGCAATTTGAAAATACATCTGCTGGGGAATCTGGTTGGATAGGAATGAAGCCATCTTTAACAACAGAATTCAATCCACCAACTCAGTGTCAGTCAAGGCCAAAGCTTTGCTGCTGGAAACTTTTGAAAATAGACCTTATAAGCATGACAACTCCCTACGACTTGAAGAACTCAACTAGCTAGGTGAATCCCTGAGACGAGCCAGCATAAAAAAGAACATCTCCCTGCCTATCCATAATCCAGAGTGGCGGCTTTGGAATTCTGAGGAGGACTTTAAAAAGTGGTGGAAAAAATAGGGCAAAGTCACGATATTCTTCGATGGAGCCTCCAAAGGAAACTCAGGGATATCAGGGATAGGAGGAATAATTTACTCCACAGATGGGCACAAAAAGGATAGGTTCATTTGGGGTCTAGGTCAGAGCACAAACAACTAGGCCAAGATTTTCGAACTGCTCAAAGCGTGCCAACTGGCTTAGAGGAACAGAGTGGAAAATCTTCAAATCTTCGGTGACTCCGAAATCCTGATAAAATCCCTTAATACTAATGATCAACTCAATAGCTCTGCTCTAAACAAGAGCCTTGAAAGAATAAGAAATATTACTCAAAATTTCACTTCCTGCTCATTCTACCATGCCCTGAGAACTCTTAACAAGGAAGTTGACATAATGGATAATAAAGGGTGTCTTCTAGCTCAAGGAATGTTGGCAAAGAATGAAGAAGAATTTGAAATGCACCCAATTCCTTAACAAAACAGGTGAGCGGTACAAGGACAGGTTAGATAAGGCAGTGAGCCTTAGTCCCAATGCTTTTGTCCAATTCTACTTTGAGGGCAGAAGAATTATGTAGATTCAAGGCTCTGGCGCAGGGAACCCGATCGTGGGATGGTTTACTGCATGGACCATCGAAGGAATGGGGATTAAACAGGGTACAAAATAGAAGGCAAATAGAGAACGACTGCATGGGGAGTGGTAAGCGATCTTATCGCACCACTTATGGAGGCTAGGCAGTATTCCTCACTTGGACGTGATGAGCCCTTTTTGTGTGCTTCAGAGGTACTAAGGGTCAGACAATGAGGGACGTGAAAAGTGTTGGATCTGGGCAAATGAAGATCTGATGGTTATCGCACTTGGAACATAGTGGGGTGTTAATGAAGCAAGGAGCAGTTTGCGGTTTTCATTGCACCACTTATGGCTGCTAGGCGGTTTTTTCTCAATCGAACGCGATATACCTGAGGGCTCGACGTGTGGTGCGACAAAACCGCCCATATCGTGTGCTTCTGAGGTGATAAGGGTCGGACAGTAAAGGATGCAATAAGCGTTAGATCTTGGCGGGTGAAGATCTGACGGTCATTGCGCGAGTATCATGGTGGGGAGTTAATGCCGCAGGGAGCAGTAAGCGGATTTCATTGCCCCGCTTTTGGCTTTTGGGCAGTTTTGTATGAATTAACGCGATGTACCTGAGGGCTTGACGCGTGGTGGGACAAAACCGCCCATATCGCGCGCTCTTGAGGAGTTAAGAGCCAGACAGTGAAGGGCGTGATATGTGTTGAATCTGGGCAGGGGAAGATCTATGGATGTCGCGCGACGAACAAGGAGGGAAGTTATCCCTGACGTGGGGTCGGGATCGAAAGAATAGCCCGGCTTATGGGCAGTGGGGCCAGGCTATTTAACAATATAGTTTTAATTGGGCGGGCAAGTATAGTCTTGGGAATAATATTTATCCAGGAATTATTGTAAGGTAGGCAATATTCAAATTACCAAAGGAAAGCGGAAATGTAAGAAAGGAAACTCAAAATCCTATAGAAAATCAAGGAACACTCAGCCATTCCAAAAGAATCAAAAGTGACAGCTAAACTCTGACACAAAAGCTAGAATAGGAGGACTCTAAAAGATAGAATCTCTCAAATGACTGTAATCGAGGTTGATTGGCCATGCCCAACCTCTTCTTATAAATAAAACTCAACTCTTTTTGTTAAAAAAAAAAATTATGAATCATCGCAAGCTTGAAATTTCTGGTGATTGCATAAGTCTAGTTATTTATTGGGTTGAAGGCATGCCCATAGATGTCCCTCATTTGTCCAATTTCCTGGAAAAGCTGTAGAAAATTATTGATTTGTATCGACCCGATGTTGAAACAATGCCTCTTAGAACTTACATTAGGAAATCAAAACAAAAGAAAACAATTGAGGAAGAACTTGAACAAACTCTGGTTGAAAGTGTGGAAATTTTTGCTAATACAATTTTCCATGCTGAAGATATAGTTGCAAGTGTTCTATCAGACTTACATGTGCATGGATGAAGATGAGAAAGAAGGTCTGGACCATTATATGGAAACATGTAATGATTATGTTTCTATAATAGACATAATTCCTTCTAAACAGTTAGCACCTTTAGTATAAATTCCCTTTTATGGGTGATTCAACATCTACATATCCAAGTTTAAATGTGCACAATGTCACATACAATTTTGATAACATATTTGTTTTCTCGGTGTATGATAAAATGATCCATTACAAAAAAATTGCAATGGAGGATTCTTCCACTATATAAAACTAGAAGGAAAAGTATGAACTAAAGGAGAAGGATATTGTTGAATGCTTGAAGAATATTGCAGCGTTGGAATCAATAATTGTGCATAAAACACAAAAATCAATGAAAGACATAAACACCAAGGATAAAATTATTGATGAATTGCATAATCAGTTATCCAGAATGAGCAATAAAGGTGCGAGGGAGATAGATCAACTACATGCAAAGTTCAAAAATTTTTAGACTCCATATGATGAAAAAATTAGTGAACTTGAAGGGGAGTTTAGAAGAATACCAAAGGTTCTCAATAGACCTCCATTCGAAACTTCAGATACTTATAAGGCTAAATTATTCAAGTTATTAAATGAAAAGGATAAATTGATTGAATATTTAAAGGCTGAAATTGCAAATAAATCTACATAACATAACCAACAAAAGCATGAATCAGAGGTTGAAGAATACAAGAAAAGAGTGACTAAGTCAGAGAAAACTTTTCATAGGCAAGCTAATAAGTTGAAAGAGAGATACCTTGAAATCGCCCAGGGAAAAGAGGAGATTAAAAAACTTGAAGTGGAAAAATATTGGGAGTTTTTTGAAGGTGGTACTAAGAGTGGGGATAATGGTAAGGGTGAGGGTAAAAGTACAAGTCAGGATAGAGGAGTAAAACAAATGTCTTTAAAGGAATTGGATAAATCCAAGCTAGAAGCACAATTGAAGGTTTTAGAGACCACTATCCCAACCATCAAATTTGTGGGTGATATGTATGTCTCACCACAAGTTGTTCAATCATTGAAGCAGACAGTAGCTGAGAGAGATAAAAGAATAACAGAGCTACACAACAATCTCATGAGAAGCCTAAAAAAACAACATGTGGGATGTGACACGAAGATACAAAATTTGAAATCCCAAGTTTTTTATTTGCAACAACAATAGACAGGAAAAAACAACAATTAGAGAGGGAAAAACAACAATAATCATTGAATAGGAAAATCATAAACAATCGGGGGAAAAAGAACTTGAGTATGAAAAACAAAAACTCACTAGTGAATTGGTAAAATGTAGATATCAACTGAAATATACAAGGGAAGATCTTGAAAGGAATGTCACTCAGAACCAACATAAATATAAGAATAATGTGTATTTATTGAACAAGCTAAGAAAAGAAAATGCCAATATGAGAATATTATGAAAGGAGAATTTTACAACTTCAACAAGGATCAATGGATGTGTCCTTTGTGGTGCCCGAACAATCACAATTGTCCATATAAGGAAAGAGACACACTTCTTCTTTAGAGGAGGGCTTGTAGAATCCTCTCAAGCATCCTCGAGTTCTAGAATAGCAATTTTTAGGTGTTGTATATATGTAGACACATTTCAACATGTAATATATATATATATATATATATATATATATATATATATATATATATATCATTATTTTCCGTTAACGTGCATTTTTTAATAAATTGCTAGTCTTTTTTAAGGACTTACTTTTATGTCTCCTTGATGGAGTTTTTATCTGGTTGTGGTCTCACTGAGATCTAGTTACTCCTTTATTTTTGGACAATGTAATGGAATTTTATAAGGTGATAGCTTACTGAACCGAGAAATTGGTGCTATGGAATTACTAAATTTATATTTGAAATAGAAAATATGTCTTCTTTTCATAGTAGAACAAATTTAGAATATGATTAGTGCATCATATGGCAAAATTTATCATAGGGTGTCTCAAAAGGAAATCCAGGGGTTGTTGGAGCTGGAGGTGTAATTTTTAACCAAAATGGTAAAAAATTCATGTTTTATGCCTAGGGGATTTGCTCTGCCTCAATTAATCAGGTAGAGATGTGGGTTGCCTTGAAAGGTCTCTCCATTCTTTTCTAGCATGGTTTTTTTCTATTAATAAGAAAATTGCATAATGCTTACATGAGATACAAATTTAGCAACATCAAAACAAAATAGCTAGATAATAAGATTGTATATATCAATTGTTAGAATTGTAGCAAGAAATCTCAATTTGAATTTTGCCTCAGTCAAATTGAGTAAAATCAAAATTCCACATCAACAAACAACTTGGAGGAAGTTATCTTGAGTGACATGGCCTTGTCACTTAGTTAGCTCAGTTAATTCAAGTTAGAGGCTAGAAGTAGAGTTGTACATGTACTAATTGAAAGATTTAGCAATCTAATTTAGTTATGTATAGTTGATCTCAGTTAACTGAGCTCAAGTCTTCAGTTGAGTCAGTTAAAGGTGAGTAGAGTAGTTTAACTCAATGATCTATTAGTTAACTAGCCAATCAACTAAATATAGCCTATGTATGCATGCGATTTGAAGTTCCTGACTAGAGTGGAGTTGAAGGCAACTTTGTAATTATCAATTGTATATAAGTTGAGTCAAGTTGTATAATGAGACATACGAGAAATTCCTTGGGAATTGTGCATGGAAATAGGAATTACCAATGAAATAGGAGCTCAATTCCTCTAAATTTGCACAAGGAAATATGAGCTTCTGGAGTCATGAAATTGGCTAAGTGTTGGCCTGTGCCAGACAGGAAGCAAGAGAAATTATAATGAGTCAAGTTGTATAATGAGACATACGAGAAATTCCTTGGGAATTGTGCATGGAAATAGGAATTACCAATGAAGTAGGAGCTCAATTCCTCTAAATTTGCACAAAGAAATATGAGCTTCTGGAGTCATGAAATTGGCTAAGTGTTGGCCTGTGCCGGACAGGAAGCAGGAGAAAAATTTTGCAAGTGCTAGAGCTTCTTCATACTTGACACAAGCAATTGTAATAGGTTCTCAGTCGCATCTAATTAATTGAAAGGAAGATAGGGTTTTTTTCCCATTTGGGTTCCCTAGGAAAACATCGTTGTTCTTATGGTTTTGATGTATGCATGTCAGTGCATGTGCTGCTAGATTGTTGATGTATTTCCACAGTATTGTAGAGGAAGTTTGTAATCTCCTGTTTTCAATTTGAAAACATCAGTAGTAGAAATTTCCATTAAAAATATACATGGTTTCAGGGTAGGAATCACATTAGAAACTAGTCAAAATATATTTTCCTTCAGAGATTTCGATTTGTAGATTTAGTGAAGCATGTGGAAATATGTCTTCTATTGGGTTGAGATTGAAGTATGCCTTGGAGGGAACCACTAAATTTTGTGCTTGGAAGGATAGGATGGATGTAGTCCTAGATGACAATGGTGTTTGGGAATACACACGAAATGATATTCCCAAGCCATCAGTTGTAGATGTTCAAGCACTTGCACAATGGAAGAAGGATATTGCAAAGGCCAAGAGGATCATCCTAGAGGGTGTGAGGGACCACATTGCCTCAAATTTACATGGCAATGAAACTCCATTTTCCATGTGGAGGACCCTCATAAAATTATTCGAGAATAGCAGTGATGTTAGGAAATTAGCATTAAAGGACAAGCTCAAAAATATCTGCATGCAGAAAGGAGAAACCATCCCACATTACCTCTCTAGGTTCACCAAGTGTCGAGATGAACTTGGAGGAGTGGGAGAGACGATTCCCTCTTCAGAACTAGTGAGCCTAGCTCTTCTAGGCCTTCCTAAAACCTAGCATAGCTACCAATACTCTGTAAATGGAAGGGACAAATTTCCTGATTGGGAGAGACTTTGGGCAAATTTGGTGCAGGAAGAAATCCAACAGAACACTAGAGATGGAGTAACATCCAAAGTTGAGGAGGAAGAGAATTTTTATTTGGTTGGAAAGGGAAATAAAGCCAAGGGAAAGAAGTTCCAAATATGGATAGATTATCCAAAACAATGGAAAGAAGAAGGAAATGAGTAAGATAAAATGGTTTCACTACCATGAAATCGGGCACTATGCATCAGTGTCCACATAAGAATTCTAACAAGAAGGCCTTAGGAGGAGTAGTAGGTGAAGCACTTGCTTCAAAATTCGAATTAGACTTCACCCTAATTGCATACATGGAGAGCATTGTAGTCGAGAGTGTGTGGTACATTGATTCAGGTGCCTTGTTCCATATGACAGGATGCAAAGAATCCTTCACTAGCCTAGAGGAGAAGGATCTCTAAATGCACATAGAACTTAGTGATGATGGGCGATATAGTACCAAAGGAATTGGTACCGTAACTTTTGAGAGGGAGATGTGCTCCCACCTTCATCTGAATGATTTCATGTTTGTACCTAGGTTGAAGAAGAACTTGATCTCCAAAGTTGTATTGGAGGATAGAGGCTACGATGTTATTTTCAGTAAAGGGAAAGCCTTTCTGAGACAGTTGGTACCGGGCAAGTGAAACAAATCAGGGTTTGTGTGAAGAACTTGTACAAACTTGAGGTGGAAGCTTGTGATGCACTAAGCAGGAAGGAAGAGAAGGTACATAGTCCAGATGTTGGAGAACTTTGGCACAGGTGCATGTGACACTTACACCATGGGGCCTTAAAGATCATGCAACAAATTACCACTGGTCTCTGGAAAGGCACCCTTGATTAGCATGAGTGTGCAAGGGATGTACTTTGTGGAAGTATGTCAAAGCCACCTTTCAGGGTCGATATAGCCAAGCAGAAGCAATCTTGGAGTGAGTCCACTCTTATGTTTGTGGACCCTTTTTGACAGCCTCTACAACAAAACATAGGTATTATTTATATTTGTTGATGAATTTTCTAGAAAATGTTGGGTCTTCTTTATGTAGAAGAAAGATGAAGTTTTCCCTAAATTTGTTGAATTCAAAGCATTGGTAGAAAAGGAGACTGGTAAGAAATTGAAATCCTTGAGAAGCGACAGTGGTGAAGAATTTGTTTCTAACACCTTCAAGTAATTTTGTGCTAAAGAGGGGATTAGAAGAGAACTAACAATACCCCATAAACCACAACAAAATGGGGTTGCTGAAAGGAAGAACATAAGCATAGTGGGAGCAACAAGAGTCATGTTGCATGATCAGGGGCTACCATTACATCTATAGGAAGAAGAATCCAACACCACAGTTTATTTGTAGAACCAGAGTCCTTGTAGAATACTTGGCATGATCATACCTGAAGAAGCTTTCTTCAGGAGAAAGGCAGATGTATCTCATTTCAAAAAATTTGGAGCTATTGTGTATTGTCATGTCTCCAAGGATAACAGGAAGAAACTTGAGCCTATAGCTGAGATGTGAGTATTTGTGGGATACACAGAGACATAACATAATTAATGAGTGTATTTTCCCTCACTCAGAGTAACATTAGTGAGGAGAGATGTAAAATTTGATGAGGAGATGTTATGTGGACTAATCCATCTTATGGAAAAGAGCGATATCCCTAGAATTCAAAGAAACCTAGTAGCAAACATACATGAATTGCTACCTTTCCCTAGACTCTGATTGACTGAAATAAAAGAGAATGATAGAGGCCTCTTATCGATTTGACGAAATGATTGACAAAGTCCCTCAAATATTTCGACCATTTTCTCCTTGATGCTTTATATGTCCTCTCGTTGCTCTTGGTAGCTTCTCCACACTATCTTGAAAGAGATATGCAAAGACAGAGACAAACAAGAGATCAAAGCATAAAACATATAATCAAAGAGATAAATTGACTAATTAACCAATTATATATCATAAACTGGTCAATATGCAACCAAAATCCATGTAGGTGATCAAGGAATCCTACAAATTAAATCAATAAATATTTAATTGAGAAAGAACAATTTCTTTTGTATTCATAAAACTGGAGAAAATCCTTACAACCATATAGCCTTGATGTTGCAAGTCCATTCTACAATCTCCAACCCTCTCCCTTGCAAGAAAATCTTTCCAACCTAATCTCAACAACATAAACCTACTTCCAACAGTCCTCTCCCAATCCTCAAACATGTAGTAGCTTTATAGGCCAAGAATGGGAAGTTATGGATCCATTCTCCAAGGGATGAGATCCACTATTAGTGGGATAGAGGTTCCATAAAGGAAGGGGAGTTACTCCATGATGGGAGGGATCAATACTAAATAAGCACTCATTTGAAGCTTTTTGGTTGGGATATATGCTACCAACAATGCTTCTAGACTTTACTTTTTACTTTTACGTATTTCAAGTCATGTTCGCAAGTCATAGTGGAAGACAATGTGTACTTATGCCCAAACAATAATAGTCTTCTCTACATATGCACTGAAATTAGCTAGGAAACTGTGAATATAACCAAAATGAAGGTTTTGTACCATAGGATCCAAAAATTCCACTTTCTTTGGTATAATTCAGTTTCAAAATCCACTATTAGTGGGATAGAGGTTCCACAAAGGAAGGGGAGTTACACCATGATGGGAGGGATCAATACTGAATAAGCACTCATTTGAAGCTTTTTGGTTGGGATATATGCTACCAACAATGCTTCTAGACTTTACTTTTTATTTTTACGTATTTCAAGTCATGTTCGCAGGTCATAGTGGAAGACAATGTGTACTTATGCCCAAACAATAATAGTCTTCTCTACATATGCACTGAAATTAGCTAGGAAACTGCGAATATAACCAAAATCAAGGTTTTGTACCATAGGATCTAGAAATTCCACTTTCTTTGGTATAATTCAGTTTCAAAATTTGCAGGGGAATGCTCTAGGACATGTTTTGTGGAAAGCAAGAGATCCAAACCGATAGTCACTTTCCTAGTGCGACAAAACGACGTGTAACAGGAGAAGGCTATGATATTCTCTCTAGAGTGAGAGTTGAGCATCCCACCGAAGGAGGAGCTTCTAGATCCTAAGGAGGAGCCTCATGCAGAGCTTTAGGATGTTGTGAAGCAGCCACATATGGAGGAGAAAATAGGAGGCCGAGTGGAGGAGCCCAATCAACGAGGACCTTCCAGAGAAGGGAGTAAGAGAACTAGAGAAGATGACAAATTTGTGCATGATGCACGCGAGCATGTGGGTCCTCCTACATCATAGTGCGGGCAAAGGAGGTCACCCGAGAGGTACACTGGTTATATGGCTCTCATGACAAAGCTCATTGAGGTAGAGCCTTCTTCATTTGAGGAAGCAGTTTCTCAACCTGTGTGGTTTGATTCCATGGTGGAGTATGACTCCATCATGAAAAATAGTGTATGGGAGGTGGTGTTGAGACCAAAGGACAAGTCAGTGGTTGGTTCCATATGGGTCTACAAAGTGAAGCATGTGGCTGATTGGAGCATCGAGAAGTAGAAGGCCATAATTGTGGCCAAAAGATTCTCTCGGGTAGAGGGAATGGACTATGAGGAAACTTTTGCACCGGTGGCAAGATATTCCTCAATTAGTACCATTCTAGAATTGGCTGCTTAGATGGGGTCGAAGATCCATCATATGAATGTGAAGACAACATTTCTCAATGGTGTTACCGAGGAAGAAATTTACATAGAGCAACCAAAATGATTTGAGAAATATGACAGGGAGACACATATGTGTAGACTCATAAGAGCTATGTATGGTCTCAAACAGGATCCTCGAGCATGGTACACTCAAATCAACACATATCTTAGTGGATTGGGCTTCACCAAAAGTGAAGCAGATGCCAATCTCTATCACATTGCGATAGATGACAAGTTGTGTATCTTGGTTTTGTATGTTGATGACTTGATACTTACAGGGGATGAGTAGTTGATCTGCTCTTACAAGGAGGATCTTGGAAGGGAATTCGAGATGAAGTACATGGGCTTCATGCATTACTTCCTTGGGCTAAAAGTATGGAAAGGTGGTGGTGAACTGTTTGTGAGTTAGGGGAAGTATGCCTTTGAAATACTTCAGAGCTTTCACATGGAGGATTGTAAACCTATGGACACACCTATAGCTACCAACTGGAGGAAGGAAAGTGCTTCTTCTGGAGAAGTAGTAGATGCCACCATCTATAAACAACTTGTGGGATCCTTGATGTATCTGGTGAATACAAGGACCAACATATGATATGCAGTTAACCATCTTAGTCAAGCTATGGTTAAGCCAACCAAGTTATATTGGAAGGCAACAAAGCATGTGTTGCAGTACCTCAGAGGCATAATAGAGTATGGGTTATGGTACAGGAGGACAGAGGGAGTGAAATTTCAAGGCTTCACTAATGCAGATTGGATAGGGAGTCCATTAGACAGGAAGAGTACTTCAAGTGTGATCTTCAGTGTTGGGTCCGCAACTATTTCCTGGTATAGTAGGAAATAAAGGTCTGTGGCACTCAAATTAGCAAAGGCTAAATACATGGATGCAATTCAAGTAGCATGTGAGGCCATATGGATGAGGAAAATACTTGTGGGACTTTTAAGTCAGGAGATGGATCCAACAATGATTCATTGTGATAATCAAAGTTGTATCAAACTCTCTGGGAATCCAGTTTTTCATGACAAGTCCAAGCACATTGATATCTAGTATCATCACTTGTGGCAATGTGTGTAAAGGAGAATTATGTTGTTACAATACATTCCAAACTAGGAGCAGGATGTAGACATCTTGACAAAGGAATTTTCAAGAGGGAAATTCAAGTTCCATAGGAGTTGGATTGGGGCGGTAAAAAATCCATTTCTTACTAGGAGGGAGTGTTAGAAAGTGTAGCAAGAAAGCTCAATTTTAATTTTTCCTTAGTCAAATTGAGTAAAATCAAAATTCCACATCAATAAACAACTTGGAGGTAGTTATCTTGAGTGACATGGCCTTGTCACTTAGTTAGCTTAGTTAATTCGAGTTAGAGGCTAGAAGTAGAGTTGTGCATGTACTAATTGTTAAGATTTAGCAATCTAATTCAGTTATGTATAGTTGATCTCAGTTAACTAAGCTAAAGTCCTCAGTTGAATTAGTTAAAGGTCATTTGAGTAGTTTAACTCAATGATCTATCAGCTAACTAGTCAATCAGATAAATATAGCCTATTGATGCATGAGATTTGAATTTCCATACTAGAGTGGAGTTGAAGGCAACATTGTAATTATCAATTGTATACTAGTTGAGTGTACAGGCTAGATAATGAGGCAGATGAGCAATTCCTTGGGAATTTTGCAAGGAAATAGGAATTCCCTATGAAATAGGAGCTCAATTCCTCCATATTTGCGCAAGGAAGTAAGAGCATGTGGAGTCAAGAAATTAGATAAGTGTTGGCCAGTGCCGAATAGGAAGCAAGAGAAAAAGTTTGCAAGTGCTAGAGCTGCTTCATACTTGAAATAAAAAATTGTAATAGGTTTTCAGTCTAATATAATTAATTGAAAGCGAGATACGGGCTTTTTTCCCATTTGGTTTCTGCAGGAAAACATTGTTGTTCTTATGGTTTTGATGTATGCATGTCAGTGCATGTGCTTCTAGACTGTTGATTTCTTTTTGCAGTATTGTAGAGGAAGTTTGTAATCTCTTATTTTCAGTTTGAATACATGAGTAGTAGCAATTTCCATTAAAAATTTACATCAACATCACCAGGCATATAATCCACATATCCTTATCTCACCAGACAAAATATCCTTCTAAGACTGAAAAAATAGTACAAAAATAAGTGCTTCAAGTCTCAATGAATTATCAACTCCAGCTCCAACATTCCAAAGTATCAAGAAAAATTGATAATGTCATTACGTAGTAAATAAATAGTGTACAATTTGAATCAACCATATTGGCCAATAAATAAAGTGTGAGTGTGCATTTTAGTGAAGCAAGGCAATTTCGACCTGCTTGACATAAATGCATGCCCAACCTTCATTACAAGGCCAAATTGAATGATTCGACTTAGAGAGTATTTTTTTACTTGTAAAGAACATTAATACAATTAAAATTTTCCAATTTTCCCCACGGAAAATAATTTCTCTTATGCTTAGTGAAATATTTTAATTTATTTTATAATATAAATTAATGAACAAACTTTGCATACATGTAGCCTAATGATTCAGATTTACATTTTTTTACATATACGATATATGTAATTATATTTTTTAACAATTGCATATTTAATGTATTGTTATTCAATAAGCTCTTCATCCTAATGTTGTCTAGGTAAATCCTCTCTTTGGACAGAGACAATCCCTCTAGCCCAATGAGTGGGACTAGCAACCTAAGTGACAATCTACTAGACACTTTCCTAAGTTACAATTGAAATGAGAGACGAAGAATATGGCCTACCTCATTCTGATGCTATCTCGGTCTCCTTTGTTGAAGACCTTGAATCACTTGCGTCACGGGCTCGTTCCTGTTGCTCACAACGTATATGCACATGCACAAGAGATCAAGACACAACAAGGCATGCAAATACAAATAGCGTATTGAAAAGAAACCAACTTAACTGATCAAGGAGTGTTAATATAGATGATACATGAGCATACACATCAATGGAAAATGAACCAACATTTTTATATTAATAGAAAAGAAGGGGAAGCATACAACCAAGCCTTGATGTTGATAGGCTTTCCTTGAATGAATGTCCAAGTCCAAGCTAAGCTCTCTAAGAAATCCTTCTCCAAGCAAAATTAGTAGCATATATGCACAATCTTTGCATAAGGGTGGAAATAGACATAGACCAACCATTTGGGAATGGGAGAGGATGGATATATAGGCTGGGAAAGGGAGTTAGGATCTCTCCAAAGATAGGAGTAGGCCCTCATATCAAGGAGGTAGCTCATAGGGATAAGACCAAGAGGCCAAGTTGAGAGAACTCAACCTCATCTACACCGAACAACCTCCATCTCGCCGCTCTAGAAGCTTCTAGATCACGAAGCTTCTCATCCTCTTTGGGAAAATTGCCTTTTTGGGATCATTGCGGGTATACAAGTAAACAGAGCAATGCCATCACGAGTCGAGTATAATACAACAGGCAACCATCGTGGTTTTTAGTCTCATAAGAGCGATGATTCTCAAATTAGGGTTTAAGAGTTATTTCCTTCAAGGGAAGCTCAAGGCATTTTCCAATCAATGTCTTAGGGAGGATTTGAGCTGCATATATGAATGAGTACACTACATAATGGTCATGTTTCAGGCACTTCGGGTATGTCACAAGGAAGTGCAGGAGGTGTGACAAAATACTGTGTAACAAATGCCCCCTAAAGCATGAAGGCAGAATGAGGAGTGATGGCTGAGATGCTTTATGAGATTTTGCAAGGACGAGAAAAAACACTATCAAGAGACCTACAAATCAAGGATGCATATACTATACATATCTGATATCAAAACATGAATCCATGGTATGGATGTAGCCATCCGGATAATAAGGACTATATGAAAGGATCCATGGCATGGGCGCAACCATCCAAATGAGAAGGATCATTTGTAAATCTGAGATCCAAGGTATGGACGCAGTCACCCAATATAGAACGATCATCATAAATGTAAAGTTCCATGGTAATGTCACAAACATCTATAGAGCATAAACATGTGTACAATCATGAATAACACATAACTCCACACAACCTGAGTCATATCAGACAGGACTCAGGGTCTTGCACTCCATCCCAACCCGATCAAAGTACAAATTCTAACATGCAAATGAATGTGTCGAAGTCGAACATGCTAGAAAACAACCTGATTACCAACCAATGATGTGGACCGTTAACAGACGCGAGAGAAACCACCAATAATGACAATGGTCCTCAAGGTATGACAGTGCAACTCGTGAATGTGAAAACGAAGCTGATGTCGAGCACTCATGGAATCACCGGATCAAAGGCCAATGATGAAGACATGTCGTTGGATGCGAAGAACTTTCCATTAAGGCATGCAAGCTCTAAGGTATTGAAAGGGAGTTTCTAAGTCATCTTCCCGGATAATGAGCTGAAGTCGACAGGAAGTGACCTGTCGAAGGAGGGTCATAATGATTCCCTCATCATCGACACGAAACAAGGAATAAAGTGGAATGAAATGAGTAGGATCCAAGACTGTAGCAAAGAGTCAGACAATGTATAGGTAATAGACTGCATATAGGACTTCTCTTGAACATATTGGTGACACGACTCCGGAGTGTGGCAGCATTAGACTCAACATAGGACCAAGGGTCATAATGACGAAGTGGAATATTCAGATGAGAGGCAAAATGGATCACCCATACCTGAAAAGATAAGTGATTGAGTGAGGGTATCCCAAACCCGACACAAGATACAAATGAGTGTCATGTTCAAGAGCGACATGATGCATATACAAGAGATGTTTCACTTTCACTTTTTCCCCACCATTTCTAGCGAGTACCTCTTTATTTTTACACAAGCTTGAAGAGGATACCATACACTTGTCGTATAAGTTCAACCTTCGGATGAATCCATCCTAGTAAGTTTTACGAGTCCTAGGAAGGAGAAACTCGAGTTAGTCATGGTGACAAGTATTTCATCGTTTAATTTTTAACGAGTTCGACGGAAGAATAACTTAGTATCTTTGTCATGTTTAGAGAGTTTGAAAAAGAGACGAAAAAGAAAAACTCCATCATGTCCCTTTCGTAATTTGTCTCTCAAAATCGAAAAGGTAGAAAACAATATTCAAGAGAACCTCTTGACCGTATCGACCAAGGTGTTCCTTTTTCATACAATAGTTTATCTTAGTCCAGAAAAGGGTTAAACTTATACTGAGTATACATTATTTCATTTACTTTTACGAGTTTGAAAAGACAAGTACTCGACAATCTTTTCATATTTTTGGAGTCTGAAAAGCGCTGAAAGGGGACTCCACCTGGATGAACGAGTGGTATAAAAGGATAACAACTAGTTCCAATCATGATGGAACTGCTCAAAACATGTAAGGGTCAAGAGACTGGCTAATAAAACCACTCATCGCAAATGTTCCCCAGGCAAGAGTAAAACAACCAAGTGAAAGCGTATGATCGGCCAAAGAGATGGTGACATTGGAATGAAAAAACCAAGGCTCATCTGGCAAAAATCGACTGACAAAAGTAGCAATCACGAGATGTAAAGTGGGAATGGTTTCATTTTTACACAAGCTTGAAACATGGGAAACTATGCTTGAGTATACTTGAAGATGGTTTCATTTTTTCACAAGATTGAAACATGAGAAAAAACTATGCTTGGATTTGGTTTCATTTTTACACAAGCTTGAAACAAAGATAAACTATGCCTGAGATAAGTTTGCATGTCCCTAGCATAATGACTCAGTTTGAGGTACATACCCCCCAAGTTTCATTTCATTCACCTAAGTAGACTACTGGTTACTAATAGGTAGATGGAATGAAGGTTCACTTACGAGATCAAGTGAAAGACTTGACTGGGATTTTATGAGATCTAATCAAAGACTCGAATTGGAAGGGGATTTGTTTAATTTTTTAATGAGCTTGACATAAGAAAATAACCATGCTCATGACACCTTGTTTCATTTTTTAATGAGCTTGACACAAGACAAGGAACTCTGCTCCTGGAGACCTATTTAATTTTTTAACGAGGTTGACATAGTAAAATAACTATCCTCAAGGTCCTTGTTTCATTTTTTAAGGAGCTTGACACAAGACAAAGAACTCTTCTCCAAGGTCCTTGTTTCATTTTTTAATGAGCTTGACAGAGTAAAAGAACTCTCCTCCTGGGACCTAATTCATTTTTTAATGAGGTTGACATAGTAAAAGAACTATCCTCAGGGCCCCTGTTTCATTTTTTAAGGAGATTGACATAATACAAGGAATGTTGCTCCAAACATTTTCATCAAAGACCAAAAGAGGCCATGGATTCCAAGAGGTTCTCATCAAATGGGAGAAAAACCTGTTGGAAGGGATACATGTCCAGGGATCCAAATGAAAAATTGGGCTCCAATGCCCCCAGTACATGATGTACTACATCACCTATGAGATCATCAGTAGATGTGGGCATGGAACAAGAGGCCACGTAATTACCCTGTGGCGGAGGTGATACCGCTTGCACATAATAACCATTTAGGGATGATGGTCGAGTGGGAGCTGGTTCAGGACCAATGAATGTAAGTTGATCAATGATCACAATTCTTCCATCATGCAGGAAACACATCACTCGAAAGAGGGAAGAAACAAGAGCTCCCATGGCATAAACATAGTCACGTCCAAGGAGTAGATTAAAATCCAATGGGCCTTGGACAACCATCATGTTTATATAGATAGTCTTTCCTCCCAAAGTAATAGGTAACTTAGGAAGGATCCCTAACGGTTGACTGGTTCCTCTGTTAAAAGCTAACAAATTTTGGGTGACAGGGACAAGCTACGAAGAACCCAGAGCTTGCCAAGCAGTTGAGGACAAAATGCTAATAGATGCACCCTTGTCTATGACTATGCTAGGTATGGCCATATGGTAAGCCTGTACTGTAATATGGAAAGGCACATAAGACGAAAGACGAATCTTTCCAGTCTAATCCAATCAAAAGAAGTGACTACACTACTCGAGGGGGTGTCGTAGGAACATGAGAGCTTCCCTCTTTCTCTATGGGAACAAGAGAACTGCTCTCATGCACCTCGGGAACGGTAAGATTTACCTTTGGTTTATTCGAAACTGAAGAAACCAGAAGAACCTAAGTAGTACAGGTTCACTCTCTACCGGAAAGGTACGGTTAACTGAAGATGGAGCAAAGTCTACCGTTTTCTCAACCAATGGTTGGTCGAGAACGGACTCACATGAATCACATGTAGAGAGAGTGGGGTTGACCAAAGATGAATTTTGATCAATAACTAGATCAACTAGTGAAGGATTAGGGGAAATCTTTCGATGCACAGTCGAAAGACGAGGTTGAGAAGTTGTAATGTTTTCCAACTTTTTGGAAGCTTCATCCATAAGAGGACAAAGGTGAATGGGATGATTACCTTCACACAACTTATAGGGAAATTTGGCTTTTCCCTTTTTCCCATGATCTTTACTATCACTGGTTGAGGTTTTGTCACCAGCATGATCGCCAGAGGCTGATGACAAAGGTTGATGTGAACCTGTAGACCACACTTCTAAGACCTTAGGAATACCAGGGCAATTTCGAAGAAGGTGGTCACCCTTACATAACATGTAAAGGAATTTTACTTTCCGGGGCTGGTTGGAATATTTCTCTACATCAGTTGCATCCGTAGCAATGGATGCTTGGTTTCCACCTTGCATATTCTTCTTCTTCTTCTTCGTCCTCTTCTTCTTCTTCTTAACTTCTTAGTTACTAGAATCTAGACTTTCACCAGGCGAAGAGGAAGAACGAGGTGAAGAAATAGGCGAAGAAGGCGAGGGGTCAACTTTAGGATCAACATGAGGTTAATGTTGTTCAGGTGGAGGAGAACTCGGTTGAAAATAAGTTTGGACATTTGGAACCACCAAGGTAGAAAACAACCAAACTAGTAGACCAATGGTCAATCCAGGAAGGGACGACATTGGCATATAAGGTACACCAACATTTCCAAAAGAAGAAAAAGGACTAGGATTCCCATCAGAGGGGTTTCCTAGAATGGTAGACTCATGAAATGTTGCCATTGGTATCAAACTAAGATCTACTAATGAGTATTTCCACAGGAAGGATGTCGTTTCACGGTCAATTAATTGATTTTAGAACTTTAACAAAAATAAATAAATAAAAAGGGGTAATCTAGGGAAAAGGGTTTACCAAGTATCTGTGAACCGCAACATACACCTTAGCTGAAACTAAGGACTTAATATACGACAACCAATCTCCCTGAATGTTGTGTTTTGTTTATCACGTTTACAAGGCAGACGACTCGGTTACCTGTGGCTAAAAGATAGCAACCTAGTGGAGTCTCCCAATATATACTTGACGGTACAGGGAGCACAAGTCCGTGTTAGCGTTGTCTAATGTAGAATAATTTGATGGGAGCATCCCTATATACTTTTCATACTGAAGTGCTTCCAAAATTACTGGAGAACATTCTATATACTTCCATACTAAGACGGGATTTCACCCCCGGGATACACTGCAGCCAGTTAATGACTGCTGCTATGTTTAAAGACATTGGAACATGTCTCTAGCCTAGACCTCTAGATATTTGCATTAAATTCCAAATGATCCTTAGGTTAATTGAGGTAAGTTTTAATATTTATCTTCAATTATGTTTCAGTTTTAAGGCTCAAAACGATGTCACCTGAACCCCTATGAAGCAACTATATGAGAAAAGGAAGACTTTTCGTTTCAACGAAAGCTAGACTAATCAAGGAAATAAATTTCAATCAATAATGCATCATGCAAAAATGCCTTCCACTAACTTTCATTTTCATCTTGCAAATGCAATGCCAAAATTAAAAATAATTCTTACTTTTCACTATCCTAAATGCAACTTTTCTGAAAGCAAAACGATTTTGACTTTACTAAGATGCATTTATATGAATTATGTTTTTCTTTTCATTTTGAATGAGTTGATGCACCTAATACAATTTTTATCTCTCAATAAATGAAAAACGTGATCTATTTTCAATAATGAATCTCAAAAAATATCTTTTCAATGCAACTAATCTAATGCATTTTCACGAAAAGTAAATTTTGAAATACAAGCAAAAACAAATGCAAAATGATGTTTTCAATTATTTCATAGAAAACAACACTCAATCAAATAGCAAAACAAACATCTCAACGACACCAACAAGCAGCAAGTGATGACCAATTGACTAGAAACCCTAGAACTCAATCAGATTTCTCTTTGAAGCCAATGAGACAAATTTTGCAAATTAATCAAGACAATCAATCATAGAACTGGTAAATCCAAGCATACAGGATGGGAAAAGACCTTAGGGGCTAAGACACACTGGATTCTAAGGAAGAAACCTTAAAATTTCACATTCAAGAATCATCGCTACTTTATATACCCAAACCTGTGATGATGGGGTTATCATCACTACTTTGTATTGCAAAAGTATTGATGATTTCATCGCGAACAAACAATGAAGAAATTTTGTTCCATTGCGACTGTACAGATAAAAACTCGCGATGCCATCGCGACTGTTAGAGATAAACCCGCGATGGGAAGAAAACAAAAAATATTCCAAGAAACAATCTAGACTTAGCATTCTAAGGTAGCAATCAATGATGGTATATACCCATACTGATGTAGACAAGTCTAGAAATCGACGGTTGGTCTAACTAGTCAAAGGATCTGATTGAAGGAATGGATGGAAAGGGTTATAGCTTCCCAAGGGAGTCGTCATTTTGTTGTCTAGGTAAATCCTCTCTGCGGATAAAGACAATCCTTCTAGCCCAATGATTGGGACTAGCAACCTAAGTGACAATCTACTAGAAACCTTCCTAAGTTACAATTGAAATGAGAGATGAAGAAGATGGCCTACCTTGTTCTGATGTTATCTTGATCTCCTTTGTTGAATACCTTGAATCACTTGTGTCATGGGATCATTCCTGCTGCTCACAGTGTTTATGCACCTGCACAAGAGATCAAGACACAACAAGGCATGCAAATACAAATAGCATATTCAAAAGAAACCTACTTAACTGATCAAGGAATGTTAAGATAGATGATACATGAGCATACACATCAATGGAAAATGAACCAGTAGTTGTATATTAATAGAAAAGAAGGGGAAGCATACAACCAAGCCTTGATGTTGATAGGCTCTCCTTGAATGAATGTCCAAGTCCAAGCTAAGCTCTCTAAGCACTCCTTCTCCAAGCCAAATGAGTAGCATATAGGCACAATCTTAGCATAAGGGTGCAAATAGACATAGACCAACCATTTGGGAATGGGAGAGGATGAATATATAGGTTGGGAAAGGGAGTTAGGATCTCTCCAAAGATAGGAGTAGGCCCTCATCTCAAGGAGGTAGCTCATAGGGATAAGACCAAGAGGCTAAGTTGGGAGAACTTGACCTCATCTACACTAAACAACCTCCATCTCGCCACTCTAGAAGTTTCTAAATCGTGAAGCTTCTCATCGTCTTTGGGAAAATTTCCTGTTTGGGATCATCATGGGTATACAAGTAAATAGAGTGATGCCATCACGGTTCGAGTATAATACAACACGCGACCATCGCGGTTTTTAATCTCATAAGAGCAATGATTCTCAAATTAGGGTTTACGTTCTATTTCCTTCAGGGGAAGCTCAAGGCATTTTCCAATCAATGTCTTAGGGAGGATCTAAGCTACATATATGAATGAGTACACTGCATAATGTTCATGTTTCAGGCACTTCGAGGTATGTCACAGGGAAGTGCAGGAGGTGTGACAAAATACTGTGTCACACCTAGTTCAATTTGAGTCTAACCAATAAGCTGACAACACCTCTAAACCATTATCAACCAATAAATGACCACTAACCATGCTAACTCTTATCCAAGTAATCCTATTTTTTCTGCCAACAATTCATACCAAAGATTGAACACTTTAAGGATATTGCAATAGGTAATTTGTATTGACACAAATAATATTGAAGCATTTCAAAGTTTGGGCCACAAAAATAATCATTATTAAAAATGGATTACAAATAATTTTGAAAATTTAGAAGTCTTGCTCATTAACATTATTGTCTGCAACAATGTCATCCATTGTATCATTATCAATGTTCATATTTTCTTTCAAGTATTTAATATTATGATCATCCTCATCTTGACCTGCATCATCTTCATCATCATTGAAATTTGACTGCAGACCATCTATATTGTTACTAGATCTATTTGGATCATCATTTTCTATACCATCCATAGTATTATCTTTTATAACATCATCTATCTCTATATTGTCGTCTTCTTGTGCCTGAACATAACCATCTTCAACATCATCATGGATGTCAATTTCTTTGATGTTCTCTAATTCCTCTCTCTCATTTTGTTGGCCATCATTGTTTTTCTCAGTATCCACTAATGCATTGTCAAATACATGCCTTAATCTTGGATCATAATGTATGAAAAATATCCATTTTGGGTCCAAAATATCTTCATAGAAAAATACCTACACATGAACGACATACATATATTAGACTTATGTTATAACAATTCTATAAACACACGCACACACACACACATATATATTATATTCATAATAAACTATTAATTATAGATTAATGATCACTACAACTTCTTGTTTAAGTTGAAGAAATACCTGCTCACAATGGATTGGTAGAACATAAGGCTCCTTATCCTCTGGTAGGAACCTTGAGGAATCTATAGAAAAGAATCCTCTATGGGTATCATTTCTCCATGTCCTCTCAAATTCTTCATACCATCTACACTTAAAAATACAAAATTTGAAGAGTGGTAATCCAACTCAATAATTTGTTGGATTTTCCCAACATATTGTAGATTCCCTTCAATGATATTTTTATTTTTTGAGCTTCCTTGATTGGATTGCTTGAAATCAACCATGATGCCACAATGAAAGGATCATCTCTTTACATCTACACTTTCTACACGATAATGTCGACCATATGCCCACATTGCAGGATATTTCCTCGCCTATGAAAGACCATTTATTTTAGTGAAAACAAATATAATGACGAATATTAAAATAGTTAATAGTGGGAAAATTATAAAGAAAGAACATTTTATGAAATTCCAATTGTATCTTTCTTTCACATACACTACACATGTTGATTTCATATTATTTTATGGTTGAATCTATCCCTACATCTTCAATTTGATTTTGAATTTATTTAGTAACCCATTATAGTGTGCAACCTTTGCCCCATTCCCCAAGCATATCAATGGGAAGTGGAGTATTCCTTGGGTTTGATCTCTTAGATTGTCTAATTGCTTCTAAAACTTCTTCTATGTTCTTATGATATAAATCAATCCATTTGTTCATAAAGTCCATGTGGTACATAATGAACTTGTCGAATATAGCACTTTCGTCTGCACCTATTACATGTCAACATGTTTATTTCAAACTCCAAATGTCATGTTGTATATTTGACAAATAAATTACAGAGTAAATTAATGATTGCAAGGAAAACAACCACATTGATCATGAATTTACTTACTAATTTCTACTTCAACACCATTATATTATGGTTTTTCTCCATCAATAATATTTGATGCTCGTTCTTCATCCTAGAAGCATGGCCCATCTTCAAAATCATTGCCAAGGAATTCACATAGGAATAAAAATGCTTCATTCAATACATACCCTTCAGCCATGCAACCCTCTGGATGTGCCTTTTGTCAAACATATCTTTTTAGAGTTTTCATATACCTCTGAAAGAAAAACATCCACCTTGTTGATACGACACTCGCCAATTCAATGTCATCGACTGTATAAGTAAATGGAATTGTAGATCCATGAAACTTGTAGGGAGCTCCTTCTCAAATACACATACAATTTCTGTAATTTCCTTCTTCCATTTTGGCACTTCACATTCATGGATCTCCTTAGAGGTCACCCACCTAAAATAAGAATAACAAGTTAGTATGAACCTTTAGTCAAGAATTAAAAGCAATATAATATCTCTATGTCTCTCACACACGAACATTTCATATCTAAAACCTTGCAAATGTTGACAATTGACTTATGGCATTCCTTAAGTTAACAGTAAAACATGAACCCCCCCCCCCCCAGTTTTCTAATGACATGATATGCTATCAAACAAATTTCTTAAAGGTCATTAGTAATTTTTCTCACACAACAAAATATCAAAATATATATTTTTACTTAATTAATGTTAGCGGTAAAAGTTAAATGATGATAGTACCTTCATGAAATTATGAAAATCATGTGTTTAAAATCCTTTCTGATGTCCATCAACTGTAAAATCTTTTTCCAGTGACGACCCATAGCCAGTAGGTGTCCTCATTGAACGAATGCCTTTTTTAGTTGGTCTAACTCTCTTTTTTTCAAAATCCTTAAAGACAAGGTGTCCTTCTCTTTGCCTGATATATGTCAAAATATAGAATCTGGAACATTTTTGAAGATGTGCATAGGATCTAACATATGATTTATTAATATATCCTTCCAGTAAGGGATCTCATAAAATATGGATTTCCTTTTCATTCCTTCTCGGATATTAACTACATCATGTTTTGGTTCTTCAATTGAATCACCCCAATAAAAAAAATCCTCCCAAAATTTTGATTTAGCATCTTCATACTTCTTCAGCCAATCACTTGGACCCATAATCAAGGGAGGACCTCTATTTTCAAATTTTCCATCAAATTGATTCTTCTGGCGATTTCTAAACTTATGGTTTGGTGGTAGAAAAACCCTGTTGTTTGCATAAATAAATTTATGTAGATCTTTAGAATAACACCCTTGATATTGTTCGCAAATTGCTATGCACATCTTGGACATGCAAATATGCCATTTTTTGAAGCCCTACAATTCAATAAGTAATGTTAATAACATCAAAAAAATAGTTTAAATGTAAGTATGAAAGTTGTGATGAAAATAAATTATGAGTATAAATACGTAAATATTTTATATTACCAAAACAAACACCAAGTCTTGGGAAATCATGAATAGTCCAACATAGCACACCATGCAACTTGAAGGATTTGATGGAGGACACGATACGTCATGCATTCTTATGCCTTTCCATAGAAGTTGTATCTCATCAATAAAAGGCGCAAGATAAACATCCTTTTTTTTACTTGATGTTTTCCTGGAATGATGAGAGCCATCATAAGGTGCTATTTTCTGGCACTCCTCCACGGTAGAATATTATATATTATCAATTCGACTAGACAAACACTATAATTTGAGCTTATGAAAGAGAATGGGCACACTCCATCATTTGCAAGACCAAACCTAATACTATGGGGTTCATCTTTGAATTTTCTTGTCATTTTTCCTCTATGTGTTTCATTGCTTTGGAATTGTCTAGAATTTGCATGAATCCATGTTTACTCATGTTATTTGCATGCTAGTCCATCAATTGTGCAAGTGACTTGTAATGAAACATTCATTGAAGTCTAGGTATAACTGGCATGTGACATAAAACCTTCTTTGTAATTGTAGGACCTTGTACATATGTAAGATATCTCTTCTCTTTGCATACAAGGCATTCTACCTTGTCTGATATTCATTTATCTATAAAATGCAATCATTCTTACATGAATGAATTTGCTTATATTTAATCCTCAATTCAACCAACAACTAATGCGCTTCTCTGCAAGTTGATGGCAACACATTCTCTTCTCGCAATATTTTAGTTTTTAGTGCCCTATAAGGTTGCCCGAGATTAAATCAATTAAATGTTTTACTTATGATGAACCTGTTTGATATGGCAATCTATACTAAGATTTTTAATATACAATATATGGTTTTAAAATCCACTTAAATAAATATAAACGAATTTTATGAATTTTTACGAATTATGTACACCAATTGACAATGCAAAGTAAGAAATAGATTTGAACTCACTTCATTGAGGTAGTGAATCCTTTGTCTGGCCAACTAAATAGTGACTTGATTTCTAATAATATTAATGTGCATGCAATTTTTGAGGTTCTACTTGCACCTGCTATGAATACAAGTGTCTTAGCTAATTGCTTGATTGAGTCTTTTAGGTTGTTATCATCAAGATTACGTTGGTGGTAATTTCCCTTGCTATCATCGTTATTGTCAACCATATGGTCATTATCGTTATCATTGTTTCCATACCTAAAGAAACCTATAAGAATTTCATTCAATCCTTCTTCATGCATAACATTTTCACTATCATCACCACCATGAAGGCTATCATCGGCTCTTCAAATTTCTCAGCCAATAGTGTTCTCTTCAATCTTGCTCTTCTTGCCCCAATATGGTTTAAAGTATGGTTTGGATCATCTCATCCAAATCTTAATAATAGAGTTTGAGCTTGCGTATTAGTAGGTGTATCATTAATATCTTCTAGCTATCAAAAAAAACAAGCATTATTTGTCAGGCCAGGTAGTAACTCCTCAAAGCAAAAATGATTCGTATGTTTATTCCTTCAGGTTGGTCTTCATTATACACATGAGGGAGAGACTGTTCACTTCATCTCCCGATGACTGCTCACATTACTTATTTATTTATTTACATTATGTTCACCAAATCCTGATGATTAGGTGTCAACATTCTCCCTCTTAATCTGAAGGGATGTTGGTGAGTCCAAGCATCATTCTGAATCGTTCAAGTTTTTCTCTTCCAAGCGCTTTGGTGAAGATGTCTGCAATTTTCTCATTAGTGGAACAATGACGGAGATGGATTGTTTTGGCCTCAACATGATGTCGAATCAGATGATATTTAGTATTGATGTGCTTCGTTCGATCATGGAACTTTGGGTTCTTGGCCAACTTTATTGCAGAGGTATTGTCAATCATGAGTGGAGTTGATTGTACCTGTTTTACCTGCAAATCTTCAAGAACTTTCTTGAGCCACAAAATTTCTTTTGTTGCTTCAGCTGCTGCCACGTATTTTGCTTTTGTTGTGGAATCTGTTGGAACTGATTGTTTGTGTGATCTCCAGGAGACAACTCCTGATCCAAGACCCATAGCATATCCTGAAGCAAATACCCCAATTTCTTTGTCTCCATCGAAGTCTGAATCAAAGTATCCAATCAAGCTGAAGTTGTCCACCTGTGTATACTTGATTCCAAAATCTTGAGTTCCCTTCAAGTACCTTAGAACTCTTTTTGCAGCAGACCAATGTCCCCCACAAGGCTTTTGCATAAACCTGGAGAGGATTCCAACAACAAACGGAATGTCTGGTCCGGTAGTAGTTAGGTAGTTGAGACTTCCTACAAGTTGTCTATACTTTGTTGCATCCTCAAATTCTTTTCCTTCAATAGATGTGAGCTTTAATTTTTGTTCCATTGGAGTGGTAAGAGGATTGCATTTTGTCATGCCAAACTTGTTCAACAGATCTCCAATGTATTTCTTTTGAGAAAGAAACATGGACTTCGGATGTTGGGTTACTTCAATACCAAGATAGTAATGAACATAGCCCAAATCAGTCATTTCAAAACTTTTCCTCGATTCATTCCTTATGGATGCAATGTAGCTTTCATTGTTCCCTGTCATCAAAAGATCATCTACATATACCACAAGATATACAATTTTTTTTCCAACTTTCTTGACAAATAAAGTTGCATCATCAAGATCATAATGTTTGAAATTGAGTTTCAGAAGATGCTCAGTTAGTTTTTCATACCAGGCTCACGGTGCTTGTTTGAGGCCATACAAGAACTTCACAAGTTTGCATACTTTAAGTTCATGTCCTTTCACAGCAAATCCTTCAGGTTGGGACATAAAAACATTCTCTTTTAGATCTCCATTCAAGAAAGCAGTTTTTACATCCATTTGATGGACTTTCCAACTGTTCTGAGCTGCTAGGGCAAAGAGTGTCCAGATGGTAGCCCATTTTGTTGTGGGGGCAAAAGTCTCATCATAATCGACCCCTTCCTTCTGTGCAAAACCTTTTGCCACAAGCCTAGCTTTGTGCTTGTCAAGTGAGCCATCAACTTTATACTTGTTCTTGTAGACCCACTTGTAGCCAATTGGTTTGGTTCCTAATGGAGGATCAACCAACTTCCAAGTGTCGTTCTTTATGAGGGTATCATACTCCTTTTGCATCGCTTCTTTCCATTCATCATGAGAAGCAGCTTCTTTGAAGGAAGTTGGTTCAAAATCTGTAGACAAGTTCAATTCACAATCATAAGAAACATCCATATCAAAAGGTGAATTAGAGTCATCTACATCACCTCCATTTTGCCGGTTTGAATTTCTAGTTCTTGTCTTTCCAACCTCATCAGGATGAACACTTTCAAGTTTCTTTGTCAGCCACTTTGGGGGACCTTTCTCAGATGGTCCAGGTTGCTCTGTTGATTGAGTTGGGACTGAATCAAGATTGAGTCTCCCAATTCTATCAATCACATCACTTAAAGCATCATTCGCTGTTGGAGTTTCATGCCGGGGAGAGTGTTCTTTAGAAGAAGATTCCACATGTTGATCTAGTATAGGAATTCTTGGATGATTCAAGAAAAATTACATCTCTAGATACAACAAACTTTTTATTGACTTCATCATAGAGACGGTATGCTTTGGAGGTGTTTGAATACCCCAAGAAGATATATTTACAACTTCTAGCACCAAGTTTGTTTCTATGTACCTTTGGTATCAAGGCATAACAGGTGGAACCAAAGACCCTGAGATGCTTTACCGAAGGAACATGTCCATACCACATTTCATATGGAGTCTTGTTTCTAATAGCATTAGATGGACATCTATTCTTTATATATGCAACACATAGAACAACATCAACCCAAAACATTATCTTTACATTTTTGAAGAAGAGCACGAATCGTACCATATTTAAGATTGTCCTATTCATTATTTCAGCTACACCATTCTGTTGGGGATTATAAGGTACAGTTGTTTGATGTTTGATCCCATGTTGGCGAAGATAGTTTTCAAATTCATTTGATGTGTATTATTTTCCATTATCAGTGCTAATAGACCCAATATGAGATTTTACATCATTTTCAATCCATTTATGAAAGTTCTTGAATGTTTGAAAAGCATCAGATTTGTTCTTCAATAAATAAACCCAACACATTCTGGTGTAGTCATCAATAAATGTCATCATATATTTATTTCCATTTGCAGAAGGAACAGGCGTTGGACCACATAAATCTGAATGAATGAGTTCAATTTTTCTATGTGCTCTTGAATGTGAATCATGAAAAGATTATTTGCTATGCTTTCCTAGAATGCAAGCATCACATTGCTTAAGTTTCCTAGGAATTGTAGGCAAACCAGCAACACCATTTTTCTTCAACAAGCGGAGGCTGTCATAGTTCAAATGTCCAAATCTAGCATGCCATAATAAACTTGATGGAAGAGTACCTTCTTCATGATGAGAATTGTATGAGAAATGTTGTGCACGAGCAGAGGTTCCTTGCAGCTTGAGAAGCCTTTCTTCTTCTATTCCCCTCATGACAAGTGAGTGGTCAAATGCTTTTCTCACCTCAAGCTTGCCATCAAACATATGAATGGAGTGACCTTGCTAGCGGATGTGAACCAAGGACAACAAGTTTCTCTTCAGCTGTGGGAGATATAGAACATGGTGCAGAAGAAAGTCTGGAAGACCAGGCAATTTAAGCCTGATTGTGCCAAGTCCTGATGGCTTGATTTTTGATTGGTCTGCAAAGTATACTGCTCCATCAACATTGTCAGTAAATTCTTCAAAAAAATATTTTCTATGAGTCATGTGGCAAGTTGCTCCTGAGTCAAGCAACCAATCATTTTTCCAAGAAGCAAGTGAAGCATTAAATAAATCTTCATTTACTCCAATATTACATTGTGCCACAACATAGTGAGTGGATTCAGGTGCTTTACCTTTGTCTGTATCATCAGTTTTACCTTTCTGTTGGTTTCTTTGTTGCTCAATTTTGTCCATGGTAACTTACATGTAGAGGCACCATGTGATCCATTTCTTTTGCAACGTATGCAATGCAAATGTACCTTTTCTTCATGAGAGTGTCTGCCCCTCCCGCCTCTGAAATATCTTCCTCTTCCTCTTCGACCACCTCTCCCTCTGGAAGAATCTTTAGTAGGATTCTTTTCTTTATGAGCAAGGCACACAGCCTCTTCAGAAGATTCAGGGGTTGTCTTCTTTCCAAAAGCTTTCTCTCTTTCAGCAAACTTTTTCACAAGAGAGTCAAAGATGATATCTTTGAGATTACCATTTGCTTGCAATGACTCAAGATAATTGGATTAAGTAGGATAAAGTGCCTTGATAAAAGCGATAAGAGGAATGTCCAATTCAACCTTAGTGGATTTGATATCATGCATTATGGACTTTACTTCAGATGCAAGAGCAAGAGGATCATTATTTTGCAGTTCAAGAGTGAAGAGTTTAATCAGGAGTTGAACAACTTCAAGTGCAGAATGTAAGTCATAGAGTTCTTTCAACTTTTGTAAGGCTTCAAAGGCAGTTGAAAATGGTGAAATATGGCAACTCACCTCTTCATTTACAGATGCTGCAATTAATGCATAAGCCTTGTTGTTCTTGTTTTCCCAAATGACGTGCTCTTTGTCTAATGTAGGTTGTTCTGGCTTTGTGTCTCTGTCTCCAACACACACTCCTTTCCACAACTCATTGAAAATTAGTGTGTGTTTTATCATCTGGGACCACTCAGGATAGTTCTCTTTGCTAGTGAGAACTATTCCCACAATAGATATGATTGAATGCATACTGTAAAAAAATAATTTTGCTGATATACAGTAAAATTGTACTTCTGGTGGTAATTTTTTAAAAATTACAATTCAAAAGGGCATTCTCTCCATATAGGGCTTTGTACTATCTTTGTCTTTAATGAAAATATAAAACATTTTCCAAAGAAATATTTAGATCAGCTATGCACTCTCAAAAAATTTCAAATCTCTTCCTCATCAATTTTTTTCGCAGCGTTCTTGAATTGTTTTACATGGAAAAGGCAACAGAGCTATCGGAATTTGGTCTTCACCAATCTAATCTCAACGCATGTCTCAAATACTTATGAAATACCATGTAGTCAGCGTACCAAAAAAGGGCTCAATACAATGTCATGAACAGCGTACAAAAACGGCTCAATATAATGCCAAAAAACTTCAATCGTATACCATGCAGCAGGAATGTCAGCGTACCAAAAATGGTTCAACGCATGGCTCAACTCACATGCCATGAACGGCGTTCAACGTTACTAGCGTTCAACGTTACCAACGTTCAACGTTACCAACGTTAATACAACTGTGTTAATACACTACCAAACAGCCTTAATACAACTGCTTTAAAAACAACATTAATACAATGGTAAAATAGTGTTCAACGTATGGCATTAACTTCAACGTTTACCCTTCATAAACCAGTGAACACCACGCTTGTATAATAGCGTATGGCCAAAAAACTTCAACGCATAGCCAAAAACTTCAACAGATTGCCAAAGAAACTTCAACGCATAGCCATACCAGCGTAAATACCATGATTGCAAGTCGTCCAGCTGATCTCTAAATCTTCAGAATTTTTTTTCGGGATACCTCGTGCATATATAGGTTTTGATTCACGCACCAGCAACGTTTCACTGCTCCTTCACATAGCTACTCGGACCATTCAACGCTGCATCACGACCTCAAGGGCATTCAACTCAGCGATTCAGAATATTTTCAGGTCTGAGGCCGTCAGGTTAGAGAATTCAGAGTTAATTATGGCAGACAGAGCGCACAGGGGAAATGGACAGAGACCAGTAGGCAGAAGGGAGTTACACCTATTTTGGGAGCTGGCTCTGATACCATTCTAGGCCAGGCAGTAACTCCTCAAAGCAAAAATGATTCATATGTTTATTCCTTCAGGTTGGTCTTCATTATATACATCAGACTGTTCACTTCATCTCCTGATGACTGTTCACATTACTTATTTATTTATTTACATTATGTTCACCCAATCCTGATGATTAGGTGTCAACATTATTTAATGTTATCAACAATTGGATAAATCATGAATGTATCAATTTCAAATAAATATAATTAAATATGTCTTAACAAATAAAAATATAAAAATATATGAACACACACACACACACATATCAATTGAATAATGGAACATCATTTTATAGACAACCTTTTTTATATAATAATTTAAAATAAACTCAATTTTGACAACACAGTTTATAAAACATCACTCCACATTCATTGATTGTTCTTTGGTTTTCTGCCCTTAAGAACATCCTTAGGGAGACCTTGTTCTTCCCTTTTCTTTCATGCAAGTATGTGTTTTAAGAAGGGATAATTAATCAATAACTCATCCCCAATGCTAAGGTCCATAATATCCTCAACCATTATCAATATCTCAACCTCTCTTTCCATATCTCCATTTTTATCATTTATAACTTTAATAAATTGACAATTTGGTCTTACAGTAGGGTCCCTTCCCTTACTACTATTTATACATATTGCAATATTTTTGTGTGTGTATGTGTGTCCATCTATAAACATAATATGACCTCTATTCATTTCTTTTCCACTTTCCAATCGGAGACTATGTGTATACATATTCAATTTAGACCATATGCTGACATGGACATTTTGCACAAGAAAGAGGCCTAGATTCTCTCCATGAACATTGGAGGTTCATATCACATAGTTGTATCCCCAAAACTGAAACACCCCATACACTCTAGGTAGTTGATCATTGGGCCAAGCGCAATATAGTCGACAATCAAATGTCTCTTTGTAAACTGATCGCAATCTCAAAGAAAATTCATCATCTCCATCACATTCATTCTCATAGGGTATGTAGTCCACCTTCCCCTTTCACTTAAGAAAATTATGCATATTTAAATTGGTTCTTGTTCTGTTACTTGTTTTCATTAATTTATCATCTTTCCAGGTTGGTATATGTGTAAATATTTTTGTTAGATGTATCATCAGATAAATGATCACCATACTCTAGGTTGGAAATCGATTCTCCAGGAAACTTTAAACCAACTTTATCCTGCAAGTAATCATTAAGAAAAAAACAATTATTTAAATAATATAAAACAATGTTCAAAAGAATAATAGTTATTATTTAAATAAAAAATGGAAAATTCCTTACTACAATTCCTATTGGATTCAAATCGATTGTAGGAGGCATACTACCCACTGGAAGCTCATCATTTATGTAATGTCGTTGTACAATCATTCGTTTGAGTTGTTTCTTTCCACGACATATGGAACATCCACAAACAATACTTTTCTCAAAGTATTCATCCCATGTACTATAGTCCTGACCAACCGCTTGTTCAATGCAATAATTTGTTGTATCTTCAAGATCCATTTCTGTATCCTCTTACACCCACTGTCTGCTGTGTGATTTAATAGTTTTAGGTCCACTTCCTCGTAAATATATTTATCTTTTGCTAGTTGAAGGCTCAGGCTCTAAATTTGCTCCAATTTCCATCTAAAATAATCAACAACGTGCATTAATTTCTGTCAAAATTAGATAATACACTATAAATTTTAATAGTATCATGAAAAAATATGGATGTATCACAAAATTCCATTATATCAAATTTTCCTAAGTTAATTGAAAATTTGAGTACCTAATGTCCTACGTTATCCATTGTGTCCTCATTTGATATGACACAATCTGTTGCCATGACCTCATATGGCTCCTGTAATACACAACATAGGTAATATTGTTTAGTAAAACAATTATATCATTTCAATGAATATGTTATCCAACACAAAACTTCACTTTAGTCATATATTTGACATATTTATATCATGTTAATTTGGAGTTGAAAAAAAAAATAGGATCCTAGGTATATACATTGAGCAAAAATTTCGACAAGAACAGTATCCAACATCCCTATCCCATATGGCCATCCTAATTTTCAAACATTTCCCTTGATCAAAGAATCAAATTTAATCACCATTCCTGTGCATTTTCAACTAATAAGTTTGATATGAAAGGCCTCATGGAAAGGCCTATATCCAAGTCTGTTGATGTAGCAATTCATCATATCTGCTAATGTTCAAGTTGGAACAAATATGCACTCTTGGGCCAAACCAATTACACCCTTGGTAATGAAATTTGAAATGGGACATGATTGCACATTACCTAACCTTAAGATATAATGTTACATCATGTTTGACAAATATCCTACATAACTATGTTTCCCACTTATACACAACTTTCACATAAGCCAAGTCAAAGCAAAAATTAGAATGTTGTAACAATGCAATAGTGTTTAAAATCACTAAATAAACAACCTACAATTTGAATCAATCGGATTAGCCAATAAATGAAGCATGGGTGTGCATATTAGTGAAGAAAGTCAATTTTGGCTCGATTCACAAAAATTCACACCCAACCCTCATTTCAAGGCCAAATTGAATTATTCAAATCGAAGAGTATTTTTTTACTCATAAATAACATTAATAAAAATAAATATTTTTAATTTTTCACATATATATTTTTGTTGTTCAAGAATACTCCAAATGGCATGGATCTCATAGGGTAAAAGGCATGGTTTGTGTGCCTCAAATGAATGCACATCAAGACCTAAAAGTAATGGCATTGATAAAATGATCATTCCATCCTATGGGTCTATGAAATTGTACTTTGGTCTTGTGGTGTAACAGTGCCCTAACAGACCTCATTCTTGTGGTGTAATAACACCCTAATGGGCCTCAGTCTTGTGGTTTAACAACATTGTAATGGGCCTCGGTCTCAAGGTGTTACATCGCCCTAATGGGCCTCATTTCTTGGGTATGACATTAGCCTCTTTGGGCCTTCTTATCTGTGATATGAGAAAAGATTATGATAGAGATATGAAGGAGATATGGTGAGCCCTATGATAGATATATCATGACATACATATGACAGAGATATCATGACAGATCTATGATTGTTCCACTGCATTCTTAATGCTAATTTTCTCTGTACATAATTGCTTACGATGATATGGGGTTAATGCAATGTGAAAATGTTGAAAATGTGTTAAAATGCAATTATCTGCGTCAAAGGCTTCTATCCCTAAGAAAAATAACATTGTTACTACTCTATTAATGTAAAAGTGTTAAAATAATAAACTAAACAATCTATAATTTGAATCAATCAAATTGGCCAAGAAATGAAGGTTGGGTGTGCATTTTAGTAAAGCAAGGCAATTTTGGCCAGCTTCACAAAAATGCACCCCTAGCCTTCATTTCAAGGCCAAATTTAATGATTCAACTTGGAGAGTATTTTTTTACTCATAGGTAACATTAATAAAATTAAATATCTTTTAATTTTTCACATATATATTTCTTTTATTCAAGAATACTCCAAATTACATGGATTTCATAGGGTAAAAGGCAAGGTTTGTGTGCCTCAAGATTGAATAATACATTATAAATTTTCAAATATTGTGAAAAAATATGGACATATCACAAAATTAAATTATATCATTTTTTGCTAACTTAAGTGCAAATTTGAGTACCTGATGTCTCGCATCATCCATTTTGTCCTCTTTTGATATGACATGATTTGTTGTCATGGCCTCATCTAGCTCCAACATAGTCAATAATTTTTAGTGCACCAATTATATCAATTCAATGAATATGTTATCCAACACAAAACTTCACTTTAGTCATATATTTGACATATTGATATCATGTTAATTTGGAGTTGAAAAACAAAAATAATTTTATGACCCTAGGTATATACATCGAGCCAAAATTTCGACAAGAAAAGTATCCAACATCCCTATCCCACATGGCCACCCTAATTTTCAAACATTTCCCTTGATCATAGAATCACATTTAATCACCATTCTTGTGCATTTTCAACCAATAAGTTTTATCTGAAAGGCCTCATGGAAAAAAAAATTGACTTTCTCTCCTCTATGTTGTAGTATTAGTGAAATCACAAATACATTCCTCCTTTGGTCGAGGTTGATTTATCTTCTTACCTGTATTGTATCTGCAGATTTCATTGTCATATCTTCTATGAGCCACTTTCCTCTTTGCGATTTAGTAGTTCTACGTTTTCCATGTTGTTTATCTATGACCTCCTCTAGATCCTATAATACACGACAATGACAATAATTTTAGTACACCAATCAAATCTAATTATCAACAATGAAAACAATAAGTGTAGGGGTAGAATTATTGGTAGACTATATTTTGAATAGAGTATAATTTGTCCTTACAACATAAATATTAATTGAGATTAGCATTTTTTCCCCATGTAACACACTTTACCACTAGTGTGTATATCAATTTTGTTTCGTTCCTCATTTATAACTTAGTTTATGGAATCATTTTAGAGCTAATTAAATTAATCTATAATGAATGTAGTAGATTATTGAAATTATGGTTATTCTACTAAATGTATTATATTAATTTTTTATTTTATTTGAGAATAATATTATATTATTGTAACATTTCTATGTCCAATTTTTTATGGAAACAAACAATTAAAGGGCACTAGACTAAGTGTCATTTTCGCTGACTTTGACACCCCAACATGATCACATTATTTTACCTAATTCAACGCTAAATTCAGTGATTGAAGAATCAAAATATTCAACCATAGGTGAGTCAAAATTTAAAATTCTCGTAGGCCAAAACTTCAATATTAGTTACCCACTAACTATTGAACTAAAAAAAAGAAAACTCTTTCTTTCCCCTTTGAGAAATTTTTTCATTGTTGATAGGCGCAGAACCATGAAAGAAAAAAATAGGCTCCTCTACTCCCGCTTGGGTCTCGATCTGGGAGCTTCGAAGTCCACTTGTTTTGTTGCAGATGGACAATTTCAATATTACATTTTTTGCGAATTCGTGGCAGCAGTTTAAATACTATGAAACAAATTGATGGATATTGATGATATTTAGTGGATTTTAAAGGATCTTAAGGATTCAAACGGAGCTACAAAGTAAACTTAAGGATTCAAAAGAAGCTTACGCGAGATTTTTATTTTTCTCCCTTTTTGGTCCATAAATTGGAGCTGTAGAGTAAGGCATTGTCAGTTCCATGAATAGAGGATGGATTTAGGGTTAAATTGCAGGATATTTATTCATGTATTGGTGCATAATGGTTTGATTATCATAAAGATTTTCTTAGGAAGATTGTGTGTATGTGATGGCCAAATTGCTTACCTCGGCTCAAATTGTTTCCCTTCACGCGCATTATTTTCTTTCCTTGCACGCTATTTCCCTTGGCTCGCCTCCACTGACAATATTTTCTATCATAACCTCAGAATTTCGAGCTAAGGGAAAGGAGTAGACAATGGACATAATAAGGTAAGTCATTGTGAATTTATAGAGATGTGATTGTTCAAATTTATTTATTTATTTATTTTATTATTATTATTTTTTTTTCTTTCAAAATTTATAAATAAAACTTTATTTTATATATCTAGCCACATGAGACTAACAAGGAGGAAGAGGTCCTGGCTTCGATATTGGGGATAGAGACAGTTAACAAACTTGATGGCGTGGACTTGCAAACACTTGCTAGATACATGAAAAAAATCAACTAAAAACACTAAAACATTGCAAGCATACCAACCGGATCAAAGGGAATTCCAAGGCCCCAAACAAAGCCATCCTTGTGGGGAAAAATTATCCTCACACAAACACCCATACAAAATTTATTCCCCAACCACTCCTCGAGCGAGAAAATTATCAAGGAGGAAATCAATAAGCATAACCACTAAGAATCTGGAATAGGGAACAGATACTTCCAATTCCCAATCCACTCCTGGGACACAAATCTCTTCTTCCACACCACGTTATGAATCTTGCATTGGTAACCATGATACAAGGATAGAATACAATGTGGTTTCAGGTGAAATTCATAGATCAGATGTTGGGAAAAAAATTTTGAGTAGGTTGAAGGATTCATGCCTTAAACGGTTCAAATATCGTCTCCATTTCCCATTCTCAAAGATATCATTGCACCTACCGAAAGCAGTAATTCACGACATGTAGACTGAATTTGGTGTAGGTTGGTCCGTAGAAAAGGTTAAACTACAAATGTCTCAAAACCACAAGAGATTTAGGTGCAATCAAACAAATAAGATAAAAAAAACTCCCACTTGAGCAAAGGCTCAAAATAAGGCCATTTGATTTAAGTATAAAAGTATGCAAAGAACTTTTAAAAACGTATGAGGAGTTGGATGAATAGAGGAAATTCAGTGAGGAGAGTATCCAGGTATTTGAATTTTCTCATAAGGTTATATCAAATTTCTTAAACGATTTTTATATTTTGTATGTGGATAGTTAAATTCAATTAGTATATGTTTCAGGACAATGCCCCAAAGGCTAGGCTTGCAAATCAAAGGGCCACGCATCACAGTGCCCAGAAAGATCAACATGCCTTGAATTGTACCTGTGTAAGTATATTTAATATGTGAAATGATATATTGATATATATATATATATATATATATATATATATATATATATATATATATATATATATAGATATTCCTAGAAAAAATTAAATGATTGTGTATTAATTAGTTTAACTAGTCCATGTGCCATGTTTTGGCAAGAGGACAAATATGGACGTAATCCAACAAACTTCGAAAAGGACATGTTACAAAGAAAAAAGTGGACCGACTTTGTTATCTAGATGGAGAATGGGGTATTAATAGTTCACTTTAAATAAGTTAGTTGGATATTTTTATGTTTATATGTCAATTTTCATTTCTTGCAACATAGAGTAGAGGCAACATACCTTTTTTTTTTCGATATTTATCCAATAAAAAATGTTGTGCATTCTAATTGTAAAATTTTTTGAATATGGTTGGAACATGATAGGATAAATGGCATCCTCCTAGGGTAATATATCAGTGGAATGTTTCCCACCATATTGATGGAATGTTGCTTTTTATCACACAATCTAGCAGAGCCCTAAGGAAGGGAAAACCTAAGGGACAACTAATAGACTAAGTGAAAATAATGGCACAATGACTCATTCACTTTAGTAAATGGCCCCTGCTCTTTATGGACTTTCACCAATGGATGCAGTCCTGGGACCATGCTACCAAAATCAAGGTTTTCCAAGTAGTGCCCTTCCTGAAGCTATAAGCCATTAGGGGAGATCCCACGGGACTAGGATTGAGGATTAATCCCCCATTTAAGGTGAGGGAATAAGACTACAGTCAAAACCCTTCCTTCTTCCAAGTCACCCAACAATCCATGCCCAAAGTGCCCAAGGAGAAACAAGCATAAGCACTTGATTGCACAATGAAAAACATACCTTTAGGATTGGATTTCCCACCTTCAAACACATGCTCTCGACAGATGGGTGAGGAGACATACAATTGGCTCAGAGAGAAGAGATCAAATGGCACAATACATTGGCTATAATGGTGGTTGTCCGGGGTTATTGGCCTCCAGTTTAAGATAGATTTGGGAGAAAAATTCTCGTATGGGGTTACCCACTTTTGGTGGGTAACATTTCCCTTCATACCTTTTGTTGTCATCATAGAGACAATTTATGGCTGAAAGGGAACCAATGCCTAGGACATCCACATAACTATTTCAAAACTTTTAAAAGATTTTCAAAAAATTATTAAAATGCGTCTAGATGTGATATATTCCCTTGTGTAACAAAACTTAATCTTGGAGATGAACCTTTATGCCCAAATTTGCCTTATATTAGCAAGACTTTAATTATTTTGCTGGAAAGTATAATTGATAAGAGGCTAGGGTTTATAACTGGGGCCCTTTAATAAAATCCAAATTTAAAACTCTAAGATGAAAGTTTGAATGATTTAGATTAAGAATGAAAATGTAGAAGCAACGGAGAGCCTATTAAGGTGTCTTTGAATAGAACTTACAGGTATTCGTTGTAACTATTAAAGATACATAAAATGAACCTATAACTTACTCAAATAGATATGCTACAATCATACATGTGCTTCAAAGAAGTAAAATGAATATAGAAAACGCATAAGAGAAACAACACATACTACAATGTACCAATACATACTATAATCAACCCGGTGACTTTTATTATTATATCCAAGGAAGCCAAAATGATTACACAAGTACTTAAAATGTCAAAGCTATGAATCCCTTTCGAGTGGTTCTCATGCCTTTTAAATATTACATCAAAATCAATTACAAAGGTAACTATCAAAACATCTATAACTACTTAACTATTCATTACTAAAATTTCTTTTACAACATTACAAAATGAAATTTTCTCATTTTTCAGAAGTGCGATGACTAGTGAAACATTGAATTTGAGGATTGGTGTCTGCTTCTTCCATTTGAAATTCTCCTTCAATAACAATAATCAACCTTTCACACTTCTTCCAAAGTTCTTCATCAGGGAGCCTACGCTGGATCATTTTCTAGAATGCAACTTTCAAATCTGAAATCTTTGTATAATTAGGTTTTGCAAAAAAAAGTGTGTTCATCAGCCAAAGAATTTGGAAGTCCCTATGCAAATAATTATAGTACTTTCCTTAAGGATTGCAGTCTTTTCATGTGTTGTATTTTCTCTGCTTTTAACAGCCACTAGTTCCTTTTCACATAGTTCCCAAGAAAGCATATTTCTTTGTTGGTCCCAAAAACTAGGTAGGCCATATCTAGTCCTCTGGTCAAATTTGGAATCAAAAAAAGATACTAGCTCGTGAACCTCCCTTAATATGTTCTCAGCCTAGATGAGAAGTAGGTTTTCTCATTAATTTTACTGATTTCCATAATTTCTCCAACTCTATCTCTGATATCTAATGGCCTTAGTTTAGTCGAAGATTTCCCATTTAAATATTTGATCATCTTTTTAGCCTTCATTGCTTCTTTATGTACAGTTTCCTTGCATGCATCAATGCTTGATTGACACCCATTCATCATAATCTTCTATTGAGAAATTATATGAATAGACTCCCATTTAGAACGAACCTCCTGAATGATATCATCCCAAACAATTTGTCTAGCTTCAATTAGAGAGATATTTCCCTTCAATTTGGTTTTTAACTCCTTGATCTCATCTTGTGTTGCCTTTTTATTGGTGGTTAACTGATCATTTTTTTCTTTTGTTTTATTTAGCTAGCTCTCTTTGGTATCAAGTTATTCCTTTACCTTAGTTAGGTTGTCCTGAATTTTCTTTAGTTCAACCTCTCAGATTTTGAGTTATGCCATAACTTTTGTAAGCTTCTCTGAGGGGTCATTTGACTTGCTTGGGACCATAATTGTGAAAACATGGCTTTCGATTTATTGTTGTAATCCCTGCACTTGCTTCTGCAAAATGACATTTTCTTTGTTTCCGTCCACTAACACTCCCATCAACACTTCCTTCTCTTCTCAACCTGACCTAGTTCAGTTGTTTGAGTATGCTTAGTCCCAGGCATTTTCAACTTCTTCCTTAATGACTACATCTTAGGTTCTATGTTTTGCAACAGGGTTTTAATAACTTCCCTGTCTTCTAGATCTATTCCCAATTTAACAACTAGCTTCTTATAGTCCTCATTTTGAATATGTAGTGCTCTAGAATTTTCCTTTTCTTGCTTAAGTTGATTTGAAACTTTCTCAAAAAACTATTTTTCTTTACTTATTGTCAAAGATCTCTTTATTATGTCACTATAGAGCATTCCCCTTCTTGTTTATGAAAATTAATCTTGTCAGGAAGTGGAATGTCAGCTACATTTATAGATAGTTCTAATGCTTTAAAACCAGGTCCTAAAGGAAGAGACTAAATAGCTAGATGCATGAGGGATAATTTTAATTGATTCCTTTCTAAATCCATAGCAAAGAGTAGTACTGTTTGATAAGTTAGAGTTTCTTGTGTTGCTAGCTAAGTTTCCATGTTTCTTCTCACCTTATGACTTCTTTCTTCAATATGCTGATAATTCCTCTGTAACAATTCTATGGTGGAGGGATTTTCTTCAATTGAAAATACTACCAAATCAGTGAAAACATGGGAGGAGGTAGAACACTCTTAGTTTCCCAATTGCATTTGAAAACCTGGTTGATTTGAGGGTCCCTCTATTAATTTAACTTGTACCTCTGCTTCTTCTTCTCTTTGAACCTTTGCTCTCTTTTTCAATTGTGAGTCTTATATCTCAACATCAATTTTATTAGGTATATTTATATTCAAGCTCTTCTCCCTCACTACAGGGGTTTGAGCATCTATTCTTTGTTGCATTTTGTTGCCTGGCCATGTTTCTTGATTTTCCATTTTCTCAAGTTCTAGCTTGCTTTCATGAATATAAGGTGCAAAAATTATTTCCCCTCTTTTATTTGAAATTATATGATGAGGGTCATATTTCCACTTCTCTCCTTGATCAAATCCAAACTCCTTCATCATTTCTTCAACTTGCAGGAGGGCTTGTTTATTATTCACAATGAATGGCCCAACAATTCTTTCTAAGTTAAAAATATACCCTTTGTGTGCAGGAACAAAATGAACTTGGTCAACATTTAGACTCTGCCTTATAAATTCAAGAGAAAATATCCTCATAGGAAAAAATATTGGCAAACGATATGGTGGTACTTCAACCCCATACAGTCTTATCTTAGTGTAATCTTAAAAAATATACTAGTCCCCCACTCTATTGTCCTTGGTGAGCTGCAACAACTCTTTTTCTAGGCAAAATCCTTGGAGGCTGCTAATTGTCCAAAACAGTATATATAGTGGCCATTAATGATGACAAGTAATAAGAAAAGCCCTCATTATTTTCCTTCTTCCTAATGACACTAGTCCATTTAATCACATATTTCATTTGATTCTTTGAATCCCACATATTCAGACCCAGATGGCCAAACTTATCAGCATGTACATATAAGAACATATAGACCAAGGTAGAGGGATATCTAAATATACCAAACATGTCATTTGGCTTCAAAATAAAGGTTGTTGGATAACTCACAGAAAATGAAGAAGTTTCGGAATTTGGTGGCAGAATGAGTCTAAACTGACGTGCCTTATTCTCTTTAGAAATAATTCTCTAAGTGATGTGTACATACCGATCTAAAAATCTCATGGGATTCTCAACCTCATGAAAATTAAAAGCTTCATGTATTAGCTCTAAATTGACCTCAAAAATATTCTCCCCTAAAGAAGACAACCAAATTCCTCTGTGAGACAAAGGAAGACACTAACCAAGTAAAAAATTATGGGAAATTATAGGTGTGTGGAACAATTACATGATAAAGGCTCGACTAAATGACTCCAAAAAGAATATCTAATTCATTGGAATGGTCAAGAATGTCTTGTCGAATCTCCAAAAGGTCCAAGGAGAAACGAGAATCGTATACTTCGAATTCTTTATCCATAAGGGGTGTATGAACATACGTCATAGAGATTGCAGGTTTTTTAGTTGATTTCAGGGTTTTCTTATGTTTAATATTTGAAATAAAGGACAAGGAATAATTTTTGAATCATGAGTTACCTAGTAACTGGAGACAATGAACAGTTGAATGTTGATGAGTAATTGACAATGTACACTCTAGACATTGGCCACTGTAACTTTGCAATTGGAGGACAAAGAAAATAACAGGTGGGACAATATTATATCGAAAAATATTGATGACATGTAAGGGCATTCTCTCTTTCCTAGCTCGCTTGACAGGTGCATGAGTTGTCACCAAATTTCGATGCATGGTTTTCATAAAAACCGTTAACCACTTCTAAGGGGTCCCCATAGTGGTTTATGAAAAGAATGGGAAAGCCTTTAAGAATGAATCATGGTCGTTGATTTGGAGATGGGTTGTTTAGCCATCCTTATTTCCTATGGGTCCTCATCCTGTAACATTTGATTTCTTTAACCTTTCAAAAAGCCTTTGATTCCTTGGTCTGATTCCTATGAGCAATGATCTGACCCCAAAATTGCGTGTGATTTAATTTCCAATTTATAAAAGTTTCAGACCCAAGTTTATATATTTTAAGATTGAAAGGTTAGGCTTGTATACAATTTATAAACAAAATTTTTGAAAAGGGATTGTTATATAAAAAAATTCCTACTCCCTACATCCAAAGTCTTCTATATATATATATATATATATATTGATTTTTTTGTAGGAAAAGTAAAAATTAACCTTTGACTACAACACCTTGCATTAAATAACTAAGGTCCTTAAATTCTTTACCCTTCCAACTCTTCATTCTTCTTCATTTTGGATTCCATCTGGGTAATAATGTAGACCATGGACTTATGCACGCCTTCCAATTGACTGGCTAGGTGTCTCATCTCCTTCCTTATCTCATGCATCTTGTCACATTAACACCCTCTAGGAGGAGGATATCTATCCATGGCATGATTGTATCTAGGAATTTCCAAAATCCAAGACTCGAAGTATTGCTATAATTAACACTATCACCAAATAGGAAAAATAAAACAACAAGAGGATTGGAGGGACAAAGCCTTTTTGAGTAATTGAAAAGACCAATTCTTTACCCAAGAACTGAGGCCTATTGGGGCATTGTTACACCACAAGACTGAGGTACAATTTCGCAAACCCATAGGATGGAATGATCATTATATCACTGCCAATTAATTACAAGTCCTAGTGTGCATTTATTTGAGGCACACAAACCCTGCCTTTTACCCTATGAAATCCATGAAATTTGGAGTATTCTTGAACAACATAAATATATATGTGAAAAATTAAAAATATTTAATTGTATTAATGTTACTTATGAGTAAAGAAATACTCTCCAAATTGAATCATCCGATTTGGCCTTGAAATGAAGGTTGGGCGTGCATTTTTGTGAAACAGGCCAAAATTGCCTTGCTTCACTAAAATGCATGCCTAGGCTTCATTTCTTGGCCAATCTAATTGATTCAAATTGTAGATTGTTTATTTTACACACTTTTACATTGTTATATATTTACTAACTAGTAGAGTAGTAACAATGTTATTTTTCTTAGGGATAGAAGTATCTGTTGTGGATAATGACATTTTAAAATATTTCAACATTTTCACATTACATTCACCCCATATCATCATAAGCAATTATGTATTGAGAACATTAGCAATAAAAATGCAGTAGAACAATCATAGGTTTGTCATGATATCTCTGTCATAGGGCTAAACATATCTTCTTCATATCTCTATCATAATTTTTTCACATATCATAGATAAGAAGGCTTAAAGAGGCCATTGTCATACCTAAGAACTGAGGCCCACTAGGGAACTGTTACACCACAAGACCCAAGCCCATTAGGGCATTTTTACACCACAATATTGAGGTACAATTTCACATGCGCATAGGATGGAATGATCATTATATCACTTCCAACTAATTACAGGTCTTGGTGTGAATTATTTGAGGCACACAAACCCTACCTTTTACCCTATGAAATCCATGCAATTTGGAGTATTCTTGAACAACAAAAATATATATGTGAAAAATAAAAAATGATTAATTGTATTAATGTTACTTATGAGTAAAGAAATAATCTCCAAATTGAATCATTCAATTTGGCCTTGAAATGAAGTTTGGGAATGCATTTTTGTGAAGCAGGCAAAAATTGCCTTGCTTCACTAAATACACACCTAGGATTCATTTCATCACCAATCTAATTGATTTAAATTGTAGATCTTTTATTTTACTATTTTACACACTTTTACATTGTTATATATTTACTAACCAATAGAGTACTATTAATGTTAATTTTCTTAGGGATATAAGTCTTTACTGTAGATAATTGCATTTTAAAACATTTTGAAAATTTTCACATTACATTCACCCATATCTTCATCAGAAATTATGTAGAGAGAACATTAGCAATAAGAATGCAACGGAATAGTCATAGGTCTATCATGATATACTTGTCATAGATCTCAACATATCCCCTTCATATCTCTGTCATAATGTTTTCTCATATCATAGATACGAAGGCCCAAAGAGGCCAATGCCAGACCCAAGAATTGAGGCCCATTAGGGCGTTGTTACACCACAAAAGCAAGGCCCATTAGGGCGCTATTTTTTTATTTGTTGGAAAATATTCATATTATATTAACATGGAAATATACATAGAACACATGCAAAAAATCTTGGGGTGCCTTCGCCCATCACCCATTTAGGTTCTATGCCCTTGGAGAGAGAAACCAAAAAACCTTTCCAAAATTTGGAAATCAAGTCTTGTGCAATACATCGTCAAAAAAATGTTTAATCTAAACATTACAAAATTCAAAATCCTCGTTCTGTGGTGGGATCGAGCCACTGAGAGATAGAAATTGAAGAGAAGACAAAACATAAAAAAATTCATTGCAATGTTACACCACAACACAAAAATGATCCAGAACCTTCATCCTTACTGAGGTTGTCTTCTTGGTCCTCGTACAACAAGTGCGGGGGTAAACAATGAACCTAGTTGCCTTAGAGATCTTCGAACATACTTGGAGGGGTTAGCCACATCGCCCCTCCCCACAACGGTGATTTCCAAAAGAGAAACCTGACCACCATTATTGGTCCAGGTCTGGGTCCCATGCCTAATCCTGACCATTTCTCTTTTCACTCTAGTGTACCTTCTCCTTCCTTTGGTAAGCAGTGGAAAATATTTAGTCTTATTGCCTTCTTCAGGATACTCTAAGGGTTACTGGGGTGGGGTGGATCATACCTTTTCAACCAGCCATCCCATTTCATTAAAGTGATTCAAGTTCCTTTTACCCACCAGAATAAGGATTCTTCCTAATTTCAAGTAACAGTTAGGGGTAAGGCCCCACTATCCTATCATTAAGCAAGGGGGAATAATCTCGTCCTACTACAACTCCCAGAGTGGGAGTTGTCCCAACACAATTCCACCATATGGACTTGCAAAGCTAGCCTTCAAGGGTTTTCGAGCCATACTCACTGATGAGACTATAACATCACATTGGAATCATCTCTGTCAGCGAAGGGAGCCCTCCCTAGTCCTGGCCACTCATCACAACTTAAACACCTTCCATGAACGAAATCTCATTTTCTGTATCTACGACTTCCAACTCTTCTGACGCAATATCTTGTCCTATAACCACGTCACCTTACTATGGCCACTCCCTGAGGCCCCTTCTCTCATAATTTCCTCCATCACTTTCAATTCTCCTTCAACTCCCTCTGTGATATCCCTCATACTCCTTTGGTTTGGCACCACTCTTGTGCTCCTTCTCTTGGTTCCAACTTAAACTACCCTCATCTCCTCTAATACTTTATTAATAGAAGAATTCCTTTCACCAATTATTTCCTTTCTCAACCATCCCTTGGGTGGTATTTTATAGCGCTTCACACTTCCCTATCCTTCATCATGGCTGCTTGTGACCTTAACTCCGCCATTATATTTTTCTAATCTAAATCACTCTAAGTCTGCACAAACCTAATTTACAATCTTCCTTCGGATCAACTCAATATGATGGTTCACATGTGCTACCTCTCTCGCCCCAACCAGTGTCAGCTTATTTTATCTTTTTACCTTGGTATTAGCCCTATTAGTGTTCATCACCTCAGAATTTTAAGATTTCATTTGACAAATGGCATGTTATCTTTTGCAACAAAAATTTGATTCAGAAATCCACCTAGTTGCTTTCTTTCGCTACAATGAAGATTATGATGCATTGAATGAATACTTTGATTCAAATCCCATCATGTGGCCTTGACCTTCACGTGAGTTTCTGACCCTTACCATAGTCAGCAACATTGTGAATCTTGTCGAAGACCTCTAGGACTGCTCAAAACAGAAATCTACCAAAGCCTCTAATGTAAAGTCACCGGTTAGTATATTTAGAAGGTGAGGTAATCCTTAGCTTCCACACAAAATCAAATGAAATATAATTGGATTTATAACAACATATGATCACACAGACCCTATCAAATAGGTTGTCTCCCATGTAATCATTATACATGTAATAAAAGGACTTGTGTATTAAATACTGCCATGGTTGAATTTGGTTCCTATGAACCATTATGGTGTCTTTAACCTATGTATATTTGCTATTTATTATGATTTTCAATAGGATAGTCATCTAATTCACAAGGCATACCATTCTAACCTGGGAATGCATTATACTCCTATTCATCACATTTATAAGCACCATCTCAATTCAGAAATACAAACACAGGCTCATTATAGTTATCAACACCATTTCAATCTAGAATACAAACGCATGTTCAATAACACTGCAAGTAAATAGAAATACTTATCTTGGAATGTGTTGGGACACTGACTATGGGACAAGGACTCTCCACCCAACCTTAGACAGTTGCATCCATGCTCACTTGCAATTCTCACCCCCAAGCTAGATTCCAGAGACTAAGGGGCTTGCTTCAGGGATAAAAGGTCAACTGCCAACTAAAATAGGGACTCTAGAGGACCTCCCTCCTCCACCCATGAGCCACTCAACAATCAATAGAACACAAGGATTCTAGAGGCTAACTGCTTCCACCCCATAGATACCATTGGAATCTAGAGAGTGACCTCTCCACCCTTAAACAACACATAGTGGTTCCACCCACTTAGGGGAATCCATAACCCACTATAAATTAACAACAAGAAGGCTTATCTGGCTCTCCCTCGAGGAATCCAAGGACACAATCCCCCACCCACACCATTGGGGGAATCCACAGAAAACCATCTCCACCCTCTTGCTTTACTGGGGCTTCAGAGGCATTGTTCCTCACCAAGGAGAAACCACCTGTCCACCAATCTTGCCAACTGAAATCAGTGATTGTCTTTCTTTCTTCTTCTCTTCTCTTCTTATCGGATGTTGAATCCTATATGGCTAAGCGAGTGAGTGAAAATTTTTCTTTGCATAAAAAAAGTGGAAGTCTTGAATGAAATTGAACACTTATTTTCTTCTGCTATTTACTTTTTTGCATAGGGGTTGACTTCCATGTCCTTGTTGCCTTGCATTCTCTTACCAGACAACATAGTCCTCGTCATTCTTGCCTTGTGAGTGTCTCTCAAGGCAACATGTCTTGCACACTTCATTGCAGCCTAGTTAAATTCATAGCCATTCCATTAAGGCTCACCAACTAGCCCTTTAATGGTTGTCCCAAAAATAGTTCAGATTTATGTACAAGAAACCCATAGATATCCCAAGCAAGCAACCTCCTCTCAGCTCTGGAATCTGTGTCCTTGACCCAGTCCCCCCTTTTTTAATTTTATTTTGTAAAATATTTACAATTCATTTTACGAGAGAACTATGGTTGGGGCTATCACAAAATTCAGGAGAAAATATCCTCATAGGAAAAAAGGTTGGCCTTGAAATGAAGGTTGGGCGTGCATTTTTGTGAAGCGGGCAAAAATTGCCTTGCTTCACTAAAATGAAAGCCCAGACTTCATTTATTGGCCAATATGATTTATTCAAATTGTAGATTGTTTATTTAATGATTTTACACACTTTTGCATTTTTATATCTTTAGTTTGAACTTAAATATTTATACTTCAAATTTCATACAACATTCTAAGTTTTGCTTCGATTTTACTTATGTGAAAGTTATGTATAAGTGGGAAACATAGTTATGTAGGATATTTGTCAAACATGATGCAAGTTTATATCCTAAGTTTAGGAATTGTCCAATCATGTCCCATTTCAAATTTCATTATCAAGAGTGTAATTGGTTTGGCCTGGGAGTTCATATTTGATCTCACTGTGATCATTGGAAGATATGATCAATTGTTATTCCGCCAAACTTGGATTTCAATGTATAACATTTTCTTTATGAAAATGGCTACGCTGTGTTGCATAAAATGGTTTTATATTAAGGTTGGAATGATCATTATCGCACAATCAATTAAGTACAAGTCTTGGTGTGCATTTATTTGAGGCACACAAACCTTGACTTTAAGCTACGAAATTGATCTAATTTGGTATATTCATGCACAACAAAAATTTATCTCTGCAAAAATAATGTTATTAATGAGTAAAAAAAGTAATCTCCAAGTTGAATCATTCAATTTTGCCTTGAAATGAAGGTTGGGCTGCATTTTTTTTAAGCATGCCAAGATTACCTTACTTCACTAAAATGCAGAGCCAAGCTTCATTTATTGGCCAAACTAACTGATTCAAATTGTAGATTATTTATTTAATGATTTTACACTTTTTCATTGTTATATCTTTACTTTGATCTTAAATCTTTATACTTCATATTTCATACAACATTCTAAGTTTTGCTTCAACTTGCCTTGCGTGAAAGTTGTGTTTAAGTGGAAAACATAGTTATGTGGGATATTCGTTAGCATGATGCAAGTTTATATCCTAAGGTTAGGAATTGTCCAATCAAGTCCCATTTCAAATTTCATTACCAAGAGTATAATTGGTTTGGCTTGAGAGTGCATATTTGTTCCAATTGTGATCATTGGCAGATATGATCAATTATTATTCTGACATACATGGATTTCAGTGAATAACATTTTCTTTATAAAAATGACTATGCTATGTTGCGTAAAATGGTTTTGTATTTAGGTTGGAATGATCATTATCGCACGGTCAATTAAGTACAAGTCCTGGTGTTCATTTATTTTAGGCACACAAACAACGACTTTAACCTTATGAAATTCATCTAATTTGGCATGTTCTTGCACAATAGAAATTTCTATGTGCAAAATTAATGTTAATTATGAGTAAAAAAAGTACTCTCCAAGTTGAATAATTCAATTTGGCCTTGAAATGAAGGGTGGGCATGCATTTTTGTGAAGAAAACCAAAATTTTCTTGCTTCACTAAAATTCATGCCCAAGCTTAATTTATTGGCCAATTTGATTGATTCAAATTATAGATTGTTTATTTAATGGATTTACACACTTTTGCATTGTTATATCTTTACTTTGATCTTAATTATTTATACTTCACATTTCATACAACATTCTAACTTTTGCTTCGACTTGCCTTATGTGAAAATTGTGTATAAGTCAGAAACATAGTTATGTATGATATTTGTCAAACATGATGCAAGGTTATATCCTAAGATTAGGAATTGTCTAATCATATCCCATTTAAAATTTCATACGGGAGTATAATTGGTTTGGCCTGGGAAAATGTATTTTTTTCAACTATGATCATTATCAGATATTATCAATCGTTATTCCCACATACTTGGATTTCAGTGTATAACATTTCCTTTATGAAAATGACTATGCTATGTTGCATAAAATGGTCTTATATTTAGGTTGGAGTGATCATTATCACACAATCAATTAAGTACAAATCCAAGTGTGCTTTTATTTGAGACACACAAACCTTGACTTTAACCCCATGAAATCCATCCAATTTGGCATATTCTTACACAACATAAATTTCTATATGAAAAAATAATGTTATTTATTAGTAAAAAAATTACTCTCCAAGTTGAATCATTCAATTTGGCCTTGAAATGAAGGATGGGTATGCATTTTTGTGAAACGGGCCAAAATTGCCATGCTTCACTAAAATGCACACCCACACTTCATTTATTGGCCAATCTGATTGATTCAAATTGTAGACTGTTCATTTCCTTATTTTACACACTTTGAATTATAATATGTTTATGTTGACCTTTAAATAATTTTTCTTCAAATTTCATACAACATTCCAAATTTTGTTTCAACTGGCATTATGTGAAAGCTGTGCATAGTTTTTTTTCAACTTGTTGTTGGGAAAACCAATTATCCTTTTAATTCAGAGCAATAATACCAACTCTTCACATTAATTTTCAATCCAGGTAGGTTTTGTTATTGCAAGGCTATTGTGAAAAATATATGCAAGGGAAAATGATGACTAGTGCTCAATGAATCTTAAGCTCAATCGTTAATCACACCCTCACAACTCAACAGTCTGGTTATCACACTCTCAAACCTCGTTCACACTCTCAAGAAATAAACACATAATGCATAATAAAAGCACTTTGTCACATTTTCACTTTTATTCAGAAAAGAAGAGCACTCTTAGAAACCATTATCTCAACAAATGTTGAAATGCACATTCAAATGAAATGAACACACCATCAAACTGTAATGGGAATTAAATAAATGTCACACTAACAAAGGGACTGACCCAGGACCTATTATATTACATAATACAAAGGCTAGGATTCTGCAATCATTAAAGAATTAAAAAGACTAATAATAACAGTAACAACAAGCACACATGAATTATAACTAAGAGGAAATAAATCAAACAACTGCAATACCTTCCTAACCAATTATCCCTACTAATCAGGAGGGCCATTCCTTCCTAGGAAGGGTTGGCACACTACACGATACATAAGCTAGTCAACAAAAATGTATGGCGTCATTCCACAATTTACTAACGTTTATTACAATTATTGCATGTTTTAGATCATTGGAATAACATCTTAGTTGTAACTTAATTGAAATTGTATTATGGCATATATGTGCACTTTGATATGATGTAATATGATTATGGTTATGTTTCATATGTTGTAATATTAGAAATATAACATAAATATTAAATATTGCATGAAATAAATAATAACTTTTCATTTTGATTTTTTTTTTTTGCAGAACACGGGTCTTTCAAAAGATCCTGTTGATCTTGAAATCGATCCAGATTATGTTGGGTCTGCTTTAGACATTCAAGACAAAGGTGATCAAGTAGATGGAGAGGACATCGAGCTAGACGACAACAATGATGAAAGTGATGATTATCATGATATTGATGATCATAATAGACATGATGATAATGATGAGAAATTTTTTGTAGTAGCCAGTGACATTGACCATATAGACTCCATCATGGATCATTGTTGATAAATCATTATGATGCCTCTTTTCATGTTTATTATCATATGCATCATTTTCACTTGTCGTGCCATATTGAGTTGTATCATTTTGACTTATATCATTTGGACATGTATTATCGTGGCCTGCATTATGTGTAGTTGGTCATGGACCAACAACTTTGTTAATTAATAATATAAAAAGATAGGTTTTAGTTTAAAAAAATATATTGTTATTTTATTCCAATTTTGTGGTGTGGCGTGTAACTATAAGAAACCTTAAAGAGCTTTGCTATATAAATCTCTATGATGTGAATTTGGGCTTGCATTATGTGTAGCTAGTCATGACTAGAAATTTTGTTTATTAATAATATAAAAATATTGGTTATAGTTGAAAAAATGTTGTTAGTTTGTATGGATGTCCATTTCCCTAAAAAATCTTTATAAGTGGTATGATATAAAATATTTCAAATGCAATATGACTTACTCTATAATCATATAAGCTATTTAAGAGGTATGACATACTTAACTAATTTAATTAAAATTAGAAATATTAAATAAATAAATGGGAGCTATAAAGGAAGCATCATGAGTTGTTAAAATGGAAGCAAAATGTGGTTGTAAAATGGAAGTAAAATTTGACATTAAATTGGAAGCCATACTAGGAGCTATTACTGGCTCTAAATAGAAGGCTAAATTGATTACTTAATGGGAAGCAAAATTGGAGGCTAATTCAGAGAAAATCCTAACACTAAAAGGAAATAAACCCTAGACCTAAAAAAGAAGCAAACTTAGGCGCTAAACAGGAAGCAAACAATGAGGCTAATAGAGAAGAAATTTTGCAAGTAAAAAAGAAAGCAACAATGTAAGCCAAACTAGAAGCACACCAGAATCAATCTTGGAGGAAAAACTTGATGTTACCTAAGAAGCAAAATAAGAAGAAATTTAGGTAGCAAACTAATAAGTAATAATGGAATCAATACCAGCAGCCCAATTGGGCGTTATCTGAGAAGAAAAAATAGAAGCAATCCAGGTAGCCAAAAATGAAGTAATTATGGAAGCAAAACTTGGCATTACATAGAAAGCAAAAACAAAATCTATTCAGGTAGCAAACAAAGAAGTAATAATGGAAGCAATATTAGAAGCCAAACTTGGTGTTCTCAAATAAGCAAACAGAGAAGTCGTTTAGATAGCCAACAAGAAGAAATAATGGAAGCAATATTAGAAGCAACAAAAGACACTATAATGGAAGCCATATTAGAAGCTAAAGAAGATGCAATAATGGAAGCAAAGCTAGATGCAATGGACAGTGCCAATTTAGAAGCAATACTTGGTGTTATGGTGAAAGCATAGCTTGGTGTTAATTGGGAAGCCAAAAAAGAAGTTATTTTCGATGCCATGCCAGAAACAAAATAGGAATCACAATTGGGAGAAAAACTAGCAGTACAAGTGAACGTAACAATGGAAGCAAGAATGGAAGAAACAATTTATGGCTCTATTTCTGGTGATATTCTCAGCACTATTCCAAGCGCAAATCGAGGCATCGATGTGGACTTTCCTTCTTTCACCGGATATTGCGCTTCCACTTCAAGCCAATTCACGCTCTTGGAAACACTGGATTTCAGCGTTATTTGCAGCGCTAATGGAATGTCCAGTTGTAGTGCAGAAAGGAAGTTAAGAGCATGGTTTATTATTTTAAAGAGGATATCAAGGATATTTTCCTTAGGATATGAGCCATTGATCAAGGGTTGTATAGTGAACATAGAGTCTCCTAGGATTGTTAAGTCTGAAATTTCCATGTCGTGAGCTAAATTTAATCCCAATAAAAGACCATACATCTCAGCTTGGTTGTTGGTTTTCCTACCTAGCCCCCATGAATATTTGGCTACAATTTTTCTTTCAGGATTAGATAGAATTATTCTCCCTCCTGCCACCCCTTTTTATAGTTTTCATATTAGGGACAAGTAAAATTTGCCAAGTTTCTAAACTTTAAGATAAATTTCCATCTTTAAAAATTCCTCATATATATGTGTGTACACACACACACACACACACACATATATATATATCGAGCGAGAGAGAGAGAGAGAGATGTAAAATATATGTGTGTGTGTGTGTGTGTGTCTACACATATATATATAGAGATGTAAAATTTATAAATGTAAATTATATTATTAAGAACCAACATAGATAAAAATTTAGCTTGTGATTTGTGATTTTGAATATTTTTTTAAAATATATCCTCACCATCCTATTTTGGGATGAGGTCAAAGTTTTTGAAATGGGATGGCCAAGTAGTGTAGGAAGGCCAAGGGTCATGTATGAAGGCCAAGATCCAAGTAGGTATAAGGCTAAAATTCATAGGACATTCTATATAAAAACCTTTGAACTCTTGAAAAAGGTCTCTCTTTGGAATTTTAAGGTATCTCCATATGTTGAATAGGGATATTGTTAGCTTGTGATGTTATACTCTTGCAAGTTATGGATGTTATGGACTATTCTATCCATTCATATTACTTTTTATTTTATCTTGTAGGGATGAATGTTGTTTTTTGTATCATGCTTATAATATATGTGCTTATTTATGCATTTGTAACAACCTAATGTGAAGAGGGTATGCTCTCGATGATTTTCAAGATTTTCTCAATCTTTAGAGTTTGACATAGGTTTTTTATGGATGGTCTTTGGGGGACTGTTCTCCATGTTTTTTTTACTTCTTCCTTAATTTTACATCAAAGTTGAAATGAATTAGGTATGCTCTAAATGATTTGTAGCTATCCTTTGGGTTTGGTACTAATGGTGTATCATAGGCTATTTTTCCTAGTCTCTATATCTTACCTTTGTTTCATGTGAAATTGGTTCTTGAAATGCTCCTAGCTAGGAAAGATAAATAGGATTAGATAGGGTTGGGTTATGCCAGTTACATCTTGCATTTGCATACTTATTTCCATTTTATAATAAAGTGTAAGAACCAACATGACATACTAGGCCATAACTGGAGGGTTTACTTCTTTTGGTAGAGGAAGGTCTAATTGGGCCATTTCACTGGGTGAGACTTGGGACAAGTTCTTACATCAACAAGCCTATACATCATCACACTTTATTTAGTGAATATAACATATGAATTTTTTTATCATGATAGTAATCCTTTCAAGGAGCTCTGCTTGATGAGTTTTACTTGAACAGGTTCTACACCTAAGAAATTGATATTTACCATGTATTGTATACGGTTTTTTCTTTCTGTTGTTTCATTTCTTAATTAGAAAAATGAGTTTTACTTAAATACGTTCAACACATAAGAAATTGATATTTACCATGTATTGTATGTAGTTTTTCTTTCTCTTGTTTCCTTTTTTGATAGAAAATTATGTTTTAGTTATGCCTTATATCTTACTTTTTCCATGTTTGTTTAGATGGTTCTCAACACCACTTATGTTAGGTCCCTATAATACTAGTGTATCCCCTTATTTTTATTGTTAATGTAGCCCCCTATTGTTATTGTTGTTCCCATGTACCCCCCATATTGTTATTGTTGTGACCCATAGAAGCCCACTATTTTTATTGTTGTGCCCTTACATTATTATTATTATGTAGACTCTGATTATATTGTGACCCATTAGACCCCTATATATACAAAGCAGGTCTTATCATATGTATCATCCAAGAATTTTTCATTTATGTAATGTAAAGGAGGTTTCCCCCTTAAAGAGGATAATTTTTAAGTAATTAATCTATCTTTTCTTCTATTTTGTGAGTTGGTTGCATAACATTTGGTATTAGAGCTTTGCATTCTAGGGTTTCGCTGCTTCAAATAGGTCATATTGAAATTTTCTCTATAAGGTTTTTTGTACGAGGCTTCAGAAGCCGAAATTTTAACCACATGGAGCTGCAGTTGTGGTGAACTTCGTGTAAAAAATTCAAATATTGGTTCACTATATTTTCTAAGATATGGTCCGAAGAAGTGAGTGTTTTTGCGGGTTCCATAATTCAATCTCAAACAGGTGACCTAGGGAAAATTGTCATAAATTTCTCTCTGAGCATTAGATTTGAATTTCATAAAAGGTAACTGAAAGTGAATTGATTGTAATTTTTCATGTATCATTCTCAGGTCCAAAGGTTGAAACAGTGACATGTGTTATTTAATACAAGTTTTCTCTACTGAACTAGTCTATAATTAGGTCACTGTGGGAGATTGGGCATAACTCTTTCTTGAAGAATCCAATCTCGGTCTGAATTGTGGGGTTGGAAGGAAGACTCAGAGGCAAACATAGGACAAAATTTAAAAGCTTGGAGAGCTGAAATTATAGAGTTACAATTTTTCAAGATCAAGCTCCTAAAAGCAAGAAAAAAGGTGTGTATTTTTTAAAAATTGCATAATTTTTGTTTAAAAAATAAGTTTGAATTGATTCCAAGGGAATATTGAGCAAAGATATCAGTGTTTGGTTCTAAAATTCCTCCAAAAAAAATAACTATACACCCATTAAGCCCTTAGAAATCTCTACTATGACACAAGAATAGGAAGAATTGCAACATGATGTATCCAAATTATGGGACCAAGTGCAACAAATTTCGCTCTCACAAAGAGCAACCAAAGATGAACTAAAAAGGTGAAATTTGTGGCTTAAAGGAGGACATGGATGGTTGAAAAGAAAAAATAAAAGGTGACATGGATGGTTTAAAAATAAAAATAAAAGGCGACATGAATGGTTTAAAAGCAAACATGGAAGGTTTGACAAAGTTGTTGTAAGAAAGGCTTCCTAGTGGTGACAAGGTATTCCATGAAAATCATGATGAGGACAAAAGGGTTTAAGGCCCACCACATTCCAAAGATCGATATGACTTAATTTGATGGCAAGGATCCAGTAACATGGATACTACAGATGGAGCAATATTTTGATCTTCATGATGTGCAACACACACAAAAGGTACACATTACATATTTATATTTAGAACCCAATTAGTTTGTATGGTATCTATGACTTTGTTCTTGTAAACCACTTGTCACTTGGTCAATTTTTATGGAGGAAATGATAGCACATTATCAGGTTACAAAGAGAAACACCTTCTTTATCCAATTGATAAATCTTAAACAAAAGGGTTCAATGGCGAAGCACATTGAGGACTTCTAAAAATTGAATATCATGGCAACAGACATTCCAGAAGAGCATAGGATTGATGTCTTCATAAGCACTTTAAAGGATAACATCCAACATGAGGTTCACCTTTGGGAACCCGATTCATTGGAGAAGGCATTCAGGGTATCAAGAAAAGTTGAAAGAAAAATTATGGCAATAAGGAAGTATACCACTCACAACTATAAAGATCGAAGTGTTGTTTCTCCTAGCCTTCCACAACCTACAAGGTTGAAACCACAACAATTGGAGGAAAAAATAAAAAAATGGATTTGTTACAGTTGTGATAGCAAATATACTAAAGGTCATAAGTGTGTTGATAATAAATTTGTTTAAACAGATTGTGAAGAGGATGAAGAAAGTGAACAAGAAACATCAAAAGAAGAGGATATACACCAGGAATCAACCCTAGAGAAAGAAGAAATGAATATGACCATATATTGTAATGCATTGGCAGGGATTACCACTCCTCAAACTCTTAATATAAAAGGATATATTAAGAAGAAAAAGGTAATAGTGTTGATTGATTCGGGTAGTACCCATAATTTTATTCATTTTAAGATAGCCAAGGAATTGAGTTGCTTCCTATATCTAGCACCAGAGTGTCAAGTGATGGTTGAAAATCAAGGAACTATAAATTGATCTGGAGAGTGCCATAATATCAAACTAACCATGAGGTGATATGTGTTGAGTAGTCCAATGCTTTCCATTCTAATGGGTGGTGTTGATGTTGTACTAAGAGTCCAATGGTTACAATCTTTGGGGACGAGTTTTAATTTTCAAGAAATTTTCTTAAAAAAAAAATTGGGAAGGGAAGGAAGTTGAATTAAGGGGTATCGGAGGGAAGCCAAGAAATATAATCAACTCTAATGGCATGGAAAAGTTTATGAATAAAGAATAATAGGGTGTAATTACACAATTATGCTCACTAGAAGTTCAAACATCAAAATCATATATTTCTCCAGATCTCCAAATAGTCTTTGACAACCATTTCAAGGTATTTGAGAGTCCCAAAGGCCTCCCGCCTATTCATGATCATGATTTTTCCATTCATTTAATTCTAGGAAGTGTTCCTCCAAACATCAGGCCTTACAAATATCCCTATGCCCAAAAGAGTGAAATTGAACGTATGGTTGCAGAAATGCTAGAGGCTAGTATAATTCAACCTAGTCAAAGTTCTTTCTCTACTCCAGTAGTATTGGTGCACAAGAAGGATGGATCATGGCATGTGTGTCCGAATTATAGAAGGCTCAACAAGCTCACTATTAAAGATAAATTTCCCATTCATGTCATTGATGAATTGTTGGATGAATTACATGGAGCAATTCACTTCACCAAGCTAGATATTCATTTAGGATATCATCAAATTAGAATGAAGATTGGAGACATTTCGAAAACAACATTTAGAACTCATGAGGGTCATTATTAATTTTTGGTCATGTATTTTGGCCTTACTAATGCATCTTCCACATTTCAAGGTTTGATGAATTCCATTTTCAAACCATTCCTTAGAAAACTTATGTCAGTATTTTTTGATGATATACTAATCTATAACAAGTCTTGGAAGGATCATGTTCAACATGTTGACAGGGTTCTCAAACTATTGGAGGAGAAAAAATTATATGAAAAAACCTCCAAATGTTTCTTTGGAGTACAAGAGGTGGAATATATGAGTCATATTGTATCTCATTAGGGTGTTAAGGTATATCTTAACAAAATTAAACCCATTTAGGAATGGAATATCCCCACAACCCTATAGCATCTTTGAGGATTTCTCGGGTTTACATGGTATTATCGCAAGTTTGTTAAGAATTATGGGATAATAGAAGCACCTATAACAAAATTACTGAAGAAAGATGCATTTTCTTAGACTCCATAAGCAACTAAGGCCTTTAAATATCTTAAAGAGGCAATGTGCCAAGCACCGGTCTTAGTTACGCCAGACTTCACAAAAACCTTTATTGTGGAATGTGATGCCTTAGGAAATGGAATTGGTCTTGTTTTAATGCAACAAGGAAGACCCATTACTTTTGAAAGTCGTCCAAACAAAGGAATGTATTTACACAAACCTATTTATGAGAAGGAAATGTTGGAAATACTACATGCACTAAAGCAATGGGGACCTTACCTAATGGGAAGACACTTCAAGATAATAATAAAAAAAATAGATCATGATAGTCTTAAATACTTTTAAGAACAAATATTATCTTCAGAATAGTAGAAAAAATGGGTCACAGTTATGTTGGGTTATGACTTTGAAATAATCTACAAAAAAGGGAAGCAAAATGTTATTGTAGATGCACTCTCAAGAAAGGATGAGGATGTGGAAGAATTTATTTGTTCCATTTATATTATCCAACATTATTGGATAACCAAAGAAAGAGATGAATGGAAGAATGATGAAAAGGTGTGGATACTCATTCAAAAGTTGCAACAATATCCTAGTACATATGATACATTTAGCTAGAAAAATGATTCATTATGGTACAAAGATCACTTATATCTTTGTAAGAATTCCCAACTCAAACAAAATCTTCTTTTGGAATTGCACACCTCCCCCTTAGGAGGGCACTCAGGATTTATAAAAACTTACCACAGGGTGAAGAAGGAATTTTTTTGGGATGGACTTAAATATGATATTCAAAAGTTTGTGGCAGAATGTTTAGTTTTCCAACAAAATAAAGTTGAGACAATTGAAACCTCGAGTCTGTTACAACCTTTATCCATTCCAAGTCAGCATTGGGATAAGTTCTCAATGGAATTTATCACTAGTTTAACCAAGTCTGAAGGAAAGAGTGTCATCATGGTGGTAGTTGATAGACTTACCAAGTATGCACATTGTTGTACATTATGTTATCCTTTTAAAGCCAGTACAATTGATACTACATTTATGGAAACAATTCAAAAGCTACATGGAAAACCAAAGATTATTGTAAGTGACAGAGATCCTATTTTCACTGGAAATTTTGGGAATAAATTATTTACTTGCCTTGGTACTCAATTAACTCATAGTTCATCTTATCATCCTCAATCTGACGAGAAAACTGAGAGTGAATAAATGTTTGGAAGGATATCTTCATTGCTTTGTATCTGATAAACAAACACAATGGGTCACGTGGTTACCTCTAGCTGAATGGTGGTAGAACACTTCCATGCTGCAACAAAAATGACCCCATTTACGACACTTTATGGGTATCATCCACCATCCATCACATCATCTTTAAGAGAAAATTCTAAGGTTCAAGCATTAGAAGATCACATTGAACATCAACAAGTTCTCCAACTCTTAAAGGATAAACTTACTCTGGCACAGAATTGAATGAAACAATAGGCATATTAGCATCGCAGTGAAAGAAGTTTTGATGTAGGCAACTGGGTATTTTTACGGCTACAACCATACAAAAAAATTTCCCTTAAGAAAGATAAGAAGGATAATAAATTATCACCTCAGTACTATGGTCCTTACAAGGTGTTGCAAAAGCTTGGTACTATGGCATACAAATTGGAGTTGCCCACATCTTCCCAAGTACACCCGTTTTTCCATGTTCCATGCTTAAAGAATGCTATTGGTGACAAGACCCTAGTTCAAACAGTGTTGCTAGAACTTGATGAAGAAGGAAAAAACATATTTGAGCCTGAAGCAATCACGGAAAAAGGAACCCAATAGCTACGAAATCAATTAATTTCAAAGTATCTGATTAAGTGGAAGAAATTACCTGTTGAAGATTCCACATGGGAGGATGAGAATTTTATACATAAACATATAGAACTACTAAAGAATTGAGGACAACACTTTTTTGAAAGAGAGGGGCATATTAGGTCCCTATAATACTAGTGTATCCCCTCATTATTATTGTTAGTGTAGCCCGTTATTGTATTGTGGTGCCCATGTATCCCCTATATTGTTATTGTTGTGCCCCATAGAAGCCCACAATTTTTATTTGTGTGCCCTTACATTATTATTTTTATGTAGGATTTGATTATATTGTGACCCCTTAGACTCCTATATATACAAAGGAGGTTTTATCATCTGTATCATATAAGAATTTTTCATTTATGTAATGTAAAGGAGGTTTCCCCCTCAAAGAGGACAATTTTTAAGTCATCGATCTATTTTTTCTTTTGTTTTGTAAGTTGGTTGCATAACAACTTATCGTAATGGCTTTTTCAATTATGTTATCCATTAAACACATAATCTGACATTTTTTGTGTGGGTATCTACTAAGTTTCCCATACATTACTCCATTTTAGTGGTGCCTCCCACAACTATAAATCATGTTGAATAAAATGTATTAATTAATTTGCTTGTTGATTTAGTTAACCTTTGCATCCACCATCTCTAGGTCCATTGCAATTATTAGCTTGTTATCACATAGGAACAATTTCTATAGTGCTTGCGAGGCTCGCCATTTTTGGAAAAATCTAATATTTATACTTCTATTGCACTTGTTTGATATCATCACATTTATAAATATTATTTGAAGTCATATTGGAAATATCTAATATTTATAGTTCTATTGCACTTGTTTGATATCACCACATTCATAAATACTATTTGAAGTCATAATGCCTATGTAGATAATTTAGCAAATCAAAGACTAGATTGGCACATCAAAGCACAAACGAAAGCATCATCATCGCATCTCTCTCTCTCTCTCTCTCTCTCTCTCTCTCTCTCTCTCTCTGATAAGCTTATCTCGAAAAATATTCTCAAATAAGCTTATCTCGAAAAATATGCATGATATACAAAAATATTGGGATAATATATGGCCATGATAATAAGTAGTCTCTATTGTTGACCCTTACATGAGCATTTGCATTTTATATATTTCCAAGACAATTGGAGCACCAATGCAAGTAGCCTTTCAAAGACTAGGTTCAAATTGGATGATAATATGGGTGTTCGTCACAATTTTCTCATCACATTAAAGTATCATATGGGGAGTGTGATTATGTATTTCAAGAATATAATAACTTATCAAGCACCATATGACCAACTTAATTTTCAATTGCAAAACCCGCATATATCATAAAATTTCACATTTAGGTTGATCATGTCAAACTTCATCAAACTAAGAAGAAGTTTACAAAATTTTCAACTTTTACGACTTTAGCTAGACTCTCAATGGGCTCCACTTGAGCCAAGTATTTCATAGAAATATAAGAAATCATAAGGTGTTTTCCATAAAACCAATGGTTTCCCCTTGTATTCCTATAGATATTATTTGCAAGAGTTCTCATTTTCATAATTTAAGTTCATATTTCCACTCTATGACTTGTGTTGGTTGTGCATCTCTCCAAGGACAAATTTAATTATTGTAATTTCAAGGCTCTCATTTATTTCTAAAACAAACCCAAAAATATCGAAAAAAAAAGAAGAAGAAGCAAAAAACCAATCTTGATCGTGATTTAGGGCAATCCAATAGTTTTCCAATGGTATATCATATACCCCCTTTTGAGCTTGTGTCATTCAAACCAATCTTTCACAAAATCCTAACTAGTTTCAAGGCAACATTTTGTAATAGAGGTTCATAATTTAAACAATGTTGTTGTTTCCATTAAATAGAGAGTTAGAAATACCACGATGTTGCTTACCTCAATAGATTTCTAATTATATATCATTTTCTATATTACGTGCTTGAATCACTCATTTAGAGCCCTTATAGGTTTCAAACTAATTTCAAAAGTTTGATCTTAACACTCTACATAGTAGACCTTATCAGTTTATAAATCAAGTCTTAAGAATAATAACTTAAAATTTGGGCTTATAATAGTGAATTACTCGTCAAATTTTCCTAATGATACTTAATTTTTCATTTCTCTCCTATATGACTAGGTAGCAACACTTAGAAGACAAGACACCTATGGGCCCTAGTATTAGAGTAGTTTCTAGAACAAGATTTCTTGGAAAACAAAATGAAGGTCCTATCAGTGTTGGGTCAAAATTCCAAGATAACGACTTAGGAGTACCCACTGAGGTCTTTCTAATGGTGTACTCAATGTCTAATTCCAACATTGTATGGCCTCAATTATTTCTCGATCAGGAGCCCATAACACAATGCCTAGAATATGAAAGTTTTGAAGGGGTATATTAAATGTAATTCAATGACATGCAAATTGAGAAAATAAAAAGAGGATTTAAGTTTGATATTTAAAGAAATTTAAGGGGATTTGGACCCCTGATATCTTAAGGCCCCCAAACACTTGAACCTTTTATACTAGCCAATGCACCCAAAGGATAAGTTGTGAAGGGAAAATGATGCTCCTCAATTTAAAAATACATTGGCACACAAACTGAGATCACATAAGGTATCCAAGCATACATCTCATGAAAATTCGATTTTGGTCTTTAATTTTCTCATCCACTACCTTCTCCCATTTCCCTTCATTTGTCGAAGGCTAGAGGAAGCACTTAGTAGATAGGCATGAATTAATCACAGAAGGGGGTTCACAACCATTGTTTTGTACTTATACAATTTGTTCCATTAGTAATTTTATTTATTATTGTGTTTGTCCATTGGTTCATGGATTTTATTTGCTACTTTGTAAGTGAAATTTCTAGTTACAGGTTTGATAATGCCTTTGGTTTCACCTATTTATGTTTGATCGTGGTGTTGGATTTTTGTTTTGTTGTGTTGTGTTAAATTATGACATTATGTGATTCCTATAAAGGAATTTAATAAGATATGGATGTGGTGGGGGGTGTTGAATCCTTCTTAGGCATCAAGACAAAGACCTCTCAGAAGATCTCTTATGTAGTTATAATAAACATCCATAGTTTCCCTCTCCCAATCGCTCATGATCATGTCCTGGCCCTAGCATCTTTCACCTCATTCATTATTCCTTCACCCTTTCATTCACCCCCTACCACTCACCCCTAAGCCCCACTCCCTTCCCCTAGCCCCGTTTCGTACTCTCCATAGCCTCCTTCCCCATATTCCTTAGCACTTTCCTCCCTCTCAGCTCCACACACCCATACCACCACTTGATCATTGCCCCTAGAAATGACATCCCACATCTTCTACCCTAGAAACCCTCCCTACCATTTTCCAGGGTTCACCATCCCTTTTCCCTAAGTAGTGGTTCCATAACCCAACCACCTAGTTAGCAACATGGGTGGTGATTCCCACCATTGTCAACCTTTCCTCTGAAGAAATGAGGGCATACCTCAATCTTACCGCTAAGGTGAAGCCACCATCAAACCACCAAAGGACCATTAAGGGAAATCTAAACAAATTCTTCAAAAACATTGTGAAGAAGAGGTTCTTGGACAAAATTGAGCATAACTTAGGCATGCTAAGGTGAAATTGAGCTCAAAAAAGGAATCAGGTGTTAATAATAGAGAGACCTTTCCATTTATAATAGTGTTAAATAATGAGTTGTTAATGATTTTTAGTGGAGGTATCAGGAATGGAAATAAGACAAATGTTGGATGTATAATTTAGGTTAGTAGAGGGTGAAATTGAGCCCATTTGGGGCAAATTTTCCTTGAATCCAAAGGAAACCATTCCATATACAACAAGGTAAAATACTAACAATCTAGATATTATATTTTTCATTCACATTTTGGAGTTTCAAACATTTTAAAGCAAAATTGTGCATAAGCCTAGCAGGTTCCTGGGGTAGTTTGGAAGCCAAATATTACTAAATATGAGCTTGATTTGTGCCAAAAAAAAGGATAAACACATATTCTTAGTTTGTGACCAAATTCAAATTTTTCTTACTCTTTGGCACGATTAAAATCTAGTGCATGAAAAGGGAATTTTTTCCCAGTTCAAGCCCAGATGGAGTTAAGATGTGCATGGACAACAACAAGATCCTAGCATGTTAGAATATGGTGGACCCATTTTTCCCTTTAGAAGGAGAAGAAAAAATGTTTTCCAATTGTCGACCTTTCTTCCATAAAATTTGATAACCATTGATGACACATTTTGATGTCCATCACACATTCAAACTGTAGCAATAGAAAGCTACTTTGAAGAAGGTAGAAGTGGTTTTGGAGAGTTGACACTTGGAGGCACAAAATCCTAAAGAACAACTAATTATTGTGGCATGTCACCATGGCATTCTTTTTAAAAGGTATTTTCTCAAAACCTCTTTTTTTCTTCAATAACATTTGCTTTGTTTTTCAAACTTAGGATATGATTTTATTTTAATAAAATAATTTTGGAATCTTTTAGAAAGGGGTCACTTATCACTTATGCTGAAGCAACAAGTGTTTTGTAATCTCAAGGCAACAATGACCTTGCAATTAATAACCCCAACTTTCTCTTCCTCTTCTCATAAAGTGATAGTTAACAATGTTACCAACTTAACGAGAACTTTATCAAGTTCTTGGTTTTTTGGAGGTCGCATCAAATGATGATTTTCATGCTGAATTTGAAAAGTGGTGATGCAACATCACCCTTTTTCCATTTTAGGGTAAAGATTCCAACATTTTTTAACCATGGTATTAAAAAACTAAATATCATGATTACAAAATACATGAAAAACCACATTGAAATGCAAAAGTGGTGATGTAGTGTCACATCTTTTTTTTTAATCTAGGGTTAAAATTCAAACGTTTTTCAATCATGGCTTTAAATACCAAATATCATGACCAAAAAGGACATGAAAACACATTAAAATGCAAAAGTGGTGATGCAACATCAACAACTTTTTTAGGGTTAAAATTCAAACCTTTTTCAACCATAGCATTAAAGACCAAATATCATGACTATGAAAACGCTAAAACTTAGTACTTAAAGTTTCTCTACCATTCTAATTTTTTATTTTTTTAAATGCTTGTTTTTCCATTGTTTTTTAAATTTGTCTAGCTTTTATTTTGTTTTATTTTATTTTTGGGGATGAAAATTACCAATTAATTGACATTACAACCTTGACCAACGCTCAAAAACAAAAATTATAAAATTCAATGTCAATCTAAGAGTAGCATTACATAATTTTTGTTTAATTATTAATTAATTATTTTTTTAATAATCTACATTAAAAAAATCGAGAAAAATTTGCAAATATATATATATATATATATATATATATATATATATATATATATATATATATATATATATATATATATGATTTTTTTAATGGGGAAAATCGTTTTTTTTAACTAGAGTAATCAACAATTGGGCTAGTTTCATACTCACATGACACGGGGTCAATTCCAACCACTACCACTATAAGCCCTAGGTGCATACATATGCCCCTTCTGCAAGCATAGATGAATCATGGGGATTTGAACCTCAAACCTCCTTGCACATAACACTTCATTTTCATGACATCACTAATTGAGTTGTCCCCCAAGGGCTAGGGGAAAAATCATTTCTTTTTGTAGGGCGAATTTCTATTAACTGAAAAACTAAAGTTTACATCGAGGTTTACATTCTTCTATTTAGTCTCTCACAAGGGAGACTTGGCCATAGTCAAAAAAATATTCTCCTTAACAAGAACATAGACATTTGAGAGCAAATATATACAAAACTATCAAAACTAAAGTTGATACTCATGCCTAATTGGCTTTGTACAAAAGGAACAAAATAAAGAGAAACAACAAACATTTTCATTTCACCATTATGCCATGGGGTTTGAGTTCGAGCAAGTAATGGGGATGGGTTTAGGTGTACCATTTGTGGATCTTCATGGTAACGAGGGGGATGACTAAGTGACGCTTAATCTACTCCATCCCCTAATCAAGGTTCCAAAGTTGTTTATCCAGATGCTCCAATAATTGGCGAATATCCAAACAGGATTCGTGATGGTCCAAGATAGTCCTCCCAAACAAGAACTTCATTTTTTAGTACAGATCCACTATCTACATGTACTGGTTGAACCAGCCCCTTGTATGACCTATATCCGGTATCTAATCCACCCATGCAATTAAAACCCTGGAGCTTGAGAAGGAGATTCTATGAGAAGAGGTCTCCCCTTCCGCCTAGGTTATTTCTTCCTAAATATGATTTGGAGTTAGTTCCTGGTAATGAGAAGAAAATCCCTCTATACAGTGGTGCATCCAAGTGTTTTCCCTATGAGCTCTCTTTTGGTAGTAAGTTGACCCCCACGTAACGCAAGCTCTTTGTCTCAGCATGACTGACCAACCAGCAAATTTTCCTAATGTGGACCACAACTCCAAATCAATTATACTGTAGAGATAAAGAGAACTACTCTATTTGCACAATCCCGAGAAAATTTAAAAACTGAAACAAGATTCATCCCAACTGAGGATTTGAACAACTAAATATAGGGGATTAATTGTCCTAATTACCCTCCTCCTCCATGTATCCACCTTGTTCTTTCTCACAACCACACAAGGGACCCTAAAAAATAGTTGGGTAGATAGTAAGTTATGCCCTAAAAAAATATTATTACATCGATGCCCCTCCTGGAATACAATAACATGGATAGTATTGCGGTCTCCCGACCCTCTTAAAATAAAAATAAAAATTGTCAGCCATAGGCTTAAAAACCCACGAGAGAAACATACCAACCATTATACATCACCATCGGGACAATGCAAATATATGGTCGCTAATTGAGACTAAGGCACACCACCGTAATTAACAATTAACACTTCTCATCCCCAAAAACAAACCCAATAACAAACCAAATAATTACAAACACTCGCCCATAGAATCCATGCAACCCCTATAACAAACTTGTGAATAAAGGATAATCTCCGAAATTTTAAAAGGAAACAACATACATAATTACTGCTAGAAAATAGAAATTGTAGTTTGAAGCCACTTATCTTCAACTATGAGACAGATGCAATTCCACTAGAAACACTAAAAAGGAAAACGGGAAACTAACAGATACCAAAATTGATAGAGTTAAAGTTGCTAGTCTTTATTCCTCCCAAATTCCCCTTTAGTGCTCATGCACATTACCTAATTAAACTGAAGAAAAAAAATTATGATACACCATTCAAATTTATCTTATGTCCATTGAGACCTCTAGGGCTTGAAGCTAGCTACTACCACTACTATGAGTGTCCTCAGTTGTGTTTTTTTCTCCCTCATTCCAAGCTGGCTCTCACCACAAATTACATATTTGAATCTTGTTCCCCCTGTCTCTTTCACTTCAAGTTGTGTCCCTACCGCAAACTCCACTATTTTCCCTCATGCTCTAAAATCTCGCAGGGCATATAGATTCACCACCCGTGCATCCAAGAACGCTTTCAACTAGGCAACGTTCTTTCCCTCACAATGCAGTCTTGTCACTCTTCCTACCGCCCAAAGTTACTCAGATATTTGAGTCAACACAACATGAAATATCTTCGCTTGCTTCTAACTCTCTTCTCCCCCCTCACCAATACCTACAAATGCTCTAGAGGGAATTTCCATGCTCAATATCAAATGTTCTGCGCACTCCACACACTCGAATGCCTCAACCATACCATATACCATCTCTTGACGTTGCCTCATTTGCACATGTGAGTGCATGTTAATTGCTGTAGAGCCTCTAACTTACACCTCATCATCCACTATTACCTACTGTTTTTCATCACTTACCTCTCTCTTTTGCCTCATTTTCATTGTAAAACCACCCAGATCATTACATTAGATGTCATTAAGCATGATCAAGTGAGCTTTGCTAATGTGTGACTGTTTTGTTTAGATTTTGACATATTTACAGGCATTCCGCAGCCATCTGCTGATTCCGCAGCCATCTGATGATCCCGCAGCCTTTTTGTTAATCTCAAGGTTCCACGTGTCATTTTGCCAAATGAGCCACATGGGCACTTAGGAATCAAGGTGCTCGAGGTTCCTGTGCTATTTGTTCAGCCATCCACGTCATCTGTACCTCCGGTCAACAAGGGTCAAGTTACGGTCAACAAAGGCAGCTTAACGGTGATGCGTAAGCTGTTGGGTCACGTCAGTTCAAACGATGACTTGTCCATGTACGCGAGTTGTGGGGGACATAATCCAACTCTGGATTCAATGCCCATAACGACCAGAACCTCCAGCTCATCCACGCAGGCTTATGACGTGTTATTGAACCTTAATTACGCATGACAGTTAGTTTATTTTTCAGTTTTAGCTGTACACATTAGGCCATCTTTCAGATGCCTATAAAAACTTGCGTCTGCGTACGCTTATGTTACTTTTTTAGTTGCTGTGTTTTATGAACTCGTTATCATTTTAGTGCATTCCAAAACTCTGTTTTAATAGTGCCGTTCTAGCACTCTTGACTGTAATTCTCTGCACATGGAGTAATAGAAGCAGTGTTGTTCTGAAGTTTTCAATACCTTGAGTCTTCTTTGGGTTATATGAATGGAGGGCCCCTGTTCATGTTAGCCTTGTATAGTATTTTATGATCAGCATTTCCTTATTTTCCATTCAGCATTTCCTTTTCTTGAAACATGTACAGCTTGATTTATTTTCATGTTATTTCATTTCTGGCCTTTATTTTAAGCTGATCAGCATTGTTCTTTTGCAGGTTTTTAACCCGGGATTGCTTGTGTGTTGTGTATTTGCTTTATATCTAGTGGTAGTTTCATTTGACAGATTCTAAGTTGTTGCCTTTACTTTATTTTCATAGCTGATTTTTAGTTTTATTTCTCAAAAGTTGTCTGCTAACATATGAATGGTCTCTTTATTATAAATTGTCTATCTTTTAGAGATCAGAATACTAATAACTTGCAGCTGGCTTTGGGTACTTTTTAGACTAATCTTTAACTACTTTCTAATCGTGTCTTACACAGTACTATGTGTTAGAGGCAGAGAGTTAGAAAGAGCAAAACATTACAACTAGTCTTTAAAGTAGATTTTTCTCATTTTTTTATCATTTCTTAGACTTATCTTTAGCTACTTCCTAATCGTGTCTTACACAGTACTATGTGTTAGAGGCAGAGAGTTAGGAAGAGATAAACATTATCATTGGTCTTTTAAGTGATTTTCTTACCTTTTATTTGCAGCAGCATGAATGGTGTCTAATGCCATTAGAAAGTGGTTCTTTACTTTCAGTTCATTTTGATTTATTCATTTCTTTCAAGCTTTTCCTTTTCAGCAAGTAGTTAGAAACCACTAATCACACACTCTCACTCATCTAGAATTCACCTTACACACACTTTCACTCATCTGTTTATAATCATCACTTCATCTTAGGAAGATAAAATTAACCACAAACAACACCCCCAAACGACAAAAAGACTCTAAGAGGTTGCTTAAGTACATATAGTACACCTTCACTTCATCAGCTTACGAGCCCCGGGTTGACAATTAATGACATCAATTTAGGAACACTAAATTGACTAAACATGTTGGCGCCGTTGCCGGGGAAGTGAAATTAAGTAGCCATATTCTTAGAAAAAAAAACATAAAAATTTCAAGGAAAGAAGTTGATAACCTATCAAAGTATGCTCTCCTCTTGCACTTCAAAGTGATCTGGAGGATCAGAAAAGAGAAAGTTATTGATTTAGTAGTTTCTTGAGTATGCTCTCTTCTTGCACCTAGAGTGACCTGGAAGATCAGAAAAAGAACTATTAACTTGACTTGAAGAAAAATAAAAAAATGACATGCATAGAGCTAGAGATTCTAGGGGAAGGTTTTTAGCTAGAGCTCGAAGTTCAATTTTTACAAGTCCATCTGCTTCAAGGGATAGACAAGAGACACCTCCCTTATCTCCAACCGAAACTCCTAGTCCTAGAATTCCTGGAATTCAAGAGCCAAGAGTTGACTCTCCTACACCTTCTATTGAGTTTGAACCAGGAAGAGACTCTTCTCTTTCTCCTACAGGAAGACCAATTGTAATTGAGGAAGTAGAATCACCTGAAGAAGAAGGAGAAATCTCTTCTCATTCACCCTTTGTAGAGGAACCAGAAGATTTTGAAATCCCTAGGAGAATCATCATGGCAGAGGAAGAAGGAGGTGGTAGAGGTAGAGGTAGAGGAGGAGGAGGAAATAACAATAATAATGGAGGAGGTAGAGGTCCCATTGGAGGAGGAAATAGAGATGGGGATAATTCATTTGGGTTTCCCATTGTTAATGAGGATTCCCGAGCTACTATGAAAAACATATCACCGTCTGTCCTCCCTAACTTCCATGGGTTAAGGACTGAGGACCCTGAAACATTCTTATTTGAGTTTGAAGTTGTGTGTCGAACTTATGACTATCTGGATGATACTCAGAAACTCAAATTGTTCCCCTCAACATTAAAAGATCAAGCTTTGAAATGGTTCATGGGGTTACTTACTCAATCCATTAGGACTTGGGATGAAATGAAACAAACCTTTTTGGATAGGTATTTGGACTATTGTATGCCTACTAATCACAAGGACGAGGTATTTAAAATGATGCAAAGAGAAGATGAGAGCTTAGAAGATTTACTTGAAAGATTTCACTATAACTTGAAAAGAGCAAAAATGAGTAGCTTGGATGAAGAGACCTTAAAAGCCCTCTTATTAAAAGCCATTAGGGATGAATGGATAGATATCTTAAACATGATGGGGAAAGGGGATATTTCTCAACTTTCACTCAATGATATAGCAGAACTTTGTATCCATCTCTCAAGGGGCAAATCAAAAACTCAAAAAGGGCCTATAGATCCCTCTCTCCTTAGGGCAAATAAATCTGCAACAGGATCAGTGAGTAGGGCTGAAATCGGCAGTATGCTTGATGAATTTAAAACTGACATCTTAGGGAGTCTTAGTGAACAACTTGATACCCTTAAGATTCATAATAAACAAAAAGCAGAAGCTGAGGCTTTGGCTATCTTTTGCCCGAAGTGTAGAAAGAAGCATGCTTTAAGGGAATGCCCCTTAGATGCACACGTTGTAGAAACATGTGTAATTTGCTCAGAAACTCATGAGACCAAGGATTGTCCTTCAATTCCTGGCCTCAAGGCAGTCTTTCAAGAGGATCCAGATACACTTGAATCTCTCTGTTTTATTGCAAGGAGACCTTGGCAAGGACAACAGAATCAAGGGTTTAACAACTCTATGAATTCTCAATCCCAACCAAATTGGAATCCTTGGCAACAACCTTGGCCTCAACCTCAAAATGCTTTTCAAGCATGGATGCAAAGCATGCAAAATCCTTATGCGAGACTTTCTCAATTCTATCAATATCCTCCATCATTTCAGAATCAGCAAGCTCCACAACTTCCAAATCAAGGTCAACAACTATCATTGCCATACCCTCAACAACAACAACCTCCTCCACAAAATCAAAATTCTCAACTCTCCCAGCAGAAATCAAATCAACTTCCCTCTCAGCCATTACCAAATCCGAATAATAGGAACCCTCAAAATGCTTACATGATGGAAGGTCAACCATTCCCTACCTATATGGTTGTTCCTCTCAATGAAGTACAACTCAGATCAGGTAGAATCCTAGATCAACCTTCTACAAGTGTTCAACAACCAAGCATTTCTGAGGAAGAATCTCTCAAAGTCAATAAAGGTTCTGAAGTATCACTTCAAAACCAAAATATCCAAAAAGAAAAAGAAAAAGAATCAACCTCTACAACTCCCATAGTTGAGCAACCTACATCTTTAGCTACACCTCCTTTTCCTGAAAGGTTACAAATTGACAAAGGAGTGGAAAAGCAAATTTGGTTGCCTGACTATAGCTTTCTAGATGAATTGAAGAATGTCTGTATCAAGATCCCCTTGTTACAAGCCATTAAGGAAATTCCCATTCTAGCAAAGACAATAAAAGAGTTGAGTTTGAAGAAAACAGTAAAAAGAACCAGAGATACCAAAAGGATACATCTAGTTGGAAAAATTGCAGACATTATGATGGGTAAGATTACCATGCAAAAGTATGTGGATCCCAGTAGTCCTATTGTCAAAACTCATATTAATGGGGTTGAAATCCCAAATACTTTGATTGACTTAGGAGCCGCTATCAACATCATGAGTAGACATACCATGGATCAGTTAAAGCTTCCTAACCTTCTCTTTACACCTACTTTGCTGCAACTTGCAGATAGATCAATCATTAAACCTGATGGTGTATTGGAAGATATTCCAGTCTCTCTAGATTCTTGGGAATATCCAGTTGATTTTATGATTTTAACTCCCAAGAACAATCTAGGAGGACATCCTCTTATTTTAGGAAAACCTTGGCTGGCCACAGCTGATGCTTTCATAAGTTGTAGGTCTGGGGACATGTATATATCAGATGGTAATTCTACCAAGAAATTCAACTTGTATCCTCCAGCAAAGGCAATAACAGAAATAGGAGAAGATGAATGGGTAGAGGATGAAGATACTATTCAACCTGTTCTAACCATCTCTGAGATTAGTGAGGACAGTCAAATTCTAAATACATTAGAAAATTTTGAAGTATCTTTAGAATATGACTCTGCACATTTTCAGATAGATTCAGACATTGAATATCTCTCCTCTAGACAGATGTCTCTCTTCTCAATGGAAGAGTTTGGTAGTTCTACAGTTGAGATCCTTCCAGGAAAAACATTGAACATTAACAAAAACTTGGGAAGACCACAACAAGAAGAATTAACCAAACTATTGCAAAAACATTCCACTGCCTTTGCATGGGAATACACTGACATGAAAGGAATCGATCCTAAGACTTGTATTCATCACATCTATATTGAAGAAAACAGCAGACCTATTAGGCAACCACAAAGACGGATGAATCCAAACCTTAGGGAAATCGTGAAAGAAGAACTCCAGAAATTGCTCAAAGTAAACTTCATTTACCCCATTTCAGATAGCCAATGGGTCTCTCCCTTGGTTATAGTGCCCAAAAAGAATGGTAAATGGAGAGTTTGCATTGATTATCGAGAATTGAACAAGGCAACCTTAAAGGATCATTTCCCTCTACCTTTTATCGATCAGGTACTAGACACTTTAGCAGGTAAAAAGTATTTCTCATTCTTGGATGGTTTTAGTGGGTATAATCAAATTCATGTAGCACCTGAAGATCAAGACAAAACCACATTTACCTGTCCTTGGGGAACTTTTGCCTACCGAGTACTCCCTTTTGGATTGTGCAATGCACCCGCTACATTTCAAAGGGCTGTACTAGGAATCTTTTCAGATCTGATTCATGATTGTGTAGAGGTATACATGGACGATTTCACAGTGTATGGTAATACATTTGAAGAAGCTTTGGAAAACTTGGAAAAAGTACTGGTAAGATGTAAGGAAACAAATCTTTCTTTAAGTCATGAAAAGTGTTTTATGATGTTTACTGAAGGGATTGTTTTAGGACATCATATTTCAGGAAATGGGATTAAGGTTGATAGATCCAAAGTCGAGGTCATCTCTAAGTTACCTATTCCGAATTGCCAGAAGGATGTTAGAAGTTTTCTTGGGTTTACTGGGTATTACAAAATATTTATTGAAAACTTCACTAAGATAGCATCCCCTCTTTTCAAATTTCTTACCAAGGACTGTGAGTTCAAATGGGATCCTGAGTGTCAATCTGCTTTTGAAGCTTTAAAGACTAGAATATCTGAAGCACCCATCTTAAGGGGGCCAAATTGGAAACTCCCTTTCCACATTTCTACTGATGCTTCAGATACAGCTCTAGGAGCTGTTTTGGGACAAAAGGACTTGATCCCTTATGCCATTTATTACACAAGTAAGAATTTGACTCCCACTGAGTTAAATTATACTGTTACAGAAAAAGATTTCTTAGCTGTGGTACATGCGATTAATAAGTTTAGACACTACATAACCGGCTATGAAACCTTTGTCCATACTGATCACTCTGCCATAAGATATTTAATGAACAAACCTGTCACTAATGGTAGAGTTACAAGATGGCTTTTACTTTTACAAGAATTCAACATTACTGTGTTAGATAGACCTGGAAAACAAAACACAGTAGTTGATTTCTTGTCTAGAATCCAAAACACTAATGAAGATTCTCCAGTAGAAGATAAGTTTCCAAATGAATACTTGTTTGCAGTGACTACCAAGACTCCTTGGTATGCAGATATGGCTAATTATCTTGTTACAGGAAAGCTTCCTCTACACTTATTTCCTAATGAGAAAAAGAAAATCATTCAGGAGAGTGCACATTATTCTTGGATTTCTAATGAATTGTTCAAAACAGGGCCAGATTGTATAATCAGAAGGTGTGTTCGGGAAGATGAAATGCCTGACATCCTTAAGGCATGTCATGATGAACCATGCGGCGGGCACTTTGCTGACAAGAGGACAGCCTATAAAATCCTTTCTCTAGGATATTATTGGCCTTCTCTCTTTAAAGATGCAAAGCAGTATGTTAGAAGGTGTGATAGCTGCCAAAGAGTTGGGAAACCAACTCCTTCAAATGAAATGCCTCTACAACCTCAGGTATGCATCGAACCCTTTGAGAAATGGGCTCTAGATTTCGTTGGACCAATTAATCCACCATCAAAGCAAAAGAAGTATATACTGGTTTGTACTAACTATGTTACTAAGTGGGTAGAAGCGAAAGCATTGCCTTCTGCCACTGAAAATTCAGTTGTTCAATTTCTTTTTGAGGATATTTTCACTCGTTTTGGTGTCCCAAGGGAAATTGTGACAGATCAAGGCAGCCAGTTTACATCTAAATTGATGGAGAAGCTGATGGAGGAATATAAGATCAAGCACAGAACATATACTCCATACCATCCACAATCAAATGGCCAAGTGGAATCTACCAATAAAGTTCTTGAAGGCATTATCACCAAGACTATTCATCTTCATAGAAGAGATTGGGCGGAAAGGCTCCCTGAAGCCTTATGGGCCTATAGAACTACATGGAAGAACACAACAGGACATTCTCCCTATGAACTTGTTTATGGGAAGGAAGTCCTGCTTCCTATTGAGTTCCAAATCAAGACCTTCAAGATGGCAGTCCAATTGGGAATGAGCCTCTCAGAAGCTCAAAGACACAGAATGGACCAGCTAAATGAGCTAGATGAAATAAGACAAGATGCAATTCTAAGGACCGATCTAGTTCAGCACCAAAGATCTAAATGGCATGATCGTCATATCAAAGAAAGAAAGTTTCAGAAAGGAGATTGGGCTCTATTGTTTGATTCAAAGTTCAAAGACTTCAAAGGAAAGTTTCAAACTCATTGGCTTGGGCCATATGAGATTGATGAAGTCTTTAGCAATGGAGCAGTTCGAGTGAAAACTATTGATGAATTTCATACTCCTCTTATTGTGAATGGCCATCGCTTGAAGATCTACCAAAAGCCATTCTCAAAAGAAGAGTTTATCAAGTTGTTTAAAGAAGATTCTGCAATCAGGTTGGTGGAGAAGGATTCTTCTCCTCCATCAGCCTCATCTTTGGTTTTTGAAAAAGAAAAAAAAAAAAAAAATATATATAAATGTATGAGCCTGAAAACCAATCTCTGATTGGCAGTCTCATGCAGAAAACCTGAGGTGAAAATCAGGGTCACCTGACACCTCATGTTTTCCAAAAAAAAAAAAAATCTCCCTTATTTCATCTCATTTTCATCATTACCACCATTTCATCCACCATTTCATTCATTTTCACTCCACTTCATTTTTTTCATCCATCCATCCATTCACTACATTCCATTCCATCAATAAAGTCATTTTTAGATAGCTAAAGTTGTTTTTGTGCAGCCGGAGGTTACCACTGCAGTTTCCGCAGCTGTTTGGCAATTCTGCAGCCATTCAGCCATTCCGCAGCCCTCTGCACCTGCATAAGAAAAACACAGTCTGTTTAAAAAAAATTTACAGTTCAGTAGTCATCAACAATAAATGAAAAGAGTCATGCAACAGCAATAAATCAATGAAGGGTTAGTGGCAAATCATCAAAGGCAAATCCAAGCGCGGATATGAGGTATGATTTAAAATCCTAAACTTACGGTTATCTCATTTTGCAAAGTTTTCTGGGTTATGTTTATTTGCCACTTAATGTAATGATTACCAGTTTCTCCCATCATGCGACCATACATCCACGTATCTCCCAAATCTATCAGTCCTTAGGTATCACGATTTTGAAATTCAATTGCGGCTGTTCTTTCATTAAGGCTTTCGTACCTAAGTGACGTAGCCTACTGTACTACATCTCTCTATGACACAATCCCGCAGCCAAGTGTAAATCTACGCCCGAAACCTAAGGACCTAACCGTTTCTACTCATCATTTCATAACCCTTCTACCCTCCTACGCTCATATCATTCCATTCACGTTGTTTCATTCCCACGCTGTTTCATTCCATTCACGCTGTGCTCACTACGCTGCTACCATTAACCATACTCTGTTTTATTCCTCTCTGCTAATTCTGATCACCAGTGAAAGTCTATTACGGCTGTATCAAGAGCCGTAATCCTCTGTGTTAAGGCCGTAAATCCACTGTGTTAAGGCCGTAAATCCACTGTGTCAAGGTCGTAAATTCACTGTGTTAAGACTATTGCTGAAAGCCATGTAACCTCCTTTTCCACAAAGTTCTAGAACAAAGCCGTGAATTTACTGTGTTAAGGCCATTATTGAAGCCGTGTTTTAGAACAGAGCCGTAGAGCCAATGGGGAAACTCTTAAGGGCAAAACCAGAGGGTTCAAAATTTCTAGAGGGATATCCTCAGGTTAAAGAAGCGTTGCAAAAAGCAAACTGGCTACAATGCATCCAGAAGTTCAGAGGTTACCACAAAGAGGTTACGAAGGCCTTTGCACGGTCCTTCAGAGATAAAGATAATCAAGTGGAGATAGGGGATTTAAAGTTCACAGTCACTGAGAGCAGCATAGCACAAGCTACCTCACTCCCACAGACTGGAGAAAGATGGTTTAAGAACCGGTCAGTTCAAGATCAACAGTGGAAGCAAATCTTAAAGAACCCAGGTATGGATACCAGCATCTTTACAAAAGGGATTCCTGTTTCTTATGTTAAGGAAGAATGGACAACTTTACTCTTATTAGTGCAAAAATTCTTCACTTGTGAGGGAAGATTTGGAGTCTTATATGTTTACCATGCAAAGGTCATGATGCATTTCCTAGGAGATGATATTAACCTTCCATATTTTCTACTCTCAAGTCTTAAGAAAATGTGTTCAATGGCCCAAAGGAATCCAAGAAATATTGAATCACATCTATGTCATCATGGTCTTGTTAAGATGCTAGTTGAGGAACAGTTGAAAACAAAAAGAGATACCTGGGAGAGATTTCTTGTGAGAAACCATTTTGAAGAAGCAGGAGAAACCTCTGTGCCTAGAAAGAGTAGAAGAAAAAGAAAAGAGGCTACCCCTGAAACTGTTGTCCAAGAGGAAATTGTCCAAGAACAGATTGAAGAAGAAACTGATGTACATCATTCTGAACATGAAATTGATCTTGAGCCTGCTGTGGACATTGATCAAACAGCTCAAGGAATCATCACAGAAACCCTTGCAGAACTTGTCCAGGAAGTTGCTCAAAAGAGAATAGAGAGAAGGAAGAAACAAAAGAAAGATAAAGGCAAAGCTGTAGTCCAAGAAACCTACCTCACTCCTGAGAATTCTAGTGAGGAAGACACTCAGCCCTTAGCTCAAAGAATGGCCAAACTCCATGAAACTGCCCTTTCCAAAAAGGTGGAAAAACAGAAGCAAAAGGTACAAAAAGAAAAACAGAGCACTACCACCGTGAGAAGGAGCAGAAGGATACAAGATAAAGTAGGGGCCACAAAAGGTAAAAAGTCACTCATCATTGACTTGAGCACACCTGAAAAGGTTGCTACAAGTCCTCCACACGCTGAGTATGTTGAGACTAGTCCTCCACGTGAGGAGAGTCCTTTTGAGCATGAACCTGAGCATGAACATGGATCTGAATTTGAGTATGAACCGAGTCCAAAGAAGTCACCTGAGGTTGACCCCGGATCAGCAGAAAGTTTATAATTATCTGGAGACGTTGGAGCAAGCAGCTGCTGGCCCAAGCAATGTTCAACCTTTGGAGCAACAAGTTCACTCATTAAAACAGGAAATTTTTGAGATTGAGGTTCTAAATCGCCATATCATGCAAGAAAATGAAAAATTGAAGGAGCAAGCTAAATTGGATAAGATGATCCAAGATAACACCATGCTTCATATGGGCCTGTGGCAAAAGGAAAACAAAAAGCTCAAGAAGAGATGCAAGAAATTAAACAGAGCTTTGATCAATTTAAAATTCAGATGTCTGATGAAAAGACCAAGAGTCAATGTGGCCACACAGAGGAAGAAGAGGAGATTAGATGTCTTGGCAGAGGCATCACAGCAGGTTGATTAAGCAGTGTTTTTGCATGAGGACATGCAATGCCCTCGTAGTGGGGGTATGTAGAGCCTCTAACTTACACCTCATCATCCACTATTACCTACTGTTTTTCATCACTTACCTCTCTCTTTTGCCTCATTTTCATTGTAAAACCACCCAGATCATTACATTAGATGTCATTAAGCATGATCAAGTGAGCTTTGCTAATGTGTGACTGTTTTGTTTAGATTTTGACATATTTACAGGCATTCCGCAGCCATCTGATGATCCCGCAGCCTTTTTGTTAATCTCAAGGTTCCACGTGTCATTTTGCCAAATGAGCCACATGGGCACTTAGGAATCAAGGTGCTCGAGGTTCCTGTGCTATTTGTTCAGCCATCCACGTCATCTGTACCTCCGGTCAACAAGGGTCAAGTTACGGTCAACAAAGGCAGCTTAACGGTGATGCGTAAGCTGTTGGGTCACGTCAGTTCAAACGATGACTTGTCCATGTACGCGGGTTGTGGGGGACATAATCCAACTCTGGATTCAATGCCCATAATGACCAGAACCTCCAGCTCATCCACGCAGGCTTATGACGTGTTATTGAACCTTAATTACGCATGACAGTTAGTTTATTTTTCAGTTTTAGCTGTACGCATTAGGCCATCTTTCATATGCCTATAAAAACTTGCGTCTGCGTACGCTTATGTTACTTTTTTAGTTGTTGTGTTTTATGAACTCGTTATCATTTTAGTGCATTCCAAAACTCTGTTTTAATAGTGTTGTTCTAGCACTCTTGACTGTAATTCTCTGCACATGGAGTAATAGAAGCAGTGTTGTTCTGAAGTTTTCAATACCTTGAGTCTTCTTTGGGTTATATGAATGGAGGGCCCCTGTTCATGTTAGCCTTGTATAGTATTTTATGATCAGCATTTCCTTATTTTCCATTCAGCATTTCCTTTTCTTGAAACATGTACAGCTTGATTTATTTTCATGTTATTTCATTTCTGGCCTTTATTTTAAGCTGATCAGCATTGTTCTTTTGCAGGTTTTTAACCCGGGATTGCTTGTGTGTTGTGTATTTGCTTTATATCTAGTTGTAGTTTCATTTGACAGATTCTAAGTTGCTGCCTTTACTTTATTTTCATAGCTGATTTTTAGTTTTATTTCTCAAAAGTTGTCTGCTAACATATGAATGGTCTCTTTATTATAAATTGTCTATCTTTTAGAGATCAGAATACTAATAACTTGCAGCTGGCTTTGGGTACTTTTTAGACTAATCTTTAACTACTTTCTAATCGTGTCTTACACAGTACTATGTGTTAGAGGCAGAGAGTTAGAAAGAGCAAAACATTACAACTAGTCTTTAAAGTAGATTTTTCTCATTTTTTTATCATTTCTTAGACTTATCTTTAGCTACTTCCTAATCGTGTCTTACACAGTACTATGTGTTAGAGGCAGAGAGTTAGGAAGAGATAAACATTATCATTGGTCTTTTAAGTGATTTTCTTACCTTTTATTTGCAGCAGCATGAATGGTGTCTAATGCCATTAGAAAGTGGTTCTTTGCTTTCAGTTCATTTTGATTTATTCATTTCTTTCAAGCTTTTCCTTTTCAGCAAGTAGTTAGAAACCACTAATCACACACTCTCACTCATCTAGAATTCACCTTACACACACTTTCACTCATCTGTTTATAATCATCACTTCATCTTAGGAAGATAAAATTAACCACAAACAACACCCCCAAACGACAAAAAGACTCTAAGAGGTTGCTTAAGTACATATAGTACACCTTCACTTCATCAGCTTACGAGCCCCGGGTTGACAATTAATGACATCAATTTAGGAACACTAAATTGACTAAACAATTGCCTCCCCTTATGACATTTACACTTGTTGGGGATGGGATGCCACTTCCCTTGGCCCATTCACCAATTGGGTTGGTGGCATCCCACCCCCCTTTTATCCTCAAATGTCACCCCATTTAGAGAGGGGGAAAATCAATTTAAAAAATAAACAAATAAACAAATCACCCTTTGATTCTAAAAATATTGAAAAATGTTATTTCATTTTATTTTTTTAATTAAGGGTAAAAACATTTTTTAAGAGAAAAAACATTAAAATACAAAATTAATACACACTTATTTATTTATTTTTTAACTTTACCTTTAAAAATTCAAAAGAAAAACCAAAAATACATATAGAATAAAAAAATAATAAGAAAAAAAATTAAAAATAGAAATAGAAACTAATAAAACATTTTTAAAAATAAAATAGATGATTAAAAAGATTAAAATAATACATAAAATGATTTTAAAAAAAATCATTAAAAAAAATTGTTTATTAAAAAAAATGTGTTGTGTAGACACCTTAGCTAATGCAACAACTAGGTTTATCCCTCTCAAAGATGGGTTTTCTATTAAAATTGTCTATAAGCTTATTGTCTCCAACAATATAATTAATTTTCATTTTTTTAATGATGATCAATAGATTCTTGACTTCCTCGTCAACACTGAAACTTTTAAAGATGCAACTATAGACAAAGATGAACATGACAAATCTCTATTCGCAAGGGGAACTCTATACCCAAACATGTTGTATCTTTGGAAAAGTTATTTGATCTACAAAATCATTTTAGAGGACCACCCAACACGGAAGTCCAAAGTTCCACATTACGACATGAACAAAACAACTTGGGAACAAAGGCAGACCCAAAGTTTGTGAAGAATGAAGGAAGGTCATTTATTCAATTATTCAAGTAGTAACGAGATGTTTTTGCGTGGATGTATGATGGCCTTAAAAATTATGATACGAGGATTATTCAACATGTTATTCCTATCAAGGATGGGGTCAAACCATTTTAGCAAAAACTTTGGAATGTACATCCAACTCTGGAACCCTTGATAGAAAAGGAACTAAAAAAATTGTTGGATGTTAGAATTATTTTTAAAGTTGGACACTCTACTTGGATATCTAACCTAGTTCTTGTCAGAAAGAAGTATGGAGAAATTCGATTGTGTGTGGACTTTCGGAATCTAAATCGTGCCTTGGATGAGGATAACTATCATGTCCCCTCAATGGAGTAGATATTGCAAAATGTATTCAGTTATGAAATGTTTTTATTAATTGATGGATTCTCTAGCTATAATCAAGTTCTAGTGGTAGAGCCAGACAGGCTTAAAACAACATTCAAAACGAAGTGGGCCACCTTTGTAGTTAAGAGAATGTCCTTCAATCTCATCAATGTTGGAGCCATTTTTTAGAGAGCTATGGACATTGTTTTCAGAGGATATCTTGCTGATGTTACAATATTTTCTAAAAGACGATTGGATAATATGTATCATCTTGAACAAATCTTTGAGTGTTGCAAAAAATATGAGATATTGTTCAATCCAAAAAAGAGCATCTTTGTTGTGTATTAAGGGAATCTCTTAGGACACTTCATAGTGAAGACCAGCATTACTGTAGATCTGGAGCACGTAAAAGCAATCACGCAAATCCCATTTCCTAATAGCAAGAAGGTTATGCAGTTTTTCTTAGGAAAAAGCAATTTCGTACGGAAATTTGTGTCATATTTTGCCCATATTGTAAAGCCTATACATGACATGATAAAAAAGGATGTCATTTTAAAATGGAACCAAAATGAGAAAGAAGCATTTGCCAAGATAAACGAAGCTATAAATGAGGCTCCAACTCTTTTTAGTCGCAATTTTGATAAAGATTTCATGCTCTACACAGATACTTCAGATTCTTCATTAGTGATTGTTCTTACACAAAAGGATGATCAGGGGAATGAACGCCCATTTCATTTATGAGCACCAAAATGAAAGGGTCCAAGTTAAATTATCTAGACACGGATAAGCATGCTTATTCAGTCTAGAAGGAAATCAAGCAATTTAGACCATACATCATGAAAAGTCATGTTAAGATAATTATTCACCACCCTGCATTTATATCCTTATTTATACGAAAAAATGGGGGAGCGAAGGGAAAATTGGATGACATCCTTGTAAGAGTATGATGTTGAATTCAACCCTACTCACACCATTAAAGGTCATGGTCTATACAAGCTTGTTGTCGAAGCTTCCAATCAAGAAGAAGAATTGTTAGGTTGGAAACGCGAGTTGGAAATGTATAAAAACAATCTGGTCCATACACTCGATCTATCGTCGTCACAATATGAAAAAATAAGGAAATACTTGGAGAAGCAAATTTTTCCATCACACCTAACGATAAAACAAAAGAGGGCCATTAGATTAAATTATACTTCCTATCAATTGGTCCACAGTGTGTTATTCCAAAAACATCATAACGAATTTTTGCTACGATGTCTCAAATCCCCAGATTCTGAGAAGGTGTTGGAATACCTCCATGATGGGCCAACTAGAGGACACTTTGCTAGCGAAACCATGGTGCATAAAATCATCCTAGAAAGATATTATTGGTTGACACTATTTAAATATGCTCAAGCATACATGCAAAATTGTCTAATCTATCAGAAGTGACTTGGGAGAGAAAGGAGATTAGCTACCCCATTGTAGCCTATTATAGTTGAAGAACCATTTCAAAAATGGGGATTGGATGTTATTGGTGAGATCACTCCTCGCTCGTTAAAGCAGCACAAGTACATCCTTACTGTGATAGATTATCTTACTAGATGGGTTGAATCCATTTTGTTGAAATAGGTGAACGATTAAGCATTGATACAATTCCTCAAGAAAAATATTATCACCAGGCTCGATGTTCCAACATCACTTATTTTTTATAATGCTACATATTTTTCATCTTTGAATTATATGAGTTTTCCTTGAAAATGGAGTTATCCTTAAACATTTTGCTAATTATTATCCCTAAGGTAATGAGTTGGCTTAATCTAGTAACAAAAATTTGATTCGTATTATAAAGAAAATCGTGTTGACCCAGTAGAGAAATTGGCACAACGCTTTACTTAATACGCCAACTAAGTCATGTCCAAGCCTTCCCTTAGCACCTCTTGCCTCCAAACCTCTACCTACCCACACTTCAACTTTCAATGAAATCCTATGGTAAACCTTGTCATATCTTGTTAAAGCTAGAAGAAGAAAGGAAAAAGGCACATAACAAGTTTTCCTCTCCCCAAAAATGCATTAAATGATGGTTCAAAGTTTGCAGGTGACAAGGAATTCAATGTGGGTGTCCTTATCTTAAAATGGGACAAAGCCCATGAAGAGAAGGGAAAACACACCAAGTTTCAGTGTTTGCGGCTTGGTCCATACCAGGTGCATGGAAAATTGGCCTACACACTTATAAATTGCAAACCTTGAATGGGAAGATTGAGTCTCTTCCAATAAATGGCCAAGATTTGAAATTCTTCTTTCTATAGCATCTTTCGGGTTGCTATTTTCAATTGTAAGTATTTCTTTCGTCCTTTACTTTGTTCTTTTTATCACATTTTTTTATGCATTTCCTTTTTATTCTACTACTAGGTCGTTGTACATAAAAAAAGGCCTTGTATATGAATAAGTCTTGTTTTGACTTAATGGTGCTATGTTGAATGTTTTAAAAGCTACTATACTAATTACTCAGCCATTGGTTGACATTAGATCTCTTTCTATTTTTTTAGTCTTGAATACCTTTATAAGTCAATGACATCTAGCTGGAAAATATGATTCAATTCATGTGGAAAAACCTAGTCAACTGCAATACCATGTATTCTTAATAGATTCATTGTTGCTCAAATTAGCATTGAAATCTTGAATGGGGTAATAAACATTCCAATCCAATTGTTAAAGAAGGGAAAAAGAGAAAATAAAAAAGTGAACAAACCCATTGAAGAAAATATTTAAATCTCTAGAACACAAGAAACAACCTCTCTAGAAGTAAAATAAGTCAGGATTCCTTATCCACCCTAGCGCAATGAACACCCAAATACGACAATGTGCATGAAAAAAAAAAGGGTAAAGGATTGAGAAATGTTTCTTGCACAGAAAGATGATGCAATCAACTTCATCGTGGCTATAGACGCTCATTGGCAGCGAAGCAATGCTTGTGATTTCTTGAGTGACTTCATTGAGAATATGTATGCTCGCTAACAGTGGAGAAACACCAAAGATTTGTATCAAAATTCTAAAAAAAATTAAACGCACATATATATACTATCCATATCCCTTGTTGAACCAGTTGGTGTCCGACTAAGATCTTATAATATGAGTTAGACTAATGAAAGAAACAGAGGAACTAAATTCGTAACCTAGGTTAAACAACAAAACTAGAGGGGTTCATAGGCTCAAGTAAATACTTCCTGAGGATCAAACTTCACTTTGAATAAGGCCTAAATAGAGATGTTGGGGTCCTACCCATGAATCGCAAATTGTTGTAACCACTATAAAAATCCCAAATTTTTGACATTTTAAAATTTGGAGTCCCCCCCATTATGAACTTTTAAAAGAACAAGTTTCTTAAATTTTCTAAGTCTCTTTTGCTTAGAAAAATATTGCATAAAGCTTTATCACATCTTACCTCAACAATTTGTTACTAGTCACAATCGCACATTGCATTTACAATTTGCACTGCACATTTTCTCAACCTAACTCACACAATCACAAATTTCAATGCTAACATGCACTAAAGAAGTTTCTTGCACTGCCTTAACCCCAAATGCATTTCCTCCCGCAAGATCTCATTTATTTCACTTATCGTCACATGTACGAATAAAACCTATATATACGGGCACCCATTCATTTCATTTTCACCATACCATTTGCTTTGAAGCCTTTGAATGCTTAGTGAAAATTTTCCCTATAGATCATCCCCTATTGTTGTGACTTGCGATTATGATTAACCACTGGACCAAGGTAGGTAGCACATCTTTGTTTTCTTTTTTGTGATTTTGTCTGTTCTTGTATGTGTCTTTTCACATTCCATAAAGCTTTGCATTCCTATAGTCATATATATATATATATAGATAGATAGATATATATAGGCATTCCTTTAAACTCTTTCCCTCATATCGCCTAAGCCTAGCCTTGTCTTTTACTAGCCATTTTCTTCTTTTCCTATTCCCATCGACTTTACCTGGTGCAATAGGGTTTTATCCCTCCCTGCTATTATTTTTCCTACCACCGCTAACTATCTTTATCATACCTTGTGCTTGAAACTCGTGACTACAATTAACCTTAGCCATCAATTTCTGCTATCACTATTACCACTAGAATCTACAATTGCCTGGGAACGACGTTGCTATTACTAGAAAATACGTGATTGTGATTAACCCTTAGTATTCCTTTTTTCCAATTGTGTTTCGACTCTTCAAGTTACGATTGCACAACCTGTCTTTTGGCCCCTTCCGATCGCATTCCTACGCTATAATCCATGCTTGCACTTAAGGCATTTCACCTGGGCTTGAAATTTGTGATTGCACCATAGATCATCACTTTTTTGCCTCATCACATTGCGATAAATACCATCGCATTTTGTCTTAGCAAACTGCGATTAAAAGTCAGCGCACTTTGTTTTTGTAAATTGCGCCACTCAACATATCAATGAATAAATTTATGTTTTTTTCCTAAAAATGAGTATTGCAATAAACACTTTTGAAATGTCACAAACAGTTGACCTGCAATGTTTCAGTATATCATCATCCACAAAAGACATGGCACCAATAACAAGGATATATCATCATCCACAAAAGACATGGCACCAATAACAAGGAAAAGGCTTGTGACAGATGTGGCAAAAAGTAGCATTGAGGGAGTGGTTGACAATCCAAGAGCTAGAGTGCCTACATTCAAGGATATTTCACATTACATAAACAAGTTAATACCTTTATCATGGCCATAAATATATAGTGCATTCTCAAGAAATGAGATTATGGAAGATGAATATGATTTCCATGTCTACATTAATATTAGAAAGTCTTTGTTTCATAAATTGGTTGCTCATACGTCTGTCTTACCATATGTTAAGACTGTTGAATGGATCCTACAACAAATTGATGATGAAAACATGATATTCAAAAGCATCCATGGTGCACCATTGGCATCATACATGCCAGAAGTCATGGTCGTATATTATAAGATATCTCAACCTTAGGATTATCCCAACCCAAGATGTATTGCAATTTCAAGACTCTTACTAAGGATATTCTCAAAACATCATGGCAAGAACCCAACAAATTCAAGCATAAATCTTGTGGGATTTACAAAACCAAAGTGATTATAAAAGTGTATCAGTTGTTGATGGAAATGTGTTGTAGAGTCTATGGAAGAGAGGATGCAGAATACTTTGAAGAAACCTGGGTTCCCATGATACACACTTGTGCCAGGAAAGGAACCATTTTTAATTGGGCTGAGGTCATTACATCTTCACTTAAGACAAATTTCAAGAGAGCCAAACACCCAGCAAAAGGAGAACAACCTAAATTTTACATGTCCTCCTAATTAATGGATGGAGTTTGTGATAAAATGGAATTTCAGAATTAGGATGGAAGTGGACTTTCACTAAGGATGTGGAACCCGTGCCCATCTATTGCAAACTATTATGTGAGACAAGGCATAGAGGAGCATATGTTAGAATCACTATTATGGGAGACAAGGTATAGAGGAACATATGCTAGAATCACTATTATGGGAGACAAGGTATAGAGGAGCATATGCTAGAATCACTTAGTAGTTCATCTCGATGGCATATATAAATATTTTTTAGAGTGAGCCACCTCGCATGTCTAACAGGGAAAGGTTATCATTTCCTAAGGTAGTTGGTATATTTACTCGGATAGATGGAACATTTATAAGAGTTTTCAACACATATAGAAGTCCTCACCAATTTCCATTGTTTGATGCTGAAAAAATAGTGTTGCAAGAGATGTCATATCAACTTTCTACAGGGATTAATAGTTCATTCTTGAATACAAAGAAGGATCCTTGGCCAACTTTTCCATTGCACATAGGAGTTTATTTTCCTTAATAATTTCAAGGAAGAGGAAGCTAAGACATAGGTACTTTAACATCTTAAATTTGGAGAGTTGGGTTATCATAGATATGACTCCAAGGTGTTTCCACTGAACACTATGCAAGAATAAAGTATGGTTGGATGTATGCTCTAGGTGTTTGGCCAAAAGAGGAGAAGATAAATAATTTCTTTAATTCTACCAAAGCAATTGAATCAAATAAAGGAGTAGGTTCCTCCAAGACTAAAAACAAACCTGAGCATTTAAAATAGGAATCACAAGAGAGGATGGATTAAGAAGAGGAAATATATTAACTTAAAATAAAATAAGAGCAGGAGGCCAGGAAAGAAAAAAACAAAGAAATTAAGGGTAAATAAGGGAGTTAGAAGCAAACCAAGGAAGAATACAAGAGGAAGCAAGAAGAGGAGGTAAAGAAAACACAATAGGAGGAGGAGAGTAATAAAAATGAAGAACAAGAAAAACAAAAGAAGGAAGCATTGAGAAAGAGGAAGGAAGCAACCAAGAAGAGGAAATCAGAAATAAAATGGAGGAAGAGAAGCGAATGGAACAAGAAGAAGAAATGAAAAGAAAAGAAATTGAAGAAGCGGAGAGAAAGAAGAAAGAAGAAGAGGCAATGGCCAAGTAGTTAAAATAAGAATTACTTGCCAATGAGTTGGTTGATAAATATGAGGAATAGGCCATATTGAAAAATTCAGAAGTGGAAACAATATTTCCCACCATGAATATCCAGCCTCCCACACCCATCACTAGAGGGAACTTTTTGACTAATGAGATGGGGGTCACCTTTGAAGAGGAAGATAGGATACTAGATCTTTTGAGCTTCACATTTGATCAATTCAAGTTCAAAATTTCTCAAGAAAGGCAGAATTATTTGCCTAGACATTTGAATAAGCCCATTCGGTCACCTTGGAGAGGGAAATTGTGATGGACACTAGAAAAAAATCCTACAATGATAGCATCTGGAGGCATTGCATTTGTAGCTACAACTGAGAAAAATGTAGATCATTTGTCAAATAAAGTTGATAAATTAAAGGGAGAATTGGCCATTGCATAACGACAAAATGATCATCTTTGCATGGAAATTCAAGCCTCGTCAACTACAAACTCCTGCAAGGAAGATATACAATCAACTATCCTTGAGGAAGTTAAAGCATTGGAGGAAGTCATAAGGCGGGTTTATGATGAAATCATGGTATTACACGAAGTAGTAGCACCACTTATTGAGATGCAAAAGTAATTAGAAGCGAGAGGAGCATTGATAAGATTGTAACTCTCAACGGTGGAATATATATGGAAATGGAGCATGAAGTATCTTGGTACACCAATAGAACTATCCAGAAAAGACACATTCATTGTCGAATTGGACAAGTTGGAAGTAAGTATATTTGTGCAGTCACATGAGAAGTTGGGAAAAAACTTGGATATAACGATATTTTCTTATTAAAAGCTTCATAGGGTTGAAATCTCTAGTCAAAGTGCACAAAATATCCTTTATTGGTGCACCAGAAGAAACAAGGCTAGAAGAAGAAGTTAGATGAAAGATTCAAGAGGTGTTAGATTCCATAAAGCAAGTTGTTGTGCAAGATTGTTTAGAAGTTACAAAGGATGAAATCAAACAGTATGTTGTAGAGTCAAAAAAGCTACATACTAAGCTTTCAATGCTTTTGAGCCAACTAGGAACATAATCAAAGGTATTTCTCCCTGATGCCTTGGAATGTCAAGTAAGATTTGATAATGAACTGTCACACAAGGTCAGATTGGTTGTTGTTGAATAAACGACTTGGCACACATACTTAAATCAAGAGTTTCACATTAGGGCACCTAACATGCCAATTATGCATCTTCCTACATGAACGTATTTTGTCTTCTTAATTTCCTTTATAAGTTTGTAAATAAAAACATTTTGAAATTAGAAATATAATTAATGTAGAAATGAAAATTCAAGTGGAAGTTGAAAAGTCACAAGGGTAATTGAAGAGTCATGAAGGGAGGTGAAGATTCACCTCACTTTTGTATAAATATACCCTCATAATTAGAGAGAAGGGACTTTTAGTTTTGGACTTCATTTTGAGCACCTTGTTTAGGAAAGCTTGTACATCCTTTTGAGAAATCAAGTGATAGCTTAGCATTTCCACTATTGGATTTCATGGATGCTTCTTGTAATGGTGCACTAGACATTTCTGCATAATATTGAGAAGCTCATTCAACCAAGGCATTGATTTCATGCATGTATTTTATAGCATTGTGAGACTTATCTGTTAGTGATTCGATGGTATGTGTTTGTATTTACATGTGTTAAAGTGAATGGACTATTTCATTGGTTGTAATATGTATCTTATTTGAATTTGTATGTTACTTATGTTTTATCACTGTTGTTGGTTGTGAAATAATTCTCAATCGATAAACTATTCATTGTTTATCCATGTATCTTAATTGAAGTATGCTAACATCCTTCCTTTAAAGATTCATGTTATTTATTTTGGTTGCAACTATGTATTTTGTAACTTACTTGCATAGTATTTCATAAAGCTATTCTAACTTATGTTTGTCAAGAGTTATATTAGTTTTCTCACACGTTGCTCATTTTGTCCAAAATAAACTTCAAAACAACATGTTGTCCAAAATAAACTTTAAAACAACATGGTGGCAGCCCAACCCACATACTGGATGGGACTCCTATTCCAAACAATGTAAGGTCTAATTGGGACTTTGCACCGAGGAGATCCCCTTACTATTGGTGGAACATTTTGGCTCATCAGCAAGTTCTCATTTTGAAGTTACAGTTCTTATTAAGTAGGTAACATTATGATTTATGTGATTATCTAAAACTTGTTGAATAGAAGCTTCTAAGTGTTGTTGTTTTTTCTCAATGTATTAGTGATTGATACTCATTTTTGCTTTAATTTCATTTGTTAAGTTCAAATGCTTGCATAATTGTGGTTGGTAGGCAGTGGTAAGGTGTTTTCATGATAATTATTCCCCATAGATATTGCTTGGGTACCTTTGTCGTTAGTTTCTTACATATTAATAGTTGGCTTGTATGTTCTTGTGAATTGTTATTGTAGGTTTGGGGAGGTAAAGACAATTATTTAAGACAATTGGTGGCTAAGAGGGTTCAAGAAGATCCAAAGATGAGATTTAACCATTTTTTATTTGTTTTTTGGTTTCATGACTTTTACATCTCTCTTTGTCTATCGTTGTGATTTGTTTCTTCTTCTTTTCTTAGTTGTGCCAAATATATAGGTATGACAATGTTTATGTTGGTTTATCAAATTAGGACATTACTATGTGTTTGTAGGTCTGAGTAATTGTTTATAATTTATTTATAATTTTCATTGTATATCTTGACACAAAACTCCCAAAATTCCCTAATCCTTACAAGAAAACATCTAGGTTTCTCTTTTTGGTTCACTCAAATAGTAGGGAACCCTCTAATCACCTAGATTAAGTATCCAACTAGGAAACGAACAAAAACACATGAATAACAATGTATAAGCATGGAACTATTATATGAAATTTATAAGCATGATTTGCTTTCTTTCTTTTATAGTTACAAATTCTCAATTGTTAGTGATGTAATAGTATCTCGATCATCACACAATCATTTATTACTTGCTTATTACTTGTGAAATAGTTTTTCCACTTTAACACGAAAATAAGACAATATCTCTTTTCCAAATGCCGCTTGCAAAGAGAATTGACCTTGTTTAACTTAATATTTTAAGATAGTTTCATTCTTACTTTGCATTTTATGATATTGGCATCACCTAAGTATAAAGCAAAAAAAGGTGGACACTAGGTGATGTAGATATTGGGTGATGGTTGGGTTTCCTCTCCATCACCTCAAGTATATTGATTTTCCAAGTTGTAGGCTTCTCAATGACACTTATTTTTCTCTATATAACTAAGTAAGAGTCTATTCCATGAGTGAAACATGTTGTTGGTATAAACATGACAACCTTTGAAAAATATTTTCCCACTTGCATTTCACCCTAAAAATGAGAATATCAAATCATAAATGAAGGCATATTCGGGTTTATTGGATTGGTTTTAATACTGTAAACATATTTTATGTTAGTTGTAGTAGCATGTGCACATTCATATTTGAGTTAAAAAATTAACTTTTCATCCAGCTGATTTCTAGTTTACATGGATGGCTTCTTGGGCCACTTTAGTCATGTTTTCTAGACCTATTTAGGTGTAAACATCTTCTTGTTGACCCTTTTTTTCTTAGTTTCCCTACATATTAATGATGGGCCCTTAGATTTCCACTTGTTTCCCACCATGTTGTCATGATTTTTTATGTAATGGCCTTATGAACCTAGGCTTTTCCTAGACATTCTTGTTTTTAATGACCAAAATAGATGATATTCATTTGTGCTTATTTGAATAGGTATTATTTTCTAAATTTCAAATAAATATATAATGTATATCTAGTATCTTAACCATTTTTAGAGTTTATATTGTGATTTACATTGCATGGAATAATGTGGTTTTCCAAGCAGAAATACTAATGGAGCAATGATTGAATTAATCTCAAGATAATCCAACAAGAGGGGGTTTAGCCCTTAGACTATTGGTTATCTTCAATATCCAACACATCTCAATTAATTGATAGGGGATGTGAAATTTAATATATTTTGTCTTCCTCATAAATGAAGATGACAAGCAGATTGGCAACAGTAGGAGGAAACAATTAACTCCTTGGGTAATTTGACCTCCTCCAAATCTCGGTTGTATTTTAAAACTCAAACTAGTGGAGGAGATAGTATAACCCTCTTACCTTAGCTATGTTAGAAAAGAGGCAATCAAGTAGACAACATCTAATTTTTTAAAGTTGTAATAAAGAATTGATTGGAATATGTACCTCATGAATATATAAACATGATGGTTAGAATTGTGATTATTATTTTAGTTGGTATTTTCACAATAGTTACTGATTCCAAAAATCCTCTTCACTCTATTAACTTATCATCTTCAAGAAAGTGGTCTTACCTTTGTCTGAATTCTAGAAAATTACAAGAAGCAAAAGTTGAAACCATTAGCTTAGTCTATGGGAGTTGAAGTGATATGAGTTGTGCATATTTGTTCATTCATCTTGCTACAAAATCATTAGAACTTTTGGATCATATTTAACTTTTGTAGTTTTCGTACATATTGCACGCCCCATAAGTTTGCATGATCTTTGGGTTGATAATTTAAAGTAAGTTATGGAGTTTGACACACATATTACTATAATTATGTAGCACATCTCTTTTTGGCACCATTTATAGGGAAGTTACTAAAGATTGTATTAGGATGATTTGACAATTATGTGACAAAACAACAACACACATATTAAACTCATAATTAGGTTGCATTTATCGATATAGGGATAAGCTTGGACACTTTCTACCAAATAATTATATTCCTAGTGTAAATCAAGCAAGAACTAGCACCAAGTACTACTTCTAGAATATTTTGAATACTTTTATGGCAACCTTCTAAATAAATTCTAGTAGACATCCAACAAATTATTCAAGAGTTTGTTGAAGATCTCAATGAAGGAGAACACTTTACTAGAGAGGTTTTAATAAATCCTTTTCAACTTGAGATAAGAAATAATAGGTGAACGTAGCCATATCATGGTAGATGTGGATCAAACTGAATGTTTTCACTTTCCATTTTAGGAAACTAAAGAGGAAATAATGATGAAGAACAACAATCCTTCTACTCTACCCCATTTCCATGGGATGACTCTTGAAGACCTATATACTTTTCTCTTTGAGTTTGATGTTCTCTGTAGAATTGATTACTACAAAATAAATGTCCAAAATCTTATACTCTTCCCTTCCGCACCAAAGGAATAAACTTTAAAGTGGTTCATAAATAGTGTCAAGCATTGGGATCAAATGAAGCAAAGTTTCGTTGGTGAGTGCACAAATAATTTCAAAGCCTAAGAAATCAGGGATGGGATATTTTAAATGGTATAAGAAGAAAATGAATCCTTAGAGGATTATGAATAAATGTGCTAGTTTAGTAACAAGACAAGTAACACCTAGACATTGGATACATAATCCCTCAAATGAGTACTTTTTACAGGCATGAGAGAAGGCTTGATGGAAACCTCAAACTTCATTACAAATAATGAGATATCTCAACTATCATCTGAGAACATAAAGTAAGTTTTAAAAAATACTTTAAAGTTGCAAGGAAAAAGAATAGAAGAATCATAAGTATTGTCACATAATCATCAAGGGTGGCCACATCAAGTCTCACAAAGTCAAAATTTTGGACCTTGCTAGAGGAAATGAAGACTAATATATTGCACTCAATGATGATGGAAGTAGATGCTATGTGGATCAAAAAAAATAAGAAGAATTTGAAAATGATATATTTGGTTTTTTCCATAAAAGAAGTGGGAAGAATTTGAAAGAATGCATGTCCATTAAACACGGAGCTTTGTATAACCTGCAAGGACAATTAACAAATAAAAAAATATCCATCCATACTAGGAGAGGAAAGGACCACCAAGATAATTCAACAAAGTATGGCTTATTCACATTCTTAGAATTTCAATTATTCTTAAAGTAATAATATATATACTCCTCATATAGCCCAATAATCCTTAATCAATTGATTTGGTAAGCACAAAATCAATTATCACAACAATGGAAGTATCCTCCTCAACCTCAATCTTTTCCATTTCATCTACTACAATAATCTCAAGTCCAATGGTCTAACCCTCCATAGTCTCAGATACTTTGAGGACAATAGTGACAAGCATTATTTCCACCTTCTACACCTCCTAAATAGTGCCCAACAAAATCCTAAACAACCAGAAAATCTTTCCCAACACACCAAATCCTAATACTGGATAGTTTCAACCTTTATATGATAATGAGAAGATAAACTATCCAACCCAATCATTATATTCAATGGAATTAAATGAATTAAATATTTGCTTAGGAAAACTGATGGGAAGTCCTTTGGCTCCTCTCATCACTAAATCAATAGAATATAAACCCTTTGAAGAACAAGAAACCCAAGAGGAAAATCAACAATGCTCTCAACAAAAACCCGACCTTATCTAGAGAGATTAGAACAAAAGAAAGCTTACACTCACTTTGAAAATGACCTTTAGAGAATTGAAAAATATGTATAAAAAATCCTCTTCTAGAAGTTATCAAAGATATCTCCATTTACAACAAAATCATTAAGGAAATGTGCACAAAGAGACCTAGGAGGATTTGTGACATCCTAGACCTATATAGTACAAATTTTTTCCTTGGGAAAAAACCGTAATTTCATTTCAACTTAAAAAGGGAACAAAATTACATTTTGCATATGCTTGAAAGCATTCGATATATGTAAGATCAGAGTCTTGTGAGGTCAAGTAACAAGCTCTTCGATCTAAAACTAAAATAAATTAGAAGAGAAGTTAAGTGTTATAATAGTCACTTAGCTTCTATTTCTTTCTTTCTTTCTTTTGAACTTCTGCCAAACCCTTGTGGATGAGTCAATATGAACAACTACCAAATCAAATATAATCACCACAGGGGGGTGTTTATCAAAATCTGAACTATCTAATACATGGATCCTTTTTGTTCCCATCAACCCATCCCCTTTGCTCACCAAAGTTCCAACATAATTAGATGCACGGATCGATTTTGTTTCTTATACATTATGCTTGGGTTGTGATTTTTCATCGAGATTCTGAGTGTTCATTGCCTCTTGCATTAGAGGCCCCTCCTTGGTTTCCTCTTCTTCATCCTCTGAAAGGGTGGGATGCCACCTTTTATTTTTGGCTTGCCCTTTTCTTATTTGGGGTTTTTTAGCTTGTGGACAAGTATCCTCTAAGTATCCTATTTGAAAGCATGTATGAAATCTAAAGGCTGTATTTTCATAATCCAAATTTTGGATCCACTTATAGGATCTATTTTTTAGTTGAATGCAGTCAGGTATACCTTTGCTTAAGTCTATTTCCACACATATACGAGCAAAGGTGAATAATCCTTGTTGCATTCTTTAGTTTCCTTTTTTTTTAAAGTACCCATAGTATTTCCAATGTCTTATAGTACATTGTGATGCCAAAATGGTAGAGGAAGGTTTGGTAACCTTACCCAAACTTGCATATTTCTTACCACCATTTTTGAAGAATCAAAATCTAGAAAGCATGGTCGAGTGATGAAGAGCCCTGCTCTTCCCCAAAACCAAATCCATTCCTACAAGAATTTTTGTAGATCTTTCTGAGAATCAAACTGTACCACAAAAAAACCTTTGGATCAAAGGTAAATGTCATAGTACTTTTTCCATACTATAAAAATACATTGATGTAGTGCCTCTGACCTTGGCCAAAACCTATTAAATCTACAAATGATGGCCCTTGATGTAAGAAAAGAGAAGAATGATTTATCTATTTATTGTTTACTTCTAGAGTTGGAATTTGATCTGATTTTTCAATAATATACAATCCTAGAATGGATGGAGGTTGGTTGATTGAGATGGGGCCTTTCCACGCATCTCATCCTTGTATGAAGATGAATAAGTTGGCTTTTTGGTACTCACTACACCTCCACGTAGCCTAAACAAAAATACAATGGAAGAATTTTGAGATATATTATAGTCTTTCAACTGTAACAGATCCTGCTTTTGTTTCCCCTTAAATATAAGGCACTATATGGCTTCAAGAATGCCCAAGTAATTCTCCAAGATCTAGTTTAGAGTCACCACTTTGTACAACTCAGTTACCCATATTTGGATTGAGTTCCCTTTGAGGGTTTTAACAAAAACCTGAAACCCTTCCATGTAGTTTTGATTGTCTAGGTTGTCCAACGCTCTCAATAGAGGAAAAAGAGAGGCACTCTCCTTCAGATATTCTAATAACTCTGAAAACAAAATGGTAGACTGGTTTGGGACTTTTTTGGTCTCTCTGTTTTCCCTAAAAAAATCTTTTAGTCCCTCAAAACAGTTCCAGAAGTTTAGGACCTGAAAAAATGCCAAAAATAGTAAGTTGTGCTAAATTAAGGAAACTGAAAAGAAACAATGGTGGGGGTCCAAGTGGAATAGGAGGGTGGACACCAATGTCCACTTGGATCAGTCCTCCCCCTTTGGAAGCAATGGTCCCCATTGCGTTGAGTACCTCCATGAGATGGGGAAATTTCAGCTGAACTTGGTAGCCACTTTCCTTGGTGTAGGAGTTAGCCATCTTTGACAACCTGATACAGTTGGATCTTCTGCTAGCAAGTGTTCTTGATCTGCAGTCCATGATCTAATTAGTTGTGCCCTGTTCCATGTAGTATGGGCTTAACTTTGTTAGTGTGAGTTGTTCTGCAATGTCTGATGTGTCTAGTAATGGTGGAAAGTATGTTTGAAGGTGGCCCACATTGAATATTGGGTGCAGGCCAAGGAATGGTGGAATGTTGAGCTCGAAAGCATTGTCTCCTATAGCCTTAGTGATGGTGTAAGGCCCATATCGGAGTGGGTGAAGCTTGCAGCAGGGCCTACTGAGGTTCTCCTTTTGCAAATGTAACCAAACTTTGTCGCTCACCTGGAACTTGTGTGGCATCTGATGTTGATCATGACACTACTTATACTTAGCATTGGCTCTATCCAATATGTCATGGACCTGATGGAGGATGTGTTGAATGCACTCAATGAAGCTATTAGCCCTGTCAGACTCAGACAGGACATGAGCTGAATCTGCTTGAGTAGCTGCAAATGGTATGGCGACATCAATGGGACATAGTGGTTGGAATCCCAACCCCACCTGAAAGGGGTTGTGGCCAATTGAGCTATGGAGAGCTCTGTTGTAGCTGCATTGGAAATACGAGATGCTTTCATCCCATGTGTATGGATGCTTCGAGTTGTACATATGAAAAATGTGAACGATTATCCTGTTGACGACCTCTGTTTGGCCATCATTTTGGGGGTGGAAAGTCGTGGAATTAGTGAGCTTGGTATCCAACATCGACTAGAGACTTGGCCAAAATGTACTTAGGAACCTGCTATCCTGATCTGAGATAATGGGTTGTGGGATCCCAAAATGTACCCACACTCATTCAAAGAATATATTAGCAGTGGCTTCTGCTATGATAATCTTCTTGCAAGCCGCCAGAATGGCCATCTTAGAGAATATGTCAAAGACCATGAAAACGTAGTCGTTTCCATGCTTAGTAGAAGGAAGGCCCGACATGTAATCCATGGAGATGGATTCCCAAGGTCGACTAGGAGTAGGCAGAGGTGTATATATGCCTTGATTCTTGATGGTCGGTTTTGCAATGGCACAGGTAGTGCAAGATTTGATGTGCTTCCCAACATCATGTCGAAGGTTCAGCCAATAAAAATACTTCTACAACACTAACACTGTTTTCTCTACCCCAAATTGTCCAGCAACTTGACTATAGTGCACCTCCCAAATCATCTTGGTACGCTCACTTAAAGTAACACATAGGTGTCCTAGGTGGCATAACAGTGCATCCTGGAGGTAAAAATTTGGAACTTGCTTGCTTTCCAAGAGTGTTTGGTATGTGTTGTCGAATTATAGATTTCTCTTGTAAAGATGTAACCACCCCAAAATCTCATGCCCACAAGAGTCGAGCGTAGTGGTCAGCTCCATGACCAGTGGTCGACTGAGGCAGTCTACAACATTGTTGGTGTTGCCCTTCTTGTAATTAATGTTCAAATGGAATTGTTGTAGGTAGGTGGACCATTTATGATGGCGATTGTTCTACAACTTCCCTTATGTTTGTATGAACTACAGGGGTTAGTGGTCTGTGTGAATGATTGTTTTCTTCCCTGGAATGTAATGCTTCCATTGTCGGCAGACCTGCACAATGGAATACATCTCTTTTTCATAGGTGGGATACTTTCGGACTGTGTCTGAAAGTGTCTCACTGTGATATGCCACTGGATGCCCCTGTTAAGTAAGAACAATACCAATAGCATAGTCGGAGGCATCTGTCTCAATCTCAAATGGTTGCTGCAGGTTTAGTAATTTGAGCTTTGGTGCAGAGCAAATGCGATGCTTTAACTAGGCAAATGCCTTCTCTTGGGATTCAAACCAAAAGAAATTTGCTTTCGCTCCTCCCTTCCTGAATTGACTCAAAGGCCAAGTAATATGAGAGAACCCAAACACGAACCTGTGATAGAAGTTGGAAAGACCCAGAAAGATGCGGAGCTTTGTTGATGTGTATATTGGCTGGGTCCACATGCACACCTCACTCATCAATGATGTACCCCAGATATTGAACTTGGGTCATACCAAAAGTGCATTTCTCCAAATTGGCACACAACTTGTGTTGTCGCAGTGTTTGGAGGACCTGTCAAATATGGTGGAGGTGTTCTTCCCAACTTTGGTTGAAGATCAGAATGTCATCCAAATACACCACCACGATGAGTTGGTGAAGGGTCGAAAAATGTCATTTATCAGCCTCATGAAGGTTGCGAGGTCATTCGTCAACCCGAAAGGCATGACCAGCCATTCAAAAGGGCCCTCCTTGGATTTGAAAGTAGTCTTCCACACGTCAGAGGGTTCGATCAGTACCTGGTGATAATCAAACTCAAATCAATCTTGTTGAAATATTTGGCCCTCTTGAGCTAGTTTATAAGGTTATCAATCCGTGGGATTGGATACCTATTCCAAATAATGATCTTGTTTAGTGCCTAATAGTCAATAAAGAGTCTCCAGGTCCTATCCTTGTTCTTTACCAACACGATCGAACACAGGGTGATGAACTTGGCCTGATTTTCCCTTTCTGTAACAACTCCTAAATCTGCCTCTTTATTTCATCATTCTCCAGAACATAGTGTCGATAGATCGATCCATTGGGTAGCGACATGCCCGAGGTCAGATCGATGGAGTGCTTGACTTGCCAGTGTAGACGTACCCCTGTGGGTGAGGTGAAGATGTCCCTGTACTCCTCTACAACCTTGTCCATATGTTGTTGTCATGCGGAGGAGCCCTATCTGGAGGCTGTGGCCACAATATTCTTCTTTCCCTAAGGATGAATCATAAGGAAAAAGAAATCTCAGTTTTGGAAATGATCTTACTGCATTGCTTCGCAGTGATCAAAGAAAAGACGCTAGGCAGCGCTACCTCTGGAATCCTATACAACTTATTGCCCAAAGTAATAATAAAAGTGCAAGGCCTAGACTCATACACAAGATGTCGCTTCCATAAGTATGGCTGGCCTAATAAAACATCACAAACTTCAAGAGGAGCAACATCACACAATACCTCATTTGTGAAGAGCTTGATGCTGTAGGGAAGGCGACACTGTTGGCTGACACGAAGATCTCGCTGTTGGTGAAGCCACCCAATGGTGTACGACTGCAGGTGTTGTGTGGTCAGTAGGCCCAATCGCTTCACAGCCTTTGCTAAAATGAGGTTCTTTTGGCTCTCGCTCTCGACAATGAACTATAGCCGAGAACCCTTCAGCCACATTTGTGAGTGGAAGAGTCACTCCCCCTCCTTTAGATCTTCGAGCTCATTCTTCTGGAACTTGGTGGCGACAATGGTGGCACTAGGCTCTGCATCAATAATCTGCTTCCCTTTTTCATTCCCCTTGTCGGTTTTTGACTTAGAATTGGAACGTGCCTCTAATTCGGAAGCCTTCAGCTCAACCACCAGTGGCTAGTTGGCTCAACACTCACTTGTGTTGTGAGTGGGACTCTTATGGAAATCACACCATTTCCCTATATCCTTCTTTGTCTTTGTGGTGTTTTCTTTGCTTGTGGCTTTGATGGGTTGTCCTAAGTCACCTTGCCTTGGCTTTGTCCTTTGTTCAGTGGTTTGTGGGTGCCTTTCCCTTGCTTCAGATTCTCAGGTCCAAGGTCTCACTTTTTCTGTTTAAATTTTTACTCAATCTTGAAAGCGTATCGATAGGCAGCGCCAAGAGAGGAGATGTCCAGGAACTCCATCTCATCCTCGATGTACTTGTGTAGGCAACCATAATACTTGAGTACCAAATGCTACTCATAATCCTTGATACCCAGCGTCGTGCGAAGGGTATGGAAAAAATTTGTGAACTCTGACACATATTGGTCCCTTCCCTTCCGTAGTGTGGTCCACTTTATGTATTTATATTAATAATTCCTGACAAGGTAATATTGTTCTTTGATAGAGTCTTGGAAAGGATTCCAAGTGGGCACAAATGAAAACAATGAGGATTCCCTCTCGTCCTTTTGTTCACAACAAGTTTCCCACCAATCCTTGACATGTGGGGCGACTTTGAGGAGTGCAAAAGTAACAATTTCCCAATTGGAAAAGTCATGTATTGAAAAAGATCCTTCAAACATATTTAACCATCTATCTATGACATCTGCATCCATTTGTCCTTCAAATATGGGAATGTCAAAGTTAACTTGTACCTTAAAAGGAGTGGCAACTCCACAATGGTTTTTGGATGAAGATGTGTCGCCTATGGGTAACCGCCAGAGGATCTGGGCAAAGTTATCCATCATCGTGTTCCTTTGTCGCTCGAGGGCTTCCTCAAGAAATATTTTGAAAGGATCTCTTGCCCCCTCGTCTTTCTTTTCTTCCGCCATGGGAGGTTGTCGGGGTTTGTGAGGCTGGTCTTGCAAAGGTTCAACCAGTTTGAGCCCTAACTCCTTATACCCTGACCTCGTTGGGGACATGCAAAGAAAAACAGAGAAAGAGAAGACCGCTTTGATACCACTGATCCAGACTTATGTAGGAATGCAACAAAATACATATATACACATAAACACAGAGATGCAACAAAAATAAAACTTCATTTCATTAATGTCAAAGAACTGAAATATGCTTACATATAGAAATGGAAATAAACTAGCTCGGGCGATGGTAGCTTATCTCTAAGAAGAGATGTGGTGGATACATGCATCTAAACTATGGAACTCAATTGGTGATCGTCATGTTATGAAGTATTATGTAAACCATGAGATTCATGGTTCAAATCCCATGTGGATCAAGCCAACAAAAAAAATACAAATCCCTTGCTTCTTGGAGCCTTGAAGGCTCACCCACAGTTCTTCTCTATGGAGTCGGGTGATGAAATCTAAATAAATAAGCAACCTTTCTACGGAAGATTGGTTTAGGCTATTAAGGAAACCAATTAGTGGATCAATGGTTTGGAAAATTCTAGTAGTGACATTCCTCATGGTTGATAATTGGACTATATGGCAAATTGGAAATGGTAGAAAGATGAAAATTGGGGAGGATCCATGACTTAGGGTTGATGAGGATTTTCAACTTTGACTCGCTCCTATGATCTCTTCACCAAATCGGTATTTATTCCTTGGAAGATGCTAAAGCTCAATCCCCTCAATCAAGTAGCAAGTTGGGTTGGAAATTGGTGGGAGATCTTATGCTAAAAGGACAAGAAGCAACATAATGGAATTCTTGCATTGCAAATTAGTTTGCAACTTTATTAGGTCAAGGGAAGAAGAACACAATGAGCTTTGTTGATCCAAAACTCATGGGAATGGGGATTTCATTATCAAACTTGGGTACTTTGCTAAGGTGGAATACTAGTTGAATGGGGAAATAAAATGGTGGTGGAGTCATCTTTGGAAGTTGAATTCTCCTCTTAAATGCATAATCACTTTGTGACTCACCCCAAACAACAAAATTTTGACTAGGGAAGCTGGCTTAGAAAGAGGTTGGTCTGTCCCAATAGATGCATTCTATGCAAACATTATGGGGAATTCATCTCTCATATTTTTATTTTTTGTTCCTACACAATGTAGGTTCCAAATATCGTCTTTTTTGAACTCAATCAAAGTGCAAGCTGGTTAAAGCCTTTCTTGGAGGATTGTATGAAAGAATGGTTGAAAGATAAAACAATAAATAAGTTTGAAGCTTTCCCATGTTCCTTTGTGTATGGTATTTGGTGGGTTCACAACCTGAGCATTTTTAGAGAGGCTGATATCCCCCCCAAAGTTTTTGCAGGTTTGATTATCCAGCTTTGAAAGGAATACATAATTGATCCTAAGCAAAAAAAGCTAAGTGTGTTGGTATCACCTAGTTTGGACCTTGAAATCCCATGGGGCTTTTTCGATGGTGTCAATCAAGGCCATCCTCCAGTATGTGGGATTCATGTGGTGATTTTTATGAAGCATAATCATTATTTTCATATAAGGTACACTCTAGGTAGAGGAATGGATAACATAACCTAATTTATAGCCCTTTGGTATCTCCTTTCTATTGCCTTGAAGAAAGGAGTAAATAAAGTGTAAGTGTTGGGTGATTTGAAGTTGGTTATTGATTAGGACTCAAGTAAAGTCACACTGAATTGTGCCCATTTACACCCCCTTCTTCAAGGTATCTAGGATATAATATTATCTTATGACTGACTTTCTTTCTATCTTGTTATGAGGGAAGTTAACCAAAAGGCTAATGAGTTGTGAAAAGAATATCTCTTACTGTCAGTAGGTTCTTTTGGTATCTATGAGTTCATGGATGGTGAGGAAGTACCATCAAATTCAAATCATCATAGAGGACCAAAATAAAAGTGCATCCACTTACCCTAGGGATATATTTTCTTATAAGGTATTTCCATTTAAATTGTGTAATGCACTTGCTACCTTTTAGAGAGTTGTTTTGAGCATTTTCATACAATTTGTTCATGATAGCATGGAAACATGCATAGATGATTTCAATGCTTATAGAAACACATTCCAAGAAGCATTAACAAATATGGAAAAATGTCCTCAAACATTGCCCCGAGATGAAACTATCCACAAGTAATGAAAATTGCTTTATGCTCATGAATGAGGGGATAGTTCTAAGAAATCATATTTGTCATAATGTTATTGAAGTAGACCCAACTAAGGGACCAATCATACATCAATTGCTAACACCTAAAAAATAAAAAGGATGTTACAAGCTTCCTTGGTCATGTAGACTATTACAAAATATTTATTGAGGATTTTAGTAAAATTCCAACTCGTTTGTTTACTTTCCTATTAAAAAATGTAGAATTCTCTTGGACTTTGGAATGTCAAAGGGCATTTGACAATACAAAAGAAAATTTAATATGAACCCCTATTTTATAGGTTCCTAAATGAGATATGCCATTTCACATCCACACTCATGGCTATTATAGAACACTAAGCATAGTCCTTTGATCAATGACGAGATACATATACTTTTATTGACTTTCCTCATAAAAATAAAAGTGGATTAGAATATAATTTATTTCCAATTTATTTGCTCATAAACCAATTGTTAACAAATTTAAATAATTACTTTGAATCAATTTAAGGAGTATACAATAAATATACTATAAATGAATAGTGTACACACACAGAGTGGTTTGTATCATAAAAGGTTGTGGTTGAACCATATACTTGAAGATTTTACGAAATGGCGAACAAACCTGAAGGACATACTCCTAGTTCATACAATACTACCATAAATTCACATAATTAAAAACATGGTAATTATTTTAAAAACACCTAAATGAATTGCCATACAATTTGTCTTATTAAATACATGGAAAAACATAGCATCAAAATAAAATAGGAAACATCAGTGTTTCCCTAATAGAGCATCCACCTCATGGTCCACCTACGTAAATGGGTCTTCAAATTCCATAGCCGCAATAACAGATGTGACTATATGGATGTGTGGGAGTCCAACTTGTTGAATAGGGTGAGAAACAACACTCTGTATAGAAGTTTTGAGTGGTTTAGATGATGCAAATTTCATAGAGGTGTCAAGCCTACTTGGACCAGGAGAAGTCACAAATTCAAGGAGGAGGTTAAGATAGTGATACTTCAATAGACATTGAATGGATACAATATCAAAGGTCGATTGGACGTGTCTAACCCACATTATTGTCGTTGCTAATTAGGGCTTGGTACTTCTCTTGTTCACAGAGGCTTAAAATGCATTTTCATGTGTTAATAGTGCACTAGTCCCTAATTTTATCAAGCTCTTTCAACTACTTCTAAAAACCCTCCTACATTTATTCCATTGTAACACTGAATAAGTAATATTCCCACTAGTTTCTATTATATCCTTCATCACCTTAATCCCTTGTTTAGGTTTGTTAGGTTGTAGATGAGATAACATTGATTCCTATAGTGGCAATGTGCCATTGGGATGCTCACATGGTGCCAAGGAATGACCAAGAAATCTACACATAGAGTTGGATATGGAGCAAGCTACTTCTCTTTCAAACACATTATATGTTTCAAAGCTTTAAATTCCATAATTAACCTCTCAAATGACCAATTTGTTGCACATGTAGGAGGCTAGCTACAAATCATATTGCTCATAAACCAAACTATGTGAGGAATGAATAACACAGGGTAGTATCAAATGGTTATTCTTCTCCCTTTTATGCATGTGATACCACGTGTGTTGGTGACCATTCCTTCTTTCACAAATGCATTCATCAAAGGGTATGTGGAAGTGCTAATTCCCCCCTTCCTTTTTGCACACCAACCCTTCCTTTACTATGGCTTCTTGATTAGCTTGGGTATTCACCTCAACATTTAGATGATGATAAACATGAAAAAAATGACAAGGAGTTGTAGTTGTCTCCCTTCACAAGCACTCATAGAGTCTAGAGACTTGAAGGTTGGAAGGAAACTTTCCGTGGTGAAGTGCCTTTATAATGAGTATTGAGTTACTAATTACCATGAGTGTGCAAACTCCTTTGCTTATTAAGATGGATACTCCTTCAAGAACCGCTAATGCTTATATATGCTTGTTTATGGTTGTAACACAACCCCTTCTCATTCCCACCAAAAATAGGTTAGAAAGAGACGATCACTATGATGACCCAAGATACAAGGTAGAGCGTTCAGGAAATGGTGTCTAAAATTTCATTTTTTTTTACTTATTCAAAAATTTAAATAGATGAAATAGTTAATTCGAGTGATATAAATTTTGTCCCAATATAGTCTCTGGATTGAAAGATATGACCACTTAAAGTTTAGCGCCACGTCATCAATTTGCCATGTGGCATCCACATGGTCCCCACGTGGATGTCCCGGTGAGCCCCCCCTCTCTCTCATGGCCACTTGGCATTCGTATATTGGTTGTTGACTCATCCGTGTCCCGAGGTTATAACACGTGAACACTCATAAACTGCTGACCCTTTCATGGGTTGCATAACCCAGATTATCGCGTATGCTAGGCATGAAAGGTGAGCGGGTGCGGGCTCTTGAAAGCCACGTCGCCTTGGAGCTAATCTTCTCGGCGGTTTCCTTCATCCCACTGAGTCGTTTTCTCCGAGAAGCATTCTCGCCGAGATCCATTTCCTCCACCGAACACCTTCTCTGAAAAACTCTACCGCCAACGCCATTGCCACGTCACCTCAGACCTTATGATCTCAGGAGAAACCCATGGCTGCGAGAACCATTTCCTCTTAGGAGTTTCCTTCTAGGACCGTTTTCGTCGATAATCCCTTTACCATCGAGGATGTTTCTTCCGAGGGATTTCCTTCCATGGAGTTTCATCCGAGAAGAGTTCTCGCCGAGAACAAATACCATTGAGAATCCCTCCTAGGGCAGACGTTTTCTCCGAGGGGTTTTGTCCAGGGTCCCTTTCTTCTGAAAAGAGTTCTACGTCTATGATCGAATGGTCCACCGTGATGCTTTTCATCCTACAGTATGGGGGGGCTCGACTCCATTCCGCTGACAACACAGGAGGGGGCTACCTACTGAGACCTCTGTCGTATATACCTCAAAGTCCATCCAACCATCACCATGGCAGCGAGACCTTCCCCTCCCCTGCTGACGTCACAGGTGAAAGGTACCACGGTGTTTACCAACGTCAATTTTGTCAGTAAATCAATGTCGTCTATCGAAAAAGGCCTCCGCCCTTGGTTACAGTGTGAAAGCGTATGGACTTTACGTTATGGACCATCAGGGCTTAAACGTTCGACTCTGCCCGAATGGCTATGAGGCAATGTAATCTCTACCCGATTATGCATTATGGTCGGATGGACTAACGACCCAGCCAGTGGGCTGAACCTCCATGCGGCACAATGAATCCTACCATAGTCATGGGCAAGGTTTGAGCACTAAGGGTCCAACCCTTAGGGCCACGGTCCCAGGCCATTCGGCACAATAACCTCCACTCGTAGCCTTGGCACTCTGTGACATAAACATTAGAATTATATATATATATATATATATATATATCTCGTTGACATAAACTTATGCCCACATGCACTCTATGAGGCACACACCTGCATATACTATCACGCCTGTATTTAAGCCAAAACTCTCTTGGCACAGGCATACGATTCAAGTAACTGCCGTAAATTAAATACTTTGTTCTTACGCTATCCTCGTAGCGGATGACTGTGCACATGATCACGGTGAAGGAGTACAAGCGATAAGCCTAGAACCCCAACATTTTAAGCAGCAACGATGACAGATCATCATACATGTATACATTTCTAAGTCATATGCATTCTCCTCATGGCATATGACCAATAGCATGAAAAATCCCATACCACTTTACATTCTTTAGGGAGGTCCAGACACCTCTTGTTATTATTTGTGCCAATAATTTACCAACACTATGAGAGTGTTACAAAATTCTTGTACAAACCCTGTGTGCTTTGGGTCATTATTTGATACAAATCTATTAGGTCTCTGAACCACCCATGGTTCAGTTCGTTAGTAGGGCACAACATTTAATTAAATTAGCATGAACTACAGTGACTAACCATACTACTATACAATTGGGTATATCTTTCTTGTGCATAGAACTATATTATTGTACAATTGGGTATATATATAAATATATAAAACTCTTGTATGAGGAAATTGGTACAAAACTATAGTAATGAGAACTAGATAGTGAAGTGTGTATCAATGAGAATAGATTTCATGAGGCATATAGCACAATTGTAATTATCATCTTTGGTCCAAGAAACATAAAATCAAGTTATCAAAGCATATGAGACAGTCTCATCTACAAGACAAAAATGCAAGGCTTATTTACTCTTGAGCTTGAGAAAATGAAAATGTAGACCCAAAAACCTTGGCATGCTTCATTGGAAGACCATGGATGGTAGCTTTACAAAGTAAACAAACCAATATTAATTCGAAATTGATCAATGGATGGTGAAGGATCTAGAAAATGCCAAAATTCATAAGTTGTTGGATTTGAGTGAAACCAGTGCCATTGCGTAGATCTTGGAAAAAACGATTCCAACGCAACTTGAACGGGCAAAAACCGAGTCCGTATGTAAAATTTATTCAAAGTCAAAGTTTTCAGGGCAAACTCAAAAAAGTCAAAGTCAACGCCAATGTGGCAGCTAACTAGATGCTCACTGTGCAATGATGTGGCGATGATGTGGCACGCTGCGGTTGTGCAATGATGTGGCACACTGCGGTTGGGTGCATGGGAACCAATCCCAAGGCGACACGTGGCCTCGTTGGATTCGCCTTAATTGGTTAAGGGTCCAACGAAGCTAACAAGATTCAAACCCATGACTTGTGCATTACAAATCCAATGCCTTACCAATCAAGCTATATGGTTCTTTAAATGAAGTGGAGGCACTTTTATTTAAAGGAGTTGTTATGGTATTAAACAAAAAAAAATATGGCGGAGTCTGCCATTAATGGTTGCATCGCCATATCTCCGCCACACTACACACCTTACCCCATTCATTCTGCCATTCATCGCCTATCCGCTCCAACTGTCCACAAAACTTACCGTACCTATCTACCAACACTAAACCTTATCATATCCGCCCATCATTAATATTTCGAATATATTAAAATATATGCCAATCCATCCAATAACGAAGGAGGAGGAAGGGTCGAGATCCAAATTTGATCCTCGACCTCCTAAATTTTTAATTATAAAAGGTTACTAGTGTGCCAAAGGGAATGCAACAGAGAGGTAGTTATGCAGGTACAACAGTGGGACTTAGAACTTTGAAGACATTTTCTGGGAGATCCGGGAAACTTTTTTCCAGAATCGAGAATTGCTACAGGATCCTAAGACAGAGAAGATTGCATCTGGATGGTGCAGGTTTGTATCTAAAGCAATATTATTTTGATGTATTTATGGTTTTTGAAGTTTTTAATATCAAAGGCCTCCCTATTGAAGACCAGGGCCTGAAGATGTAGGCTTGAAGATAGCCGAACTCTGTTAACAATCTCTTGTGTCACTTTTCTTTTCATGTTTTGTTGTTCAATTTGCTACAAATTTCTTATCAATTCTTCATGCTTACGTGTTTAATGGTGTTTTTAAGAATCATGCATTAACACTATTTTAATAGCAAATAAATCACATTTCAATTAAAGATCTCTTTAGGATCATTTGAGATCAGAGCAAGTTGTTGATAATTGTGATTTGAAGTGTGCATGATCGCCAGAAGTAAATCAAAGCTTGGTGAAGAAGAACTTGTTGAAGGAGATCCAAAAGTTGGCTCGAGAAGAAGGACAACTCGAGGAGAAGAGATGGTTGAAGAAGGAAGCCGTGATAATTCGTTTGGATCTGATGCAGGCTTCGTGGATGCTTTCATGACCTTGTGAACCATGGTCGAAAAAATGTATCAAGAGTTTAAGAAAGCAAAAGGTGAAGACACAAAACCTAAAGACAAAGAAGGATAACCATCATAATCTAGAAAAAAAGATGAAAGCAATAAAAAAGATCCTATCACTTCTCTCTTGAATCCATCTAAAACTTCGAAACTGTTGTTGAAGCTCGATGTTAAGTTTGAGTTACCCATGTACAATGGAGAAGTTGATGTCGAAAAGCTTGACAATTGGGTCAAGAAAATGGAGGTATATTGTTGCGTACAACAAATCACTGAAGATGAAGTCAAAATGAGACTAGCATCGCTTCGTTTAGCAGGGACAACATTGATCTGGTGGCAGAGTAAGTTACAGAAAGGTACTTAACATATCGGTAAGATTTTTCCATCATGGTTTGATTTTATTACTGCACTTAGAAAGAAATTCTATCCATTGGGGTATAAGGAAAAAGCTTTAATATAATGGCAAGGACTAAAAGTTAAGAAAGGTCATTTAGTGCAGGAATATACAGATGAGTTTTGTAAGAAGGCGTTGATGTTAGATATTCCTTTGTATACTCAAGAAACTCTAATGAAATACATAAGATGATTACTCGAGTATGTTCGTAATAATGTATTTATGTTCAATCCTACTAACTTGGATGAAGTGGCAGTACAAGCAACTTACATTGAAGCAGGTAAGTTAGGAATTGGGGTATCATCAGAATCGACAGCCAGAATGGAGAGCAAGGGAAAAGGGAAAGCGAAGAAAGCAAACATCACCAAGAAGGAGGTTGAAAATCTCTCTTGTAAGCATTGCAAGAAATAGGGCCATGACGAGGATCACTGTTGTCAATTGCATCCTGAAACGAAACCAAAGTGGACCAAAAAAGGGAAGCAAAAGTTTGCAGCAACAACAAAATCGATAGACCTAGGGTCAAATTCAGGCGACGAGACGCATATCACATCATTGGTTATGACTGGTAAATTTGATGAAGGTAATGATTCTAATAGTTCCAGACGCAAGTTATTTCATATAAGGGTTGTTATGAAACATACAAAGATCGACACATTGTTAGATAGTGGATCTCAAGCTAACCTAATTTCAGAAAAAGTGGTTAAGAAATTGGGATTGAAAACCATAAAGCATTGTAAACCATATACTTTAATTTGGATGAGAAGAAATCATAAATTACGAGTGGTTGAGCAATGCATGTTACCATTTGCAATAACTTCTCAATTTAAGGATAAGGTGATGTGTGATGTGGTAAAATTAGATACATGTGGGATGGTCTTGGGTAGCCCGTATTTATATGATAGAAAAGTGATATTTTACTGGGAACATAATCAATATCACTTGTTCAAAAAAGGAATTGTATATGTTGTACATTTTCATCACACAAATCTCTCTTTTCACAGTGAAATAGTTAAACACAAGCAACTTATGTCAGTAAAGATGTTGTTGTACAATCTAAAGAACCTAAGCAAGAGATCATTAAAGTTAATCACAAACAAAGAGATATACTTAAGGAATCCAAAATTATACATCAACAAGAGTTGCAACATGATAAGTTGAGTTTTGTTTCGGTTATGAAAGGAAAGCAAGGTATGGTTTTAGCTATGTCAATACTTTCAATGTTGTTAATGGGTTTATTACTGTTTAGTGGTGCCTGCATATTAGCAACAAAAATGAATATAGATGTGGGTGAAAAAAGACTTGATATATTCTGCAGTTTGTGTGTTTTGCTGACGATTGCATGGATGAGTAAAGTGTATAGGCCCAAAACAGGGTGGACAGATACCGACCAAGTGGGAAAATGAAACCCACATTCTTTTTATGGAACTTAAGCCTTTTGGTGGTCCAAAGGGTCTCAACGGGGAGGAAGTGATCCAAAATTGATCAATGGATGATTAAGGATCTAGAAAAGGGCAAAATTCAAAATTGTTGGATTCGAGCAAAACTAATGTCATCGCGTAGAGCTCAGAAAAACAATTCCAACGCAACTTGAACGAGCGAAAACCGAGTCCATATGTGAAAGTTATTTAAAGTCAAAATTTTCAAGGCAAACTCCAAAAAGTCAAAGTCACAGTCAACGGGCAGTCAATGATTAACGAGCTGTCAAAGTCAACGCTGACGTGGCAGTTGACTGGATGCTAACTGCGTGATGATGTGGCGATGAAATGGCACACTGTTGTTGGGTGCATGAGAACTAATCCCAAGGCGACATGTGGCCCTATCAGAGGGCAACACCTGGCCTCGTCGGATTCGCCAAAACTGGTTAAGTGTCTACTAATGGGATTTGCTAACTCCGACGGGCTGATGATGTGGCGATGAAATGGCACACTGTTGTTGGGTGCATGAGAACTAATCCCAAGGCGACATGTGGCCCTATCAGAGGGCAACACCTGGCCTCGTCGGATTCGCCAAAACTGGTTAAGTGTCTAGCGGAGCTAATGGGATTTGAACATGTGAATTACAAATCCGACACCTCACCAATTGGGCTATATGGTTCTTGTTTAATGAAATGGAGGCACTTTTATTTAAAGCAGTTGTATGGTATTAAACAAAAAAAAAATTATGGCGGAGTCTGCCATTAATGGCGGCCCCACCATATCTCCGCCACACTACATGCCTTACCCCATCCGATCCACCATTTCATCACCTATCTGCGCCAGCTGTCCACAAAACTTACCACACCTATCCGCCCATCATTAATATTTCGAATATATTAAAATATATGCCAATCCCTCCAACGACGGAGGAGGGGGGGTCGAGATTTGATCCCTCGACCTCCAAAACTTTCAATTATAGAAGTTTACCAATGCGCCAAAGGGAGAACAACTGAAATAGCACGCAGCAGATAGGTACTTATATAGGTTCAAGCAACGAGACTTAGAACTTTGAAGACACTTTTTGGGAGATCCGGGAAGCCTTTTTCAGAACCGAGAGTTGCTATAAGATCCTGAGACAGAGCAGATTACATCTGGATGGTGTAGGATTGTCTATGAAGCAATATTATTTTGATGTATTTATGTTTTTTGAATTTTTAAATATAAAAGGCTTCCCCATTGAAGACCAGTGCCCAGAGATATAGGCTTGAAGATAGTCGAACTCCATTAACATTCTCTTGTGTCGATCTTATTTTCATGTTTTGTTGTTCAATTTGCTGCAAATTTCTTATCAGTTCTTCATGCTTACGTGTTTAATGGTGTTTTTAAGAATCATGCATTAACACTATTTTAATAGTAAATAAATCATATTTCAATTAAAGATCTATTTGGGATCAAATATGGCCAATAGTGAGGAATCTCCATTGTTCCTACACATAAATGTAGGAAAGAGCTAGCAAGGGCTTGCAGTAAAACCAAAGATTAAGCTACTATAAATAATAAGGATTTTCCACGCCGATCACCACCAGAACATAACCAATACGACCACACACTATTCTAATACCTTTAAAACAATCCCAATCAACATATTAGTGAGTCATGTAAACAATACGATTACATATTATGCCTCATACAACATCTATATAATTGATGCGTGCAATAACCAAAACTCCTTAACATTAGCATGGCATTCACTTGATACAAACAACAAAGTCCTTATAGTAATCACAAGCACAAACATAAGGTTATACCTATCTTATAAAAGTTCTGGCAACTGAGAGTGAGATTCAAACTCTCCACCCAACCATAGACAATCTACAATGAGTTCTCACTTGCAACTGTTACCCCCAGGCCAGATTCCAAAGCTTGAGGTAGAGTGCTTTTGAGGGTTTTTTTAACCAAAGAAACCACTGAAACAGGGTGCTACCAGGCCACATTGCCTTCATCCACCAAAGGAAAGCCTCTGTCTTCTCTATGATGCTTGTGCCTAACAAGATTTCAAGAGGGTTCTTCAGTTGGTATTAACTCTCTCCAGCGCTCAATAACACAACTTGAGAGACTACCTTCTCTGCGCTCTTCCGCAACAATTCTAGACGACGTCTTCCTTGCCTCTTCCACAACTTCTGCGTACTCAGAAAACTCCTCCTCTCTGCATATGCTAGTGTGTCCCTCCTTGAAAGGGAGATAGCGCATGTATCCCTTGATGGCCGTGTCCCCCACACCCCCTTTTTCCTTTCTTTCCAACCAACTAACTGTCCATTCCTTTCCATGATTGTACAACAACCAACCTCGTGGACAACCCAACTCATGCTACCTTAATGTTTTTGTCATGTTCCTACTTGTGGTTATAGTTAAAGGACACCTACCCATGTCCCTTCTTCTTTTAGTTTTATGGCATAGTTAAACCACTCAACCAACCAAGACTAATATTTAAAACAACAATTCCTCAAGCAATCTCCTACTTCAAGCAACGAAATCCATGTCCCTCAACCATTTAAGATCATTTCAATTATTTACAAGAGAGAAATATTAACTAGGGGATGTCACAATGGTAATGCTTGTACCAAAACATATTCAAGTTCTTTCTTTATTTGGAGGATATAAATGACCCCTAACCTTACCATGCCACAACTCAAGATCTATATATGCCTATAAATAATAGACTAAAGGTGTTGTGAATAACATTATGGAATGGTTTACAAAGCTTTAAATTCTCCCATCTATTGAGGATACACATATATCAAATACATTTTATAATGCATGCAATCCACCTACTATGATACTTAATCCTTGAAAAACTACTAATATCTCTATATACTTGTTTGTGGTAAACCAAAAGCATATCTAAGTTCTTTATTTCTTCGAGAACATAAATAACTCCTAACCTTGCGATACCACCTTTCAAGATTTATATACACCTATAAGTAACAAAATAACATGTACTAATCCCATCAACATAGGTTGCATGGTGGATGTCTTGCATCAGATGGTGTTTGCCAACCAATATAGGGGCACCCCAAACTCAAAACTCGGTTTACCTGTCTAGCAAGACTTGTGTGCAATTGCACAAGAATTAAGAGCATACTAACAATCCGAGTGATTCAATCCCAAGTCTACTTGGTGATAAACAATAGGGTTACTAATTGCAAAGTCAGCAAGAGAGGCAGGAAAGTGGGAATGGTTGAAAAAATGGGCATGGTTGAAAAATGGGAAAGGCAACAAGAGAGGCAAGAAAGTGGGCATGGTTGAAAAACGGGAAAGCCCAAGTCACTGATAGAGTAACACACAAGAAATAGGGATTCAGGGCCCCACGAGAGTACCTAAACATGGTAAGCTAGAATTGTAGAGGCTATCCATGGAGAAGGGGACCGGGGTTGGGGCCCATAGCTGAGGGTAAAGACATTATTTGCCTTATGGAAACACACGAACACAATGGATGTAGAATTCTAGACTTTGAAGGATACACTAAAATCTTTGTTTGGAATGAAGAAACAAAATTAGGTAAAGGGCATGGAGGAATAACAATCCTAATAAAAGAAATATGGATCAGGATTATAAAACTGGAGAAAGAAGACCCAAATAAACAATTTATATGGCTGAAAATAATAGATATGGACGCAACAATATCGCTGGATGCTTGCTTTTTTGCCCCAAAAAGCTCAAAATTCTACAAGAAAAGAAACTTAGATAGTGAATATCCATATGCGACATTAAAAAAGATATTTCAAGCTTTAGTACTAAGGGATAAATATTCCTAATTGTTGATTTTAATGCAAGAACAACAAACAATCGATATATTCAGTTGGGCAGTGATATGGGAGAGGATAACAATCCGTTATGGCTTAGAGAGAATGAAGAACACCCTTGGATGAGGATATTACAAGATGGGAAAGGGAAGGTTTCACACTTTGGAGTAGAACTATTAAGCATTTGTAGCCTAAATGACATGGTCATATGTAATGGCATGAAAAATTGGCCAAATAACAAAAGAGATAAAAGACATGTTTGCAATAGTATGTTGATCCCCTTAATACACAAAGATTTAAAGGTATGTAAGAAATCTAGGCCTATGAAGAGGATCGCAAATACCTTCCCAACTAATCCTTGGTATGATAAAGAATGCAAGGATGTAAAAAGATTTCTCAAAGAAAAGTCAAGCAAAGAAAATAGTATTCTATATAAACAATTGATAAAATCAAAGAAATAAAGTTATGTGATTTCAAGAAGGAAGGAATTAATTTCCTTGGGAAAACATAATCCCAAAGGTTTATGGAAGGAACTACAACAAAAGAAAAAGAAAATAGAAAACACTATCACAGAGGCTCAATGGTTAGACTATATAAAACTTCTTTATGAGCGGACAAATGAGAAAAGTAAGCCTCCCCTAATTGTCTCCTCAACATAGATATTTTCGATTGTTAATATTGAATAAGCTATACAGAAATTGGCAAATGGCAAGGCGTAGGACATTGACAGTTAGCACACATAATTTTTAAAATGGGGAATGAAGTTTCTAGCCCCACAGAGTCAATCACGATAGTTTTCTGGTTGAGTGGACAATCAATGTTGTTATACCTCTTTGCAAAACCGGAGATATCAATAACTCTTCTAACTACCATACTATTATGATCAACCCTCTTCTCGGAAAACTTTTTGGGAGCATGCTAGAGTGCATAATCAGTGAATGCACAGAAAAAGAGGGAAAAAGAGCAAAGGGACAAGCTAGCTTCAGGCCTAAGCATTCTACCTTTGATCATTGCATCACTCTAAGACACTTCATTGAATTTTTTTGGGACAACCAAGGTAGGGAAGCATTTTGTTGCTTTGTTGACTTCAAAAAAGCCTTCGATACCGTCCCTAGAGATAAACTATGGCACAAAATGGAAGAACTAAAGGTCCCAAAGGAATATAGGGCAGTTGTTCATAAGCTTTATGAGAGGGTTAGAGCTAGAATCAGAACAAAAGAAGGCATGTCTGAATACTTTGACAGTGACATAGGAGTCAAACAAGGATGTCCTCTTTCTCCCACATTACTTGGTTTATATATTGATAATCTTGAAGAGTGGATAAACAATACCAAAGGAGAAGGCATCCAACTGGCAAGATATGTGGTGAAACTACTTTTATATGCAGATGACCTTATTCTTATCGCTAAATCAGCATAAGGTTTAAGAGAACACTTGAAAGTTCTGGAACTCTTTTGTCATGATTTTTTCTTTGAAAATAAAGAAACATCAGGGTACTTTTCTCTTTGAGGGCAGCCCCTTGGAGGTGGTAGATGAGTACACGTATTTAGGAATTGACTTTCACTATAGCCTTAGCTGGGAGACATGTAGATCAAAGAGAAGCCAAGGAGGGTGGACAACTTCTTACCTCCTTCAAAACAGGGATAGACAGGCAAAACTATGGGATTGGAAGACTAAGAAAACCCTCTTTTGCCAGTTATCTTCTATGGTTGCGAAATATGGGGGAGTAAATGTCATCCCACAAATGGCGACAAATAGAAAGAATTCAAAAGCACCTGATCGCAAGTAGCCGTAAAGTTAAATCAACGGTCCCATATGTTTCCAATTGAGGCATCAACGATCATTCATTTGCTAAGTTATCTAAAGAAGGTTGAAAATATGGATAAGCACCGATGGCCCAAATTGGTTGTTGAAGAAGAACTAAAACGCCGGAAAAATACATAAATGAAACAAAACAAAAAGTAGTTAGGCAAATGGGACATAAATCTACTTGATTGCCCTCACGCTAAGGAGGAGATAAAAAGGTGGGTGTTAGAAAAATTTATGATTGCCATGTGGACAAAGCAGATAGGCAAAAAGAGAGCATATTATGTCATAGAATTTAACCCAACGTGGAAGCATAAATGATAAAGAGTATTTGAGTTCCTCAATCAAGGGAGCATCTAAAATTTTAATTGCTCGGTTGAGGACTAGTTCACATCATTTAAGACTGGTAGATGGGCGGTCCCTAAGGAAGATTGGGAAGAAGGAACTTGCATTTTTTGCAACAAAGGGGTGGTAGAAACAAAATGACATTTTATCAAAGAGTGTGTAGCGTATGAATTTATCTGTCATCAGTTTGTTAGCAGCCTAAAGGTGAACAATGTTAGCGAGCTTTTTGAGGAGACAAGACTTCACAAAACAACAAATTTCTTATTCAAGATCCATAACAACAAAATCAACCTAGAAAAAAAAATCTGAATATGGTTTAAGTAATAGTAGATAATCCCTTAGACCACAAAGTCTCTTTGTCATCATTAAAACCATTTCATTTCATTCATTCAATTCTCCCTATTAAAAAAATTGAAATAAAATGTATTGTTTATAAAGTTATAAATTCTCTTAGACATATTGAGAGGGCATATATATATATAATTGTCCCACTTACATTTGTTACACCTATATAAAACACATAGTGTAACGAGGTGGAGGAGTTGCCCGGAAAGTTATGGAAATTCTGGTTATATTTAGAGAAAATTGGCAAAGATTTTTGTAAATCCAAGTTATAGTTGTTAAACTTCAAAATTTTAAGTGTCCTCAATGTTTTTGATGGTGCTGAATCGGTTTCCACCATCAAAAACAAGATTCAAACACTGTCTCTACAAATTTTTTGAAATTTTTTACCCGAATTCGGCCACTTTTGACTGTCCGGCTACTTTTGACGGTTCCTATATAAAATCGTCCCACCTACATTCGTTTTCGACCGTATTCCGATAAATGCCGCTGTTGTTGGGATGGATAAGGATTGTGGGCTTTTGCACATCAAATATTTATAACCAGAAATCCTTTTCCGTTGTTGATTCTCCTCATGCGAATGCTTGGAGTTGAACAGAAATCATAATTCCTCATCAGTACAACAATACCATGATATTTTGAAAGCAGTTGCGCTGTAAGGTGAGTTGAATTATAGTCATTGCTTTGTGATTGCAATACGTGTGGTATCTCATTTTTATCTGCACGAAACTAACTAAAATTTGCAACACCAAACTTATCATGGAAGAAGAATTATGTGATCACTTTGAATGGCACAATAAATGTTTGATTATCAGGTACAACAACTAGCAATTCCATGTGTCAGAAGTAATCCTTAATCAGGGTCGAAGAACTGAATGCAGTATTCAGTGGCACTGCCATTTCGGGAAGGATTCGTATATATGCGGCAGTTTTCTGTAACATGTGCATTGGAATTTGAGTTCTATAAACTCTATACTATTCAGAGTCGAAATTGCTAGGACTTGTACCCACGCATATACTCCTGTTTTTCACTTATCCACATTAACACTCTCCTCATTGTTTTTTGTTTTTCAGTACGAAAAAAACATAATTGTATATTGATATCAGATATTGAAGATAACAGATGCCTTCAAATGTTTCACAATATAAGAGAAAACTTCTGTGATGCCAATCCACATGTCGGCCAAGAGTTGGCACTTACAAAAACATGTAAAGGGAAAATAAACTGTCCATAGCCCATATACATAACCAGATTTGAATACTTGCATGACATAGATGCATGCCAAAACAGAAAACAAAAATGTAAAGTAGATGCCATCAGAAGGTAATCTACTCCATCCCACTGTCTGTTCAGTGTGGATTAGCAGCATATCATCGCCCCAGATGATTAAAAGCAAAATAACCGTTTAAGATGAGCAGAGTTACAAAAAATTATACAAAAATTGAGAGAAGGTGGAGAAACTTAGCCAGGGAAAGGGACGTTTTCAATATCAATGACCTTCTGATCCATGATAATTTCTAAGTGCATTTTTCCAGTGTTACCATTTAAGCCCCTCTTCGATAATTCATCTGCATCCATATTCTATTCCCTGTCAACATGCCTGATAGTGGAGTTGCTGAGTTGCTTCCATAGTAGATCGATCCTCTTCAGCCATCCAAGTAATAATGGATTTGTGATGTTAGCATATCCCATTATTTGATTGATTATAACTTTTGAATCTCCATGGATATGAAAGAGAGGAATATCCAGTAAATTTGTGAACCATAGAAGGCCCCATAAGGCCATTGCCTCAGCCTTTGTATTAGTGCCACTACCTCCTTGCCAGAAACTTTTGAAAGTTAGTGCCTCTGAGATGGCAAGCCAAAACCCACAACCACATGTGTGTCATTGCGCAGCCCCATCATAAAAACCCATAGGGTATATCAGCTGAACTTCAGTGATCTTATGTCTAGGAGCCATGGAGCATATGCCTTTTGTGGAAGATAGAGTGTAGCAGATGATAACATTTTCAATAATCTTGTTGAAATTTCTAATGCAATTCTGAAAGATATAGTTGTTTCTCCACTTCCAGATTTCCCAAAATAGAATAGGCAGAATAATTCTCCAGTCAGCCTTTTGAGAGGTCCATCATTGTAGACAGTCCACAATGCAAGCATGTTGGACATATGGAAAACCAATGTGAGAAGAAAGTCCTTTCCAGACCTGAGTTGTAAGTGGACAAGTGAGAAAGATATGATTGTTGCTTTCGGATTCCTCTTTACAGATAGGACAGATGCCAGGTCCATGCCATTGTTGCTTTTGTAAATTTTCCCAAGTAAGATTTTTGTTATGGAAAACTAGCGAAGTAAAGAGAATGATTTTGTTAGGGATATTAGATTTCCAGAAGGCAAATAAAACGTGTTTCTTAGTCAGATTTGCATCCTCGGAACAGAGAGAGAGGTATATATCTGCCACATTAATGTTATCTTTCTTCATCTTCCTTGACCAGATTAATTTGTCATGAATTCCAACACAACAAATCCCAAGTTTTTTCATCCCAACAATAATGCGATTCCATTCTAGGTCCCAATGACCAGATAGACCCAATTCCTGTGCGCACTTCCAGATTGGATATGGACCCCTCCATGTAGAAATGGCTTGACACCAGTAGAAAATGCCTCTTCTATTTAGAGTATATATAAGTTGTTCCGGGATATTGTCCACATCACCAGAACCCAGGATGCAATTAGAGCCAATGAGAATGTTGTGGCTCGAGCCAATATTCCAAGCCAGGTGTTGTAGGAAGATCTTAGTGACCTTTTGGAAACTGAGCCAGATGGCAGATCCATTTGTAGCTCCAATGGATCCCTTTCGGAACCAGTATATAAAATCATGATTCTTTAAGTATTTTTGTCTGATGACCAGACTCCAGGTTCCAGTACCAAAAATGCCCCTCCACAGAGACTTCATTAGTAATGCCTGTCCAAATCGACGGAGGTCTAGAATTCCCCATCCCCCCATGGCCTTCAGTAGAGTGATCTTGGATATCTTAGATAAGTGAAATTTCTTTTGCTCATGACTACTCCCCCATATAAAATTAGCCATAACCCGGTTGAGTGAGTGAATGATGGCAGCGGGAATATGGAAAAGATGGGCCCAGTATACCCCAAGTTGGTTTAGGAATCCTTGGGAAAGGATGACACACCCTCCCAGGGATAGATTTCTATATAACCATCCAGAAATTTTCCTAAAAAATCTATCAACTAGCCAAAGCCAATTGACATTCCTATAATTACAGGGTTTAATATGGTATCCCAAGTATTTCATACCCAAACTCATCAACTTGGCATCAATACCAAACATGTTTTTTATGTATGCAATGATATCCAAATCACAATTTCCATGATACAAAATAGATTTTTGAGCATTCATATACAGACCAGTAGCATTGGAAAATTTTATGAATATATGAAAAAGGCATAACCAAGTGAGACGATGCAACATACCCATGATCAGCACATTGTTGACAAAGAATCCATGAGATATGTTGATGTTGTGGCCTATCTTGAGTGCCTGGAAATGATCTCGTTCCACAACACGAGAGATGTGCAGGCTTAGGCCGTCCATAGCTAGAATAAATAATAATGGCGACAGCGAGCAACCCTGTCTTAGTCCCTGTCCAGCCCGGAAGAATTTTGAAGGGTATCCGTTAATGATCACAGAATAATCCACATTGATGACGCACGCCATAATCCATTCCACACATTTGAGATGTAAGCCAATTTTGAAAAGGACCAACTTGAGGTAACCCCAATCCAGGCTGTCGAAAGCCTTCCTTAGATCAACTTGCAGGATGGCAGCATTTAGATTTTTTGCATGGATCGAATGCATACATTCTTGTGCATTAGCAACGGCGTCACCATAATTTAGGTTAGTAGTTCAGACACATGGGATTTCATTTAGCATACAACTAGTCACCATAATTCGGGTCGGTACCTGACACATGGTGTTGAAATTTTAGCTATGGTTAGTCTTCATAAAATTATTTATTGTCATTATACTCTAGAAAAACAAAATTAATTATTATTATTATTTCTAGCATGTTCAACTTGCTTTTGATTTGGTCAAAAATGCATTTTTGTAAAGAAGAAAAATATTATTTTATTTGTAATTATAAGTTGCTCGACATGTGGTCAAGTCGGCCCTTCTAGATGGTCAAGTCGGCTTGCCTAGAAACTCACTCATTCGGATCGGATCAACCCTTCTAGATGTTGAAGTCAATTTGCCTAGAAAGACACTCATTCAGATCTCATGATGCCTATATAAAAAGAGCTCCATTCGTCCTCCTTGATACACAGTTCGATCACACATACATTGCTCATCTGTTCTCCTATGCAAAGGTATTCAAAGAAGGGTTCAAGGGTTAGATCAAGCAATGAAGAATCTCTTCTATCTTTCATTGAGATCTATATTGATTAGTTGCTCTTGTGGATCAAGTATGAGATATGCACATTATTCTTGTGATTTGAACTCTGGTGGTTTGAGATATGCTCCTTAATCTTGTGACTTGAAAGTTAGTACTAGGCCGAGACCTAGTAGGATACTCCAAGCATTCTTTTAGTGGTTCGAAATCTCTTGAAGATCTGCTTGCCAAGATCTAACTCAGATCTGTCCCTAGTCCGACATCTAAGCTACTCTACGATTGTGATTTGGTCTGTGTTTTGTGCTTCCACAGATCTGTATTTGATCTGAAGTCCGAGCCTTAGAAGGGAAGAGATTCGAGCTTTGTCTTTGTTGTATGGTATTGATCTTGTTGGGGATCTTGTTGGACTGCTTGTTGACATTTGCATTGGAGACTTAGCACTTGTGGAAACCATCTTGTGGTCAGTATTATCTATGTCTTGATGTCTTGTTGAAGGATCTCTCTAAGGAAAAGCTTGATTGGTTTTCCCCTTTGTGGGGTTTTGCCCTAGTCTTTGACCTAAACACTGGTGTCTCTTGCTATTGTGCACTGTGATCTCTACTTTCTTATCACTGCTATTGGTTGAATTTCTAATGTATAATTGCTTGATGAAAATTGAATAAAATAATGTTAAGTTATGGTATATTCTATGCTTATAACAGTTTACTTCTTTTTCTTATTATATTCCACAGATTAGCAATCACATGTACATAAAGTAAAGTGCATATAGAACATTAAATGATCGACAAAAAACAAGCCAAGACAAGAGACACAAGATGTGGCGGCTAGCCAAGGACAAACCCCACAATATGTGGGGAAACCCTTTCATCAAATCTTCTTTTATCTTCAATAATTCAGCAGAGAGAAATAGTACAATAAATCTGATTCATATCAGCAGTAGAAAACCCTAGATCAACAGCATCAGCATTAGCGGCTTCATCATCAAACTAGGGCAGACGATATCTTACAAATCGACTGTCAGATCAGCTTGATTCCACCACCAAAATTTGTGGCTTCCAGAGGAGGTTCAGATGAACCTACAACGCAGTTTAGATGAGGAGATCTTATAGTCCACGCAGGTCAATCTTTACTTCTGCAGTTGCAGCTTCAGTTTCGGCAACTTCCGACTTCAAACTAGGGCAGTTGATATCTTGCAAACTGTCCGTTGGATTGACTTCATTCCACCACCAAAAGTTGCGGCTTTCAGAGGAGATCCAGATGGACCTACAATGTAGTTCATATGAGGAGATCTTCTAGTCCACACAGGTCAATCTTTACTTCTGCAGTTGTAGCTTCAGTTTCGGCAGTTTCCGGCTTCAAACTAGGGCAGTCGATATCTTGCAAACCGTCCGTCGGATTGACTTCATTCCACCACCAAAAGTTGCAGCTTTCAGAGGAGATCCAGATGGATCTACAACACAGTTCAGATGAGGAGATATTCTAGTCCACGCAGGTCAATTTTTACTTCTGCAGTTGCAGCCTCAGTTTCAACAGCTTCCAGCTTCACATGTGTGAGAGAGAGACCCTTTTCAACGCAGTAGAGAAGAGACTCATTTCTGCGCAATAGAGAGAGAGAGATGTGATGAGATGAGAGTGAGTCCAAATGAGGAAAAGTCCTCTTATATTTATACACAACGTTGGTGTTTGAATAGATGCGACTATTGGGCTTCTGAGCCTACATGAGTTGTAGGTCGGCTTGATAATAATTCCATTATCAAAATAAATTCATATCTCCATGAATACTTATCGGAATCGGATGATCTTTATATCAATCCTACACCTCTCGACGAGAGGAATCTAATAAAAATATTATCAGCCATGAATAAGATGACCTACATGAAGTTTTGCCCTAGTTGTCAATTTTAACACTTCCTCTCAACTAGGGAGAACTTCATCTGCAATCTGTCTATCGGTCGTTACTATTCATCCATCAAATGCACTGCCCTGTACAGCCTGACCCTTGCCCTGCTCTGCTCTATTCTGCCTGTTCTACTTTGTCTTGTTCTGCCCTGTACTGATCTGTACGACTTTGCTCTATTATTCGCTGCTCTGGTTTGTTCTGTTTTGCTCTGCTTTTGTCCGAATTATGAAGAAGAAGAAATGATCGAGGATGTATCATACTGAATCAAAGTCAGTCTCAGAGTATGTACCACTGGTCCCACACCAGTCTCAACCAACCTGAAGTCAGCGTCATAGTGACTACAACTCCACTGGTCCCAGACCAGTATCATCCTCCACTGACTCAAAGTCAGTCTCAGAGTGCGTACCACTGGTCCTAGACCAGTCTCAACCGACCCGAAGTCAGCTTCATAGTAAGTAACACTCCTACCACTGGTCCCAGACCAGTATCACAGTATCAGAGAGTGTACCACTGGTCCCAGACCAGTCTCAACCGACCCGAAGTTAGCGTCATAGTATGTGCCACTCTCACTGGTCCCAAACCAGTACTGCACTGACACGAAGTCAGTCTCAGAGTATGTACCACTGGTCCCAGACCAGTCTCAACCGACCCAAAGTCAGTTTCATAGTATGGTACAACTCCTACCACTGGTCCTAGACTAGTATCATTGATCCCAGATCAATGGAGGTCATCCTAGCGTAGGGAGTACGTTAGATACAACGATGCGTCCATCGGTACTACTATGGTCCCTAACTTCATTTCCTTGCTCATTGATCAGATGAGAGGTACTTCCCATGAGTCCCAGACTGCATGGGTAGGATGCCTCGACAGGAGAACTTAATCAATCCCGTCCTCATAGGAGAACACATTAATCCTGCTGCAATTGCCATGGAGAACACATCAATCCTGCTACAATCGCCATGGAGAACACAGCAATCCAGGCCTCACAGGGGAACACATCAATCCTGCTACAATCGCCATGGAGAACACAGCAACCTAGGCCTCACAGGAGAACTAATCACCTTGCTACACAGGAGAGCAAATCATCCTGTTCCACAAGAGAGCAAATCATCTTGTCCCACAAGAGAGAGAATTATCTTGTTCCAGTGTGCACCACCAGGGGAGGGTGAGTCACCCTGTGGTCGTATGTTGCTCCAGTAAGAACTGCAAGCTCTCAGAGCTCCCAACACTCAATGTATGCAACATGCAGGGACCCTTGTACAAGGGTTTCTTGATGACTCCAAGTCGTTTGGGAAAATCACAGATTACATCTTTCCTCGGGGCTTTGACAAGGTGTATCGACTTGTACATCATCTTAATGCGATGAAGCCTCCTTGCTCATCGACTTACCATATCCCAGATGATGTCTATCTGCTGGAGCAATCGACGAATACGAGATTCCTCAATAATCGAATCCCACCTCTGGTTGTTAGAGAGAATCATAGTGGTATCCAATGTAAATCCAAACAGCTCACTGAAGAGCTCTCACAACGAGACTGCCACACAGGAGGCCATGCTAGCAGCAATATACTCTGCTTCGGCGGTGCTCAAAGCCATTGACTTCTGATTCCTACGCATCCAGGATATCGAAGCAGATCCCAAGGTGAAACAGCACCTCGAAGTGCTCTTATGGTCCACCACACTGCCTGCTCAATTAGCATCAGTATATCCAAGTAGTCTAACATCTCTGGCAGTGTATCTTAACCCATTAGTAATTGTGCCACGAAGATATCTGAGAAGATTCTTGGCATCAATCCAGTGAGGCTCAACCAAATATGAGCTCACAATGTTAACTGCAAAACATATGTTCGGACTGAGGTTCACCAAGAACATCAACGCGAATGAGTTTTTGAAACTCATAGGAATTTCCCAAATCTGGTCCGACATCACTACCATATAACTTCTGAAAGTTAAGATCCTTGAGGTAGTCACCGGCTTGCAGCCCATCATACCAAATATTTTCAGAATCTTCACCACATATTTTCCTTGAGATAGGAAAATTTCCCTTGGCTTTTGCCACACTTCAAGTCCTTGGTTCTTCATTTCAAATTCAGAAGCCAACTCCCTCTTACATTTGTGAATGAGAGGGTATGCACCTGTTAGAAAGAGGTCATCCACATACAACAACAGTATGAGAGGCTTGTCATCTTCAACCTTAAAGTAAAGGTTAGGATCGGCTTCACTCCTAGTGAATCCTAGCTTCATCAAGTAGCTGTCGATCCTCTCATACTATGCTCGGGGTGCTTGCTTCAGCCCATAGAGAGCCTTCTTCAACCTGCATACATGAGATTTTCGATCATAAATCTCAAATCCTTTGGGTTGCTCCACGTAGACCTCTTTTGATCGAACCGTGCAAGAACGTGGTCTTGACATCCATCTGATGTAGGTTCCATCCTTGTGAAGCCGCAAGGGCTATGATCTAGCGAATGGTCGTATATCTGGCAACAGGTGCAAATATCACATCATAGTCTATACCTTCCTTTTGGGAGAAACCACGAGCAACAAAACGAACCTTATACTTTTCCATACTTTTATCTTCTTCATGCTTTATCTTGTAAAGCCATTTAGAACTGACAATTGTCTTGTCCTGGGGTTTGGGAACTACTTCCCAGACATCATTCTCCATAATAGACTCATATTCTTTGGTCATAGCATCCTTCCATACTTGATGCTTGACGACATTTGAGAATGATGGAGGCTCATTTTGTATGATCGTGCTCATGATGGTCAGGTATCCCTGATACCTGTTAGGTTTCTTACTTTCACGGAAGGTTCCTCGGGGTGCAACATGTCCTTTAGCATCATCAAGTATCCCCCTAAGCCATGAAGGCCTCTTCCTAGAAGAGGGAGGCTCAGGTGGATAAATAAGATCCATGGGTTCCTCCACATTAGGCATTGTTACATCATCTACCCATAGAGACAACTTCCACAATTGTATGGTTCTTCCTTTCCGCCACACCATTCTGCTTAGGATTATGTGGTGTAGTAGTCTCCCTCTTAATGCTAGCCTCAGATATGCCTGAGTGAACCAACTGTAATATATCGGAGGTCTTGCTTTGACTTGAGGGGAATGGTCCCCTTTTGAGCTTTCCTTTGACACATCCCAGACATACACCTTCTTTCTGTACTTGGAATTCGGGAATCCCTGTTACCATCTGTCTTACATCGGGTAGAGCTTTGTAATGAAGGTGGGCAAACCTCCGATGCCAAAGTTTGGATTGAAGAGATGTGTCATAAGATATGACACCTAGCAGACTTCCATCGACCTGATATAATGAATCAACACGAAACCCAAGAGTAAAGGCATCTTTAACATTATTTTTCCATATACGTACCTTGCCCTTGTTGAAGGTTACCTTGTAGCCTTTGTCTTCCATTGTCGAGATGGATACCTAGTTCTTTTTGAGATCAGGTACATATAATACATCTTGTAAGTGAATCGTATTACCTTGATTCGATTTGAGAGAAACATTGCCTACACCTTTCACGGGGTATTTCATGTCATCTCCAGGACAATTTCCAGGTTAGTTTCTTTCTCTACTAGATTATGGAGTACTTCTTTGTAACCAGTGAAGTGTCTTGAGGCACCACTATCAATGAGCCAAATTCCCATTGAGTCTGAAGGAGCGGAGGTAGATAGAGCAACTGGTAGATAATATTCAGCCTGCTTATTGTCAACAATGTTAGATTCATACCTGGAATTTCTAGCCTTCTTGAATGGTTGCCCTCTTGATTTCCAACATTCCATTTACCTTTGCTGTTGAATTTTCCATTCCTTTGATTACCATGAGAGGGATTTTGATCATCGTCACGGTGAGAGTCCTTTCTATCAGGGCATTCCCTTGCATAGTGACCTGCTTTATTGCAAATGAAGCATCGTCCTTTTCTTCCACCCTTAGATCCAGCCTTTCTTTTCGATTTAGACCCAAAATTATTTCTTTTCTTAGCATGAGAAGAAAAAGCAGCAGGAGAACCTTTAGGCAAGGGAATTTATTGCTCTTCTACCCTTGTTTCTTTTTGAATGCATCTAGCCATTAATTCCTCGAAACCAGGAATTACATTATTGTTCAGAAGAGTAGTCTTGAACACATACCATTCGGATGGTAATCCTCCAAGAGTTGTAAGTGCCATTTCTCTGTCAGTAATAGTCTCCCCAATAGATAGGAGATCGTTCTTGATCTCGATGGTTCTTAAGAAGTATGCTTGCATACTCTCATCTTTACCCTTCTTGATTTCCCTCGGCTTATTTCTAAGAAACAAAACTTGATTTGCGTCATTAACTTTAAACAAACTCACCAGTCTATCGTAGATTTCCTTGGAGGTGTCTAGATCAGAGATGTAGGCCACCAAGCGCTTGTCGATAGAGTCCCGGATGATCTTCTTCACTTTAATTTTTCCGTTCTTCCATTTGTTCCTGGCAGCAGGAGGTGCATTTGATGGAGGCTCAAAAATATTGCCTCTCACATGATCCAACACTCCTTGATCCTCAAGGGTTAGATCGATAGACATCTTCCATCCGTGATAGTCAGCTTTCTCATGGAGCTTGTCTTCAGCAGGAAAGAGTGTTGAGGACCCCATCGTTCTTTTAGGATAGCTTTGCCAATCTTCTCTTCGGTGATTGCTCTTGCTCTTGCTTGGGCTTTGTCTTCACCTCAGCTCCGATACCATGTTAAGTTATGGTATGTTCTATGCTTATAACAGTTTACTTCTTTTTCTTATTATATTCCACAGATTAACAATCACATGTACTTAAAGTAAAGTGTAGATAGAACATTAAACGATCGACAAAAAACAAGCCAAGACAAGAGACACAAGATGTGGCGGCTAGCCAGGGACAAACCCCACAATGTGTGGGGAAACCCTTTCATCAAATCTTCTTTTATTTTCAATAATTCAACAGAGAGAAATAGTACAATAAATCTGATTCATATTGGCAGTAGCAAACCCTAGATCAACAGCATCAGCATTAGCAGCTTCATCATCAAACTAGGGCAAACGATATCTCACAAACCGATCGTCGGATCGGCTTGATTCCACCACCAAAAGTTGCAGCTTCCAGAGGAGGTTCAGATGAACCTATAATGCAGTTCAGATGAGGAGATCTTCTAGTCCACGCAGGTCAATCTTTACTTCTGCAGTTGCAGCTTCAGTTTCGGCAGCTTCCTGCTTCAAACTAGGGCAGCCGATATTTTGCAAACCGTCCGTCGGATTGACTTCATTCCACCACCAAAAGTTGCAGCTTTCAGAGGAGATCCAGATGGACCTACAATGCAGTTTAGATGAGGAGATATTCTAGTCCACACAAGTCAATCTTTACTTCTGCAGTTGCAGCTTCAGTTTCAGCAGTTTCCGGCTTCAAACTAGGGCAGTTGATATCTTGCAAACCGTCCGTTGGATTGACTTCATTCCACCACCAAAAGTTGCAGCTTTCAGAGGAGATCCAGATGGATCTACAACACAGTTCAGATGAGGAGATCTTCTAGTCCACGTAGGTCAATCTTTACTTCTGCAGTTGCAACTTCAGTTTCAACAGCTTCTGACTTCACATCTGTGAGAGAGAGACCCTTTTCTACGCAGTAGAGAAGAGACTCATTTCTGCGCAGTAGAGACAGAGAGATGTGATGAGATGAGAGTGAGTCCAAATGAGGAAAATTCCTCTTATATTTATACACAACGTTGGTGTTTGAATAGATGTGACTATTGGGCTTTTGAGCCCACATGAGTTGTAGGTCGGCTTGATAATAATTCCATAATCAAAATAAATTCATATCTCCATGAATACTTATCGGAATCGGATGATCTTTATATCAATCCTACATCTCTCGACGAGAGGAATCTAATAAAAATATTATCAGCCATGAATAAGATGACCCACATGAAGTTTTGCCCTAGTTGCCAATTTTAACAAATAATGGTAAATAATGTCACAAGTAATTATCTGTAGATCAGAAATGTTTTTTCAACATGGTATCAGAGTAGTGAGATCAGGCAATGGATTGTGTCTTAGTGGAATGATCTTGCATTGTATAGATTTGTGTATTTGTTTTGGAACTTGTTTATTTACAGATTTGAGAATTCAAGTGTACATTTTGTAAAGATCCATTGGCTCTAGCACCATTATTACACAAAATTGCTTTTGAATTTTTGTTTTATCTTGTTCTGGAATAGGTGTGAGGAGGTGCAAATAATCATTCTCCATAGTTGAGTTGAAGATTTGGTTATGTCTCCATATATATCAAACCAATGCACAAAGGGGCAGATCTAACTACGCATCAAGCAATTTGAATGATATTAGTCCAGATTTATTTGGTTTTAGCCCATTATTTGTCATGTTATAGCTCTGGATCTATTAGATATCAAGCAAACTCTTTTACACTCTTGGATCAATCTATTTTACCGAGGTTTCTAATTGTTGGAGGCTCCTTGAGTATATGTGCATCACATAATCACTGCGAGAGATTTCTTTAGACTATTTGCGCACCATATAATCGTTGCTATATTTTTTTTTGCGATGAATCTATCTAGTGCAAGGAGTTAAAGCATCAATTGTGTGGACATAGAGAAGAATTTGTACGGTTTATTTTGTTCACACAGTGAATGCGCTGGAGGGTGTATAATCATCAGTGGATGCTTGATGGTTTGTTGATTTAGTTTGTTCACTCTGAAATCAAATAACAATGTGCATAGGAAGAGCTGGTATATAAATTTTTGTCTTGTGTATGTTGTCTGTAGCCTAGTCAGAGGTTCGAAAGCTGAGATCATTTGATAGATCTTGTTTAATGGTAGGAGTGAATGCGCACTATAATAGCAATTGTTATAATTTCTCGCTAAACAGTCATATACAAATGGTGTGAAGCTTCAGATCCACACAACACATTAACTAAGAGTTGTAATTCTTGTACAGAGGAGCGTTGAAGTGCTCTCTTTCCTTTTGTATGCATGGGTTTAATGCTCAAAGAAGCAAATTCGTGAATAGCTTATCCTTGTTCTTGTACACACTTGTATGGATGAGTTAATAGCTGAGGCGGATTGAATGTGGGTGATTGAAGGGCAAAACGCATGGGGAGTAATCGTTGACCTGTACGCCTCTGAATGAGGGCAGTCTTAAGGATGTAATATGATAAAGTATGTAGATCAAGTGAGTGAGATATATGTGGTGCACATATGATCAAAATGAGTACTAAGCGCTTGTGAAAGGTGCAATCTGGTGTAGCAGAGCAATGACAGATTACATGGATCGTGTGCATAGGCAGTACCAATACAGTTGAACTGAGCAGAGCGTGAAGCAGAGTTTGATAGTAGAGTTAGATTGTGGATCTAATGTTCCATTTTTTGGTTGCAGGGACAACACACTGGTGATACTACTACCTGTATTTATTGTTGTGTGATGCCATGGCTGTAGCATTGATATGTTAAGCCTAGATACGATGATATAGCAGGTGCTAGATAAGAGTTCTTAACAGGTGCTATTTGGAGATTGTATAATGTTGTTAATCTAATGTTGTATGGCAGAAGTCAGGATTTATTATGTGTAGCCTCCATTGCTGTAGCTTTTACTTTGGCACTATGATGACAAAGCGCTGCTTATGTCTAGCAACCATACATGACACTGTTGTTGTATTTGATACCGTTATTGGCTTGATGAATTGATGTTCTGTCATTAGTGTTTTGTTAATTTAATGTATTGGGCAAAACTATTTGATAAGCCTTGCATTGTCTTGAGCATGGTTTATGTTGGCAAGTATAGTGAAAGCATGTTGATTTGATGGTCTAAAAGTTGATGTATGAGTGATTTGATGAGCATGTTTCTAGGGTTTGATCTCATGGGTGAGCAAAGAGTATGGTTTGGTATACTGCTGGTCAAAGCCATTGAGTGGATGTTTTCTACTAGTGTTTGACAGTTTTGATGTATATGGCAGAGCTAGGGTTTGATGTTCTATTGTTGATCAGAGATATATTACAGAGAGGTTTTGATGATTGATCTTAGCTGCCAATTGTCTTTCCCATTGTTTAAGCAATGTTGAACTTGATGCTAATAGGTTTTATTGAAAGTTGTTATTGATGAGAGAAGGGATTGATTGGTTGATTGCTGATGGATATTGCAGAAAGAGTTTTGTTGCCATATCAAAATTGTATTGATTAGGGTTTGTGAACCCTAGCAAGGATTGAACAATAAAGACCTAAGGTTTTTTGTATACAAGGTTGAATGTCTAGGGTTTGCAATCTAGACCAAGCCTGAAGAATTATTAAATGCTAGAGTTTGGAATTAAAACCCTAGCCATAAAATTATAAACCCTAACCAATCATAAGGGTTGTAGAAAATGACCAACTAAACCCTAGGATTGATTACTTTCGTTGAATGAAAGAAGAAACCCTAGCTCCTTGATGATGATGTAATGCAAGAGACCAAGATCAAGAGGGAGCTAATATACTCTAAAGAGATAAGTACTTTCTTGATTATTTCTACCATTGTTTTACTTTTAGCCTCTTGTCTTTGTAATCTTGCTTAGTTGTATTTGTTCTTCCTTGACCTCCTAGTAAGGATTGGAGGTACATAATGAAGACTTCTAAGGCAGTGGCAATCAATATAAGAACAAGGTGACAAGTAGACTTGTAATTGATGAGCATTAGAATCAAAGGGAGCTGACAAAATTAGTGGTTAAAGTATTGATCTATGAAGAAGTCTATTATGACTTCCAAGATGGCTAGAATTTTTGAGGAATGATGCTGATCTGAATTTGCTAGATGCTGATGTCATGTGTCTAATAAGAGCTAAAGGTCCTCTATGCCTAGTGTAAGATGGAGCTGATTAAAGAATCTTGGTTTTCACCCAAGATTGAAAGTATGAAGCTTGGTGAAATCCTTGCTGAATGTTGGATGGATGGATTGCGAATCCATTGACATCTTCATGTTTGAGAATTTGAAGAAGCTGGAAGACCTTGTTGTTGACTTGATAAATCATATTGATTGGCTCATTAAATTATCTAATGCATGAATATGCTGACTCTGTTTGGACCAGATGTAAGAAGCACTTCAGAGTGCTGTGTGAGCCTGAATAATATGAATGTTTGTGTTGCGTAGCTGTCTTATGAAGCAAATGGGACTGGGAAGTTGTTTTGCTAGTTTGTATGATCTACATGACTGTGGATGAGGAAGTTGCTAATCGTTGTCTAAAATATGTTGCAGGAAATGAGATTAGATTGTAGGGATTCTTTGATTTGACTATGGAAAGAGTATAACCGATGGATGTTTTTGTCTAGGATTCGCAATGGTTTCTTGGATAAGCAGAAAATAGTCTTTTGCGGCACACGGTTTTTGCGGAAGTTGAATACTTGGCAACCTATGTTGTGACTCAAGAGGCAATTTGGCTTCGAAAATTGCTTGCCAGTTTGTTTGATCAGATGCTGGAAACCATAGTGGAATTTAGTGATAATCAAAGTTGTTGAAGCTGTTAGAGAATCCAATTTTCGATGAAAAGTCAAAGCATATTGGCATCAAGTATCACTATATTCGTGACATGGTGTAAAAGGGAGCAGTGAAGCACCGATACATCTCACCTAATGAGCAAGTAGCTAATATATTGACGAAGCCTCTCCCCAAAGGAAAGTTCATGTATTTCAGAGATAAGCTGGGACTTGTGGAGAATGCCTCTCTGGCTGAGAGGGAGCAGTGATCTACCTAGATCATGTTATTCTTCCTGTGTCACTTGACCAGTATAGGGACATTATCCCTATGTCAATGTGACTAGTATAGGAAGAATGGTTTGACAGATTAGACAACATCTTGGACATTCATTCTCTCTGTGTCTTGTACTTTGACCAGTATATGGATATTATCCCTATCTTGTACCTTGACCAGTATAGGGAGAATGGTCCTGTGAGCATCTTCCTGTGTCTTGTATTTTGACCAGTATAGGGATATCATCCCTATGTCAAGCACGTTGACCAGTATAGGAAGATGGACATTTTCTTGTGTCTTGTATTGTGACCAATATAGGGTTGTTGTCCCTGTGTCTAGTACAACGACCAGTATAGGAAAATGGGTTTAGAGGCTACCTGGTTGGATAGGAGCCTCCCAACATCTAGCTCAGATCTCGTCTTAGAGAGAGCTTATTAATGGAAATCATGCATGGATTTGATTAATGTCTCTTTAGTAGACTATGTATGGATATGATTGGTACCGGGATTATGAGACACTGGTTGATTGATGTCTCTTGGGGAGACCATGCATGGATATGTTAGTACCATGGTGATTTGGTACTAGATGATTAATGATGTTGGTGATGATGAACTATTAATGATGTTGATCTAATCTTGACCCTTCCTTAAAGAACCTTTCAACTTGTTTGACATCTTGACTGTGATTATGAATACCTCCCTAGCTAAGAGGGAGTGTTGAAATTGTAGCTATGGTCAGTCTTCATAAAATTATTTATTATCATCATATTTGAGAAAAACAAAATTATTATTATTATTATTGTTTCTAGCATGTTCAATATGCTTTTGATTTGGTCAAAAATGTATTTTTGTAAAGATGAAAAATATTATTTTAATTGTAATTACAAGTGGCCTTTCTCGATGGTCAAGTCGGATTGCCTAGAAACTCACTCATTCATATCAGATCAACCCTTCTAGATGTTAAGTCGATTTGTCTAGAAAGGCAACCATTCAGATCTCATGATGGCTAGATAAAAAGAGCTCCATTCGTCCTCCTTGATATGTAATTCGATAACACATACATTGCTCATTTGTTGTCCTATGCAAAGGTATTCAAAGAAGGGTTCAAGATTAGATCAAGCAAAGAAGAACCTCTTCTATCTTTCATTGAGATTTGTATTGATTCATTGCTCTTGTGGATCAAGTCTGGGATATGCTCATTATTCTTGTGATATGAAGTCTGTTGGTTCGAGGTCTGCTCATTATTCTTGTGATTTGAAGTTTGGTGGTCCGAGATCTGCTCATTATTCTTGTGATCTGAAGTCTAGTGGTCCAAGCTCTGCTCATTATTCTTGTGATCTGAAGTCTGGTGGTTCAATATCTGCTGATTCTTGTGATTTGAAATCTGGTACTAGGCTGATACCTAGTAGGATACTCCAAGCATTCTTTCAGTGGTTCGAAATCTCTTGAAGATCTGCTTGTCGAGATCTAATTCAAATTTGTCTCTAGTCCGAGATTTGAGATACTCCAGGGTTGTGATTTGGTCCGTGTTTTGTGCTTACATAGATTTGTATCTGATCTAAACCCCGAGCCTCAGAAGGGAAGAGATTCGAGCTCTATCTCTGTGGTATGGTACTAATCTTGTTGGACTACTTGTTGGCATTTGCATTGGAAACTTAGCACTTGTGGAAGCCATCTTGTGGTTAGTGTTACCTATGTCTTGATGTCTTGTTGAAGGATCTCTTTAAGGAAAAGCTTGATTAGGTTTTCCCCTTTGTGGGGTTTTGCCCTGGTCTCTGACCTAAACACTGGTGTCTCTTGCTATTATGTACTGTGATCTCTACTTTCTGATCACTACTATTGGTTGAATTTTTGATGTATAATTTATTGATGAAAATTGAATAAAATAATGATAAATAGTCACAAATAATTATTTGTAGATCAAAAATGGTTTTTCATCACATGGCATCCCGACTAGTCTTGGCTTACCATGATTTGGGTCAATGACACATGGTGAATCGCTAAAGGCCAAACTCTAGCTACACAATCCACGGCTTGATGTTAAATGAACATGATGCTCTAGGAATATTCTTCCCTATTGAGGTCAACATGCTAGACATAGGAAGAATAGTTGTCCTTCGTCGAACCATTCTCCCTAATTCGGGTCAATGTACTTGACACAGGGATAATCTCCCTAATTCGGGTCAAAGTACTTGACACAAGGAGAATGTTAGTCCATGATGTTATCTCATCAACACTCCCTCTCAATGAGAGAGGCATTCTCAACAAGTCCAAGCTTGTCTTTGAAGTATACAAACTTCGCTTAGGACAGAGGCTTTGTAAGAATATCAACAATTTGCTCACCAGTGGGGACATACTGGAGCTTCACTACTCCCTTTAGCACCATGTCATGGACGGAGTGGTACTTGATCTCGATGTGCTTCGACATGTCATGGAAAACTAGATTCTCTGTCAGCTTCACATAGCTTTGATTATCACAATATATCACGGTCGGCTCAAGCACATGATCAAATAGTTCCGTGAGTAACTTCTGAAGCGACACTGCTTCACAACTCGCCAAGCTAGCTGTAATATGCCTCGACAATATTGAGTGTGACAGATGTTTGCTTCCTGCTCATCCACGAAATCATAGCAGAGCCCAAACTAAAGCAGCCTTCGGAGGTACTCTTCCTGTCTTCAACACTCCCTTCCCAATCTGCATCGGTATATCCCTACAACTGTATGTCACTATTTAAGACATATCTCAAACAATAATCAACCGTACCAAGCAAGTATCTCAATATGTGCTTTGTTGCAATCCAATGATCATGTCTAGGTTCCACCTAGAACTGGCTTAACGTGTTCACTGCAAAGCAAATATCAAGCCTGGTACTAACCAAATACATCAACAAGCCAATCAACTTTTGATACATGGATGGATCTACCAACTCAGGCTTAATGTCTCTCAACTTTCTCAAATTTGTAATCATGGGAGTCGACATTGACTTACAGTCCATCATGTCAAACTTTTGCAGGATCTTGATAATATAACTTCCTTGATCAAGAAATATTATGTCGGGCTTCTTCCATACGTCTAGCCTCAAATAATAGTGCGTCAATTTGTTGATATTTGTAGCTTGGGAGGTACTCCAAGCCTTAGGGTTCGGGGTTTGGAGGAAGGAGCAACACAAATGTGCTTTGTGGGCGACGAACCCAAGCTTGGGATTTTGTACCCAAAGATGTGGGGCCAAAACCATGAGGATATTTGGACGTTTGACTCTTGGAGATGGAAGAGGATCCTTAGAGCAACTTCAAGCACCAAGATTAGAGTTCTACAAAGAAAGATAATAATTTTTATATGTTTGCAAGAGAGTTGGTGGCACAAAATTAAAGTCGGCTAGACTTAGGAGTGTGCCCTCAAGGGATGCGTTGGAGCCTAACGCAAAACATATAAATAGAAGGTGACGTTGAGCTCATTAGAACACATCCAAGTGCATAAATCACAAGAAAACACATCTGTTTGGGCTGCAGATCAGGAGCAGACTTCAAGCATAGGAGAAAGGAGCTCAATTGGGATTTTCTCATCATTGTTTGGAGGTCGAGTGGATCTGTGTAGCAAGCTGAGGCTTAAAGGTTAGTTCTGGGCTGTTTTGGTTGACATTTGGAGTGGTTTTCTTCTAGCCGCAGATCCCTGAGTGATTGCAGACCTAGGCTAAGGTCTATAGCAACTTGTGGAGGAGGCTGAAACGCCTAGAAACCAGATGAACAAACCTTTGTATGGGCTGCAGTCTTTCCTAAGGCGGACGGGTGAGATTGTGAGGGCAGAAAGGCATAATAGTGGGCTGGCATTAGCCTTAGCAACTAGCAAAGGGAAGAAGGTACATGGACGAAGGAGGCCGTAGCTATCACAAGGATTTTGGAGGAGAAATAAGGTGATGGAGCAGATTGACATCAACCCTAACCAGGCCAAAACCTACAACAGGAATGGCATACCTAGAACAAGGTATGTGAATGATGTGTTTGAGGTTGATTGATTGCTAGTTGGATAGGTCCAGATTGGACAAAGGTGTATTGGGTATCTTGAGTTTGTTGGAGGGAAACAAGTAGGTGCTCAAAGTAGCCCTAGATTAGCTTGCCAAGAAGGAAATTGACAACAACTGTAAGAAGGGTGAAGGTTGGGTAAGCTCAGGATTGATTCTTGAAGGACAATGAAGGGAGGTCAAGGGAGAAGATTACATTAGCCCAAGTTCATTGAAGAGAAGGACATCTTGCAGTGATAGGTGGCAGCCTTGCAGCCCGAAGTTTGTCTTCATTGGAGCAGCGCAGGAAGGCATTAGAGGGGAAGAAGTCCCAAAGGAGAGTAGCAGTGGGTAGTTGAGAGTTGTTCGTAAACGGAGTTGTGAACAACTCAACAGGAGTCTGTAAGTGTTGATGCATTTTTGGACTAACGATTAGCTAGAGAGCATATTGGAGAGTCATGTTCAGTGACCTAAAGGAGCAGGACCGTTGATAGAGGCAGGAGCTGCAAATTGGGAGCAAAAGGACCAATAGTTGTGTTCAGGGTATGATCGAGGAGCTGTGATGGTGCGCAACATCAACTAGATGATCAATGTATCTTGTTCTTGTATTCTTGTACTAGTGGATGTATGAGGGCCATTATCCCTGGTACAAGAGCCCTAGACAGTTGTATTATCAATTTGTTAATATAACGAAGTTGGGTTTTGTAAAAAGTTGTCTATATTTGTGCACGTGTTGATTTACTGCTATTTATTGTTTCGCTATGCAAAGTAGTTTGTTCTGATACTTGGATTGGTAGTGTCAATGATTGTAAGATTATAACCTAGACTCCAGTATTGTGGAAGAACAACATGGAATCAGAGCTACTTTGAAGGGCCAGTGAATTAGAGTGTGAGCACAAAGAAATACAACTTAAGAGGGAGTTGGTTGTATTGTTGTTGAAGGACTCACAAGAATGTCGAAGTTGCAGGTTAGTATCTGGTATGAAGATAGGTTGGAAGGCTTGTCCAACTATAGTTGATGGAAGGAACAAATCAAGTTGGTTTTGATGGTGAACATGATCTGAGACTTTGCTGAGAAAGCAATCAAGAAACCAATTGACCCTGAGGAGCTGGAATTGTACGAATAGTTGGAAACGAAGGTGAAGTTGATCATCCTAGATGGTGTCAAGGATTCCTTAATACCTCATTTGTCTGGTAAGTACACCCCCGATGAGATGTGGGAGGCTCTTCAAAATTTGTTCCAGAATAAGAACAAGAATCGAATATCGGTATCATAGGATAAGTTGAAGGCCACCAAGATGAAATAGGATGAAGGGGTGACTTCATATCTAACGAAGTTGTCTCAGGTTCATGATGAGCTTGCTGTCATCGGTGAGACTTTCAGATTCTGAGATGGGGAGGATTGCCTTGAAGGGGTTTACTCCGGAGTGGAAGTCGTTCATCAAGGGGATCATTTCTAGGGACAAGCTGCTAGATTGGAACAGGTTGTGGGATGTTCAGGAAGAATTGCGAGACAAGGATCTTCATTTGAACAAGAAGGCTTTTGATGATGACGTGGCTCTTGCAGCGAGAATGAAGGGTAAGAAAAAGAAGGACTTGAATAAGGTTAAGTGTTTCAATTGCGAAGAGTTTGGTCATTATTCGACGAAGTGTCCGAGGAAGAAGCAGGGAGATGATGAGAAGAAGGGGAAGTAGATTGCAGGTGTTGCCACTTCTACAAAGATAGGCGATCTCTCTAGAAGATTGGAGAGTGAGGACTTTGCCTTGATCTCTCATTTCTCTCAGGGTACCATCGACGAGGCTGCATAGATAGATGATCTCTCTGGAAGATTGGAGAGTGAGGACTTTGTCTTGATCACTCATTTCTCTCAGGGTACCATCGACGAGGCTGCATGGTATGTGGATAGTGGTGTGTTGAAGCACATGACAGGTTTGCAGAACGTGTTTGAGACTCTAGTTGAATGGGATGCGGAGTTGCACATGGTGTTGGGCGACAAGAGTCAAAAAGAGATCAGGGGATCAGGTGTCGTGCCATTCAAGATGGAGTTAGGTCAGGTGATGCGAGTTCAAGATGTATTGTTCGTACCAGGACTCAGATATAATGTGATGTCTATCTCAGCGATCATGCAGAAGGGATTTGAGGTATTGTCAGGATAGAAAGGTGAGACTTAGGCCTAGAGGATCTAGCTTTGCAGGAGTTGTGATTGGAGTTAGAGAGCATGGTCTATATAGGCTAATGGGCAAGCCCTATAGATCATGAGAAGAAGAAGGAAGTGAAGGTCCAAGTTCTAGAGGTTAGAGGGAGCAGAGTCCTAGCGGGAGTTTGCAGGTTCAGAGGGAGAATGTGTAGCCCAAGAAGAGCATGTGGTTAGTGGGGTGTAAGAGTACCTCCACAACTTGCAAGAAGGAATCATGGAAGGATTTGAAAGCATTTCAGGAGAGGAAGAAGAAGTAGGAGGCTTCCAATGACGGTGAGACTTCCGAGATGGGTGTAGTCCATGTTACAGGGTTTGTTGCAGTTATGGGCACCAAGAGTTGGGCTAGTGTCGCTAATAGTGATAGTGATGACGAGTTGCTTCCTGGTCTTGGAAGTACTTCTCTCACTAAGAGGGAGTGTTGAGATTTGTAGCTTGAGAGGTACTCCAAGCCCTAGGGTTTAGGGTTTGGAGGAAGGAGCACCACGAATGTGCTTTGTGGGCTTAGAACCCAAGCTTGGGGATTTGTACCCAAAGATGTGGGGCCAAAACCATGAGGCGATTTGGACATTTGACTCTTAGAGATGGAAGAGGATCCTTAGAGGAGCAAGGGGCAACTTCAGGCACCAAGATCAGAGCTCTACAAAGTGAGATAATAATTTTTATATGTTTGCAAGAGGTTTGGTGGCACAAAAGACAAGTCGGCCTGTTGTAGCATTTTTTGGTTTTGTTAAGTTAGAATAAATTAGTCCAAAAAATGAAAATATTTTTCAAAAAATGTTAAGCTAGGATATGGACAAAAAGAATACTGAATAAAAATGTTAGGAAATATTTTGATAAATATGTCCATATCAAAGAAAATGTTAGAAGAGATGCCCTAAAAAATGAAGGCAAAAATAAAATGTTAGGTTAAAGAGAAAAACTAAAAGCAAAAAAAAGATCATGAAAGTGTGCAAGTCCAAGTGCCACTACCTTTTACTTTATTATGCAAAATAATGGTTGTGTGCAGCTCATCATAAATGCCACAACCCACGATAGTCAAATAGTTTAATCTTGACTAGTTCATGCTTTAAATTCATGTTTATAGTTAGAGAATAAAGATCTAGCCAAACTGTTTAATCTTGGCAAATCAATAGTTAGGTAGAGAATAATAAGGAGCTCATCAATTTAATCTGAGACCTTGGATGCTATAAGATTAGAATTAGATAGTTTTCTTTTCAAAAGAAAAAGGAAAGAAAAGGGTCTGCTAGCCTAAATGCACACAATAAAGTGAAGTAAAAAATGTTAGGATAAGTAAACGGTAGGTAGAAGAAAAGTTACAGAAGTACAAAGTTGATTGAAGCATAAGCACATTTATCATGCTTGATCATGTGTTTTAGTGTGCAGGAGCAGTTATGAAAGTGAAAGGATGTTCACTCACTGATTGATTAACTTCCCCTCATTTCATTTCATACCCCACTACATATTTACTAATTTCCCCATTATCCCATCATTTCTTGTTAAAATACCCTTTTCCCTTCATTTTCACCTTTGCCCTTTGGTTTCACACATTTTCCTAGCAAATTACCCTCTAAGAATCATTTCCTACCCAAAAACCCCTTTTTCCTAGTGTGAAACCCTTTCCCTTTGAAAAAATCACTTTCCCCTTGTAATTTCCCTAAAAACCCATAAATACCCCTTATCCTAAGTTTTATTCCCCCCTCCGCTTTATTTAATTTAACTCTGCCATTTATGTTTTTCCCGAAAAAATGCCTAAAACCCATAAAACCCCTTTAAGCCTAAGTTTTGTTTACCCCTGCTTTATAAAGTTAACTCCGCCAATATACCTGTTTAACTTATATCCACTATGTTTTAACCCCGATCCCACTTTATTAAACCCATCGCATTATATTTTTAACCCGCACTTTATTCATTAAATCAATTACAAATCACTTGTAATTAACCCTCGGGCCCCGCTAATCTCCACCGATTGCCCTCTGTGCAACTTTATCGCGCGATAGCTGTTAGATCTTTCACCCTCAGATCTAACGGTGCGCATCCATATCGCGCGCTCCTGATCTTCGACCTTTCCCCACCCGAGAGCACGCAAGATTCATGGTTTTGCTCGGACCCCTTGTGGTTACATGGCCAGCTCTACGTTATCTCGCGAGTCCTCGGAGAAAAACCACCCCACAGCCAAAAGCGGTGTGATGAGCTGAAACCACCTCCCCGCGTAGGCCGAAACCACTCATTGTTCACAATTATGAATTTCCGTTCCAAAGTTAACCGTTAACCGTTTAAACGCAAAAACCCTCGTTTTCACTCTTTTCGCTCGTTTTTTCAATGAAACCTGTTTAACCCTGCCTGCGCCACCCTGAGCCTCTGCAACCAAATTGGGCCTCCGATTACCTTCCAAACATTGCCAGGACTCCGTCCATACACTATCTTGTTCCCTGAAGCCATTGCGGCCCTCCCTATCAGCCTGTGTTTTTCTTAACAATTGTTGTATTTTGCAGGTGATTAGCAGAAGGCCAGAAGTTCGGATAAACAGTTTGATACTGATTTAAAAACTTGTTTGTTCCAGATTCTTGAGAAATGAATTCAAATGATTTTCCTGTACAAACAGAAATCAGGTTTAAACCAAAGACAGAGCAGAAGGAAACATTTACACAGTAAATGTTAAAACAAACAATTTGCATAGTAAATGTTAAAACAGAGGAGGCAGATAAAGACAAACATATGAAAGGTCATAAGTTAAATGACATCCAGTGTGAAAATCAAACAACATTCAGCTTTTGGAGGAATAGTCAGCCAACTCCAACAATTTTCATTTTTTTCAGTGATAGTCACCAACAACACAGCATCAAAATAGTGCCAGATCAGCTAGCAGTCTTTATTTTGGTAATCTATTGTTGTAAAAACAGTTTAGGATATTTTCTTAGTTCTACTGTTGTATAAATAACTCTCTTTACGAGTTATTATGGGTTGACCATTGAAGAAGGGTTGCACCCTTGATGAAGCATTTGTAAACATTTGATGTACTTAGCTTTTCTGGACCCTTAATACAAAGCAAAGGATTCTGAATTCAGTTTTACACAGTTTGTGTTTCCTGTAAGTTTTTCCAGTAACACTCATTATGTTTTTCTTCATATTCTTATGTCTTACAGAGATACCTAGGTAGGAATAATTGTGTTTCAATCTATTCCTATAAGCTTTTGAAGTGATAATCTATAAAGAGAATGGATTAATGGACTGTTTGTTTAATTAATTCCCTCTGAATCAATAAATCATTAGCATCTTGTTGTAAGCATAAGCATATTCTCTTGAACCTTCTGAACATCGGTCAAAGGTTTTCATACTTATGATTACACAATTTTCTGTCTGAAAATTGTGATAATCATATTATTTCTTTGTTTCTACTCACCACTATTCAAGCTATTTCACTGTGTGAAATTTTATAGCAGCCCTCTGCTTTGGTATTAATATTATTCAAAAGGTTAGGCATTATAGTGTTACATCTGTTTCATTCATTAGTCCTCCAAATTAAAACAAAAACACCCAAAACAATTATCTTAGATGCTCTGGCTTGATAGCTGACCATTATCAACTCAGAGGTACAACATCAATCTGGCGCCATTCCCAGGGATTCGAATTCCATTAAGTTTTCCTGGGGCAACGATAGTCATTCTATTCCTTTAAGGTGATTAAAGGTCTAGAAAGGTTAAAATCCTTTACCTAGCGACTCCACTAGCCCAAACTGGCACCTTTTAAGCACACCAGATCTCATTCAGAAATTGACTTAGTTAATCCTCTGTCAGATCCTTAGAAACTTCTGAGAAAAGCCAGTTCTAAAAGGTGACATCAACCATCTTCTTCTTCCTCTTCTGCCTTGCAGTCTGAAGATTTAGTATCATTTGATCCTTTTAGTAATATTCCATTCAATCCTAATTTAACACAAATACCTCCTAGGGTTTCTGAAATATTAGATGGGGGAGTTGATTTAGATTCAGCTTTCCTCGTTCATTCTTTTGAAACGCATCAAGAACCCCCTCTACCACCAGGATCACCTAAAACTGAATCTGACTTGGGTGTTCATTTCCCTTAATACAGACCCACATATTTCATATCCCCTACCACTTATTCATTTCCTTCCACTTTTGAACAACCTAAAGAGACCATCTCTGTATATTCAAATCCTCTCTTTGAAACAAAAGAGGGTATTCATTCACCGGTCCCAAAGTTAGTTCTTAAGACTCCTTTAAAGTTATTCAGGAGACCTCCTCCTTCTTCACCTCCACATAGTCACACACCCCCTCAGTCACCTTCTTCTACCTCTTCTTCATCTACCCCTTCTTCTACCTCCTCTTCATCTTCTTCTTCTTCATCCACACAAACACCTCATACAACACCTTCTACTATGGCATTTCAACCTATTGTACAGGCTAGATATGCAGCTTTAGTCTTACCTACTAACCTTGATGCATTCCCAGTTGGTTACTTGAAATTCCTTCCCAGGTATAATGGAGAAACTGGTCCCACAACTGAAGACCATCTTCAAGCTTTTATAGAATTTGCAGAAAACATGAATATTGAACAAGAAAATGTTTACATGAGATTGTTTGTACAGTCACTTGAAGGAAATGTAAGAATTTGGTTTAGGCAGTTACCTGTAAATTCCATTAGAAATTGGGAAGAGCTTACAAACATATTTAAAAATCAGTGGGGTGTAAAGAAAGATTCTCTTTACTTTCTGACTGAGTTTAAAGAACTTAAAAGAAACTTTGGTGAACCTGTATCAGATTTTATCAATAGGTTCAATAAACTTTATCATAAGATGCCTCCTGATTGTAAACCCACTGTAGCAGCAGCTAAGTCTAGGTTTTCTAAAGCCTTTGACGATGATTTTGCGTAATGCTAAGAGAGAGAACTTCAAGAACTCTTGAAGATATGCAAAAAAATGCTATAGAGGTGGAAGCAAATAGGGTTGCTTCGACTTCCTTGAAAGCTAAAGAGGAAAAGGCCCAAAGAAAACACAAATCTATTCAAGAAGCCTCTAGTTCCTCTAGTTCTTCTAAGAATAAAATAGAAGATTCTAAAATAGATGAAATAAATTCTCTTCTTAGAAATCTATCTAATAGAATTTCCAAGATTGAGACTCAACCTAGGACAGTTCAACAAACAATTACTAGACCCCAAAATCAAAATCAAGGTCAGTATAGAAGGAATCCACAACTGCAAATTCTTCAGAGACCTAGTAATGATCAGCAGGTTCCCACTCCTTTATTGATAGATGACCAACAACTTGATGAAAATACTATGACTATTACTGAAGATATCAATAACATGGATACTTCTTCTAATCAAACAGTTATGATTCCTCTCTCATAACAAAATCAGGTTCAAGAAGATCAAGAATCCTCATAGGTTTCTAAATACCATGCCTTCTCTGAATTTTTAATTGCAGAGTTGAACAACAGATATGATCTCAGGCCTACACCCGGCCCTGGAAGACCTCCTAAAGAGACTCCAATAATTGAACCTCGTACCAAAGCTGCTGAAACTCAAACAACTATTATTCGACCATTAAATCAGTCAACTGATACTGCTTAAAATGATAAAAATGCTTTGACTACATTTAACGTTGAATAAGAGTTAGAAAGAGTTAAAATCCCAATTCCACTTTCAGAGCTTTCCAAAAACCCTGGGTATAAAAATCAAGTCTCCAAATGGATAAAAAACACCTTGGTTGATGCTGAAAGTGATATCATTAGTTGGAAGATGAAAACCAGCAGTTGTCTTTGGTCCTAGCGCAGATATGATAGATGAAATAGTGCTTCCTTTCTATGTAACTCTTAAGACAAATGATTCCATGTTATATAATTATATGCTTGATTCTGGAGCATCACATAACCTCATGCCAAAAACTATCATGGACCATTTGAAACTTAACATAACTAGATCATATCATGACTTGTACACCTTTGATTCTAAAAGGGTGCCCTGCTTAGGATTGATTAAGGATTTAGTAGTCACCGTTGCCCAAATTCCAGTGAAAAGTGTAGTGCTTGATATATTTGTCACAGATATTCCTCCCAAATTTGGAATGCTCCTTTCTAGGTCTTGCTGTGCCAAATTAAGAGGAACTCTTCAAATGGATATGTCTTGACTCTTATGCCACTATTCCAGTTTATGGGGAAGAACAACTAAGGTTATATAGAGAAGTAATATTTGTGCACACTGTTTGCAAAACAGACCAGCCAAGGAACGATCCCATTTATGCAATTGATTAGGATTTTGGTTGCTGTCAACTCTCTTCAAACCAAATACATGAAACTCAAGTTAAAATAGAAGATGTAATTCAAAGTCCTGTACCAACTCAAACTGATGTATGGAAACTATTTTTTGATGGTTCTTGTACAAAAGATGGAGCAGGAGCTGGGGTAGTTTTAATTTCACCAAAAAAAGAAAATATCACCCAATCATGCAAACTCGACTTTGAAGTTACAAATAATGTGGCTGAATATGAAGCTTTCCTTTTGGGATTGCAATTAGCCAAAAGCTTAAAGGTTCAAAACTTAAGTGTTTTTACTGATTCATAAATTATTGTCAAACAAGTGAGAAATATTTGCCAGACTAAGCATCCTAGACTTAGGTCTTATAGAAATGAAGTTTGGGATTCAGTTGAAAACTTCTTTGATGCTTTTAATTTGACTTATATTCCAAGAAATCAGAATATTCATGCAGATGCCTTAGTTGTTTCTGCTAGTTCATTTAAAATTCCTGATCAGACCAATGTACTCTATCAAATACAAGTCAAGTACAGACCATCCATCCTAGATAATCTAAAACACTGGCAGATATTTGAAGATGATGAACATTTGAAATCTTTTCTGTAGGTTATAGATGAATTTTCAGTTCTAAAAAATTGATGAGGATAGAACAGAAATAAATGAAAATACAAATGGAAATGATAATTCAAATTTTAGTTCAAAAATTGTTGATCATGACATTATTCAGTTGTCTAACACTTTTATTCCCAAAGGTCTCATTCCTTTAGAAAAGTTGTTTGATCAAAATGATGTCCTCTGAAACCCTCAGTCCATTTCTTCACAAGATGACATAGAAGAAATTAATATTGGAACAAATGATGATATTAAAAACATCAAAATCTGTGCATCTCTAGATCCTGAGATCAAAGCTCAATATCTTAAGTTACTTCAAAATTATAAGGATGTTTTTGCATGGACCTATGCTGATCTAAAAACCTATGATACTTCATTAATACAACATAAGATTCCTTTAAAGCCAGAAGCAGTTCCTTATCAACAGAAACTTAGGAGGATCAATCCAGCTCTTCTACCAACTGTAGAAAAAGAAATTAAGAAAATGCTAGATGCCCAGATCATTCTCCCTCTTAGATATTCTAATTGGGTTGCAAATTTAGTTCCTGTTAGAAAGAAGAATGGAGAAATTAGACTCTGTGTGGACTTTAGAAATTTGAACAAAGCATCATTAAAGGATAACTATCCTTTGCCCAAAATGGATCAGTTACTTCAAATGGTTTCAGGAGCACAAAGACTTTCTATGCTTGATGGTTTTTTAGGCTATAATCAGGTAAATGTTGATTTAGCAGACAAAGAGAAGACAACTTTTACTACACCCTGGGGTACATTCATGTATGCTAGGATGCCATTTGGCTTAACCAATGTTGGAGCAACATTTCAGAGGGCTATGGATGAAGCTTTTGTGGGTTAGGTAAATAAATTTGTGGACATTTATCTTGATGACATAACTGTTTTTTCTAAATCTGATCCGAAACATCTAAAGCACTTGATGAAGGTTTTTGGTAGGTGTAGAAAATTCGGAATATCATTGAATCCTAAAAAGTCTCAGTTTGCTATCAAAGAAGGAAAACTTCTGGGCCATATAATTTCAGAAAAAGGAGTAGTGATTGATCCCAAGCGTGTGTCTGCCATTAAAACATTGACCTTACCTAGAAACAAGAAGGAGATTCAAGCTTTTCTAGGCAAGATTAATTTTTTAAGGAGATTCATCCCAAATTATGCTGAGATTGTAAAAGATATAATTGACATGCTTCGAAAAGATCATGAAGTTAAATGGACTGTCTCTTCCAGGCATGCATTTGATCAGATCAAGAAAGCTATCTCTGAAGCTCCCACCTTGGCCAACCCTGATTACACTAAACCATTCAGTATCTTTTCCTTTGCTTCAGAAACAACCCTTGCTGCTGTTCTACTACAAAAGAATGAAGATTCCCATGACCAACCCATAGCATTTTTTAGTAAGGTTATGAGAGATGTCAAGCTTAAGTATGACATAATTGAGAAGCAAGCCTATGCCCTTATTCAAGCCCTGAAATCATTCAGGATGTATGTCTTCCATTCTCCTATTACTGCTTATGTTCCTAAAAGTACTGTGAAAATCATTTTAACTCAACCAGACACTGATGGAAAGTGAGGTAGATGGATCACTCAAATACTGGAGTTTGATCTAACTATCAAAACTACAAAGCTAGTAAAAGGCCAAGGATTAGCTAAGCTTCTAGCTGAATCCAAGTGTAAAGTGCTTGGAATCAATTTTGTAATATTCCTAATTAGCCATGGATTGGAATATTCGATTTTGCTCAATTTTGCCTTCTATAGCTATTTATAAATAAAAAGGTGAGGAGAGGGGGACATACTCACTTCATGAATAAAGACACTCCCTAGTAGCACAACGTTGTAACTTAAAAGGTGAGCCAAGGGGGGCCAAAAAACCACGTAGAGGAGGGGCCCACGTAGACACTTGGAGTGACTGCGCAGATGGTGAGAAACACATGGCAAGAGGAAAGCTACGTTGGAGGAGGTGAGCCTTGGGATTGAGAGAGGCCAACGCTATAAAGGAGAGAGGAGCCTCCTCATTTTGGCATTTGATTATGTGCATTTGAGCTAGTCACTTTGACTTGGAGCATGCTGGCTGTTTAGCTAGTTTGCAACACTGTTTAGTGCATTGAGTGTTTCCGTTCGGAGATCTCACCCTTAGCCTCGGGGGACTTAGAGTGCTTGCTCGGGCAAGGTATTTTCCATCAATATTTTTGCAGTAGTTTCATCAGCATTTTGGCAAGAGGATTGAGCATCTTGGATGACTGCACAGTCTTGAGAGGGATGACGCAGTTTTTTCTCGCAGGAGTTCTGGATTGAGGTTTTGCAGGTGGATTTGTGCTGGGAGGTTGAACAGGGGATCAACTCTTGCATATTGGAGGATTTTGGCTGAGTTTAAGGCAGAGTTGTGGTGGGTTTATTTCAGTGGCAGCGTAGAGCCTTTAGGGATTGCGTGGGTCCTCAAGGGGCGATTTTCGGGGGTCGGCCATTTCAGAAAGGCTTTCTGGGTTTTTCTGAGTAGAATCTGATTCCAGAGTTTCAGCATTTTCTGAGGAGGGGAACAACCCCAAATCCTCATTTGATTTCTAGCAGCAGCAGTAGCACGGCAGTTCTCCAGCAGCTTGGACGCAATTCAGAGAGAGGCCATTCCTTTGCTATTTTGAGTGTATTTCTTCACTTGCCTTGTGCAAGTCGAGGTGCCACCTTTCTGATCACCTCCTGTACTCATTCTATTACTCAGTATAATAAAATGGCTTAGCATTTCTCTCTGCATTTCTTGAGTATCTGCTTATGGTTATATTGTTATATGTTGCACCATTGTTATTTTTATCTCGTTGAGCTTCCCGGCTACTATACCACTTGTGTGTTTTCTCCTATACTCTTAGATAGAGTTTGGAAACGGCCAGGTAGCCTCCAGACCTTGTCCTCTTTTTAGAGGCGACATATCTGGTAAATGCCCTCCCAGTGCATCTCTGGTTGGAGTTGGCTTGTGTTCGAGGAATATTCTTGATAAGGGATATTACAGTGGTATCAGAGCATAGATCTGGCTCAGCCTGTGGAGCTAGCAATTTATGACACTGAGGGAAAAGCCCTATATCTGTTACAGAGGTAGGAGATATAGAGACGCTGGGCGTAGGTTGGAGAACACCTACGGAGAGGGAGACTGTGTTCCGGTGGTGGACGCAGAACAAGAGGAGCTTGTGGTGGAATCAGGACAGGAGCCTGTGGTGGACGCAGAGTAAAGAGGCTAGACAGCGTGAGAGCCCATGGGTTTTCCAGGTTGGTGAGGGATCGGGTGCATCCCACCATTTGCTAGAGTAGCGTGATACTACTCAGCAGGTGGTCTCACATGCCCCTACACGCTCTACCATGCCCACTTTCTTAGGAGCAGACACGGGGGCCGGAGCCCAGCAGGATGCAGAGCCTGGTCATATGGGCGATTATTTTGCAGAATACCATGCCTATGGGCAGGAGTTCAAGGAGGCTCTCTCATTCAGAGACTTTTTTCAGCTCTAGTGGGATAATAGACCCCATGACCATCACAGAGGGTATTGGCATTATCATGATGGTGACACCCACCGTGCAACTAGTAGATTCCACTTGCCTACGTTTGATGGTTCATCAAACAATTCGGCAAAGTCTTGGGTGCAGAAGCTGGACATTTACTTCCAGCTTAACCAGATGCCGGAGACAGAGGCCATCAAGGTGGCGACATTACATTTGGATGGTGAGGCCCAGGAATGGTGGTTCCATGGGATGGTTACACTCGGGCATTCCACAGTGACGACGTATGCTGAGTTCACCAGGAGGTTGATGGAGAGGTTTGACCGGAGGGATCTGGAACAACACTTTGTTGAGTAGACGAGGCTCAAACAGACAGGGAGCCTAGAGACCTACATTGCGGACTTTTTGAGGGTTTCAGTGATGGTGCTATATCTATCCACGGCACGGAGGATTTACATGTATGTTGAGGGGTTAGCAGAGCCACTTCGGGGTCTAATCAGATCCGCTAGACCAACCACCCTTCAGGATGCTATTAGCAGGACCCGAGACTTACAGGATGTCTTACCCACGACCCGGACACCTTACCCCCAGCGACAGGCTTTTCAGCCTAAGGGGAAGGATGTGAGGAATCCACCTCCGAAGGGGAATCCAGGACGAGTACAGATTGATGATGATGCCAAGAGGGAGTTGAAGAAGAAGCGGTTGTGCTTCACCTGTCAAGAGTCGTGGGCACCAGGACATAGATGTGCTGCTAGCAAAGCACATTTATTAAGGTCTTCTTCGAGAGCAGTGGGGAAGAATATGAGGAGGATGATGTGGAGGCAGGAGATAGTCATGCCATGCAAGGTCCTTTGCCGCCTCCACCACTAGCAGCAGGTGGTGCAACTTTTGCACCTACTGGAGGAGCCCTTGCAGCATTGCGAGGAGTTCCCAAGTATTTGACGCTACACGTACGGGGGACAGTACGTGGCTAGTGAGTATCAGTTTTGGTTGACAGTGGGGCCACCCACAACTTCATCGATGCACAAATGGTTGAGCGGAGAGGTATACCGATAGAGAGCTTCAATGGATTTTCAGTTTTGGTCCCAGGAGATCAGACCATGGTGTGTGCTCGTTATGTTCCAGATTTATCAGTGACGATGGGCACCTACACACCGACTGACCACTTCTTCGTGGTTTATATTCCGGACACCAACATAGTACTGGGTGTTTAATGGCTCATCACTCTAGGGAAGGTCACTACAGATTGGAAGGCCCTAGAGATGGAGTGGGATGATGAGAAGACAAGGAGGCATGAGAAGATACGGGGACATCACACATACCCGCCTCAGACTGTTTCAGCTCATCGGATGGAGGCAGTCTTCCGGAAGGGAGACATAGAGTGGGCAGTGGAACTGCGTGCATTGGAGGCAGGGACTACAGGGCAGTCAGTGCACCCAGAGATACAGTCCATCCTTGACCGGTATGCCATAGTATTTGGGGAGATTCCGCTAGGACAGCCACCGGACCGGGGGTTTGAGCACACCATTGAGCTTGAGTAGGGAATATAGGCAGTGATTACTACCCCCTATAGGCATCCTAAGGCCTATTAGGATGAGATTGAGCGGGCCATTCAGGAGTTGCTGGCTCTTGGGCACATTCGGCCGAGCACGAGTCCTTTTGCTTCTTCCATGGTGTTGGTGAAGAAGAAGGACGGCACATTGAGGATGTGCATTGAATATAGGGCCCTGAACAAGAAGACCCTGAAGAACAGGTACCCCATACCCAGGATCGATGAGTTGATGGATGAGTTGAGAGGAGCCTGATTCTTCTCAAAGATTGATTTGAGATCTGGGTACCATCAGATTCACGCGAGGGAACAGGACATTCCCAAGACCGCCTTCAGGTGTCACTATGGGCACTTTGAGTTTTTGGTGATGCCCTTCGGGCTAACCAACACCCCAGCTACATTCCAGTCTTGCATGAATCACATCTTCAGTAGTCACTTGAGGAAGTTTGTGTTGGTATTCTTTGATGATATCCTCATCTACAGCAGGACTTGGGAGGAGCATCTCCAGCACATTGAGACAATATTGTGCATCTTGGAGGAGCAACAATTTTATGCCAAGCTCTCCAAATGTGAGTTCGGGTTGACAGAGATGTTATACTTGGGACATATCATAGGAGTGGACGGAGTGAGGGTCCACGAGGAGAAGATCAAGGCCATCAGAGATTGGCTGGAGCCGAGAAACGTGACAGAGCTTCGAGGATTCATTGGTATTTGTACTTACTACCGGAAGTTCGTCAAGAGTTTCTCATAGCTTGCTGCACCCCTAACGGATTTGACGAGGAAGGGGGCATTTAGTTGGTTGGATACAGCATAGCGAGCCTTTGACAGGCTCAAGGAGGTTATGAGCAGCTGCCCATTACTTGCGTTGCTAGATTTTACGCAGCCATTTGTTTTTGAGTGTGATGCGTCGGGAGAGGGTATCGGCGCAGTGTTGATGCAGGGAGGTCACCCTATAGCCTTCGAGAGCCGGAAGCTCCTTCCGCACGAGAGATTGTATTCTATATACGACAAGGAGATGCTGGCCATCATGCATGCATTGGCTAAGTACCAGCAGTATTTGGTGGGTAACAGGTTCAGGGTGAGGACTGACCACAACAGCCTCAAGTTCTTTTTGGAGCAGAAGCAGCTATAGGAGAGGCAGCAAAAGTGGATCAGCAAGATCCAAGCATATGACTTTGACATTGAGTATGTCAAGGGTAAGAACAACGTGGTAGCAGATGCCCTTTCACGTAGGCCAGCTACGTTGTCTCTTATGAGATTGGACACAGACTGGAGGGCTCGACTCTTAGTAGAGTACTCCAAGGATAGATTTGCATGTGAGGTTCTGGATGGGCAGGTGGCGAATGACAGGTATAGGGTGGTCGATGAGATCATATACTACAGGGACCGGATCTTCTTGACTGAGGGGTCTCAGCTAAAGAAGAAGATACTTCAAGCATCACATGATTCACCATTGGCAGGTCATCAGGGGTTTACCAAAACCTACAGGACCATTAGAGAGAGGTTCTCATGGAAGGGCCTCAAGGAGGACATACTCCAGCATGTCCGGGAGTGCAACGTTTGCCAGAGGAACAAGGGGGAGATGAGCCATCCCGCAGGATTATTGCAGCCTCTTCCCATTCCGGAGGGGAAATGGGAGAGTATTTCGATGGACTTTATCACAGGGTTGCCCATGGTGTAGGGCAAGGATTGTATCTTTGTCGTCGTTGATCGACTGACAAAGTACACATTTTTTCGCCATATTCGCACACTACATAGCAGCACAAGTGGCCGAGCTGTTCTTCAGAGAGGTCTTCAGGCTACATGGTCTTCCTAAGACTATCATCAGTGACAGGGACAACCGTTTCATGGGCGGGTTTTGGCAGGAGCTTTTCTGGTTGGTGGGGACGGAGTTGACACTGAGTACCAGTTATCACCCACAGACAGACGGGCAGACAAAGATAGTTAACAAGTGGCTGGAGGGCTACTTGCATAACTATGTCAGCGGGCAACAGAGAGCATGGCTGAAGTGGCTGCATCTGGGGGAGTACTGCTACAACACTACACATCACATGTCCATCGGTATGTCACCATTCTATGCTTTGTATGGATATCATCCTTTATCTTTTGCTGATGTGATGTTTGGTGCTAGCAAGGCTCTGAGAGCCAAGATTTGGATCCAAGAGAGTCAGGATATTCTCCGAGCTCTCAAGGATAATATGGCTACAACGCAGAACTAGCAGAAGCTGTATGCTGACAGGGGTCGGGTGGAGAGACAGTTTGAGGTAGGGGACCTGGTCTACCTACGATTACAGCCATACCGACAGTCGTCATTGAAGCAGAAGGGGGCTGAGAAGCTCAAGCCCCGCTTTTATGGGCCATACAGGGTGATACGCAGGATTGGACAGGTTGCATATGAGTTGGAGCTGCCCCAAGGCAGCAAGATTCATAACATTTTTCATGTATCATGCCTGAAGAAGGCATTGGGGCAGCATGTGACAGTGACAGATGAGCTACCACCCACAGATGATGAGGGGCATTTGGTGTTGCAGCCAGAGGCTATTATTGATACCAAGGAGAGGCGGCTGCGGAGCAGGACAATCCAGGAATTCTTGGTGAGGTGGAAGAATTTACCGGATGAGGATGCCACTTGGGAGAGTGAGAAGATCTTGCAACATCCATCACTTCAGTTGCTTGAGGACAAGCAACATTTTGCCGGGGGAGACTGTAATATTCCTAATTAGCCATGGCTAATTGGAATATTTGATTTTGCTCAATTTTGCCTTCTATAGCTATTTATAAATAAAAAGGTGAGGAGAGGGGGACATACTCACTTCATGAATAAAGACACTCCCTAGTAGCACAACGTTGTAACTTAAAAGGTGAGCCAAGGGGGGCCAAAGAACCACGTAGAGGAGGGGCCCACGTAGACACTTGGAGTGACTGTGCAGATGGTGAGAAACACGTGGCAAGAGGAAAGCTACGTTGGAGGAGGTGAGCCTTGGGATTGAGAGAGGCCAACGCTATAAAGGAGAGAGGAGCCTCCTCATTTTGGCATTCGATTATGTGCATTTGAGCTAGTCACTTCGACTTGGAGCACGCTGGCTGTTTAGCTAGTCTGTAGCACTGTTTAGTGCATTGAGTGTCTCCGTTTGGAGATCTCACCCTTAGCCCCGGGGGACTTCGAGTGCCTGCTCGAGCAAGGTGTTTTCCATTAGTATTTTTGCAGTAGTTTCATCAGCATTTTGGCAGGAGGATTGAGCATCTTGGATGACTGCGTAGTCTTGAGAGGGATGATGCAGTTCTTTCTGGCAGGAGTTTTGGATTGAGGTTTTGTAGGTGGATTTGTGCTGGGAGGTTGAGCAGGGGATCAGCTCTTGCATATTGGAGGATTTTGGATGAGTTTCAGGCAGAGTTGTGTGGGTTTATTTCAGTGGTAGCGTAGAGCCTTGAGGGATTGTGTGGGTCTTCAAGGGGGCAATTTTTGGGGGTCGGCCATTTCAGAAAGGCTTTCTGGGTTTTTCTGGGTTTTCTGAGTAGAATCCAATTCCAGAGTTTCAACATTTTCTGAGTAGGGAACAACCCCAAATCCTCATTTGATTTCTAGTAGCAGCAGCAGCATGACAGTTCTCCAGCAGCGTGGATGCAGTTCAGAGAGAGGCCATTCCTTTGCTATTCTGAGTGTATTTCTTCACTTGCCTTGTGCAAGTCGAGGTGCCACCTTTCTGATCACCTCCTATACTCATTCTATTACTCAGTATAATAAAATGGCTTAGCATTTCTCTCTACATTTCTTGAGTATCTGCTTATGGTTATATTGTTATATGTTGCACCATTGTTATTTTTATCTCTTTTAGCTTCCCGACTACTATACCACTTGTGTGTTTTCTCCTATACTCTTAGACAGAGTCTGGAAAGGGCCAGGTAGCCTCCAGATCTTGTCCTCTTTTTAGAGGCGACATATCTGGTAAATGCCCTCCCAGTCCATCTCTAGTTGGAGTTGGCTTGTGTTCGAGGAATATTCCTGATAAGGGATATTACAAATTCTGTTTTAGAGATACAAGGGAAGAATCCACAAGAACCTTCTCAAACTTCAGATAAGAAGAATACACAAGAACCTTTTGTCTTTGCAGAAGGGGAGAATCCATAAGAACCTTCCCTTCATCTTGAAGAGGAGAATCCACAAGAACCTTCCCTTCATCCTGATGAAAAGAATCTACAAGAACCTTTCCCTTCAGATTAGATCCACCCTTTATACATTGATGACAAATTTCTATTGTCAGATTGGTACCAAGAAATTGTAAATTTCTTGATCCATTTTGAATGTCCAGCATCATTCTCCAAAAGCCAGTGTAAAACTCTCAAATTGAAAGCAGTCAAGTACTGTATAAATGCAAATTTGTACTAGAAAGACCCGCTAAATATTTTGTTATTATGTTTAATAGAATCAGAAACTGAAGGAATCATTGACCAGTTTCATACAGGATTTTGTGGAGGACATTATGCTTGGAGAGAAACAACATATAAGATATTAAGGGGAGGATTTTATTGGCCAACATTGTTTTTGCAAGTAGGAGCAAAGGTCAGAGGTTGTGTTCCTTGTCAAATGTTTGCTGGTAAGCAAAAATTAGCAACTCTTCCACTGGTTCCATCAATATTCTCACAACCTTTTCTCCAATGGGGATTAGATTTTGTTGGTGAGATTCATCCCACTTCAAGTAATCAACATAGATGGATATTCACTGTAACATACTACTTCACTAAATGGGTGGAAGCAATTCCAGTGAGAAATGCTACTGATTCAGTAGTAATCAAATTTATTGAAGAGAACATCTTATCTAGATTTGGTTGCCCAACTCAAATTGTCACTGATAATGCAGCAACTTTTTTCTAGTGTTAAAATGATTGACTTTTGCCAGAAATATCAGATTCTGTTACATCATTCAACTCCATATTACCCACAAGGTAATGGCCTCGCAGAATCCTCCAATAAAAGTTTGGTAAAGGTAATCAAAAAGACTAGCAGATCATAAAAAGAGCTGGGGCTCTCATTTAGTTTATGCCGTATGGGCAAACAGAATTACTTCAAAGAGATCTACTGGAAAATCTCCTTTCCAGTTAGTTTATGGGAAAGATGCAATCTTCCCTACCAATTTGGCCTTCCCTGTTTTAAAATTCCTGTAGGATTCAACAGATGAACTTGATGATGTTTCAAGGAGAATAAATCAGATTATTGAACTAAATGAAAACAAAAATGAAAAAAGTATCAGAGTAAGATGAAGAGCCTGTTTGACAAAAGAGCTAGGGAAAGGGACTTCAAGGAAGGTGATCTAGTTCTAAGATGGGATTCCAGGAGAGAAGAAAAGGGAAAACATGGCAAGTTTGACAACTTGTGGTTTGGACCTTTAGCGATTGCTGAAGTGAAGCGAAACAACACTTTTGTGCTACAAAATCTTGGGGGGCTATATTCCACTTATCTTGTAAATGTAAGGTTTCTCAAACATTACATTCAGTACTGAGAAGTTGAAGTAGATTTCATTACTACCGTAAAAACTTCAGTTTCTTTTACTTTTCAAACTGTCAATGTGATTTTTTTACAGCAAAAGACTCCATAGCCCGAGGAGAAGGCACATGGATCTGCAGGTTTTTTGCATTCTACAGGAGAAAACAGTCCCCAGATGGAGCCAATGTTGTAGCATTTTTTGGTTTTGATAAGTTAGAATAAATTAGTCCAAAAAATGAAAATATTTTTCAAAAAATGTTAAGCTAGGATATGGACAAAAAGAATACTGAATAAAAATGTTAGGAAATATTTTGATAAATATGTCCATATCAAAGAAAATGTTAGAATAGATGCCCTAAAAAATGAAGGCAAAAATAAAATGTTAGGTTAGAGAGAAAAGCAAAAAGCAAAAAATAGATCATGAAAGTGTGCAAGTCCAAGTGCCACTACTTTTTACTTTATTATGCAAAATAATGGTTGTGTGCAGCTTGTCATAAATGCCACAACCCATGATAGTCAAATAGTTTAATCTTGACTAGTTCATGCTTTAAATTTCATGTTTATAGTTAGAGAATAAAGATCTAGCCAAACTGTTTAATCTTGGCAGATTAGTAGTTAGGTAGAGAATAATAAGGAGCTCATCAATTTAATCTGAGCCCTTGGATGTTATAAGGTTAGAATTAGATAGTTTGCTTTTCAAAAGAAAAAGGAAAGAAAATGGTCTGCTAGCCTAAATGCACCCAATAAAGTGAAGTAAAAAATGTTAGGATAAGTAAAGGGTAGGTAGAAGAAAAGTTGCAGAAGTACAAAGTTGATTGAAGCATAAGCACATTTATCATGCTTGATCATGTGTTTCAGTGTGCAGGAGCAGTTATGAAAGTGAAAGGATGTTCACTAGCTGTTTGACTAACTTCCTCTCATTTCATTTCATCCCCCACCACATACTTACTAATTTCCCCATTATCCCATCATTTCTTGTTAAAATACCCTTTTCCCTTCATTTTCACCTTTGCCTTTTGGTTTCACACATTACCCTCTAAAAGTGTTAAGTTATGGTATGTTCTATGCTTATAATAGTTTACTTCCTTTCCTTATTATATTCCACAAATTAGCAATCACATGTACATAAAGTAAAGTGCAGATAGAACATTAAATGATCGACAGAAAACAAGCCAAGACAAGAGACACCAGATGTGGCGGCTAGCCAGGGACAAACCCCACAATGTGTGGGGAAACCCTTTGATCAAATCTTCTTTTCTCTTCAATAATTTAGCAGAGAGAAATAGTACAATAAATCTTATTCATATTAGCAGTAGCAAGCCCTAGATCAGCAGCATTAGCATTAGTGGCCTCATTATCAAACTAGCACAGACCATATCTCACAAACCGACCGTCGGATCGGCTTGATTCCACCACCAAAAGTTGCGGCTTTCAGAGGAGGTTCAGATGAACCTACAGTGCAGTTCAGATGAGATCTTCTAGTCCACGTAGGTCAATCTTTACTTCTACAGTTGCAGCTTCAGTTTCGGCAGCTTCTGGTTTCAAACTAGGGCAGTCAATATCTTGCAAACCGTCCGTCGGATTGACTTGATTCCACCACCAAAAGTTGCGTCTTTCAGAGAAGGTTTAGATGAACCTACAGCGTAGTTCAGATGAGGAGATCTTCTAGTCCATGCAGGTCAATCTTTACTTTTGCAGTTGCAGCTTCAGTTTCGACAACTTCTGGCTTCAAACTAGGGCAGTCGATATCTTGCAAACCGTCGATCGGATTGACTTGATTCCACCACCAAAAGTTGCGGCTTTCAAAAAAGGTTCAGATGAACCTACAACGCAGTTCAGATGAGGAGATCTTCTAGTCCACGCAGGTCAATCTTTACTTTTGCAGTTGCAGCTTCAGTTTCAGCAGCTTCCGGCTTCACATGTGTGCGGGAGAGACCCTTTTCTGCGCAGTAGAGAAGAGACTCTTTTCTGCGTAGTAGAGAGAGAGAGATGATGAGATGAGTGAGTCCAAATGAAGAAAAGTCCTCCTGTATTTATACACAACGTTGGTGTTTGAATAGATGCGACTGTTGGGCTTTTGAGCCTATATGAGTTGTAGGCCGGCTTGATAATAATTCCATAATCAAAATAAATTCATATCTCCATGAGTACCTATTGGAATCGGATGATCTTTATATCATTCCTACACCTCTCGATGAGAGGAATCTAATAAAAATATTATCAGCCATGAATAAGATGACCCACCTGAAGTTTGGCCCTAGTTGCCAATTTTAACACTCCCTCTCAACTAGGGAGAACTTCATTTGCAATCTGTCTGTCGGTCGCTACTATTCATCCATCAAATGCACTGCCCTGTACAACCTGACCCTTGCCTTGCTCTGCTCTATTCTGCCTGTTCTAATTTGTCTTGTTCTGCCCTGTACTGATCTGTATTGATCTGCTCTGTTCTGGTCTGCTCTTGCATTGTTTTGTTCTGCTTTGCTTTTGTCCGAATTATGAAGAAGAAGAAATGATCGAGGATGTATCATACTGACTCAAGGTCAGTCTCAGAGTATTTACCACTGGTCCCAGACCAATCTCAACCAACCCAAAGTCAGCATCATAGTATGGTACAACTCCACTGGTCCCAGACCAGTATCATCCTCCACTGACTCAAAGTCAGTCTCAGAGTATGTACCACTGGTCCCAGACCAGTCTCAACCAACCCAAAGTCAGCGTCATAGTATGGTACAACTCCACTAGTCCCAAACTAGTATCATCCTCCACTGACTCAAAGTCAGTCTCAGAGTGCGTACCACTGGTCCCAGACCAGACTCAACCGACCCAAAGTCAGCTTCATACTAGGTACCACTCCTACCATTGGTCCCAGACCAGTATCGCAGTCTCAGAGAGTGTACCACTGGTCCCAGACCAGTCTCAACCGACCCGAAATCAGCGTCATAGTATGTACCACTCTCACTAGTCCCAGACCAGTACTGCACTAACATAAAGTCAGTCTCAGAGTATGTACCACTGGTCCAAGACCAGTCTCAACCGACCTGAAGTCAGCGTCATAGTATGGTACAACTCCTACCACTGGTCCCAGACCAGTATCATTGATCCCAGATCAATGGAGGTCATCCTAGCATAGGGAATACGGTAGATACAACGATGCATCCATTAGTACTACTATGGTCCCTAACTTCATTTCCCTGCTCATTGATCAGATGAGAGGTACTTCCCATGAGTCCCAGACTGCATGGGTAGGATGCCTCAACAAGAGAACTAATCAATCCTTCCTCACAGGAGAACACATCAATCCAGCTACAATCGCCATGGAGAACACATCAATCCAGGCCGCCATGGAGAACACATCAATCCAGGCCTCACAAGAGAACACATCAATCTTGCTACAATCGCCATGGAGAACACATCAATCCAGGCTTCACAGGAGAACACATCAATCCTGCTATAATCGCCATGGAGAACACATCAATCCAGGCCTCACAAGAGAACACATCAATCCTGCTACAATTGCCATCGAGAACACATCAATCCAGGCCTCACATGAGAACTAATCATCCTGCTACACAGGAGAGCGAATCATCCTATTCCACAAGAGAGCGAATCATCTTGTCCCACAAGAGAGCGAATCATCTTGTTCCAGTGCACACCACCAGGGGAGGGTGAGTCACCCTGTGGTCGTATGTTGCTCGAGTAAGAACCACAAGCCCTCAGAGCTCCCAGAGCTCAATGTATGCAACATGTAGGACCCTTGTACAAGCGTTTCTTGACGACTCCAAGTCGTTTGGGAAAATCACAGATTAGATCTTTCCTCGGGGCTTTTGACAAGGTGTATCGACCTGTACATCATCTTAATGTGATGGAGCCTCCTTGCTCATCGACTTACCATATCCCAGATGATGTCTATCTGTTGGAGCAATCGACGAATACAGGATTCCTCAATAATTGAATCCCACCCCTGGTTGTTACAGAGAATCACAATGGTATGTGTTCAAACAGCTCACTGAAGAGCTTCCCCAACCAGGGAGCTTCAAACGAGATCATACTCGTAGATATGTATCCAGTCTCGGTGGTGCTTATGGCAACCGACTTCTGCTTCCTGCTCATTCATTATATCGAAATAGAATCCAAAGAGAAACAACACTAAAAAGTGCTCCAGTGATCCTCCACACTACCTGCCTAATCAACATTCGAATAATCATGCAGTTTCATATTTCCGGCAGTGTATCTCAATCCATGAGAGATTCTGTCCTGAAGACATCTCGTAAGATTCTTGACACCAATCTAGTGAGGCTCAACCAAATATGAGCTCACAATGCTAACTGCAAAACATATGTTCGGACGGAGGTTCACCAAGAACATCAACACGAATGAGTTTTGAGACTCAGAGGCATTTTCCAAATCTGGTCCGACATCCCTACCATATAACTTCTAAAAGTTAAGATCCTCGAGGTAGTCACAGGCTTGCAGTCCATCATACCGAATCTTTCCAATACCTTTACCACATATTTTCCTCGAGATAGGAAAATTTCCCTTGGCTTCTACCACACTTCAAGTCCTTGGTCCATTTCAAATTCAGAAGCCAACTCCCTCTTACATTTTTGAATGAGAGGGTGTGCACTTGTTAGAAAGAGGTCATCTACATACAGCACCGGTATGCGAGGCTTGTCATCTTCAACCTTAAAGTAAAGGTTAGGATCGGCTTCACTCCTAGTGAATCCCAGCTTCATCAAGTAGCTATCGATCCTCTCATACCATGCTCGGGGAGCTTGCTTCAGCCCATAGGGAGCCTTCTTCAACCTGCATACATGAGATTTTCAATCATAAATCTCAAATCCTTCGGGTTGCTCCACATAGACCTCTTCTTTGATCGAACCGTGCAGGAACGCGGTTTGGACATCCATTTGATGTAGGTTCCATCCTTGTGAAGACACAAGGGCTATGATCAAGCGGATGGTCGTATATCTAGCAATCGATGCAAATATCACATCATAGTCTATACCTTCCTTCTGGGAGAAATCACGAGCAACAAAACGAACCTTGTACTTTTTCGTACTTCCATCTGCTGCAACTTTATCTTGTAAAGCCATTTTGAAGTAACAATTGTCTTGTCCTGGGGTCTGGGAACTACTTCCCAGACCTCATTCTCCATAATCGTCATAGCATCCTTCCATATTTGATGCTTGACAACATCTGAGAATGATGAAGGCTCATTTTGTATAATCGTGCTCATGATGGTCAGGTATCCTTGATACCTGTTAGGTTTCTTACTTTCACGGAAGGTTCCTCGAGGTGCAGCGTGTCCTTCAGCATCATCAAGTATCCCCCTAAGCCATGGAGACCTCTTCATAGAAGAGAGAGGCTCAGGTGGATAAATAGGATACATGGGTACCTTCACATCATGCATTGTTACATCATCTACCCATAGAGACAGCTTCCACAATCATACGGTTCTTGCTTTCCGCCACACCATTCTGCTCAGGAGTATGTGGTGTAGTAGTCTCCCTCTTAATGCCAGCCTCAGATATGCCTAAGTGAACCAACTGTAATATATCGGAGGTCTTGCTTTGACTTGAGGGGAATGGTCCCCTTTTGAGCTTTCCTTCGGCACATCCCGGACATACACCTTCTTTATCTACTTGGAATTCGGGCATCCCTGTTACCATCTGTCTTACATCGGGTAGAGCTTTGTAATGAAGGTGGGCAAACCTCGGATGCCAAAGTTCGGACTGAAGAGATGTGTCATAAGATATGACAGCTAGCGGACTTCCATCGACTTGATATAATGAATCAACATGAAACCCAAGAGCAAAGGCATCTTTAACATTATTTTTCCATATATGTACCTTGCCATCGCTGAAGGTTACCTTGTAGCCTTTGTCTTCCATTGCGGAGATGGACACCAGGTTCTTTTTGAGGTCAGGTGCATTTAATACATGTTGGAATTTCTAGCCTTCTTGAATGGTTGTCCTCTTCCTTGATTCCCAGCTCTCCTCTTACCTTTGCTATTGAATTTGTCATTCCTTTGATTGCCATCAGAGGGATTTTGATCATCGTCCCGGTGTGAGTCTTTTCTATCAGGGCACTCCCTTGCATAGTGACCTGCTTTATCGCATATGTAACATCGTCCTTTTCTTCCATCCTTAGGTCTAGCCTTTCCTTTTGATTTAGTCCCGGAATTATCTATTTTCTTAGCATGAGAAGAAAAGGTAGCAGGAGGACCTTTAGGCATGGGCATTTCTTGCTCTTCTACCCTTGTTTTTTTTCTTGAATGCATCTAGCCATTAATTCCTCGAAACCAGGAATTACATTATTGTTCAGAAGAGTAGTCTTGAACACGTTCCATTCGGATGGTAATCCTCCAAGAGTCGTGAGTGCCATTTCCCTCTCATTAATAGTCTCCCCAATAGATAGGAGATCGTTCTTGATCTTGGTGATTCTTAAGAAGTATGCTTGCATACTCTCATCTTTACCCTTCTTAATTTCCTTTAGCTTATTTCTAAGAAACAAAACTTGATTTGCATCATTTACTTTAAATAAACTCACCAGTCTCTCATAGATTTTCTTGGAGGTGTCCAGATTGGAGATGTAGGCCACCAAGCGCTTGTTGATAGAGTCTCGGATGATCTTCTTTGTTTAGACTTCAGTGGTTTTCCATTTGTTCCTGGCAGCAACAGATGCATTTGATGGAGGCTCAACAATATTGCCTCTCACATGGTCCAACACTTCTTGATCCTCAAGGGTTAGATCGATAGACATCTTCCATCCGTGATAGTCAACTTTCTCATGGAGCTTGTCTTTGGCAGGAAAGAGTGTTGAGGAACCCATCATTCTTTTAGGATAGCCTTGCCAATCTTCTCTTCGGTGATTGCTCTTGCTCTTGCTCGGGCTTTGTCTTCACCTCAGCTCTGATTCCATGTTAAGTTATGGTATGTTCTATGCTTATAACAGCTAACTTCTTTTCCTTATTATATTCCATAGATTAGCAATCACATGTACATAAAGTAAAGTGCAGATAGAACATTAAACGATCGACAAAAAAGAAGCCAAGACAAGAGACACAAGATGTGGCGTCTAGCCAGGGACAAACCCCACAATGTGTGGGGAAACCCTTTGATCAAATCTTCTTTTATCTTCAATAATTCAGCAGAGAGAAATTGTACAATAAATCTTATTCATATAAGTAGTAGAAAACTCTAGATCAGCAACATCAGCATTAGTGGCTTCATCATCAAACTAGGGCAGATCATATCTCACAAACCGACCGTCGGATCGGCTTGATTCCACCACCAAAAGTTGCAGCTTTCAGAGGAGGTTCAGATGAACCTACAACGCAGTTCAGACGAGGAGATCTTCTAGTCCACGTAGGTCAATCTTTACTTCTGCAGTTGCAGCTTCAGTTTCGGCAGCTTTCGGCTTCAAACTAGGGCAGTTGATATCTTGCAAACCGTCCGTCGGATTGACTTGATTCCACCACCAAAAGTTGCGGCTTTCAAAGGAGGTTCAGATGAACCTATAGCGCAGTTCAGATGAGGAGATATTTTTGTCCACACATGTCAATCTTTACTTCTGCAGTTGCAGCTTCAGTTTCGGTAGCTTCCGGCTTCAAACTAGGGCAGTCGATATGTTGCAAACCGTCCGTCGGATTGACTTGATTCCACCACCAAAAGTTGCAGCTTTCAGAGAAGGTTCAGATGAACCTATAGCGCAGTTCAGATGAGATATCTTCTAGTCCACGCAGGTCAATCTTTACTTCTGGAGTTGCAGCTTCAGTTTCAGCAGCTTTCGGCGTCACGTGTGAGGGAGAGACCCTTTTCTGCGCAGTAGAGAAGAGACTCTTTTCTGCACAGTAGAGAGAGAGATGATGAGATGAGTGAGTCTAAATGAGGAAAAGTCCTCCTGTATTTATACACAACGTTGGTGTTTGAATAGATGCGACTGTTGGGCTTCTGAGCCTACATGAGTTGTAGATCGGCTTGATAATAATTCCATAATCAAAATAAATTCATATCTCCATGAATACCTATCGGAATCAGATGATCTTTATATCAATCATACACCTTTCGACGAGAGGAATCTAATAAAAATATTATCAGCCATGAATAAGACGACCCACATGAAGTTTGGCTCTAGTTTCCAATTTTAACACTCCCTCTCAAATAAGGAGAACTTCATCTGCAATCTGTCTGTCGATCGCTACTATTCATCCATCAAATGCACTGCCCTGTACAACCTGACCCTTGCCCTTCTCTGCTCTATTCTGCCTGTTCTGCTATGTCTTGTTCTGCCCTGTACTGATCTGTATTGATCTGCTCTGTTCTGATCTGCTCTTGCATTGGTTTGTTCTACTCCGCTTTTGTCTAAATTATGAAGAAGAAGAAATGATCGAGGATGTTTCATACTGACTCAAAGTCAGTCTCAGAGTATGTACCATTGGTCCCAGACCAGTCTCAACCAACCCAAAGTCAGCGTCATAGTGTGGTACAACTCCATTGGTCCCAGACCAGTATCATCCTCCACTGACTCAAAGTCAGTCCAGAGTATGTACCATTGGTCCCAAACCAATCTCAACCAACCCAAAGTCAGCGTCATAGTATGGTACAACTCCACTGGTCCCAGACCAGTATCATCCTCCACTGACTCAAAGTCAGTCTCAGAGTGCGTACCACTGGTCCTAGACCAGTCTCAACCGACCCGAAGTCAGCTTCATAGTAGGTACCACTCCTACCACTGGTCCTAGACCAGTATCGCAGTCTTAGAGAGTGTACCACTGGTCCCAGACCAGTCTCAACCGACTCGAAGTCAGCGTCATAGTATGTACCACTCTCACTGGTCCCAGACCAATACTGCACTGACACAAAGTCAGTCTCAGAGTATGTACCACTGGTCCCAGACCAGTCTCAACCGACCCGAAGTCAGCGTCATAGTATGTTTGAACTCCTACCACTGGTCCCAGATCAGTATCATTGATCCCAGATCAATGGAGGTCATCCTAGCGTAGGGAGTACGGTAGATACAACGATGCGTCCATCAGTACTACTATGGTCCCTAACTTCATTTCCCTGCTCATTGATCAGATGAGAGGTACTTCCCATGAGTCCCAAACTGCATGGGTAGGATGCCTTGACAGGAGAACTAATCAATCCTGTCCTCACAGGAGAACACATCAATCCTGCTACAATCGCCATGGAGAACACATCAATCCAGGCCGCCATGGAGAACACATCAATTCAGGCCTCACAGGAGAACACATCAATCCTGCTACAATCACCATGGAGAACACATCAATCTAGGCCTCATAGGAGAACACATCAATCCTGCTACAATCACCACGGAGAACACATCAATCCAGGCCTCGCAGGAGAACACATCAATCCTGCTACAATCGCCATGGAGAACACATCAATCCAGGCCTCACAGGAGAACTAATCATCCTGCTACACAGGAGAGCGAATCATCCTGTTCCACAAGAGAGCGAATCATCTTGTCCCACAAGAGAGCGAATCATCTTGTTCCAGTGCACACCACCAGGGGAGGGTGAATCACCCTATGGTCGTATGTTGCTCCAGTAAGAACCGCAAGCCCTCAGAGATCCCAGAGCTCAATGTATGCAACATGTAGGACCCTTGTACAAGGGTTTCTTGACGACTCCAAGTCGTTTGGGAAAATCATAGATTAGATATTTCCTCGAGGCTTTTGACAAGGTGTATCGACCTGTACATCATCTTAATGCGATGGAGCCTCCTTGCTCATCGACTTACCATATCCCAGATGATGTCTATCTGTTGGAGCAATCGACGAATACGGGATTCCTCAATAATCGAATCCCACCTCTGGTTGTTACAGAGAATCACAATGGTATGTGTTCAAACAGCTCACTGAAGAGCTTCCCCAACCAGGCAGCTTCAAACGAGATCATACTCGTAGATATGTATCCGGTCTCGGCGGTGCTTATGGCAATCGACTTCTGCTTCCTGCTCATCATTATATCGAAGTAGAATCCAAAGAGAAACAACACTAAAAAGTGCTCCAGTGATCCTCCACACTACCTGCCTAATCAACATTCGAATAATCATGCAGTTTCATATTTCCAGCAGTGTATCTCAATCCATGAGAGATTCTGTCCTGAAGACATCTCATAAGATTCTTGACACCAATCTAGTGAGGCTCAACCAAATATGAGCTCACAATGCTAACTGCAAAACATATGTTCGGGCGGAGGTTCACCAAGAACATCAACACGAATGAGTTTTGAGACTCAGAGGCATTTCCCAAATCTGGTCCGACATCACTACCATATAACTTCTAAAAGTTAAGATCCTCGAGGTAGTCACAGGGTTGCAGTCCATCATACCGAATCTTTCCAATATCTTTACCACATATTTTCCTCGAGATAGGAAAATTTCCCTTGGCTTCTACCACATTTCAAGTCCTTGGTCCTTCATTTCAAATTCAGAAGCCAACTCCCTGTTACATTTTTGAATGAGAGAGTGTGCACCTATTAGAAAGAGGTCATCTACATACAACACCAGTATGAGAGGCTTGTCATCTTCAACCTTAAAGTAAAGGTTAGGATCAGCTTCACTCCTAGTGAATCCCAGCTTCATCAACTAGCTATCGATCCTCTCATACCATGCTCGGGGTGCTTGCTTCAGCCCATAGGTAGCCTTCTTCAACCTGCATACATGAGATTTTCAATCATAAATCTCAAATCCTTCGGGTTGCTCCACATAGACCTCTTCTTTGATCGAGCCGTGCAAGAATGCGGTTTGGACATCCATCTGATGTAGGTTCCATCCTTGTGAAGCCATAAGGGCTATGATCAAGCGGATGGTCGTATATCTGGCAACAGGTGCAAATATCACATCATAGTCTATACCTTCCTTCTGGGAGAAATCACGAGCAACAAAACGAACCTTATACTTCTTCGTACTTCCATCTGCTGCAACTTTATCTTGTAAAGCCATTTTGAAGTAACAATTGTCTTGTCCTGGGGTCTGGGAACTACTTCCCAGATATCATTCTCCATAATCATCATAGCATCCTTCCATACTTGATGCTTGACAACATCTGAGAATGATGAAGGCTCATTTTGTATAATCGTGCTCATGATGGTCGGTATCCTTGATACCTGTTAGGTTTCTTACTTTCACGAAAGGTTCCTCGAGGTGCAGCATGTCCTTCAGCATCATCAAGTATCCCCCTAAGCCATGGAGGCCTCTTCATAGAAGAGAGAGGCTCAGGTGGATAAATAGGATCCATGGGTACCTTCACATCATGCATTGTTACATCATCTACCCATAGAGACAGCTTCCACAATCATATGGCTCTTGCTTTCCGCCACACCATTTTGCTCAAGAGTATGTGGTGTAGTAGTCTCCCTCTTAATGCCAGCCTTAGATATGCCTGAGTGAACCAACTGTAATATATCGGAGGTCTTGCTTTGACTTGAGGGGAATGGTCCCCTTTTGAGCTTTCCTTCGGCACATCCCGGACATACACCTTCTTTCTCTACTTGGAATTCGGGCATCCCTGTTACCATCTGTCTTACATCGGGTAGAGCTTTGTAACGAAGGTGGGCAAACCTCGGATGCCAAAGTTCGGACTGAAGAGATGTGTCATAAGATATGACAGCTAGCGGACTTCCATCGACTTGATATAATGAATCAACATGAAACCCAAGAGTAAAGGCATCTTTAACATTATTTTTCCATATATGTACCTTGCCATCGCTGAAGGTTACCTTGTAGCCTTTGTCTTCCATTGCCGAGATGGACACCAGGTTCTTTTTGAGGTCAGGTGCATTTAATACATGTTGGAATTTCTAGCCTTCTTGAATGGTTGTCCTCTTCCTTGATTCCCAGCTCTCCTCTTACCTTTGCTATTGAATTTGTCATTCCTTTGATTGCCATCAGAGGGATTTTGATCATCGTCCCGGTGTGAGTCTTTTCTATCAAGGCACTCCCTTGCATAGTGGCCTGCTTTATCGCAGATGTAACATCGTCCTTTTCTTCCATCCTTAGGTCTAGCCTTTCCTTTTGATTTAGTCCCAGAATTATTTATTTTCTTAGCATGAGAAGAAAAGGCAGCAGGAGGACCTTTAGTCATGGGCATTTCTTTCTCTTCTACCCTTGTTTTTTTTCTTGAATGCATCTAGCCATTAATTCCTCGAAACCAGGAATTACATTATTGTTCAGAAGAGTAGTCTTGAACACGTACCATTCGGATGGTAATCCTCCAAGAGTCGTGAGTGCCATTTCCTTATCAGTAATAGTCTCCCCAATAGATAGGAGATCGTTCTTGATCTCGGTGATTCTTAAGAAGTATGCTTGCATACTCTCATCTTTACCCTTCTTAATTTCCTTCAGCTTATTTCTAAGAAACAAAACTTGATTTGCATCATTTACTTTAAATAAACTCACCAGTCTATCATAGATTTCCTTGGAGGTGTCCAGATCGGAGATGTAGGCCACCAAGCGCTTGTCGATAGAGTCTCGGATGATCTTCTTTGTTTAGACTTCACTGGTTTTCCATTTGTTCTTGGCAGCAATAGATGCATTTGATGGAGGCTTAACAATATTGCCTCTCACATGGTCCAACACTTCTTGATCCTCAAGGGTTAGATCGATAGACATCTTCCATCCGTGATAGTCAACTTTCTCATGGAGCTTGTCTTTGGCAGGAAAGAGTGTTGAGGACCCCATCATTCTTTTAGGATAGCCTTGCCAATCTTCTCTTCGGTGATTGCTCTTGCTCTTGCTCGGGCTTTGTCTTCACCTCAGCTCTGATTCCATGTTAAGTTATGGTATGTTCTATGCTTATAACAGTTTACTTCTTTTCCTTATTATATTCCATAGATTAGCAATCACATGTACATAAAGTAAAGTGCAGATAGAACATTAAATGATCGACAGAAAACAAGCCAAGACAAGAGACACAAGATGTGGCGGCTAGCTAGGGACAAACCCCACAATGTGTGGGGAAACCCTTTGATCAAATATTCTTTTATCTTCAATAATTCAGCAGAGAGAAATAGTAAAATAAATCTTATTCATATCAGTAGTAGCAAACCCTAGATCAGCAGCATCAGCATTAGCGGCTTCATCATCAAACTAGGGCAGACCATATCTCACAAATCGACCGTCGGATCGGCTTGATTCCACCACCAAAAGTTGCAGTTTTCAGAGGAGGTTCAGATGTACCTACAACGCAGTTCAGACGAGGAGATCTTCTAGTCCACGAAGGTCGATCTTTACTTCTGCAGTTGCAGCGTCAGTTTCGACAGCTTTCGGCTTCAAACTAGGGTAGTCGATATCTTGCAAACCGTCCCTCGGATTGACTTGATTCCACCACCAAAAGTTGTGGCTTTCAAAGGAGGTTTAGATGAACCTACAACGCAGTTCAGATGAGGAGATCTTTTAGTCCACGCAGGTCAATCTTTACTTCTGCAGTTGCAGCTTCAGTTTCGGCAGCTTCCGGCTTCAAACTAGGGCAATCGATAACTTGCAAACCGTCCATCGGATTGACTTGATTCCACCACCAAAAGTTGCGGCTTTCAGAGACTGTTCAGATGAACCTACAGCATAGTTCAGATGAGGATATCTTCTAGTCCACACAGGTCAATCTTTACTTCTGCAGTTGCAGCTTCAGTTTCAACAACTTCCGGCTTCACATGTGTGAGGGAGAGACCCTTTTCTGCGTAGTAGAGAAGAGACTCTTTTCTGTGTAGTAGAGAGAGAGATGATGAGATGAGTGAGTCCAAATGAGGAAAAGTCCTCCTGTATTTATACACAACGTTGGTGTTTGAATAGATGCGACTGTTGGGCTTCTGAGCCTACATGAGTTGTAGGTCAGCTTGATAATAATTTGATAATCAAAATAAATTCATATCTCCATGAATACTTATTGGAATTGGATGATTTTTATATCAATCCTACACCTCTCGACGAGAGAAATCTAATAAAAATATTATTAGCCATGAATAAGATGACCCACATGAAGTTTGGCCCTAGTTGCCAATTTTAACAAAAAGTCATTTCCCACCCAAAAACCCCTTTTTCCTAGTGTGAAACCCTTTCCCTTTGAAAAATTCACTTTCCCCTTGTAATTTCCCTAAAAACCCATAAATACCCCTTATCCTAAGTTTTATTCCCCTCTCCGCTTTATTTAATTTAACTCCGCCATTCATGTTTTTCTTGACAAAATACCTAAAAACCTATAAACCCCCTTTAAGACTAAGTTTTGTTTACCCCCGCTTTATAAAGTTAACTCCGCCAATATACCTGTTTAACTTATATCCGCTATGTTTTAACCCCGATCCCACTTTATTAAACCCATCACATTATACTTTCAACTCGTACTTTATTCATTAAATTAATTACAAATCACTTATAATTAACTCCCGGGCCCCGCTAATCTCCACCGATTGCCCTCCATGCAACTTTATCGCACGATCGCTGTTAGATCTTTCACCCTCAAATCTAACGCCGCGCATCCATATCGCGCGCTTTTGATCTCCGACCTTTACCTGCTTGAGAGAATGCGAGATTCGTGGTTTTTCTCGGGCCCCTTGTGGTTACGTGGCAACTCTACGTTAACTTGCGTGCCCTCGGAGAAAAACCACCCCATAGCCAAAAGCAGTGCGATGAGCAATGAAACCACCTCCCCGCGTAGGCCGAAACCACTCACTGTTCACAATTATGAATTTTCGCGCCAAAGTTAACCGTTAACCGTTTAAATGCGAAAACCCTCGTTTTCACTCTTTTCGCTCGTTTTTTCAACGAAATCTATTTAACCTTGCCTACGCCACCCTGAGCCTCTGCAACAAAATTGGGCCTTCGATTACCTTCCAAACATTACCAGGACTCCGTCCATACACTATCTTGTTCCCTGAAGCCATTGCGGCCCTCCCTGTCAGCCTGTGTTTTTCTTAACAATTGTTGTATTTTGCAGGTGATTAGCAGAAGGCCAGAAGTTCGGATAAATAGTTTGATATTGATTTAAAAACCTATTTGTTCCAGATTCTCGAGAAATGAATTCAAATGATTTTCCTGTACAAACAGAAATCAGGTTTAAACCAAAGACAGAGCAGAAGGAAACATTTACACAGTAAATGATAAAAAAAAATAATTTGCACAGTAAATGTTAAAACGGAGGAGACAAATAAAGACAAACAAATGAAAGGTCATAAGTTAAATGACATTCAGCTTTTGAAGGAACAGTGAGCCAGCTTCAACAATTTTCATTTTTTCAGTGATAGTCACCAACAACACAACATCAAAATAGTGCTAGATCAGCTAGCAGTCTTTATTCTGATAATCTGTTTTTGTAAAAACAATTTAGGATATTTTCTTAGTTCTACTGTTGTATAAATAACTCGCTTTACGGGTTATTATGGGTTGATCATTGAAGAAGGGTTGCACCCTTGATGAAGCATTTCTAAACATTTGATGTACTTAGCTCTTCTAGACCCTTAATACAAAGCAAAGGATTCTGAATTCAGTTTTACACAGTTTGTGTTTCCTGCAAGTTTTTCCAGTAACACTCATTATGTTTTTCTTCATATTCTTATGTCTTACAGAGATACCTAGGTAGGAATAATTGTGTTTCAATCTATTCCTATAAGCTTTTGAAGTGATAATCTATAAAGAGAATGGATTAATGGACTGTATGTTTAATTAATTCTCTCTAAATCAATAAATCATCATCATCTTGTTGTAAGCTTAAGCATATTCTCTTGAACCTTCTGATCATTGGTTAGAAGTTTTCATACTTATGATTACACAATTTTCTGCCTGAAAATTGTGATAATCATATTATTTCTTTGTTTCTGCTCATCACTATTCAAGCTATTTCAATGTGTGAAATTTTATAGCAGCCGTCTGCTTTGGTTTTAATATTATTCAAAAGGTTAAGCATTATAGTGTTACATCTGTTTCATTCATTGGTCTTCCAAATTAAAACAAAAACCCCCAAAACAATTATCTTAGATGCTCTGGCTTGATAGCTGACCATTATCAACTTAGAGGTACAACATGACCGAACTTACGAGTGTGCCCTCAAGGGATGCGTTCGAGCCCAAGGCAAAACATATAAATAGAAGGTGACATTGGGCTCATTAGAACACGTCCAAGTGCATCAAATCACAAGAAAAGACATCTGTTTGGGCCACAAATCAGGAGTAGACTTCAAACGTAGGAGAAAGGAGCTCGGTTGGTATTTTCTCATCACTGTTTGGAGGCCGAGTGTTGGAAATAATACTGAGAGGGGGGGGTGAATCAGTATTATCAAGTTATTTTAATAAATCTTCCTTATTTATTCTTTGAATTATTTTTGCATGTCAGTACCATAAAACAATGAGCATGAACAAAGAAAACAGATAGTCACACCAAAGAACACCAGATGTAAGGTGGAAACCCAATGTGGGTGAAAACCACCTGCTGCAATATGTCTCTATCTTCTTTCAAATTAGAAACTCTTTTTACAATGGTTTTGTACTGGTGCAGTCCTTTACCAGTACGCAGGCTGCAACCTGCAGAGAGCTACAACTCTCTTTCGTTTTCCAGTTTCTCCTGGAAGGGAGCTACAACCCCCTACTTCTTTTCTTTCAAGGACCACTTTTCATAAATTTTCAAACTGGATCCATAAACATGAAGAGATCATCAAGTACAAGTAAATCACCCAGTCAACTGCAGTAACCAGATCAACAATAATAGTAAACAGAACCCAGAACACCTTATCAACAGAGAAAAGTCAGCCAACAAAAGATCTTAAGACAGATACGCAGTTTTTCTTTCTCTGGTCTGCGTGGCTTCGCACATCACCTTCTGCTCCCCTGCGTATACACGCAGAGACCCTTCTGCTGCACCGCGTACCCACGCACTGTTTCTTCAATCGCTCTGCGTACTGTTACTGTAGGCACGCACCCACAGATACTATCGCGCCGCGTACTGCTACTGTAGCCACGCACCCACAGATGCTATCGCGCCGCGTACCTACGCACCTGCGGCTTCTGAAGCGCCGCGTACTTTCCCTGTGCCTACGCACCTGATCCTCTGTCGCGCTGCGTACCCACGCACTGCGCCTTCTTCTACTCTGCGTACCCACGCAGTGCGCCTTCTTCTGCTCTACGTACCCACGCACTTGCACTGTTAATCACCTGCGTACCTCTGGTTAGGGCCGAAATTGGCAGTCCACCAGTGTGCTACAGATCGTTAGATGCCCAGATTTGTTCATGCGCTCGAGAGATCACCCTTCACAGATTCGCTTTCAACTTCACTTTTATATAGATCAAGCTTTTAAGACAATAACCCAATATTTCAGATCTTAAGATATTCAATTTTCAAAAAGATACTTAGCCAAGTGATCTCCTTTGCTTTATATAGGCAAGCTCTTTCTAAAATCATGGATCAATACCATAGATCACCAATACAAGGGGCCCTAAAACATGGGGCTCAATAATAATAATAATATAAAACAATACCACGGGCCAAAACCATAGAATCAAGAACGGCGGGCTAAATACCACGGGCCAAACATAGGAAACCCCACGTGAACGCTCTTCTCTGCCTTGAAGTAAGTGAACTGGGGGTACGCACCTTCTGAACGGGTGACCTGCGTGTCTGGTCGCAGTCCCTTCACGGCGTACCTGCGTGTACGCACCTTTTGAACTATTCTCCTGCGTACCTCTTAATTTTCAACATTTTGAGAGCCTGATCAGAGCATTGCCACTTGAGGGTGTTGCCATCAAGTACAACATCTGTAACATAGAGCCATACCAGAATCATAATGCCAACAATCTCCCCCTTTGGACTTGATGGCAACCTCAAAAACTTCAACGTCATTCTCCCCCTTTGACATCAAGGGCAAAGGGTTATGCTCCCCCTAAGAACATGCTCCCCCTGAATATGAACCAGATCTGCAAAGAAGAACCATAATCCACCAAACACCATGAAAGAAATAGAGACATATTGCAGCAATATTCAGACCAGCATCCATGATCTTCTTCTGTACGTCCTCCATAATGCCAACAATGCATTATATGCTCCCCCTGAACTTGTGCCATTCGATCTTCAACCAATCTGCAACCTAGCACATGTACGCATATGCCCCAAATGAGCCTTGCATACAACCAACTATCAGAAGAGATTCAACAAGATGATGCATCAACAACCCCCAGCTTTTGCCTGAGGTATTCAAAGGTCTCCCTGGGCAATGGTTTGGTGAGTATATCAGCAACTTGTTCCTTAGAAGGAACATATTCCAACTTGACCTTTTGTTCAAGTACTTGTTCCCGGAGAAAATGATACTTGATCGGTATGTGCTTGGTCTTTGAATGCATGACTGGGTTCTTTGAAATGCTGATTGCACTTGTGTTATCACATAAGATGGAGATAGGTGGTGTACAAGTGATTTGAAAGTCCTGCAAGGTCTGCATCATCCAAAGGAGTTGAGTGCAGCAAGATGCAGCAGCAACATATTCTGCTTCAGCTGTAGACAAGGCAATCGAACTCTGTTTCTTGCTGAACCAAGATACTAATATGGAACCCATAAAGAAAGCACCACCACTTGTGCTCTTCCTGTCATCCACGCTTCCTGCCCAATCTGCATCTATATAAGCATGAAGTGTGAGATCTGTATCTCTAGGATACCATAAGCCATAATTTTGAGTCCCTTGAAGATATTTAAAGATTCTCTTCACTGCCTGAAGATGAGTTTCCTTCGGATTTGCTTGAAATCTTCCAACTATTCCCACTGCATGCATGATGTCTGGTCGGGTACCTGTCAAATAAAGTAGACTTCCAATCATAGATCTGTAGGTTGGTTGATGCACTGCTGCTGATTCATCATTTGCACTGAGGCTACATCCTGTGACCATGGGTGTACATACTGGTTTTGCATCTTCCATGCCATATTTCTTCAAAATCTGTTTGAGATACTTGGTTTGAGACAAAAAGATCCCTCCTTCTTTTTGTTGGATTTGCAAACCAAGAAAATATGTCAGTTCTCCCAGCAAGGACATTTCGAATTCTTTCTGCATTACCAAGGCAAAGCTTTGACTCATAGCTTCTTCATTGCTGCCAAAGATAATGTCATCTACATACACAACAAGTATTAGCAATTTGTCATTTTCAACTTTTATATAAAGATTGCTGTCTGCTGATCCTTTTGAAAAACCTTGTTGATGAAGATATTTGTCCAAGCGATAGTACCAAGCCCTTGGAGCTTGTTTGAGACCATAGAGAGCCTTTTTCAATCTGCATACAAGATTTGGATCATTTCCAAGAATAAAACCATCTGGCTGCTCAATGTATACTTCTTCTTCCAAGTCTCCATTCAGAAAGGCTGATTTCACGTCCATTTGAAATACTTTGAAGTTTTGAAAGCTTGAGAGAGCAAGGAACATTCGGATGGCCTCAAGTCTTGCAACAGGAGCAAAGGTTTCTTCAAAATCTATTCCTTCTTGCTGCGCATACCCTTTACAAACAAGTCTGGCCTTGTTTCTAATTACTTCTCCATTTTCATTCAATTTATTTTTGAAGACCCATTTTGTCCCTATAACGTTTTTATCCTTTGGTCTAGGAACCAGCTCCCAAGTGTTGTTCTTTTCGATCTGCTCAAGTTCTTCATCCATTGCTTTCACCCAACATTCATCTTTGCATGCCTCTTTCACATTTTGTGGTTCAGTGGAAGAGAGTAATGCCAAATAGCTTGAAGCTTCTGCAACTGTTCTTCTTGTTTGTACACCTGCTTCTTTCTGCCCCAAAATCTGAGATTCTGGATGATTCTTCTGAACATATCTGGATGGAGTCTTCTCTTCTATCCTTATCTGCTCTTCTGGTTCTTCTTGAGGTTCTTCTTCTTCATCATTCCGTCTTTGAGGGTAGTCTTCATCTTCTTCGATATTTTCATGATTTACTTGCCTAGGAATGTATCCCTTCTCATCAACCACTACATCAATGCTGTCAAAAATTCTTCCAAGTCTTTTATTGTAGCACTTGTATGCTTTGCTGTGTGGAGAATAACCAAGAAAAATGCCTTCATCTGCTCTAGGTTCAAGTTTGCCAAGTTGCTCATCAGTATTCTTAATATAGCATTTGCTCCCAAAGATTTTGAAGTGCTTTACCGAAGGAGTCTCACCATACCAGAGCTCATGAGGAGTTTGAGTGTTGTTCACCCGGACATTTGTTTTGTTGAGAATAACCACCGCAGCATATGCAGCTTCACCCCAGAAAGTTGCGGGAGTTCCAGACTCATCAAGCATAGCACGAGCCATTTGTTGGACTGTTCTGTTCATTCTTTCCACTACTCCATTTTGCTGAGGAGTTCTAGCTGTAGAGAATTCTCTTCTTATCCCATGTTCTTCACAGAAATCGAAAAATTCATTTGAGGTAAACTCCCCACCTCTGTCGGATCTGAGGCACTTAATTTTGTATCCTGATTCATTTTCAACCAAGGCTTTAAAGGATTTGAATTTTTCGAATGCTTCATCTTTGTGCTTCATAAGTCCTAACCAGACAAATCTGGAGAAATCGTCAACGAATAATATTAAGTATTCTTCTCCTCGGGGTGTCCTTTTCCTGAATGGTCCACATACATCTGTATGTACAAGCTCAAGAGGCATGCTAGCTGATCCTTCCTTCTCTGGAAAGTTAGTTCTGGTTTGCTTTCCAAACTGACATGATTTGCATATGGTGTTGTCTGGAATTTTGATATCTGGAAGACCGCGAACTGCCTGATATTTGCATGCTTTCCTTATTTGTGAAAAGCTTAGATGCCCCAACCTCCGGTGCCATAACCAGTGTTCATCATCCTTGCTTAGATAGCATTGTTGTTGTCCTTCTTCAAATATGAATAGATTATTTGGAGTTCTTTTACCTTTGATCACCGTTTTACCTGTATCAAGATCACGAACAAGACATCCATTTGATCTAAATATTACTTCGGTTCCTTGATCACACATCTGGCTGACACTCAGAAGATTATGCTTCAATCCATCAACATACAAAACATTTCCAGCTTTGACCTTTTCTTTTAACTGAGCAGTGCCTTTTCCTTTTATAGTTGCAGGAGTATCATTTCCAAAAGAAACTTTCTTTCCCTTTTCTAAAGCAGGATATGATTCAAGTTTTTCTTTATCACCTGTCATATGCTTCGAACATCCACTGTCAATGTACCATAGATTTTCCTGTCCCTCTGCATAAAATGCTATCCCACATCTTTCTGCTTGTGGTTCCTTTATTCTCCATGTTTTGGTGCTTGAGGCTTGTTCCTTTGTCTGTTGAAACCTGCTCCTGCATTCAGAATCTTCATGACCAAAGTTATTGCAAATAGAACATTCAACTTCATTTTCAAGAACCGAAAAGTTGTTATAGGTCCTTTTTGTAATCCCTGTCATACTTCTTTGTTTTTGAGCTTCTCTAGTCATGATCGTTTTATATGCAACACATTGAGCTGCTTTGTGACCAAAGTTATGGCAAGAAAAGCATTGTCCATTGAAGAAACTCCTGCGGTTATCAAATCTTTCGGCCAAACGATTGTAATTTCTATTGTCATTCATTCTTGAAGCAAATTGAGAGGATTTTACCTGTGGCTGATTGTAGCTTTTGTTCATCCTTAAGACGGATTTCCCCTGGTTTGCCTGATAGTCTTTGTTTGTAATTGGTCCCTGCTTTACCTGGTGATCTCCTTTTGTGCTTTTGCTCATTCCTTCTTGCTGCATCAAGATAACTCTTTGAGGTGGATGCTTGAGAAGTTTCTCCAATATAGCCCAGACCTGTCTTGTTTAGAGGAGAACGCTGTACATTGATGATCTCATCCAGAGTTTCAGATCCTTTGACAAACTTAAGATTAATAGCCTTTGTTTTCTCAATCTCTTTTCTAAGACCAACAATTTCACCTTCTAACTTTTCAAGATATTTTTCTTTTTCATCAATCTGAAATTGTAGAGTATCAATGATCATATTCTTTTCTTCTATACATGTCTTGAGTCTAGAAATTTCTTCATGAAAGCTATCCACATCTATAGCATCCATGTAATCATCATCTTCAAATGTCATTAAAATTTTATAGTCATTACCTCGTTCATCTTCATCACTATTTGATAGACCATCACTATCTTCATGAGTGTAGTAGCTTTTCTTATTTTCAATCTGTTTCTTGTTCCATCTAGCAGGTTCCTTTCCTTTATCCTTATAAGGACATTTCGCAGCATAATGACCTACTCTTCCACAAGCAAAGCATTTAAAAGGTAACTTACCTCTGAACCTTCCAGAACCCCTTTGAAGATTTCTGACAAAATTTGATTCTTCTTCTTCTTCTTCTAGCACGTGACTTGCTTCATAATAGTCTCCTTTGCCTGAAGCCTTGAAAGCAGCTTCTCTTCTGTCTGATGGACCTCCCTTTCTCATTTCATAAGCAGTTAGAATTCCGTGTAGTTGAGACATAGTAAGAATTTGTAGATTTTCCTTTTCTTCTATTGTAGACACTTTAGATTCAAACTTGGGGGACAATGATCTTAGAACTTTTTCAACCACAATAGCCTCTTTTATTTCTTCACCCAAGTTTTTCATGCAATTAACAATCTCATCTACCTGAAGAAAATAGTTAGCCACACTTTCATCATTATACATTCTAAGATTCTCATACTGAATCCTGAGGGTTTGAAGTTTAGCACGCTTTACCTGTTCATCACCTTCATAGCTCAAGACAATCTTGTCCCATATTTCCTTTGCGGATTTATATTACGAATTCGGTTTGAGATAAGCATCCTAGCAGAGTATTGACTGCTTTAGCATTTGTTTCATATTTCTTCTTCTCGGCCGAATCTGTAGGAGTAGCTGAAGGAAAAGTGTAGCCTGTATCTATGATATCCCAAACTTCTGTACCAAGAGATTGAAGATAGGCAGTAACTCTTACCTTCCAATAATTGAAGTTTGTCCCATCAAAGATTGGTGGCCTGATTGATGCTTCCCTCTCGTAGTTGCTCATGATGAATGATCTTCCTCCAAGCGATCAAGCTTCTCTGAAGGATCTGCTCTGATACCAATTGTTGGAAATAATACTGAGAGGGGGGGTGAATCAGTATTATCAAGTTCTTTTAATAAATCTTCCTTATTTATTCTTTGAATTATTTTTGCATGTCAGTACCATAAAACAATGAGCATGAACAAAGAAAACAGATAGTCACACCAAAGAACACCAGATGTAAGGTGGAAACCCAATGTGGGTGAAAAGCACCTGCTGCAATATGTCTCTATCTTCTTTCAAATTAGAAACTCTTTTTACAATGGTTTTGTACTGGTGTAGTCCTTTACCAGTACGCAGGCTGCAACCTGCAGAGAGCTACAACTCTCTCTCGTTTTCCAGTCTCTCCTGGAAGGGAGCTACAACCCCCTACTTCTTTTCTTTCAAGGACCACTTTTCATAAATTTTCAAACTGGATCCATAAACATCAAGAGATCATCAAGTACAAGTAAATCACCCAGTCAACTGCAGTAACCAGATCAACAATAATAGTAAACAGAACCCAGAACACCTTATCAACAGAGAAAAGTCAGCCAACAAAAGATCTTAAGACAGATACGCAGTTTTTCTTTCTCTGGTCTGCATGGCTCCGCACATCACCTTCTGCTCCCCTGTGTATACACGCAGAGACCCTTCTGCTGCACCGCGTACCCACGCACTGTTTCTTCAATCGCTCTGCGTACTGTTACTGTAGGCACGCACCCACAGATACTATCGCGCCGCGTACTGCTACTGTAGCCACGCACCCACAGATGCTATCGCGCCGCGTACCTACGCACCTGCGGCTTCTGAAGCGCCGCGTACTTTCCCTGTGCCTACGCACCTGATCCTCTGTCGCGTTGCGTACCCACGCACTGCGCCTTCTTCTGCTCTGCGTACCCACGCAGTGCGCCTTCTTCTACTCTGCGTACCCACACACTTGCACTGTTAATCACCTGCGTACCTCTGGTTAGTGCCGAAATTGGCAGTCCACCAGTGTGCTACAGATCGTCAGATGCCCAGATCTGTTCATGCGCTCGAGAGATCACCCTTCACAGATTTGCTTTCAACTTCACTTTTATATAGATCAAGCTTTTAAGACAATAACCCAATATTTCAGATCTTAAGATATTCAATTTTCAAAAAGATACTTAGCCAAGTGATCTCCTTTGCTTTATATAGGCAAGCTCTTCCTAAAATCATGGATCAATACCATAGATCACTAATACAAGGGGCCCTAAAACATGGGGCTCAATAATAATAATAATATAAAACAATACCACGGGCCAAAACCATAGAATCAAGAACGGCGGGCTAAATACCACGGGCCAAACATAGGAAACCCCACGTGAACGCGCTTCTCTGCCTTGAAGTAAGTGAACTGGGGGTACGCACCTTCTGAACGGGTGACCTGCGTGTCTGGTCGCAGTCCCTTCACGGCGTACCTGCGTGTACGCACCTTTTGAACTATTCTCCTGCGTACCTCTTAATTTTCAACATTTTGAGAGCCTGATCAGAGCATTGCCACTTGAGGGTGTTGCCATCAAGTACAACATCTGTAACATAGAGCCATACCAGAATCATAATGCCAACACCGAGTGGATTTGAGTAGCAGGCCGAGGCTTAAAGGTTAGTTATGTGTTGTTTTGGTTGACATTTAGAGTGGTTTTCTTCTAGTTTTAGTTTTTGGTAGCATCGGAAGTGCTCTAGCCTTGAAAATTGGTGGAGAGGCTAAGGCACATGAGTTCTAAAGAACCCAGAAACCGTTTGGTGAAATTCCACCTGGATTGTATTTTATTAAAATAATTAATATTTTTAATGGGGTCCCTAAGTCTAAACTTAGGGAAATTAAAATATTAATGAGTATTAATCAAAATATGAGTGACAATTATCTAGAAGGCGGATCAAATCATGTTTTAATCTTAGCCGTTGATTAGAGACTTAATCTCGGCTGTTGAAGACTCAACAGGAAAATTATAAAATGGAGGCTTGGGGTTCATTTGGAAACACACAGAGAAAACGAATTGATTAAGAATTCGATTCCTGGGGCAGGGTTTGCTAAGGATTTCGAACTAAGTGATCATTTAGCAATAGAGGGGCAGTGAGAATATGGGAGAAGGACTTTCCGGAGAATACTGACAGAGAGGCGGAGAGAGCTTGCAGAGAGGCAGCGCAGTAGCCAGGAGAGCTAACGCATAAAAGCTGCCTGTCACGCAGAATCCAGAACTTTTGGAACTACCAGGAACTGCTGGGAAAGCTGACACAGAGGGCAGAAGCCGGAACTGCTGGGAAAGCTGACGTAGAGGGCAAAAGCTAGAATTGCCAAGAACAACCGGAACAACCTGGAAAGTTGACACAGAGGGCAGAAGCCGGAATTGCCGGGAACAGTGGGAACTGTCGGAACAACATGGAAAGCTGATGCAGAGGGCAGAAGAGGTGACGCAGAAATAGCCGGGGTTAGCCAGTTTTGTGCCAGATCAATCAGAATTATGTTGGGTGAAGTGAGATAAAACTCACTCAGATTTTCCGCCAGTATTTTCTCTGTAAAGGATTGTTAGATGAGCATCCTAGATTTGTATTTAGATATTTATCTTGCATAATAATAAAACCCTCAAAGCTACTACACCGGTTTTCCCACATTGGGTTTTTCCGGGGACTATTGTGTCAAAAAATAAGTGTGTGCTATGTATCTTGTTCTTTGCTCTGTTTTCTGTTTCATGAGATCAAATATTTAATTAGTGTAGGTTGCAGAAGTAATTTGCTTTAGTGTTCAGAAGAATAACTTGATGAATGTAATTTAAAAAAAATCAAGTAGGTGAAGTAGATTTAGATTTGCTGCAGTAGGGGTTCCTTGGATTAGGAACTTTCACATGGTATCAGTGGATTGATTTTGAAACAGGAAGAGCAGATCCAGTGCTAATCAATGAGGCGGAAAGCTGCACTTGGCAACAATTCGAATCCCCTTGAAGGGATTGCATAGTCCTTGCCGGGAAGCAGATCCGAGGAAATCTCTCTCTGAGTGAGACGACAGAGAGGTATTGTTAGGGTCCCACCCTAACCCCCTCATTTATGTAATGGGATCACGTCATAGTCAAGAGTCAATAAAGCCCATATTAATAATTGTAAGTGGTTAATCCGCAATTAATGACAGAACCACAGTTAGTTGCAAATGGGCCGTAGATAGATGGTATTAATAAAACCCACGGTATTGGCCCGTGGTATTGCATGTATGAGTCATTATTAAAGGATAGAGACTCCCTGCGAGGAGTATCGTGTCTTATTTTGTAGTCGAGCTCTGCTCTATTGGAGGTTGCCCCCTCGAAGAGACAAGTGAACATTACTCTCTGAATAATAAAATCATTGCTATTCTGTGTTCTGGGTATCTTTTCTTCGCATATTCTGTATTTGGGTATCATTTTGCAGGTTAAGAGCATAACAAGTGGTATCAGAGCACTTTCCAGGGCCGGTGGGATCTCCATTTCTTAGCAAAATTTTTTTGGCTAGAGACGTGTTCCGGCGTCTTTAAACCACGGGATCTGTCGTTGAGCCCATAAACCTGCGGCTTTGGGGAGGCATGCACGCAGGAAATACAAGAGGTGGTCACGTCTGTTGGACTCCCTTGTAACCCCTGTGGGTACCCCTTCGAGTAGTAGCGCATTAGACAGAACCACGCACGGATTGTCTTCCACGTACCCTCTGGGTATATTGGAAGCCCCCTAGGCTCACTTGAAACCTCGCCATAGATAAACCGTCGGCTGTCTTGCGGCTACAGTACACCGAGAACAGCACTCGGGGAGATTACTCGCCCGTACGATAGGGTAGTCGAGTTGTACGGCTAAGGGTACGGTCGATCCTCCTTAGTTAGAGCCCTGAAACATTGGGCCGAGTACTACTGCCAGACCCTTATGTATATTGCCATCTGTAGCACCTGACACTCCTCAAGACCATAGTTCCCTTTTTCTATCAGGGGATCACACAGCATCTCTTCCAGACCCGCTTGTGCAAAAGGGTGCAGCAGCAGCAGACATTAGTCCCGCAGTCTCGAGTTCGCAGATCAGCCATTCCGATCTATTAGATCCATCAGATCCGCAGAAGCAGTCTGTTCCGCCATCAAATCCGCCATTCAGATCTCTCAGATCCACCAGATCGGAGTCGTTGTGAAGGGTTCCTATACCGGGGTATAATTTTCGCAGGACTTTTGGCCGCATTGACATTTTGAGGATTTGGCCACTGCAGTATTGATAAGGAAGGAGTAAAACTCCGGGGCGCTTATTGGTGATCTAGCCCATCAGAATCAGGACGACGAGCTGAGCACGGTGGTACCATTCAATTATTAGTGAAAATTTTTAGGCGGTCCCAAATTTTCATCAGGTTGGTGTATGGTAGAAACTAGAGCTCAAGCGATGGCCAATGAAAGGATGGACAAACTTGAAGAATCCATGCACACCCTCAGCCTTCAGCTTAACGGACTAAGTAGCCAGGTCGCGCAACTCATCCCGAAGGACAAGGAGCAAGCCCACGAGGAGGCGTATAATGGCAATGGATACAATGAGGGTGAGTCTAGCCACTCTCCTCACGTCTGGCACACCCACCAACCACCTAGTCAGCGACCTCCCAAGTTGGATATGCATAAATTTGACGGTTCTCACCCGTCGGCATGGATAGCACAAATGGACCAGTATTTCAAACTGAATCGTATCTTAGATGATGCGACTCAGCTTATGTTGGGGAGCATGTACTTGGACAATGAAAGGTGGCAATGGTGGGAATGGCATCAACGTTGCAATGGACCTTTTAGGACTTGGACCCAATTTACAAAAGCTCTTCAAGGCCGCTTTGAACAGGAGGACTCTTTTTTGGGTCGTCTTACTAAGCTCCGACAGACTGGTATAGTGGGTGAATATATTACAGCTTTTGAAGCCTTAGCCTTCCGCACTTGGGGTCTCTCAGATGCGTTCTACACGGAATGTTTTATCAGCTGTCTTAAAGAAGCCATCAAAGCTCAAGTCCTACTGCACCACCCTCCCACATGGACGGAGGCTTGCAAGGTAGCTCGTAACGTGGAACGTGCATTAGCAGCCCAATACAGTCGCCCAAATTTCTCCGCTAAAGGTCGCCCCCCACAGGCTCACAACACGACTCAAACACTTAAGGTCCAAAAGGTGTCACCTGTGGAAATGGCCGAAAGAAGAAAGCAAGGACTATGTTACTACTGTGATGAAAAATACTCCCCAGGTCATAAATGCAAGGAGCCCAAATTTTTTCAAATAGATGCCACTGACTACAGCTCAACAGAGGAAGATCCACCACTTGAGGACCATGAGGCGCTAGAAGAAGACAACCAACAGGACAATGTCCCTGACGAACTAGTTATTTCGCTGCATGCGTTGGCAGGGATTTCTTCCCATCAAACTCTCAAAATCAGAGGTTTTATTAAACATCGCCCAGTAGTAGTTTTGATTGATAGTGGAAGTACACATAATTTCATCCATCAAAAAGTTGCAGAAGCAGTGCATTGTTTTGTACGCGCAGTTTCTAACTTCCAAGTTCAAATTGCGGATGGAGGCACAATGAAATGTGAAGGCCGCTGTGAAAATGTCAAACTTCAAATGGGGGATTATCAGTTGAAAACCCACATGTTTGCCATACGCATGGGGGGTTGCGACATTGTCCTCGGCGCTGAATGGCTCCGCACTCTTGGGCCAATCACAATGGATTTCCAGGAATTATATATGAGTTTTAAGCAGAACAACTACACACATACCCTCCGTGGACTCCAGGCGGGAGCCCCCTCTATCATCAGCTCGCATAGAATGGAAAAATTGTTAAAAAAGGGCAATCATGGAGTTGTAGCTCAATTTAATGCCATCCAGGCAGTCGAAACAAAGCCTCTGCCAATTCATCCTGAGATGCAACATATTTTAAATAACCATCTGCCGGTCTTTGACAAGCCTCATGAGCTTCCACCCTCGCGAGGGGAACATGATCATAGCATCACCTTGGTTCCAGGGGCCCAACCCCCAACTGTGCGCCCATACAGATATCCGTTCACCCAAAAGAATGAAATAGAAAAAATCATCAAGGAACTTTTGGAAGCAGGTGTCATTCGTCCCAACATTAGTCCTTATTCATCCCCAACGGTCATGGTGCTCAAGAAAGATGGGGAGTGGCGGATGTGTCCCGACTTCAGGGCCCTCAATAAGTTGACAGTCAAAGATAAATTTCCCATCCCGGTGGTTGATGATTTGCTGGATGAACTCAATGGGGCTCAATTCTTCACTAAGCTGGATCTTCGCTCAGGCTACCACCAAATTCGCATGAAGGAAGTCGACATCCCCAAGACTGCTTTCAGAACTCATGAAGGCCATTATGAATTCCTGGTTATGCCATTTGGTCTTTGTAATGCCCCCTCTACTTTTCAGAGCCTTATGAACCACATTCTCAAACCATATCTCAGGAAATTTGTCCTTGTCTTCTTCGATGACATCCTCATCTATAGTTGCACTTGGGCCGCACATCTTCAGCATGTAGATCTACTCTTGCAACTGCTCCGCAAGGATAAATTATTTGTCAAGATGTCCAAGTGTTCGTTTGGCATGGCAGAAGTAGAGTATTTGGGCCACATTGTGGGGCGTGAAGGTGTCAAGGTGGACCCCAAAAAGATCCAGGCAATGCAGGAATGGCCTCAACCTAAGACCTTGAAGAGCTTGAGAGGATTTTTGGGTCTCACAGGCTATTATCGTAAATTTGTCCGCAACTATGGTCGCACAGCGAAGCCCCTCAACTAACTCCTAAGGAAAAATTCATTCTTCTGGAATGAGGAAGCACAACAAGCCTTTACAGCTCTAAAAAATGCCATGTGTTCCACTCCAGTCTTAGCACTCCCTGACTTCACCAAATCTTTTGTCATTGGATGTGATGCTTCGGGTACAGGTATTGGGGCGGTCTTAATGCAGGAAGGGTGACCCTTGGCCTTCACAAGCCAACAACTCAGTGGGAGGAATCTGGGCCAATCTACCTACGAGAAGGAAATGATGGCCATCTTACATGCAGTCGAGACCTGGCGACCTTACTTATTGGGGCGGCGTTTCCAAACCCGCACAGATCATCACAGTCTTAAATATTTGTTGGAGCAAAGCCTATCCTCCCCACAACAAAATAAATGGCTAGCCAAAATGCTGGGATATGATTATGAGATCATTTACAAGAAAGGGAAAGACAATAGTGTAGCAGATGCATTATCTCGCCAATTTGAGGAGGAAAGTACTCTGCTAGCAATTTCCCTCCCCATTCCAGAATGGATTGAAGAGGCTCGCAGGGAATGGTTTTCACACCCCGGGCTCTCCCAACTCATTTCTCAATTGCAGGTAGATCCAAATTCCACCAAGGGCTACTCGTGGCAGGATGATATTCTTCGCTACAAGGACAGAGTCGTAATATCACCAACATCCACCCTCAAAAGTCGCATTTTGGCAGAATTGCACTCATCTCCCATTGCAGGACATTCGGGCTTTCAGAAGACGTATGCTCGCACCAAAAGATCATTTTTTTGGACAGGCATGAAAAAGGATATCCTTACTTTCGTAGCAGAATGTGATGTATGTCAACGCCACAAAGGGGAAACCGTCAACACACCAGGCACATTACAACCATTGCCCATTCCAGCATCAATTTGGACGGAGGTTTCTATGGATTTCATTACAGGTCTTCCAAAGTCAGGGAACAAGTCAGTCATCATGGTGGTTGTGGACCGACTGTCGAAGTATGCTCATTTCTGCGCCCTACCCCACCCGTTTACACCAACTTTGGTTGCTCAATCTTTCATGGATCAGATCTTCAAATTGCATGGCATGCCCACTTCTATTGTGTCCGACCGCGACCCGATCTTCACTAGTAATTTTTGGCAAGAACTCTTCAGAATACAAGGCACTCAACTCAAACTCAGTACTTCCTATCATCCGCAAACAGATGGTCAAACCGAAGCCGTCAACAAATGTCTAGAAACCTACCTTAGGTGTTTCACTTCAGAAAAGCAACACCTTTGGGTACAGTGGTTACCTCTGGCTGAATGGTGGTATAACACCAACTATCATGCCACCACCAAAATGACTCCCTATGAAGCAGTATATGGTCAACTCCCACCTTCACCTACTTCGTATCTCAAGGGATGCTCAAAAGTACAAGCAGTGGATCAACTCCTACAACACCATGCAACCATGCTCGCCCATCTTCGAGAGAATCTTCATCAAGCTCAGAACCGCATGAAGCAACAGGTAGACCAACATCGCTCAGAGCGCCAATTTCAAGAAGGGGATCAGGTCTTTTTACGGCTACAACCATATAAGCAAACATCACTCAAGGACAAGGGGTGTCAGAAACTTTCTCCCAAATTCTACGGACCATATCAAGTACTTCAGCGCATTGGAGAAGTGGCCTACAAGTTGGCCTTGCCACCTACTGCAAAAATCCATCCAGTTTTCCATGTCTCATGCCTCAAGAAAGTGATTGGGAACAATTGTAGAATTCAGACCAGTCTACCTGAATTGGACAAAGAAGGGTCCATCTGGCTTCAACCCGAACAGGTCCTAGACACACGAGACAAGCAACTGCGCGGCCGCATGATTAAGGAAGTCCTTGTCAAATGGAAAGACACCTCTCCGGAAGATGCAACTTGGGAACCAGCCACTATTCTTCAGTAGTTTCCGCAGCTTCAGCCTTGAGGACAAGGCTCGTCTTAAGGGGGAGGGCATGTTAGGGTCCCACCCTAACCCCCTTATTTATGTAATGGGATCACGTCATAGTCAAGAGTCAATAAAACCCATATTAATAATTGTAAGTGGTTAATCCGCAATTAATGACAGAACCACAGTTAGTTGCAAATGGGCCGTAGATAGATGGTATTAATAAAACCCACGGTATTGGCCCGTGGTATTGCATGTATGAGTCATATATAAAGGATAGAGACTCCCTGCGAGGAGTATCGTGTCTTATTTTGTAGTCGAGCTCTGCTCTATTGGAGGTTTCCCTCTCGAAGAGGCAAGTGAACATTACTCTCTGAATAATAAAATCATTGCTATTCTGTGTTCTGGGTATCTTTTCTTCGCATATTCTGTATTTGGGTATCATTTTGCAGGTTAAGAGCATAACAGGTATGATTTCCAATTCGTGAGTTTGTAGAGGCAGAGGGAGTGATGCAGTGCCTCATCATGCTTGAAGGGCGCAGTTTCTGTCGAGGCAGAAATCTGCTGGAAAAGAATGAAGACACGTAGAAGGGGAATTTTCTCCTCAGAGAACTCTCCACCTAAAAGTTTGAATTTCTCACTTGTGAAGCAGCTGAGCAGTGCTAAGCAATGACTAGAGGAGTCAGTTCGACAGTTGGGTGAGATGGTATTGCATGAGCTCAGAGATTAGGACAAGTTGGATGGAGCCTCCAACTATGTCATATGGAAGACCAAAATCTTAGCTGTTCTGGAGGAATATGATTTTGAGGCCTACGTTCAAAGTTTTGTAGCTGTGCCTGCTGACAACAATCAAAAGAAGAAATACAAGGTCGAGCAAGGGAAGGCAAAGAGGCTGATTCTCGATGGAGTTCGAGATCATGTGGTCTCACACTTGCAGGGCAATGATAGAACCCGGGAGATGTGGGAAGCCTTGTCTTCTCTGTATGAAGGCTCTTCCAAACAACGGAAAATGTATTTAGAGCAGAAGTTGCAGCAGACTTTGAGAAGGGGTAAACCTCTATCGTCAACGTTTTCAGGACGCTAGAGACCAGCTTGCTGCAGTGGGGTCCACTCCTTAGCCAACAACGATGGTGAGGATAGCCTTGAATGGAGTCTCAGATGAATGGCAACTTTTCGTCTAAAGCATATTGGGCAAGGAGAAACTACCTTCATGGGAGGAGATGTGGGTGGCTCTTCAATAAGAGGAGTTAAGGAGGGACCTAGTGAAGGTCAACTTCAGTGGCAGTGGCTCAAAGACAAAGGAGGAGGAGGAGAACACATCTTTAGCATTGAAGGGACAGCAAAAGCTGAAGCGAAAAGACATTTTGAAGGTGAAATGTTTCAGTTGTGGCGAGTTGGGCCACTACGCATCCTAGTGTCCTTTGAAGAAAAAGGACAAGGATGAGAAACATGATCTGAAGGCTGCTTCAACAAAGATTGACGAAGATGAGTTTGCCATGAGTGCCCATGCATCTCTAAGAGGGAGATGGGGCGATATTGAGATGTAGTCGGGAGGACTACATGTGGGCAGGATTCTTGAGGAGTCCACCTCTTAGATCAATTCCTTGCTACGAGAGCCCAAGATTCAGTAGTAGCAAGATGGACTTAGTGTCAAATGATGCAGTGGAGTGCTTGGAGGACAGATGTAGTGGCTTGGGACTAGAGACTGATTAGCGCAGAGCAAGGTTGGTAGCAGTGCAGTTGGAACAATGTAGGAGTCAGCAATAGCGCAGAAGATTCAGAGTGTCAGAATTAACAATAGTCAGATTCCAACATTCATTGTATTATGTTGAACACAGTTAAGTTCAACTAATTTTGGATGTTTTTCAGTTGCTTCTCTCAGGAACTAAGTTGCAGTACGAATGCAGTGTTAGTAGTGGCAATGCTATGTAATATCCCATATCAGGAATATACCCCAAACACAAGCAAACTCCAACCAGAGATGGACTGGGAGGTTATATACCAGATATGTCGCCTCTAAAAAGAGGACGAGATCCGGAGACTACCTGGCCCTTTCCAGGCTCTGTGTAAGAGTATAATAGAAACACACAAGTGGTATAATAGCCGAGAATGCTCACAGAGATACAAGTAACAATGATACTATATATATATCAAATAAACCATAAAAAGATACACAAGAAATGCAGAGAGAATGCTAAGCCATTTTATTATACTGAGTAATAAAATGAGTACAGGAGGTGATCAGGAAGATGGCACCTCTACTTGCACAAGGCAAGTGAAGAAATACGCTCAGAATAACAAAGGAATGGCCGCTCTTTGATCTGCGTCCAATCTGCTGGGAAAACTGCTGCGCTGCTGCTGCTAGAAATCAAATGAGGATTTGGGACTTCTCCCCTCCTCAAAAAAAGCTGAAACTCTAGAATCGGACTCTACTCAAGAAACCCAGAAAAAACCCAGAAAGCTTTCCTGGAATGGCCGACCCCCGAAAATCACCCTCTTGGGGTTCTGCGCAATTCCTCATTGCTCTGCGCTGCCACTGAATAGAGCCCTTCGAAACACAGCCTAGAACTCTGCCAAACTCCTCAATGTGCAAGAGTTGATCTCTTGCTCAATCCCTCGGCTCAAATCCTCCACAAACCCTCAATCCAGACTGCTCCCAAAAAGAACTGCGTCCCTCTCCCAGTGCTGCGCAGTCCTCCAGAACATTGATAAAATCACTGCTGAAATGTTGAAGATACTGCTGCTGAAATGCCAACGAAAATACCTTGCCTGAGCAGGCACTCGAAGTCCCCCAGGGCTAAGGGTGAGATCTTCGAATGGAGACACTCAATGCACTATGGCTCTGGAATTTGTGCACATACGCCATTCACCTCCTTTCTTTGGACTGAGTACTGTTGGTACAACACATGGACTAAGAATATCTCTGATTAGTCCCTTATCCATCAGTTCTTGCACTTGTCTTCCAACTTCTATATTCTCTTGAGGAGTTAATCCGTACGTTGCTTTATTTGGCAAACTCGCTCCTGGTATTAGATCAATATGATGACTAATACTCTTGATCGGTGGCAATGCATTTGGCAACTCATCCACAATAATATCAGCGAAATCATTTAACAGAGTTTTGATTTCTTCAGGTAAATCATCTAAGTTTGTGGAAGTTAAAATTACCTTCGGTCTCCCTATGACAGCAAAATGCATTTCTTCACCTTTCCCAATCTCTTGCAACAGCTCCTTTCCACTCATCAACATAACACTACTTCTAGGTGCTCCTTTGTCAACGTCATCCTTCAACAGCAGCAATGTATGTTTATTTCCATCCTTTTCTAGAGTATAAGTGTTTTTCCTCCCATCATGAATAGCTTTCCGATCAAACTGCCACAGTCTTCCTAGCAATACATGGCATACATCCATTGGCATTACATTGCATAATATTACATCCTTATACGTACCAATCTGTATTTCAACCTTGCATTGTTCTGTCACAATAATTTGATGTCCTTTCTGCAACCACGACACTTTGTAAGGAGTAGGGTGCACTGTCTTCGCTAATCCGAGCTTGTCCACCATCTCTGTAGAAACAAGGTTATCAGTGCTTCCACTGTCAATTATTACTTTACAACACTTACCTTTTGATTTATAGGTAGTTCTAAATAAATTCTTCCTCTGCGCTGGTTCTTCAATCTCTTTCTCTGTCTTAAGTAATGTCCTTCTCAACAACAAGGATTCTCCTACTTCAGGGGGTTCTTCCTTCTCCATAAGTCGAGGTGTTTCTGGCTTTGCCTCAGCCACATTCGCATTCCTCTGACTTGCTGGTTTATTATGAGGACAGTCCCACAATACATGTCCCCATTCTCCACATGTGTAGCATTGAACATCTCTTCCTCGGCCTCTTCCTCTGGGCGCAAATCTTCCTCTATTAAAATCCCCTTTCTGGTGGTCTACTACTTGAACTGCCTGCTTCATGCTGATGTTGTTGTCCCCTTGGTCTGGTAGTTCCTCTACCTCTTACTGAGCTTCTTCCTCTATTCCTCTGATTCTGTTTTCTCAACATCTTCTCCTCTGCCTTCAAACTTGCTTGATAGGCATCCTCAATAGTCTTCAGACTTAACAAGCTAATCTCGTCTTGTATGTCATATCGTAAGCCATTGATATATCTGGCTACCTTCTCCATGTCATCTTTTGCATGTCCTGCTCTAATACTCAATCTATAAAATTCTTCTGTGTACTCTTTAACAGTCATTCCTTTTTGCCTTAAATTCTGCAATTGTTTAAAAAGATTTAACTGATAGTCCTTAGGCATAAATTTGGCTTTCATTTTACTTACCATTTTGTCCCATTGCTTGATCTTGGACTTTCCTTTCCTCGTTTTGGATGTTTGTAGCTCATCCCACCAAATAGCTGCATGACCCTTCAATCTGGTGACTGCAAATCTCACCTTCTTCTTGTCGTTAGCTTCCTCTTCATAGTCAAAATATTTGTCTAATGATCTGATCCAATCCATTAGCTCTTTTGCATTGAGACTCCCTTCATACGTAGGAATTTCCACCTTTGGTTTTCCTCCTACTTTCGCCAGCATCTTAACAACTCTGATAGTTTCATTTTCCTCCTCTTCTTCTTCCTCAGAAGATTCTTCTTTAGCACTGTCATCCCCTTCATCAGGTGTTCTTCTCTGAGCAGTCTCAATTGTTTCCATCCTCATACGCAGACTTCGGATCTCCTCCAGCAGAACTGCATTTGCTTCTGGCCTTCCTCGACCAATGCCAGCTTCTCTCCTTGGCGGCATGTTTACTGTAATCAACCTTAATGTCTCTGTGCTCTAATACCACGAATGACGTAGGAATCAATTGTTTTGAGAAAATCTCAACAATCGGCCTCGCGTATACTATTTCCCTTACAGTCCAACCTTTTCTTCTCTGATCGGATTTCCGTTGTAAAAGCCCAAAACAATGATATTTCCCCTTTTTAATAGAACAGCTCGCGGTTCTCCATAGATCGTCTCGCCTTCGATCCAACGGTCCAAGTTGTATTGCATAATCGCAAGTCGCTATGGGCAAGCATTCAAGTTTTGGAACATACAAACAGAGTGTTGCGATGCGATATAATCAATGGTCCCACCTCCATCGCATATCGCAGGTTTCCAATTCTCCAAGCCCACTTCCTTTCAAATGAAATGTTGCGATGCGATGTCTCACGATCGCATATCGCACTGTCCACGGCCAGGGTCCGATAACACACAAGCTTCCTTGCGATGCGATAACTAGCGATCGCACTTCGCAGTTTCTTAAGGTCCGCGGCCCGATCACACACCACTGATTGTTTGCGATGCGATATGGGTAATCCAACAGTTGGCGGGGTTTCGCACCGTTGGTTCGAACTTAGATCAACGATTGGGATTTAAGCGAGCTTTAACACGATTAATAATACTAAGGACTACGATCTTTGTGAACTCTGAGTTTTATAACATAAATCATAAAAACAGAGAAATACTCGATTCTGTCCCGAATACAAATAAACAAAGGCAAACGAGAGATTCCATAGATCTGATATATAATCACACACGACATCAATTAATCATTATAAAAAATGGTTACAGAGTCTTGCCTTTGGCTCTATTACAGTGATTAAAATGCCTCTGTTTCAATCTGGAAATCCATGCTCTATTGCTTGACTCTCGCTTCATTCAATCCTCTCTCTCTCTACCCATTTGTCTGCATTACATTTTTCTTCTTTTTATCAATCCAATCCCACTCTAACTACTCAATCTCTATCTTTAAACATTATAACAGTCAATCTCTATTTTCAAGCTCTATCACACACCTATGCTAACAACTTATCTTTCAATCTAAAATAGGACAATTTCTAATTATTACAATAGTGAAATACAACTAATTTCTTGAGAGATCCAACCTTCTCGATAAAAACTGACTTTTTGACCACTCAGATCAGTGAAATTCAACTTGTTTAGCCACAACATGTGAACAAACTTTCACATTGCTGGCTAAGTCCAGATGTTCCTGCATCACATACACATATACAATGTACCACACAACACATACACCTACACCCGGTGTACAACACAACACATGCACCTACACCCGGTGTACGATACCACACATACACCTACACCCGGTGTACAACACAATACATATACGAACACACCGTACAATACAATGAATACATATGTCGCAACACAATGACTACACAATACACAATACCTGTAACACAATACCACATATACACAACACAACATTTACAACATATGCACAATATTACATGTACACGGCGCCACCTACAAAACGTGTACAAAACACCATCTGCACAACGTGTACACAACACCACAAGCACAATCTGTACATAGTACCACATGTACACAACATGACCTGCACGATGTGTACACAATACCACATGTACATAGCACAACATGTACAACATGTACACAACACCACATGTACAACATGTACACAATACCACATATACAAGCACCACGTGTACAACATGCACACAACACCATATGTGCACAACACCGTATATACAACATGTATACAACACCATAGGTACACAACACCACATATGCAACATGTACACAACACCATATGTACACAGCACCACATATGCAACATGTACACAACACTAGTACTGTACATCCAGAGACTACACTGTCTTTACCAAGCAACCTTCCTTCTAGTGTCTTTGACTCTTTCCACTATCCATGCTTGTCCCAGCATGCTACGGATCACACTGCTTTCATTCAGCTGATGTATCCCTCAACATTACCTGCCATAGCATAAACATAGGCATAGTATAAACACATGATATCAATTCATATCCTCATGATACTAATCTCATAGATTTGTTAGGCTGCTCTGCCCACTTGATTCCTCGTAAACTAGGAACCTCTTCATGCCATTCACTTGCATAAGTAATCATTCCTCCACGATCAAGATCCCTAACGATCCTGTCTGACAATGACATACATACATACATATATACATATAAACATTAGCATAAAGCAATCATGATCCCTGACGACCTTGTCAGACAATGACATACATACATACATGTATACATATATAGACATCAACATAATCACGATCACAACATAATTACCGAATATCATAAGGTCAAAGTTAAGAGAACTCTCTTTGTCTGTGCACAACATGCACAACATTGAGAACAATGGTTCCCAACATAACCAAAGCATCTGACACCTCAAATCCATTAACTTTACCTTTCCTAATTACCTTTCTCATGACTATCCTGCCACCGTCCATTTACCCCAATGGACCCAACCAATCCAACTGGATGTCATATTCTTGCCTTCAACTACCCTTATATATGCACCGGGCTTCACCCAGGTCTTACATTACCTGTTGGTTTTCATTCATCTCTTCCCAAGCTCCATTAAATTTCCTCTTTCCCAAACCAATTCCTGAACCCCAAGACCCTCGAAACATAAAAGGAAAGAACAAGAAACGAACAAGAAAAAAACCATGAAAAATTAATAGAAATACGACACCACAAATAAAGTGGTATGGCCATGCACCAAATATAAACAAAACCGCAAGTCAAACTCAAACAAATCACAAAATACTGAAAACACAAAACTTGCAACAAACACCATGACTCAATCCCCGTGGGTTCCCAATGCTTCCAAGGAAAGCTCAACCCAAGCCTTCTTCAAGATTCCATGGCAATATCCTTGCCATGCAATCCTCTGCATCATACTGCCATATATACACGACTATCAGTGCAGTCATAAACATAACAATATACCAGTTATCTTACCTTGTTGTACGCAACACGCTGACCTATAACCAGTGTTGTGAAAATCACGATATTATCGTTTTATCGCGAATTTTTCAGCAGAACGAAAATATTGCGAGTTTTATTCGAAATTATCGCCGGTATTTTTTTTGCCCGATTTTTTGGAAATTATCGCAGGCAGTCGGGGCAGCAAGGTTTTATAAGGGATGCTAAATGTTCGAAATGCAATTTTTTTTAAAGAAACAAATAATTTTTGAGTGGGGCAGCTTAATGATCAAGTCTAGGCCCTAGTATTGATATGATATTCATGGTAATGTTAAATTCTTAAAGTAAAAGTGGCATTCTCCTTAATCTTCATTTTCATCCTTTTACTTAAATTTTTAACATTACCATGAAATGACTCACAATGTTTGAGAGTGGTTCCGGCCTCATTGGCTTTCATATGGAGAAAGTAGAATTTTAGTTTTCATTCAAAATCCAGCAGACTTATCAGTTTTTCAGGATTTCAGGATTGGGAGATTGTAATGTTTCCAGGTGACACCCCCTGCTCGGGCTACCCCTGCCACTAGTAGAGAATGTGGTCTACCTCCTATAGCTCCTACTTCTAGTTCTTCAGCTTCTAGAGCATAACAGACTCCACTGCCAACTCCACCACCACTAGCGTTTACATCTAGAGGGAAAGGGAAAGTTGTGGCGTTTTCTCGCAAGAGGGGCAGAGGAAATCAATAGGATTAGACTTTAGTTATTTTCTTCATTTTATTGTATATGACATTATGACATGATGAGATACATTATTATATTTTTTGTTGATATTTTGAGGCTGAGTTGGAACTCAGGAGTCAGGGCTTACTATTCAGGACATGATTCAATGTTATGTGTGATTTTAGCACTATAAATGATATTAAACATCTTATATATTAGTTCTTTTAAGTTTTATCATATTTATGTGTCAATGTATTTATTTTATGTTGTAAATGGTTTAGATATTAAAAAAAATGAAAAAAAATGAAAAAAAATGAAAAAAAATGAATATTTTTGTACCAAACGATTTTTTCCTGATTATTTCCCAATAATTACGATTTTTTCTGATTTTTTCCTCGTGCCGATATTATCCTGATAACGATTAATGCAACATTGCCTGTAACTAAACATGTACATATATCATCTCTCAAGGGACTTCAATTCCTTGATGGATCCAACCATAACTGGAAACCAACTGTTATACCTGTCAAATTACATGTTGATGAATCTAACACATATCCACACATTGTCAGGCAAAATCAAGGTTAAGAAGACTTCCTATATTCATGCAAAGCACTCATTCATTTGGAATTGCGGTTTCCAAACTTAGGCAAAAGAATTCTCACCCAATTTCTTTCTTTTACCTTTTTCCTTGTTGTAATTGGGTCTTATTATATGCTATCACATCACCTAACTGTTAGTTATATAAACAAATCCATTGTTACCTTATCGCACTAATACCAAGCATGTTGCCCTGCAACTGCTCACACGTCAATCACTTGTTCCAAGATCAAGACATCATGTCTATTGATTTGAATTCTGTTTTTACCAAGACTAACATCCATGTCATAATCTGCAATCAACTCACAGTCATTAGTCATAATGCTACAACTATCACCCACTTGCATTCAAGTGCATATCATTTGTTTCAGCATATATTGAGTTAGTACAACAGTCTTAAAACAAGATCATTCATTCATGCAATCTTATAGACACATACTCATATCATGCAATTAATCAACATTCAAACAACCTGTAAACATACCATGTTAGATAAACCAGATAGACGACATAATCAAACTCATGCCTCAATGTATCTCAGGGGAGGCTATCACATCTCTGCACAAGTCAATCCATATTAGTACGACGCAATATCATAAATATATCGACTCATACCTATATATCATAACCATAACCATATGCACAGGCCAACCTAGATTAGCACAATACATATAACATCAAGGTCTTAAATGCGATGACCATAATCATCATGTGTATGACTGCAACGCATATAACAAGAAGTTACTATCATTCATGACTAGTCGATGCATGGGCATATGACCGCACTGATTATCTAACATCTATCATGCATGTAACCACAACAACAATAAAATGACAGGCATGTATATAACCACAATGTATATAACAACTATTAACCATCTTACTTGCATGCCAAACATGCAAACCTATATGAAAATCTGCTCTTATCCCGAGGTCTAGTGCTGCAACCTTGTTCTGATGACCTGCATCTCCTGCTCCATCTCAGCCAACATATTAGCCTCATAACATACTAACAACATCATGATTACACAACCTACGTACAATGACCTCATGCATGACAACCGTAACTATGACAATGCATGCATAACAACATGCATCTAGCCCATCTAGTCCAAGTGTTTGAACTTGGAAGCTCTGATACCAATCTTTAACCACTCCTCCCACATTTACCCAATTTCACCGGCTTGCCAGGGTAAACATGAGCTGAGGGCTACTATGACATGACTCAACCTCCTAAGTACAGTTAATGAAACATAATCGACAAACTAGAACCTTACTAACCTTCCTCAAGAGCTACAGGATACCCAGGAGTTAAACAACCACTCCCAGTGCCGAAATCCTGAGCTAAATTGTCTTTTTGTTGACTTGGGCTCCCAACTGCATGCATGACATGGCCTCCATGCGGTTGAGGGCCTCCAACTGCATGCATAAGCCTACCAGGGTGCGGTTGTGATCCAAATTCTTCAGTGCAGAGGATGCAGTCCTGGATTCTGAGCCACCATTTTAGGCTAGCCTCCAGACCACTGCTCAGGGCTCAGTGAAACTTTCCAGAATGTAAATAACACCAGGACAAAGCCATTCATACAAAACTTGATCAAATACTTGACCTAACCAGGCCTAACCATGATAGTAATTTTGTCAAACATATTGAGAACATGTAATCTATAGGTCATGAATGCATATTTGACATAGGGGTCTGATACTTATTTGAGAATCATCAAGAAAGTCTAATACCCTATCATAATAGCTGCAATAATACTTATTAGCTCATGCATTCAATAACCATTCATCAACCAATCAAAACATGTCAAGAGCCATAGCTAGAACCTGTTATGGAACCATGCTTATAACCAACATATAACCATAATGATAACCATGATAGAGCAACAATCAAATCCACATAATAACAAGTACAAGTACTCATGAAATGCAATAGGAAAATAGCTCTTATTAAAATACGCAAAAGCCAACCAAGTCAGGGACTTCCATGTACCACTTGACCATAGATTGGGCTGAACCAAATATTTCTTTCAGCCAATCACCCCTTTGCCATATTCCAAGCATGAATGTGGGACTCAGGACATAAACAATCAGGGCTTCCTGGAGATTAAACCACCTCCACCCTCATGCTCCCTCAATCTCGCCAAACTGGTCAAGAGATTACATAAGAAAACCGATACATAAACAACTATGGCTTTCCAAAGATTAAACCACCTCCACCATTAGGCTACCGCCATCCCACCAAAATTGGTCAAGGGATCACTAAGCCCAAAGATAAGCTTGGATGCCTCAAAATTTCTTCATCAATACCTTGACGAGTTTGCTTGTCTCCACCCACATGTTGAGAGCTTCCCTGAGATTAAACCACCTCCACCGCCAACCCTTGGGAATTTTCCTGAGACCACCTCACTTGGTTCCAAAACCATCTGACAATCCAAAGATCAACCAAATAAAAGAACCCCATCACACCATGGCTATCCGGGAATGGCAAGGTAAGGCTAAAACCGCTGTCACACCTAGAAAAACTCATGCCAATGACAGCAAGAGAACCAAATACACACATGCATGTACCATGTATTCACTACCTAGCTAGGTAATCACACATGCAACCTGTTACCTGCAAGTCTTCCTGCTGAAGCTGCTTGATCCAACCTTCCTTACTTGTCCTTTTCTTTCCTTGTCCTTCCTTGTCTTTCCTTTGCTTGCTCCTCTTAGTGCTCTTTTCTCTCTCTCTAAAACTAATTCCAAAGGAAAGCTGACAAAAAGCTGTGAATTAATCCTCATAAACCTTTTTATCATTGAGACCTCTATTTTCTTCATTTTCCTCTATTTTTCTTTCAATTTTCCTCTCATGCAAATTTGTGACCTTTCATCTCCCTTTTCTCCTATTTTCCTTTATTTTCATATTTAAAATGCCAAATAATTCCACTTTGTATTGCCAATGCCTTTGCCAATTTCTTTAGCCATAATAAAACAAATGAACACCCACTAGGATGTTTTTGTCCAACATTCATCTTCGAATACATGTCCCATGACCTTTGTCTTACTTTGCCTTTATTAACTTTAATACATGAACTTTTAACCCGAGGCTGTTACAGTCATATACTATTCTGTGACTTGTTAATTCACTTGAGATTCGGTGGTGGAAAGTATTATTCTTTGACTGTGTAACTCACACTAGTGAGTTGCATTAATTTTACCATGGCTCGAATTAGCTCTACAATGGATTCACTTCAAAAGCTCGCATTTTTCATTGACTCGTTGACTAAGTATCTCGCTTAACATTAGATAGTGGCTCATTGACTGAGTGACTCGTATGATCTCTGTAGCAATTCACGGATACAATAAATAGATCTCTGTATGGCTCGCATAAACCATGGATCTCATAACCTAAAGCTCGCATGCAATAATTTGGCATCACATGGTATGGCTCGCATTCGCATGCCTTTAATATGGATTGCAGTTGTTACATAGTAACCTCATCGTTTCTGTATGGCCTATGGTTCGCATTTCTTGGGGATCAAGATCTTGAAGCATGTATAGAGACTTGTTCTAGGATGGCTCACATACAAAGGTTCTTGCAAATATGTATGGCATGATAAGGCATTAAATTACATCACAATGTAGATCTTGCACACGTCATGGTTTGATCTCCTGGGACCAAGACTGAAAACCCATCAAAGCTCTCTGTCTGTATACCTCTCCGCTCAACCATTTGTGCATCGATGAAGTTGTGGGTCGCCTCACTGTCAACCAAAACTGATACTCACTGGCTACGTACTGTCCCTCGTACGCGTAGCGTCAGATACTTGGGAACTCCTCGCAAGGCTGCAAGGGCCCCTCCGGTGGGTGCAAAAGATGCACCACCTGCTACTGGTGGTGGAGGTGGCAAAGGTCCCTGTACAGCATGGCTATCTCCTACCTCCACAACATCCTCGTCATCCTCTTCTCCGCTACTCTCGGAGAAGAACTCAATAAAATGTGCCTTGCCAGCAGCACATCTATGTCCTGGTGCCCACGGCTCCTGACATGTGAAGCACAACCGCTTCTTCTTCAGCTCCCTCTTGACATTGTCGTCAATCTGTACTCGTCCTGGATTCCCCTTTGGAGGTGGAATCCTCACATCCTTCCCCTTAGACTGGAAAGTCTGTATCTAGGGGTAAGGTGTCCGGGTCCTGGGTAAGACATCCTTTAAGTCCCGGGTCCTGCTGATAGCGTCCTGGAGTGTGGTTGGCCTAGTGGATCGGACTAGACCCCGAAGTGGCTTTGCTAACCCCTCAACATACATATAGACCCTCCGTGCCGTGGATAGGTCTGGCACCATCACAGAGACCCTTAAGAAATTTGCAATGTAGGTCTCTAGGCTCCCTGTCTGTTTGAGCCTCGTCAGCTCAACAAAATGCTGCTCTAGATCCCTCCGATCAAATCGTTCCATCAGTCTCCTGGTAAACTCAGCATATGTCGTCACTGTGGAGTGCCCTAGTGTAACCATCCCATGAAACCACCAATCCTGGGCCTCACCATCCAAATGCAATGTTGCCACCTTGATGGCCTCTGTCTCTGACATCTGGTTAAGCTGGAAATAAATGTCCAGCTTCTCCACCCAAGACTTTGCCGAACTGTTTGATGAACCATCAAATGTAGGCAAGTGGAATCTACTCGCTGCACGGTGGGTGTCACCATCATGGTAATGCCAGTACCCTCTGTGATGGTCACAGGGTCTACTATCCCATTGGAGGTGAACAAAATCTTTGAATGAGAGGGCTTCCCTGAACTCCTACCCATAGGCCTAGTACTTTGCAAAATAATCGCCCATATGTCCGGGCTCTGCCTCCTGCTGGGCTACGACCCCCATGTCGGATCCTAAGAAAGTGGGCATGGTAGATCGTGTAGGGGCATGTGAGGCCACCTGCTGCGCAGTATCACGCTGCTCTGGCAAATGGTGGGATGCACCTGATCCCTCACCAACCTAGAAAACTCGTGGCCTCTCATGCTGTCCAGCCTCTACTGCCGTGAATCTATGCCCCATCACCTCAATCTGCCTCGACAGATCCTGCACGGATTTGAGGAGCATATCCACAAATCTCTTCCCGTCATCATCTGCCATTGGATCCTCCTGCTCTGCGTCCACCACAGGCTCCCTCTGTCCTGCGTCCACCACAGGCTCCTCCTGTTTTGCGTCCACCATCGGAACACAGTCTCCCTCTCCGTAAGTGTTCTCCAACCTACGCCCAGTGTCCCTGTATCTTCGACCTCTTTATCCCCCGGTATCATAGATTTCTAGCTCCACAGGCTGAGCCAGATTTATGCTCTGATACCACTGTAATATCCCTTATCAGGAATATCCCTCAAACACAAGAAAACTCCAACCAGAGATGGACTGGGAGGGCATTTACCAGATATGTTGCCTTTGAAAAGAGGACGAGATCCGGAGGCTACCTGGCCCTTTCCAGACTCTGTCTAAGAGTATAAGAGAAACACACAAGTGGTATAATAGCCGAGAATGCTTAAAGAGATACAAATAACAATAATGCAACGTATAACGTAAACCATAAGCAGATACTCAAGAAATGCAGAGAGAATGCTGAGCCATTTTATTATACTGAGTAATAGAATGAGTACAGGAGGTGATCAGGAAGATGGAACCTCGACTTGCACAAGGCATGTGAAGAAATATACTCAAAATAGCAAAGGAATGGCCCCTCTCTGAATTGTGTCCAAGCTGTTGGAGAACCACTGTGTTGCTGCTACTGCTAGAAATCAAATGAGGATTTGGGGCTGCTCCCCTCTTCAGAAAAGGCTGAAACTCTGGAATTAGACTCTACTCAAGAAACCCAGAAAAGCCCAGAAAGCATTTCTGAAATGGCCAACCCCCAAAAATCACCCCCTTGGGGTTCTGCGCAGTCCCTCAATGCTGTGCGCTGCCACTGAATGAAACACTCCAGAAACCTACCTGAAACCCCTGCCAAAACTCTCCAATATGCAAGGGCTGATCCCCTGCTCTATCTCTCAGCACAAATCCTCGTACAAACCCTTCGACCCAGACTCCTACCAGAAAGAACTACGTCCTCCTCTCAGTGCTGCGCAGTCCTCCAAAACGCTGATGAAACTACTACTGAAATGTTGATGAAACTACTACTGGAATGCCAATGGAAATACCTTGCTCGAGTAGGCACTCGAAGTCCCCCGGGGCTAAGGGTGAGATCTCCGAACGGAGACACTCAATGCACTAAACAGTGTTGCAGACTAGCTAAACAGCCAGCGTGCTCTAAGTCGAAATGACTATCACAAATGCTCATAACAAAATGATCCAAAATAAGGGGGCTCCTCTCTCTTTTATCGTCTTTGCCTCTCTCAATCCTAAGGCTCACCTCCTCCTACGTGATTCCCCTCTTGCCATGTGTTTCTTCCCTCCTGCGCAGTCCCTCCATGTGTCTGCATGGGCTCCATTTCTGCGTCCCCTTTTGGCCCCCTTGGCTCCCCTTTAAGTCACAACGTTGAGCTACTAGGAAGTGACTTTTTATTCTAAAAGTGAGTTATGTCCCCCTTCCTCACTTTTTTATTTACAAATAACTATAGAAGGCAAAAATTGAACAAAATTGAATATTCCAATTAGCCATGGCTAATTAGGAATATTACAGAGTGTATAAATAGAAGTGAGATGATTCATTTTGATCATCATCAATTGGATTGGGTTATCTCCTCTTGTGAGGATTTCGCTATCCTTCTTGGATGACGAGTTTGGATGAATGGATGAATTTTGATGTTTGGATATCTTTCATTTTGTCTTGGAGCTTCTCTATTAGCATATCTTGATGGTTGGATATGCTCTTTCTTACATGTAAGTGCTCTTTTAATGCTATTCTTGTTATTTACTTTGGTCACATGCATTGTTGGAGAGGTAAATCCCCTCTACGGATAGAGGCGATCCCTACTAGCCCAGCAGGGGTCTAGCAACAATCACACAATGCTGCTACGCATGTTCCTAATTGCAATTAAACAAGAGGTAAAGAGCACCTACTTGGATTCCTGCGCTGTCGTTTGACGAAGAGACGTTGCCTTCGCTCCTTCGCTTCGGCTGGTCACAATCCTCCGCGATCTCCGCGAATAGATACCTGCACACACGAAGAGAAAGCAAACGCAAGCGTGAAATCTAGTAAAAGCAACCATACATCAGTCAGAAAAGATGTAATTCACATTTAACCATCGCAAGTACAAATGAGAATGGAACAATAATAGCAGTCATCTATTATTAATCAGAATAGAGAAGAGTACAACCAAATGTTCTGACGTCGGTAACCTTCTCAGGAGGGGCCAGTCAGCATGTATCTCAAGCATTCACCTTTGAGGATGATTCTCCCAAGACAAACAACTCTCTCTCTCACACAAATAGCACAAAACAACCTTCCCTAAGCAATCAATCACTTCCACACCTAGCACACCAAACCTATAGCAGCAATCTGAGCACTACAAGCTCTGTACAATCCAAGCTATTCCAAGCTAAGTCTAACTATCCAAAAACTAGCTGCTCATGGTAATGGTGGGAGTTTATATAGGAGAAGGAGTCTCCTAAAAGGGTGGAAGGATGAGCTTATCCTTGAGGGAAACGGTTGCAAAGGGTCGAACAGTCATGCCATAGAAGGGAGTCGACATTCACAAAGCTAACAACCAAGCCTGGAGTTATCTGGAAGGCTGGTTGTTTGAACGAATTCGCCCAAACTAGATCAGCGCGGATAATGAGGAAACTGACGCGATGTCGCTGCGTCTACATAACTGGGACAGTCATGTCAGCGCGGAAGAACATGGGAAGGGCGCGCTGGCGAACAGCGCGGAAAAGTGATGTCCTTCCGAGCTGTCAGCGCATTGAATACACTATGGAGCGCCAGTAATCGCGGATATTTTTCAAACAGACGCGCTGATGCATAAAACTTTAGAAAAATGGGTTTCTGGGCTAGTTCAGAAGGCATGAAGCTTAGTGATTGGCACAACAGGGTGACTGACAGGAAGGCAGTGACAAATTACTGTGTAACAGATGCCCCCTAAAGCATGAAGACCGAGAGAGTGGGAGGGGTGAAATGCTTTACAACACACGCCGAACTGGAACATCACCAGGAAGGACCGAAATATCTCTGATAATCAAGTACATGCAGTCGAGGCATGGGCGCAGCCATCCAAAAGACATGCGAAAAGGTCTGTGGAATGGACGCAGCCACCCAGCTAAAGAGACCATAATAATGATAAGGTATGGTCGCAGCCATCCATGAAGACTCAGGTATGGGCGCAGCCACCCATCAATGAGTCATGTAATGATCATCCACAAAATCGCAACCTGGACCATAACAGACAGGGATCCAGGGTCTTGCGCTCCGTCCCGATCCGAACATAGTACAAGTTCAAGCATGTGAATACATGGGTTGAAGTCGAACATGCATGAACATCGTCTGATTACCAGTCAATGATGAAAATTGTTAACAGACGCGAGAGGTACCACCAGTAATGACAATGGCCCTCAAGGTACTATAGGTACAATCTGTGGCATGTGAATCAATGAGCTGGCGTCGAACACCCACGGAATCATTCGATCGGAGGCCAATGATGTAAACCTCGCGTCGAACACGAAGAACCTGCCATTGAGGCATGCAGGCTCTAAGGCACCTGAAGGGAGTCTCTAAGTCACCTTCCTGGATAATGAGCTGAAGTCGACAGGAAGTGACCTTGATCGAAGGTGGGCCATAATGATTCCCACATCATCGACGCGAGACAGAGGAAAAAAAAAAATGATTTGTGTGAGATAGCAGATGAGGTTGTATTATTGCAGAGGTCAACTTCTCTTGAACATATCGGCGGCACTGTAGCGGGTTTGGCAGTATTTGACATCAAATGAGCAGAGGGTATAGTAATGATGGCAATGGGCAGATGAGAGGTCGAATAGGATAACCCAAACCCACGGAGGCCAGTGAAAAACAAGACGAGATGGTCCCACCCAGACACGAAGCAAAAGAGTGCCATGTTCAAGAGCGACATACTGCCGACACGACTACGATTACAGTTCCATTTTCCCCACCATTTCTGGCAGGTACCCCGGTTATTTTTGGATGACAAGCTTGACGGGGATAGCATGTGCTTGAAGAGTGTCATTTCGACAACGCCCGATGTCATCAAGTGTTTAACGAGCCTGACAAAGGAAAAACTCGGCGTCTTTTCTTGTTTAGAGAGTCTGAAAAGACAACGGAAAAGGAAACTCCAGGGGGGTCCTTTTTCGTAAATTTGTGTCTCTCGAGCCCGAAAAAGTATAAAACTATGCTCGAAAGAACCGCCCGATCATTACGATCGAGGAGTACTTTTCATGAGTAGTGATACCGATCTGAAAAAGTAAAAAAGTAATCGGTATCACGTCGTTTCGTAACCATTAACGAACCGGAAACGACAAGGGTCCGACCATCTTTTCGTTTTTACACGGTCGGAAAAAGGTTTAAAGACGACCGCCTCTTTTTTACTTTTAAAGAGTCAAGAGGGATAACTCGGCAATCTTTTTAGTTTAAACGGTCGAAAGAAGAGCTTTAAAGCGACTGCCTCTCGTTCCTTTTAACGAGCCGAGAGGGGGACTCGGCAATCTTTTCGTTTTTAAACGGTCGGAAAAGAGCTGAAAGCAGACCTCCATTTTTATTCTCTTTAACGAGTCAAAAAGGGAAAAATACTCGGCAATCTTTTCATATTTTACGAGTCAGAAAAGAGCTTAAAGGCGACTCGTCCTAGAGGAACGAGTGGTATAAAAGGATAGCAACTGGTTCCGACAATGGTGGAATTGTTCAAAACATGTAATGGTCAAGAGGCTGGCTAAAAAAACCACTCATCGCTGCGGTTCCTCAGGAAAGGATAAACAACCAAGTGAGAGCGTATGATCGGCCAAAGAGATGGTAGCAATGGAATGAAACAACCAAGGCTCATCTAGCAGAATTCAGCGGATAAAAATGGCAATCACGAGATGTGAATCGGGTGTGGGTTCATTTTTACAAAAGCTTGAACCATGAAGAACTCTGCTTGGATCCGGTTTCATGTTTACACAAGCTTGAAACGAAAAACTATGCTTGTTATAAGCTCGCATGCCCCCAGCATAATGACGCAAATCAAGGTACATGCCCCCCAAGCTTCATTGCATTCAACAAAGTTGATGGAATGAAGGTTCACTCTCGAGATCTATGAAAGACTCGACTTGTATTTTACGAGATCTTAATCAAAGACTCAATTTGGAAAGGGAGTTGTTTCATTTTTTAATGAGGTTGACACAGTAAAAGAACTATCCTCATAACCCTTGTTTCATGGTTTAACGAGTTTGACACAAGATCAGGAACTATGCTCGACTCCTTGTTTCGTTTTTTAACGAGGTCGACACAAGATCAGAACTATCCTCGGACTAAGCCTAGTTTCATTTTTTAAGGAGCTTGACACCAGAAAGGAACTATGCTCCGCCCGAACTTCATCATAATGAACAGGAAGTCGGGGCTTCCAAGAGTGGCGCTCCCGGTGGGAGGTCAATATCTCGGAAGTCAGGACCCAATGCCCCCAGGACACTATGCACGACGGCGGCATTGCTAGATATAGGCACGGGAGAGGTGGCCACGTAGTTGATCTGGGGTGAAACAGATGCAACTGGTGGATGAAAACCAGGAGGGAAAGACAATGGTGCCGGAGGGGCTTGTGGACGAACGAACGATAATTGATCGATCGTCACGATTCTTCCATCGTGTGGAAAGCAAACCACACGGAAAAGTGAAGAAACAAGAGCTCCCATGGCATACACAAAGTCACGCCCAAGGAGAAGACTGAAATCTAAAGACCCTTGGGTAACCGAGACGTCTATATAGACAGTCTTGCCTCCCAAAGTAATAGGAAACTGTGGAAGGATCCCTAATGGTTGACTCGTTCCTCCGTCAAAAGCGGTGAGATTCGGTGCGACAGGTACAAGCGATGGGGAACCCAAAGCCTGCCAAGTAGTAACGGGCATAAGACTAACCGACGCTCCTTCATCCAGCACAGTGCCCGGCAGCGCCATATGGGAGGCATAGGCGGTGACCCAGAAAGGCACATGGGATGGAAGGGGAGGGGTAGTCAAACAACTCCAATCAAAGGCGATGACCGAACTACTTGGTGGGGGAACCATATGGTTGCCCCCCTGCTCGGAAAGAACCGAATCTAAATTCTCTGGAGAGGTTTCAGGAGAACCTTTATCAATCTCGGGAGAATCTGAGGAGACGAGAAGAACATGAGAATTTGGCTCTTCCGAAACAGAGTGGTTGAGAGGAGGTGGACTCGAATCAACACCCTTTCCGACCAACGGCGGGTCTGGAACGGGCTGGGAACAGCCAGGTTCGGGAAGAGGGGCCTGGACGAAAGGAGAATCTGAAGCGATCTCTTCGTGAACAGGGGCGTGATCTACAGCTGTAGAAAGACGCTGATAACCAGCGGGGAATGGATTCGGAGGAGCAGCAAGACTTTCCAACACAGCAGAGGCTTTATCCATGAGTGGACAAAGGTGAAGGGGATGTTTGCCTTCACAAAGTCGGCAGGGGATTCGAAGCTTCCCTTTCTCCTTACCATTCCCAACTGATGAGGTAGCATCGCCATGATCATCAGTGGACGATGGAGGGCGGGCTGGATCGTGAGACCAAACTTCTAATACCCTGGGAATGCCAGGGCAATCACGAAGGAGATGGTCCTCCTTGCATAATCGACAAGGAAACTTGACCTTCCGTGGCGGAGCAGAAGGTGACTCGACTCCGGGTGTACTGGAGTGGATAGCTGGACTTGAGAGGGGGACTGCGTGTGTAGGCTCTCCCTTAGGGGACTTCTTCTTCTTGGTCTTCTTCTTCTTCTTCTTAGCCACCTGGTTATGCGAATCGAGACTTTCACCAGGCGAGGTAAAAGAGGACGACGTAGAAGTAGGCGTCGAAGGGGAGAGATCCACCTTAGGATCAACATGACGTTGTTCAGGTGGAGGGACTGATGGACTAACAGCCGATACGGTAGAGACCAAAGAGGTTGAAAACAACCACACAGGCAACCCGACAGTTAACCCAGGTAGGGACAACGTCGCCATGTACGGAGCACCAACATTCCCAAGAGGAGGGAATTGTCCTGGATTCCCCTCACAGGGGGAACCTGGGTTAGTGAATCCTGGAAAAGTTGCCATAGCATACGAAAACGAAACCTACTCAAGCTAACGCACACAAGATCTAACCAGGTGATGTTATCGTGGCCAAATTAATTTTAAGACACAAGAACCAAACTTGACCTTTTCATGTTTCAGGAGTCGAGAAAAGGATGAAAAGATGACTCCAGTCTCCTTCGAATGTTTAATGAGCACGAAGTGACAAGACGCTCACAGGCACCTTTTCGTTTAGGGAGTCCGAAAAGGATCAAAAGTGACTGCTCTGGAATTCTAGGTAGAGGGTGTGCCAAACTTTTTCCAAAACCACAGAATACTTTTTAGGGTACGGGTGGTCAATCTTCGTGAATGTTGTGTTCACTGCATTGCGAATCGTAAGGCGGCAGACTCGGCTTCCTATGGATCAAGGATAAAAGCCTAGTGGGGTCTCCCTATATACGCGACGGTACGTGGGAGCACAGTCCGTGTTAGACCACTATCGAGTCACAGAAGGAGGAATCACCCAACCGTAATGTGAAACAACAGTGACTATGTTTAAAGACGCCGGAACACGTCTCTAACCTAGACCTCTAGATATTTGCGTTTAGTTCCAATGCGATTTTAGATTCATTTGGTTCATTTTATAGTTGATCTTGAGATTAAGTTTTGGTTTCGAGCTCTATCGTATGTTCGCTCACAATTACCTAGATGCAATCTATATGCCAAAGGATTTCGTTTTGTTCGATGAATTCTAGCTACGAGAGGGCAAGGAATTTTTAACCAAACAAAACAAGTACAAGCAAACAAGCCACTTAATGCAACTAAAGCGAGGAAAGGAAACTTTTCTTTGAAGATGCAAATCAACGAAATGTTCTTTTCCTTTTCAATTTTCAAAAGCGAAGCCACTAGTTTGATTTTCTTTCAGTGACACAAAGCATCTAAAATAATTTGGAGGAACCGGAACACCAAGTAAACTACTTAATGAAAGCACGCAAAGTTCCCGAAACACTCAACCAAAGCTTCCAAATCAAAGGAAAACAAAGGTCTGCACGAGCTATGTGATCTAAGCTCTGCAAGACAAGCAAGGATCGCAAGCGAGGAGGAAGCGAAAAGAAACCACTTGGAAACACAACCCAAAACACTCCAACAATCACTGAACAAGTGCATGAACAGATCTGAACTCGGCTGGTCGAACAAGCAAACAAGCTCCCTACGGCAGGCTTGACACACACACGGCCTCTAGATGTCCTAGAGCTAGAGTGCGAAATCAATAGAAAAAAGCAAACACCCGAAGGACGAGAGTCACAACCAGTCAACTAGAGACACAACACAATCCAGCAATTGCAAAAGCGATGATGGGAACACAAACCAAGCAGCGAAAGCAAAAAAGGGAAGGTATTTGCAAACTTGAAACTGAGCAAAAACGAAACCTTATGGAAATAAGCTCCGCAATCAAGCAGTTCAGAGTTCAAACAATGAAAAACAAGTCATCAGACAGGTGGAGAGAAGAAGGGAAAGTCACAGCAAGAGGTTCAGGAGGCCAATTTGGTCAAAAATGAGTTTTACAGGATCAGCGCGGGTAGCCTTCAGCAACTCGGCGCTGACAGGGGGAGGCCTGTAGCAACTTTGCGACGTCAGCGCGGAAAGACAGGAATAAAGCGCGCTGTCTCAGAAAAACGAGGTCAGCGCGGAAAGAAAACACACAGACGCGATGACAAGAAACACAAAGAAGCGGCGGCGCGATGCCAGCGCGGAAGGACACGAATAAAGCGCGCTGTCTCTGAAAACGAGGTCAGCGCGACTGTTAGACGTACAGGCGCGATGGAAAGAAAACCCAAAAACAGGGTCGCGATGTCAGCGCGACTGTTTGGAATTAAAACGCGCTGAGCGCAAAAACAAGCAAGGCCAAACTAAAAACTTCCCAAACCAAAGGCAAGAGCTTTTTAACAATAAAGATGCTTCCCAGAAACGCCCAGAAAGTTCATAAGCAAAAGAGACAATCCCAAAAACTCGAAAAGAGATCAATCACAGCCAAACACAAAAGTGGACTCAAGAGACAAAAAGGCTGATCCCCAGTGGAGTCGCCAAATTGTTGGAGAGGTAAATCCCCTCTACGGATAGAGGCGATCCCTACTAGCCCAGCAGGGGTCTAGCAACAATCACACAATGCTGCTACGCATGTTCCTAATTGCAATTAAACAAGAGGTAAAGAGCACCTACTTGGATTCCTGCGCTGTCGTTTGACGAAGAGACGTTGCCTTCGCTCCTTCGCTTCGGCTGGTCACAATCCTCCGCGATCTCCGCGAATAGATACCTGCACACACGAAGAGAAAGCAAACGCAAGCGTGAAATCTAGTAAAAGCAACCATACATCAGTCAGAAAAGATGTAATTCACATTTAACCATCGCAAGTACAAATGAGAATGGAACAATAATAGCAGTCATCTATTATTAATCAGAATAGAGAAGAGTACAACCAAATGTTCTGACGTCGGTAACCTTCTCAAGAGGGGCCAGTCAGCATGTATCTCAAGCATTCAACTTTGAGGATGATTCTCCCAAGACAAACAACTCTCTCTCTCACACAAATAGCACAAAACAACCTTCCCTAAGCAATCAATCACTTCCACACCTAGCACACCAAACCTATAGCAGCAATCTGAGCACTACAAGCTCTGTACAATCCAAGCTATTCCAAGCTAAGTCTAACTATCCAAAAACTAGCTGCTCATGGTAATGGTGGGAGTTTATATAGGAGAAGGAGTCTCCTAAAAGGGTGGAAGGATGAGCTTATCCTTGAGGGAAACGGTTGCAAAGGGTCGAACAGTCATGCCATAGAAGGGAGTCGACATTCACAAAGCTAACAACCAAGCCTGGAGTTATCTGGAAGGCTGGTTGTTTGAACGAATTCGCCCAAACTGGATCAGCGCGGATAATGAGGAAACTGACGCGATGTCGCCGCGTCTACATAACTGGGACAGTCATGTCAGCGCGGAAGAACATGGGAAGGGCGCGCTGGCGAACAACGCGGAAAAGTGATGTCCTTCCGAGCTGTCAGCGCATTGAATACACTATGGAGCGCCAGTAATCGCGGATATTTTTCAAACAGACGCGCTGATGCATAAAACTTTAGAAAAATGGGTTTCTGGGCTAGTTCAGAAGGCATGAAGCTTAGTGATTGGCACAACAGGGTGACTGACAGGAAGGCAGTGACAAATTACTGTGTAACATGCATGTTGCTAGGATTTTCGCTATAATGGGCTGAAACTTACTACTTTTCATATGCGAAATTGTGGGAATTTGATCTTTTATAGCGCTGCATCATGTCATAGGCCATGTATGAATGAGTTAATGTTCCTAGAGATAATTTGTGTCAAAATTTATCTTGATAAGTCATCAAACATTGCAAATTGAAGTGTAAAGATCATAAAGCTGCGTCTCTCATTCCCTAATGCCATGCGAAGTTGTTTTCAAGACCTCCTCGACCAAGTGAATCCATTCCAAACTACAAATTCTTCTTGACTCTATCTCTCCCAAAGGACAAGGCACTAATCCTCCATTGGTGATCATTTTCAATGCTTATTCTTCTCACCTCCCTCTTTTTCTAGTACTAGCCTACATAGGTAACTTAGGGAATCAATTATCTCATAATCTAGCCATCCAAACACTTCGATTTTTGGTCCACAACTGCACTGAAGTTTGATCTAGAGGCCCCCAAATTTGAAGCAAATCCGATGGTGGGATCTCGAGATATAGCAAGCCCTAGCTCAAGGACCATTTCTTGCCCTAGGTTTCCCTCGGCTTGTAACCTCATTTAGATCATTGCATTCTATTCCAAGAAGATTTTCCCATTGATCCACTTCTCTTCCACAATTAGGTTAATCCCCTCCTTGAGTGACCAATTCCACTTGACCTAATTTTGGGTCCACTTGGTCTCGTGTGGTCCCATAACGTATTGAAGTTAATTTCACAAAGACCACTTGGAAACCAAGTTTTCACAAGGATTTCACAAAGACCACTTGGAAACCAAGTTTTTTTACAAGTCTTATCCTCAAATGCTAGCCCTTGAAATCCCCTTGGCCCTTCCTAGGGAGCCTTATACCTTGCTTCTCGAGTAAGCAAACCATACATTTGAGTCTCTCTTCTGAATAGGCCTTAGCAATCACTCCTCATCCTTTCATTGACTCATTCATATAGTGATTCCCTTTATACCGGGTCTCCTCCAATCGGTGAAAGTCCGTAAAGAGCAAGGAGCCTTAGCAGAGGTGACAGTGGGCCCTTTACCTAGTAGTTGCCCTTTTAGGATCCCCTCCTAGGACCTCTGCTAGTTTGAGCTGTAACAGGCCTAATGTTTGCAAATCACAACAAAAGAAGGAATTGAAGATCTAAGTCGGGCTCTGGTAGCTACAGTAGAAGAGAATAAGAAGGTGCACTGGATGTTGGGAGATTGGGAGTGGTTGGTCTGGGCAGGGTCATATTCCCCTATTTTCTGATGCATTGTTATTGAAATGACAGTCTGCGCTTTGTCATCTGGTTAATTGTCTATCTAACCTATGTGGCTTGTGTGAAATTTAGTGAGTGAATGGGCCATTGAGTGTTGGCTGTTAAGTTGATGAAGCACTGGAACAATGGACTCTATCTCCTGAAATTGTGTTCAACCCATTGGTGTGAACCCTTTCCTCGTGTGAGCATTTCCCTCAGACCCGGGATTCGGCTCGAGGGTGGTCAACTACAAGAAAGGTTACAGTGTAGTTGGCCTTTGGTTGGGTGGAGAGTGGAAGTCCCTCCTTCAGTTGTTAGCTAAATTAATATACACAGATAAGTATATCTACTAGTACATATGTTTCACTATGAACAAAGAATGATGATGTTATGTGTTATAACAATTAATGTATCAATATTTTTAATGAAGGAATATGTATTCCCATGTAATTGCAGTAAGATGGTTGCCTGATTATTCTCATGGTTATGAGGAATGGGAAGCCCCTGTACATATTGATATTGTATTACATACAAAGTTGTTTGCATGTATTAAATGAATGCTTTCTATGCATTGTTAATTGTCACAATGTGCAGATTTCTGGTTTGGAATGGTCATGAATGTTGAAATGATTAAGATTGCAAGATGTCTTGTGTTGTAATATTTTCCTTACTAGTAGATCTAATGGGGTCTGCCCAAGAGGCATTATGTGGTTAATATGGTAGCACTGTGCTAGAAGCTACAAAGTGGCGTAACCATAGATTGGCTCGCTCTATGCCCAATGATAGGCATTATGATAGCCTTATTGTGCATCTCATGGTTATGGATGGTGTTTAGAGTGTTGGGTGAATGAAGATTTCATTCTACAAAGATCTGTGTTGCAAGCTCAAACTTGTGATTGGGTTGAATGAACCTTGCTAATTTTGTAAAGGAAATTAGAAACTTAAGAGGGTGGAGGCATTGACTTAATCACTATGATTACCGCTAATCTTAAGATTAATCACCTAACTAGGGTGATTAGCATTAACACTGTGTCGCGCCATGTACTAAGGGTACCTTCTTTGGAGTTGGCATGGAGATGATAGAAGGTGTGGAGTTTGACGGGAGCATAGGACAAAAAAATCCCTGCTACTTGACATGGATCATTCACGTCACACCGCACCGGATTGCCAAGAAACATTTGTGGAATTGGGCTTGATCGACAGAAGGCACTGGATGGGAATATGTATGTCACTTGCCGTCAAGGTTTTTGTCACGTCGTAGAGGGTGGAATGATTTCTCCGAGTATGGGTGCATTGGTGTTATTGACAGAGGGCAAGACATAATACCTTCCTTGTCTATAAATGAGAAAACATTGATTTGCACAGAGGACCAAGATCGGTGGGCCTGTGTCATGGGTGAGGTGGCAAATGCCATGTAGGATGCGTATGGCTATGTGGATGCCACATGGAACTTTGCATGGTGTGTACATATGACATGGAAAGACTTTTGACATGGCACATAGTCAGCATGACATGTGGCAGGAAAAGTGGCCTTTTCAAATGGAAAAGGGGGCTAGTTATGGATGACACGTGGCACCATCAGAGGATGCCACGTGGTGAAGTGATGTCACCATGATGTCGGTATGGCGCCAACAAGGAGCAATGGATATAGGTGACATGGATAGGTCGATGATGTGGCGTGGAATGTGGTAGGCGGCATGTGATGGCACGTGGTTCAGATGTGATGTGTGGCACCAACATGGAATTGACATGGTCAGGGCCATGCCACCACAGATCGCGGGCCACCGACGATGATTTGCAGTGTTAATTATTATGGGCCGTAGAGTTAACAGAAGTCGCGGAATGGGAAGCTTTTTTGGTAATTAACTTGAAAAATTGTCGTCGTGCCATGGAGGTTAAAAAGAGGGTATTTCCCAAGGATTGTGTTGGGTGCGCTGACATGGTGGAGCCAAGTTGGAATATGAGCGATTTGGCAGAGCCATGTATTCCACTGAGCAGTGCCACGTGGGGGGGGGGCATGTCGACGTGGCAGCGCTGAAAGGGCCCGATTTTCAAATGGGCATAATCTGAGAATTGGATTGAGATAAAATTTATATCGCCAAAAAATTCTTGAGGAGCTAGATGCGATGATGTTATCCAAAGTGAGTTCAACACACTTTGTGTGAGAAGGAATTTTGTAACCCCGTTTCCATAATGAGACCATGGACGTCGGGTTAGTTTAAGGTAACACCTCCCACAGCTTGAGAATAACCCAAGGGGGTGGGAGGGTATGCTACAATAATCCCACTTGTATAACATTTATGAGACTAAGCACAAATACATTGGCTATTGTGAAACTGAGGTGGTTTAAAGGAAAGGTTATCCTCATCAAATACCTAAAACCTTGCCAATCTAGAAGGTGGCTTTTGGGTGCAATTTCCATGTTGATGTGATAACGTCCTTCCTCAATACAAATTCCCATGTTGATGTGATAACATCCTCCCTCACTCATGTACGGTAGTGTTTTGTGTAATCACTGTGGTTTCCATGCTATGCTTGTGGGCCTTCTTTGCCTTGTGGTCATTATCTTTGTGATTTCACAAGTCTCTATGTGGAACTACTTTGGCTTGCTATTGTTATCTATGTGTGATAATTACAAGACTTACTACTATAATGGCATATCCATACCTTTGGCAATCTGAAAAGATAAACAAAAGGCTAAGATCTATGCAAGGATGGTAAAGATCACTTCTCTACCTATCTCATCTTTGTCCATCACCAAGAAAAACGGGCGGGCTAGGCTTCATTCTCAAAGAAAGAAATTTACAGGACCTCTGATGGTCCTACACATGGACGTTAACCAAATTCCTTGAAATCTTGTCAGAGCCTCCAGCTTCGCTTGAACCCGTAGTAACAGTGGTTGAAGGTCAAGGGGTACAACTTGAAACTAGGGTCCATGAAAAAACCATGGAGTCAAATTTTTCATTTTGGACAGCCCAAGTAAAACAAATTTTGCAGAAAATGGAATTTCTGGAAACTGAAAACAACAAGCTCCGTTCTGAAATAAACACCCTCTCTACCAGAGTTTCAGAGGTGGAAGGGGATAATTTATCCCTTAAGAAGATATTACATGAAAGCAAAGAGTAGGAAAATCTCCATCATCCAAATGATATGTTGCATGCAAAAATTCTTGACCTTAAAAGCAAGCAGGAAGAAATCTCATCCCAACATGTCAACTTCAAACAAGAAACTGAGACACACATGACTTCTTGGGCACAGGTGGTTCGGGCAAAGGATAAAACTACTACCCCTCTTACAACAGTTGAGGAGGTGGTGCAAGCAAAACTTGTGGAAGAACGCACCAGACAAGCGAGATAATTGAATCTCAAAGTGAGAGGTCTCCCCTTAGCTCACTCCTCTCTGGATCCTGTGGAAGTGGGGGCTAGGTTCCTTCAGGATACCCTCAGCCTCCCTGATATAGATCTGGACAAAGCCTGGTTGGGCTACGAATCCACTCTCTTCCTTAGGTTTCGACTGCATTTGATCGACTCCGCACCCTCAAGGCTAAGCAGAAGTTGTTTTCTCTCCCGAGCAAGATTTTCTTGGATGAGGACCTCATTCGAGCACAAGTTGCAGAACTTAAACAATCCAGAGAACAGGTTATGGTAGCACGACTGGCAGGGAAATGGGTAGTTATCAGGAATCTTCGAGCAGTCATTCACGATTCCTTCCCACTTGGGTGGGAATCCTGAACTGGAGGTTCCAAATGACAGGCTCACTTGGGGAGACGACAGGGTACAGGCATCTCTATTCGCTATTAGAATGGCAATGGATCTTTCTGGTCATCGCCGAGACTTTTGTATGACGCTCTTGAATCAGCGGACATCCTCTTCATGACCGAGACTCATGTAAGCCATGTTCGACCTCTCTCAGATATCACAGGTTACCATTGGTTGTCAGTTTGCAAGCAAGAGACGAGGAGCTCGGGAGGGGTTAGAGGATCAGGTGGAGTTGCTTGTTTGGCTAGTGACTTACTTTGGAACAGGGTATCTATGGTAGTCGAAGACGAGTTTGCCAGGTTTATGTGGATTCAGATTAGCGTCAAAGTCTTGTCGAAGGGACATCTACATTGCACTTTGTTACTTTCCCCCAACCTCTTCATCATTTGCCATTAATAATGGCTCAAATGGGGACCCCTTTATAGACTTGTACAATGACATCACCCAATACTCTTGCTGTTGGGGAAGTCATCCTCCTAGATGACTTCAATGCTCGTACTAGAGATCTCCAGATCCCTCTCCATGATCGATCAGAGGATGTGTTTTGTACCTAGGGGATAGATCTAGATTCAGTTGGGCTTCACCGGATGTCAAATGATGCTTTGGGGCCCACAACAATTTATGGTAAGCATCTATTGCAGTTGGGGGAATCACAGGAGTTATTAATTCTAAATGGTCTTCCCTGTTTCCCAGACTCTCGCTTTTTCACGTGTCGGCCATATGGCGGGGGTGCAAGTGTAGTTGATTATGTCCTCGCTAGCCAAAACTTGCTCCCTTTTATTCGCCATCTCTCGGTCTCCCCCATCCCCCTTGTTGATCATGCACTTCTTTCCTTCTCTCTCCGGTTTGACCCTCCCCTTCCACCCCATCCGTCCCCTAGGGGCCCACCCCGAACTACCTTTTGATTTGATGAAGGCGACCCTGACATCTCCTCCTCTACCCTATGCAAGATGCTTCCAGCAGAGACCCAGTTATCCTTGCTTGATTCTACTTCCACTAAATACACCCATCTTTCATCTACCATTTGGGAAGCAACACTCAGATCCTTCCCTCACTCCACTCGTTCCACTTCCACCTCCCGAAAAGTTGGATATTGCCCCATGAACAAATGGTACGATGACAAATGCAAGACTCTACATCAAGAACTTTGATATGCTTTCATCCACTCTCAACCCTTCTACCTTGACCTCAAAGCTTCTTACCATCGTCTCCTTCATCGCAAGAAACGACTCTTTGTCTCTCGTAGAAGACGGGAACTTTCTGCTTTCCTTGCCCACTCCCCTAAACAATTTTGGCATACCATCCATTCCCGACACTCCCCTCTTCCATTTGACCTCGACCCTACATCCATGTTCTCTCACACTTCCAACCTTTATGATATTCCAGGGTAGGGCCAAGTTCATGTTACCTCCCACCCCCTTCATGTTACCTATTCTCAGACAAAGATATTAGAGAGGCCATTTGGGTGATGAAAAACAACAAAGCAGCCGATGAGGAAGGCTACCAAGAAGAGTTCTTTAAACATGGTTTTCGTGCTTTGGTTAGTTACTTGGCTGATCTCTTCAACCATGTAGTTCGTGAAGGTTTTCCACTGGCATGGTCACACCACATCATCCATCTGATCCACAAATCAGGCTCCAGCTCAAATCCCAATAACTACAGAATGATCATGGTGGGCCACACATTCTCAAAGTTGTATGCTATTGTTCTACATAGGAAGCTCTCCAGTGACCTTGAGCAGAGACAACTCAGAGCTAGGGGACAGATAGGTTTTCGACCAACTCATCAGACCATTGACCACATCTTCACCCTCCGCACTGTGATTGAGGAGGCACGACATCACTCTTCGAAAGTCTATTGTTGTTTCGTAGATTTTTGGAAAGCTTTTGACTCTGTTCCGAGGGAAGCCTTACTCCAGAGACTCAGAGATATTGGCATCTCGGCGACCCTATTGACAACTATTACGTGCCTATATGAGTCTGTCCTTGGTCGTCTTCGCATGGTTCATGGGATGTCTGATTTCATTCAAAGCACTATTGGGGTTAAACAGGGTTGTCCATTGTCCCCTACCCTGTTTGGGATCTATATTGATGAGTTGGAGGCTTTTCTACATGAGCATTCCTAGGACACTGATGGATGCCTTCTTGACCAGGTCATGATATCTATTCTACTCTTTGCTGATGATGTGGTTCTCCTCTCCTCATCTCCAAAAGGATTATAGAGGCAGTTGGATGCCTTAGCTTTGTTTTGCGATCTTCGACAGTTGACGGTCAACCTGGGTAAAACCAAGGTTATGATCTTCAATGGGGTGAAGAAAACTTCAGACCTTCACTTCCTATTCAGAGGGGAGGAGGTTGAGATCACCAGCACATATACGTAGTTGGGGGTGCAATTCTCAGGTCACCGCTTCAGTTTGCCACTAGCGCTTCAGCCTTATATAAACAAAGGATATGGATCCTTAGCCCTTCTCGAGAGACAGTGCTTTTGACATCACTTCCAGGACATCTCATCCAAGATGAGCCTCATGGACACCTTGATCCGTCCCACTGTTCTATATGGCTCAGAGATTTGGGGACCGTCTTTACTTGAGTCGAATTAGGCTTTAGTTGAGAGAGACCAGACTCTTCTTCTCCACCGCATCATTAGATGCAAACAGACAATACCTCAGCACATCATCCTTTCAGAGTTTGGAGATCAGCGCTTTCGGCTTGAGACCGTCTTTAGTTTGGTCTCATTCTTGCATCGTGTTTGGGGATTTGCAGACTCGATAAAGAGTAGGGACCATTACCCTTACTTGGCATATTGCTCTTCTAAGACTATTGCTTGTTCTACTCCCTCGGGCCAGGCTAGATGTTGGTTTACAGGAGTTTCAGATCTCTTAGAGTTAGTGGGCATTTAGTTGGATCATCTCCCTCCTTTTCGATATTCCTTGGATGCTCATGGTCACCTTCTACCTACTAGACGAGAGTTGAACAAGATCATCAAGGAGGACATCTACAGGCAGTTCGTCCAGGTCACCTGGGTCAATCCTCCGGGAGGGTTACACCCAAAGATGGCCTTCTACGCTGAGCACTTCTTGGAGTTGAGAGATGGGCTCATTATTCGACCCCAGTATACGTTTCACCACTGGATGCATGCTCTTCGCATTCCTCTAGGCCAATTCAGAGTAGGTTCTCATAGACTTCGAGTAGAGACGGACCACTAGATTGATAGACCAAAACGAATCTGCCAGGTATGTCATTTATAGGAAGTAGATACTAAGGTGCACTTCATTTTTGGATGCCCTATCTACTACGAGATCAGAGGAAGGTTCCCTTGCTTGTTCAAAGAATCTTAGACACTCGCAGACCTTTTCAAGTATCCCGATCAAAGATGTTTGGCCCTATATATGTAGGAGGCTCTCAGGTTCCGAGCGCATATTCTTCAGCCTCCCATCAGACCAGACCCCACACAGAGGATCGCGACATTTTTCAGGGTACTACCTTCAGACAGGGGCACAAAGAGAACGATTGATACTGTTTCATATCCAGACTCTAGACCAGTGAGGATTCGTGGGACCTCACCCCGCCACACGAGAGTTGCATTAGCTAAACCGTCTCAGATTCGTCCCTGGGAGACGGACTAGGTCCTCCAAACCTCAACAGTGCACAAACTCCCCTAGACAACGAGTTAGTGGACAGTCCGCACCTCCCACTGACCCTTCATCAAGCCAACAAACTTTGTGGAATTTTTTTCAGTGCTCTTCAGTCAGCCTTGGATGTTAGGAGAGATGGGTTTGATCCTTAGACCCATTAGCCCCTGGATCTTCTTTGTCAGGGCATTCCATACATTGTATCTTTTATGTTCCTGCATTGTACTTTTTATATTCATGCATTGTATTTTTTATAGGAGACCGTTTGGTTCTCCCGCATTTTATGGACATCATTGTACTCAACAGTCCCTTTGACCTACTTTGTGGTCATTAGTTGGACATAAATATAATTATCTTATTATCTTATCTATGTAGAGATTCCATTCCACATTAAAATTTTTCTAAAAATTGTATGTGGGGATGGTAACTAATCTCACATTCAGATGATTGTGAGGCAGGGGTGGTTTATAAGGTAGTACTCATACCAAAAACTTTGCCAATCCAGACATTGGTTTTGGGGTGCAAGTCCTTTGTTTGATGTGATAGCATCCTCTCTCACTCTACTACTAACATCATCGATGATTTTGGTGTCATGCCTTCTTGGCCTCTTTTAGGTTGGCATGCCCGTTAAAATTAATAATGGGATCCATTCATTTATGTAATATTGGTCTTGACTCTTGACAGAGTCATACCTTGTAGGCCCTTTCTGGCTTGTGATTGTTATCTATGTGATGTCCATAATAATTGCAAGTCATGGTACACCAATATCAATGCTCTCAATTCATTAATAAATGTTTCCAAAAATTAATCTCATATGTTGACCACACCATGGACACACCGAATCTAATCAGATAGACAGAAATTTGTCAGTATTTTGTGTGATCTGCCACTTTCTTTTTGCTCAATGTATTGTCAGTAGAAATGTACAAATCATTATTTCAACGAACTCCAGCCAATTTGTTTTAGCATGCCCCCCTATTATATTTTGAATCAGTGAAACAAGTCCCATTTGATCATCTTTAACTTATGATTTCTGTCAACTTTATTTCTTGGTACCTTTATCTAATCATGGACATCATCTTATTGACATCATCTTATCCAAAAAAGTTATCAATACAACAATACCTCATGTCTTATTATTAAACTTTTGAGAATTATCACAGCTGTTGGACGATATGGCATACTGTTGTAATCATTGGATCTTCTATGATCAATTAGCGTCCATTCCCTTTTAAAATGGTTCTGCATCATTCATGCACCAACGAGTGATACTCGTTATGTAAAAGGACCGAATATAACACGTAGACAGTAAACTGCCTAGCTACTGCAGGTAAATGTGGACTCTGCATGGATAAGTCATGGATTGGAGGAAATGAAGTTGCAATAAGATAAATTTTGTTGACACTGCAAGGCTAGTTTATGGATCGGGGTCAGTGTGCAAGGATATGCTGTGGAGAAAAAAATGGTAGTCTGCAACATTAGGTTGCAGAAAGGGATGGTCAACAAGGGTGGTATAAAAAATAATACAGCTAAACATCTAACCAGCTGGCTTATAGATTTATTTGTTATAAATAAGTGGCATTTTGTATGCCATGGGAAGTTGAATGATTCAGTTATTTCACACACACACACGCACACACATCTATATATATATCTTCAGAATTACTCCCTGCGAAACTCTTGGGTACTCTCCCATGATCCAAGGATGGTACCCAGTGTCAAGCAAGCAGCATAAACTCAGTGTGCCTAACCTTGTAGGAATTGAACTGGTGTCTTGGATAGTGTGTTAGATTGCTGACGATGTCCTGACAACAATGGCACCAACCGATTGAGCTAACCCTTGAGGTTACCATATTTGTTTATAGAGATGTTTATTGTATGTAATAAAGCAGTGCTGCAAGTTCATTTTGTATGTTTCCTTCTCTCTGTAGCTGCAATTTTTCTTAAATCTGTTTTTTAACATGGTACCAGAGTATGTATGGGCTTGAATATCTCATGAGAGGGGTCTGTGGTTATGAGATTCCACAACATTAATCTTCATAGGTTAGAAAGTGAAGTGTAGACAATACAATTTAATTTTCTGCTGTTGTTTGCAGCTTGAGTTGAATGTGTTTATAGAGGAAGAGTTTGCAGCTGTGTTAAGTAAGATTCGAATATCTCATGTGAAATTATTTACTGTTTGAAATGTGTTACAGCCTTTTAATTTAGTATGGGGGGAAAGTGAAATTTTTTGGTTGATAGCATTTATGCTCCTGAAATAATATTATTCTCACAATAGTTTGGTTGATCTAAATTACTGCAATCCATGAATGAATAGGGAACTATTGTGCATGCAAATTTTGATTGTGCAAAATATCTGGACCGGCTTTAAAGTAAACTAGCCTGATATAATCGTATTGCTTTTTGATCACGATGAGTGATTTTGGGTCTAAGGAAATAGCAGTCCTTGAAGAAGAACAATGATGAATGAATAGTGAGAGGAATCAGCTATACATATTTGGAAAGGTGACTATGGTCTGCATCAAAATAAGGAACTTTTTTTGGGTGCTCAAAGGTTTTGCTTAGGTCAGTTTTGCAGTGGTAGCCAAACTATAAATCTTAGCTTACAGTGGCCTTTCCACCAATGCAAGAGATGGTGTGCATATTGGGGAGAATATGTGTGGGATCTAGTTGGGTGAGAAGATGCTTGTGGTTCAATGTTGGTGAGAAGTGTTGGAGACTCCTTTGATGGTTACACAGATTATTAATTTTTGTTGTTGTGATGTAGACCTCATGGTTGGATGTGAGCTGTACAGGAAGTGTGAAAAAACAGTGCAGTTGGACATCTAACCAAATGGCATTTTAATTTTGTTGTATCTGTAAATAAGGTGGGTTATTTGTAGACATTAAATCCACATATCATGACATGTAATAACATCATTCTCCATGACTTGCTAACCCATTAGAATAAAAAAGATCTTGGAAATTTCATTTCCAAGTTATTGATAATAGGAGCAACTTGATAAATTAAAGCAATTAATTTTACTTTAAAGGTCCTCTTACATCTCAGATGCTCTGTAGTGTACCCTACATTTTTTCACTGGGTGTCAACACCATTATAAGCCCAAAGTGTGTCTATAATATGATGATATATTTGTACTGTATTGGTCATAATGGGATGATTTATATATAAGTGTTGGCTAGTTGGTATCCTAGATCCTGTCATGTGGATGGTCATGGCTGGTTCTTTTAGTCCCCTTTCTCTTTTCCTCTGGGTCTATAGCACTTTTGATGCCAATGCAACCATATTCCTGAGATTCATGGTGGCCAAATGGACTCATATCAATCAAGACCATGGATTGGCATTCCAGTTTCGTTCTGTGCGATTAGCGCTTTCCATAAATCCCAAAACAATCACACAAACTAGCATTGCGAATTGTACACAATCCCTAAAATTCCTCTTCATTCTCAAGCTAAACACACTTTAATACATAGTCCAGTGCTGTGATTGAGCACTTACCCAAAAGGTGCTAAGACCAACTTCTCGCGCAATCCGGAGATCTGGATACTTTTGGAAATACGAATATCTACTTTAATATGGATACCTCTTTCTAATCTGGATATCCCTTTCCTTTGTGAGCGAACCAGATATCTCTATTTCGATCCAGATATTTTTACAACATGTGGTGGGTCCACACTGGATACTTTCAACTGGATACCTTTTTTCTAGTGCCTTGATCCGAGTATCCAGATATCTGCCTCCTTGTTTAACTCGCAATTAGGTTCAAGCCGGATACTTGCACAATTCAGATATTCGGTTGATGGCCCACCGTTGGACTTATGATTACACCCAGATATCTTTACAACCATATACTTTTTCTCAAATCCGACTTAACTTCGATCCTCCCTAACAGATTCAGTCCAAAGATTCTAGTAGTTTCAGTCCGGATTTCCCTTGATCTGGATTTTTTGTTGAAAAACCACAAAGCTTGGGTGGAACCATGAAGCAATGGAACCTTGACCCTTGACGGCAAACTTTGTTTACAATTGACAACACATTTTATGTTAAAATCCAAATTAGGAATTTTGACCATTTGGACATTGAGAAGGCCCATATCCTTGAAGTTTTCAATAAAAATGGCTACACTAGGCACCAAGGAATTAGAGCATTCAATAATGCCAGTTAAGGGCCTAGATCAAAATATGATATGAGAAATGTGGTCTCCAAGGTTTGTCTACCCTACATTTAAGGAACTAATGACAAAATCTCCCATATCCTCAAGAAGAAAAACATCACCACTACCTTTAAACCTATTAATGCCATTCGTAGCCACCTCAAATCTATCAAAAATTCCATTGATCCCACCAATCAGAAAGGTGTATACCTGAGCCCTTGCTCATCCGATAAATCCTATATAGGAGAAATTGGCTGCTCCATAAAAATTAGAATACAAGAACACTCTGCTAACATAAAACACAATCACTCCTGCTCCTCAGCTTTGTTTGAACACTCTGAAAAAACAAAACATCACATTTGTATTGAAAACTCGAGTATCTTAGCCACAATTGACCAATATCACCACAAAAAAATCAAGGAAGCCATTGAAATTAGAAGCACCCAAATAACTTCAACAAGGATGATGGGTGGAATATTAGTGAAAATTGGATTCCCACTCTCACCTCAAGGGTTTCCCCAGCTAGTCCTTCCCCCTCTTTTATCCTCTGTTTCTCTCCCTTCTCCTCCTTTTTTTTGGGTTTATCCTTTTCTTGATCCATCCTCTTCCTCCCCCCCTTCCTTTTTTATTTTTAAAATGAACCTTTTCTATGAATTAATCCCCCCTTTTTTAATCATCACATTAATTTTTAGGTATTATGCACAATTTAGGTATTACTATTAATTTTAATATTAATATAGATATCATTAATAGATTTTACATTTCCTAGGTTTCTAGTTACAATTCATATCTCTTGGTAATAAACATTAAATATACATTAATAAGTATATTACATATATCAAGTATATATTAATAATTATTCATATTAATACTAACATCAATGTTGCACGACTCGTACTCGTATAAGACTCGTCATGGCATTGAATCGTATAAGACTCGGGAATGACCCTTATAAGACTTGTATAAGACTCGTCAAAATACAAAAAACGTTAAAATATGGTAAATTTTAAGCACAAAAGGGACTAGAGATTACATTCACAGTGATGAAACTAGGTCGAAGGGACTAGAGATTACATTCTTCACCACTAAAGATGAAACTAGGTCGAAGGGACTAGAGATTACATTCTTCAAAATAAGCACATACAAGGGGCCCTGCAGAAGCAAAAATAAGATGAGGGGCTACCACCAAAACCACCACAACAGGAAATGAAAAAAGTTCATAAACTGTCAAACTTCACCAAGCAGGAGAAAGATAAAGCAGTGATGAAGTTTAGAGAGAAGATGTTGATACTAGATAGGGGACATTAAACCTAGTTCAAAGGAGGAAGGTTAGATTGACACTTTTCTACAAAACTCAGGAGGGACTTTGAGAAAAATGTATGCAAGCTGTACAGAAATTGAAATTTGATTAACATCCACAAATGACCAAAATAAGTTAACATGCATCAACAACTATAAAAGGAATGCAGGAATGCATAATGCATCTACCAGCAAAGAACAAAATAAAAGAAAACTCTACTCTAAATCTAAATCAAACTTGTGTAAAAGCGTGCTAGCAAATATGACGTGTGACCCCAAGAATGCAAGCTTAAAGGTCATTCAATTGAGTGATGGGTATGGCCAAAATTGCACCATAATAGAAAAGCATGTACACCCACCTCTGAAACTATTTTGAGTCAAAGGATCATTCTTGATCCCTCACTTTATTTTGGAGCATAACTAACATTTAGCAAGCATGTAACTTTCTTCTAAAGAGGTAATTTCCTTTCCAAGAAGGTGGTGGTGCAGAGAAATAAAGCCCATTGGCTGGTAGATACAAGTGCATTACTATACAAATCTTAAAAGAATTATAACGAAAAGAAATTGAAGATCTTTGGTCAGAATTCAGGAGGGTTTCAAGGACTATGGACATGGATGGCACATACAAGGTGAATAACTATATGCTTTTAGAACAAATGCACAGTAAAGTCACCCAGTCAATCAGCCATGGAGACCTTGATTCACAAGGGTAGAGCTGCAAAGAAGCCATTGGTAGTGGTTGGATGTGTACCTCAAGGAAGTAAAGATTTGAAAGAGCTAGATGGTATAAGTCTAATTGGAGTGCAACAGATAGATCACCTCATTTCCAAAAAAGAAAAAAGAAAAAAATAAATAAAAATAAAAAAACTGAACATTTTGTGCCTTTTGAGGCTTGACAGGTTCTATACAGGTCCTATAGAATACCTGTGGGTCTTATATGGGTAGACGGGTTATATAAGATACTTGCTAAGTCCGGGTCTTAAACACGGGTTCTATGTGAGTGACCCGACTCGATATAGAACCTGCCAAGACCCACGGGTACTCGCGGGTCTAATACAGGTCATGCTTCACTGGTTGGGATCTGCATCACTCTTGATGAATCCCAATTGCTGCAACTAACTGTCAATCTGACCGTACCACGCATTGGGTGCCTGCTTGAGCCCATATAGGGCTTCTTCAATCTGCATACATGAGTGCTATTCTCATGAGTCTCGAAGCCTCTAGGCTACTCGATGTACACGTATTCTTCTATCACCCCGTTCAAGAATGTTATCTTGACGTCCATCTAGTGAATTTCCCATCCCATTTGCATTGCTAAGGATATGACGGATCATATAGAGGTATATCTGGCAACTGGGGCGAAGGTCTCCTCATAGTCTATTCCTTCTTTTTGTGCATACCCCTTTGCCACGAATCTAGCCTTATATTTCTCTACACTGCCATCTGCAACGTATTTGATCTTGTAGATCCACCTGGAACCCACAACTGATATATCCTCTGGTTTAGGCACCACCTCCCACACATCATTTGTCATGATAGAACTGTACTCTTCTACCATGGCATCCACCCACACCTGATGTTGTGCGGCTTCCTGAAAACTGGAGGGTTCTGCAACCTAAGCCACCAAGGCCTAGTATCTGTTAGGTTGCCTACGCTGCCTCTTGTCTGCTCTAGGATCTCTAACAAACTCTTCTGCGTCCTTCAAGGTATGACGCACTTGCCTACTGGTCCTACCACTGGTGGTGGGAGGTTCAATCTGATCCTCTACCTGTACTTGCAGCACTGTCCGTTGAGAACTTCTTGGATCTCCTGCTCCTGAAGAGATGTTGGTGCTAGCCACTGTAATCGAATCTTGTCACTGTCCCCTTGCTTGTTCTACCTGTGGTCCCTGCTGCTGCTGGACTAAAGGAACATCTGATTACTGATCTCCTGTAGGCATCTCTCGAGATCTTTTGAAAGCTCTGTCTTCCATGAACTTTACATCTCGCCTTACTACAATCTTCCTGCTGCCAAGAACGTAGATTCTGTATGCCTTTGAGGTCTCGCTATATCCTACGAGATACCCCTTTTCTGTAGTCTGATCCAACTTACTACGCTTCTCATCTGGAATGTGACAATAGGCCACACTCCCAAATATCCTCAAATGACTTACCTTGGGTTTCTTCCTGGAGAAGACTCCCTCTGGTGTTTTCTTCCCCAAAGCCCTGTGAGGTGTCCTGTTCTGAATGTACACTGTTGTGTTGCATGCTTCTGCCCATAGGAATCTAGGCAAATCCTGATCATACAACATGGCCTTTGTTGCCCCAATTATGGTCCTGTTCTTCCGCTCCACTACTCCATTTTGCTGCAGATTGTAGGGAGCAATCCACTCTCTTTTGATACCTTGGCGCAAAACTATGTGAAGTTTTTATCCGTGTATTCTCGACCATTATCTGAACGTAGTACCTTGATCTTTTCCCCTGTCATATTTTCTACGAGAGCCTTGAACTCTCGAAACCAATCAAAGACCTCATCCATGGTCTTTAAGAAGTAGATCCAGGTTTTTCTAGAATGGTCATCAATGAAGGTGACGAAGTATTCAATCCCAACATGCCATTGGCTCTGCTATCACTTTTGGGAAACGTTGCTTTTGCGTAATTTCCAAGTACACATCCTTGGCATTGATCATCATGCTCGGTACTAAGAGCTGGAACTCCTGTTACAATCTCTTTGAGCATCCTGAGTGCTCCATGGTGCAAGTGTCCCATCCTCCTGTGCCATAGTTCATTCAACTCCTTTCTACTGTTGTTATTATTGCATATCAGTGCCATTGGAGAATCGATCTGCAATCTATATAGCTTGTTGCTTCAAACTCCAATCTGTCTCACCTTTTTCCAGGTGGGATGCTTGACATATACTTTCTTTCCCACAAAGTATACATCGTATCCCTTGTCCTACAACTAGGACACTGAAATTAGGTTCATGCCCAATCTTGGCACATGCAGTACATTCGTGGCTCTAGTACTGGTTCCTGCTTCCGTCTGAAAATCTATGGTGCCTCTCCCTACTGGAGTACACTTCGTTCTATTTCCCATAGTGTTAATTTTAGTAACAATAGTATGTTTTATGCTTTAGAGTAATTTTACTTCAATTTCTTTATTAGCCCAGTATCAATATTCAGATTAGCAATCACATCAACATGATAGTAAAATGTAGATAGAACATAAACATAAACAGTAGAAGACAAGCCAAAACAAGAGGACACAAGATGTGGCACCAGCCAGGGACAAATCCCAATGTGGGGAAACCCTTGATCAAATCTTCTTTTAGTCTTCAATATTTCAGCAAAGAGAGATAGTACAATTTACAAATCTAATAATTTATAACAACATCAAAAGAGCCCTAACCAAAAAAGTCAACGTTGGTCAACATGGCAGATTTGACCCTCAAAAAATCCATCAACTTCAGTCAACTTCGGCCTCCAAACAACAAGATAAAACAACCCTCAAAATAGTCAAATTCAGCCCAGTCAATTTTTTGTCAAACAGCCCACCTGCAGCTAGCCCTAGCTGCAGTCAACGTTGGTCAAATTGTCCAGAAATTTGGTCTCCTGAAATTTCAACCTCCTAAAATTTTGCTCTCCTAAAATTTCGGCCTCCTCAAATTTCTCTCTCCTGAAATTTCACTCTCCTAAAATTTCGGCCTCTTGAAATTTCGCTCTCCTGAAATTTTGGCCTCCTGAAATTTTGGACGTGTGGAGAGAGAGAGGCCCAGAAATCCGTACCCAATCATTGATGAGAGAGAGAGAGAAGTGTGAAGATGAGTGTGTCCAGATGAGGCTAAGTCACCTTTTATTGATATACAACGTTGAGGATGAATAGACATGATTGTTGGGCTTCTGCGCCTACATAAGTTTGTTGGCTGACCTTGACAATTTGACCATCATCAAAATAAATTCATAACTTCATTTATACATGTCAGAATCAGATGATCTTTAGATCAATCCTACACCTCTTGGAGAGAGGAATCCAAGAAAAATATCAGATGTCATAAATAAGACGACTTATGTGGAGTTTGGCACTAGTCGCCAATTTTAACACTCCCTCTCAACTAGGGAGAACTCCATCTGCTAATCCATCTGCCAATTTGTACTATCACAGTCGTCAATGCACTGCTATGCACTACTTTGTTGAACTATGAAGAAGAAGAAGTGATCGAGAATGTATCATACCATTCTCTACTGACCCGAAGTCAGTCCCAATCAAAGGAGAGTGTGCCATATCACTCTTACTAACCCGAAGTCAGTTCCAATCAAAAGAGAGTGTCTCATACCACTCTTACTGACCCAAAGTCAATTCTAATTCTTCCCAGATCAATATCGGTCATCCTAGCATAGGGAGTACGGTAGTACACGATGCGTCCATCGGTAGCACTATGGTCCCTATCCTCATTTCCCTACTCATTGGCCAAATGAGAGGTACTTCCCATGAGTCCCAGATTGCATGGGTAGGATGTCTTAGTAGGAGAAGGATGAACCACTCATCATGCCTACATGTCGCCAAGGGGTATCATAGGGGAAGGCTGAACCACTCATCTTGTACACACCAAACCACTAGGGGAAGGCTGAACCACTCACCCTATGGTTCTTCATTGCTCCAAGAAGTACCCCAAGCCCCCCAGAGCTCTCAGAGCCCAATGCCCATCTCATACAGGACCCTCATAAGAGGGTCTCTCCACGACTCCAATTCGTTCTCAAAAGGCCAAGAACTTGACCTTCCCCATGGGCTTTGCTAGAATATCGGTGACTTGCTCATTATTCCCAATGTGATGGAGCCTTATTGCTCCTCGTTGTACCATATCCCGGATAAAGTGGTACTTGATATCTATATGCTTGGAGCGATCATGAAACATGGGATTCTCTGATAATCAGATCCCACTCTGGTTGCCGCAGAGGATCACGGTGGTATCCAACACATGTCCAAACAACTCATTGAAGAGCTTTCTCAACCAGACAACTTCATAGGAGGTCATACTAGCAGTTATGTATTCGGCCTCGGTAGTGCTCAAGGCAACCGATTTTTGCTTCCTACTCATCCAGGATATCAAAGTAGAACCCAAAGAAAAAAAACATCCAGAAGTGTTCTTGCAATCCAACACACTGCCAGCCCAATCAGCATTAGAATAACCATGCAACCTCACATCTCTAACAGTGTATATCAGTCCATGAGTGATTGTGCCCCAAAGATATCTCAGAAGATTCTTGGCACTAATCCAATATATATGATGAGGCTCAACCATATATTGGCTCAATGTGTTAACTACAAAACATATGTTCGGACGGGAGTTCACCAAGAAAATCAGTGCTCCTATGAGTTGACGATACTTAGAAGCATTTCCCAATCCAGGTCCAGCAGCACTACCACATAACTTCTTAAAGTTAAGTTCCATTGGGGTAGTCACAGGCTTGCAGTCCACCATCCGAAATCTTTCCAATATCTTCACAACATATTTTCCTTGAGAGAGGAAAGTTTCACTTGGCTTTTGCCAGACCTCCAACCCTAGGAAATAGTGCATCGGTCCTAGGTCCGTCATCTCAAATTCAGAACCCAACTCCCTCTTACATTTGTGAATGAGAGGGTTTGCACCTGTCAGAAAGAGGTCGTCCACATAAAGTACTAGAATGAGAGGTTTATCATTTTCAACCTTAAAGTAAAGGTTCGGATTGACTTCACTTCTAGTGAATCCCAGCTTCATCAGATAGCTATCGATCATCTCATACCAAGCTCGAGGTGCTTGCTTCAATCCATAGAGAGCTTTCTTCAATCTGCATACATGAGATTCCCGATCGTGAACCTCAAACCCCTTGGGTTGTTCCACATAGACTTCCTTTTTGATTGAACCATGCAAAAAAGTTGTCTTGACATCCATCTGATGTAGGTTCCATCCTTGCGAGGCAGCAAGGGCTATGATCGAGCGGATGGTGATTTATCGAGCAACATGTGCAAATATCTCATCGTAATCTACACCTTCCTTTTGAGAGAAGCTTCGACCAACAAAGTGAGCCTTGAACTTTTCTGCACTTCCATCAGCTCCATGCTTGATTTTGTAGAGCCACTTAGAGGTGACAAACGATTTGTCCCAGGGTCTAGGGACCACATCCCAGACATCATTCTTCATAATTGACTCGTATTCTTCATTCATAGAATCCTTCCATACTTGATGCTTCACAGCTTCTTCGAATGATGAAGGCTCATTTTGAATGATAGTGCTCATGGCAGTCAAATATCCTTGATACCTGTTTGGCTTCTTGCTTTCACGGAAAGTCCCCCTTGGTGCATTGTGTCTCTTGGCATCTTCAAGAGTCTCCCTAAGCCATGAGGTTCTCCTTTTGGAGGAGGGCTCATGAGGAGGAGGATCAATAGGATCCATAGGATCATCAACATCAGGTATCGTTTCGTCTTCTTTTGCACCTTGATTTCCGATGTCAACTTCTTTGTCCTTCCTTAGGATAGGAAGGTTGTTGATCTTCCTGAGGGCCATATCTTTGTCAAAGGTGACATCATGACTTATCTCAACTTCCTTTTGACCAGCCACATAAATTCTATATCCCTTATAATTTTCACTATATCCGACAAAGGTTCCTTTCTTCCTAGATGCACCCAATTTGCTTCATTTCTCTTTCAGCACATGAAAATATACGGGACTTCCAAAAATTCTAAAATGAGAGACATCAAGTTTCTTACCAGTGAACATTTCTTCGGGAGTCTTGGAGTCCAATGCTTGATGAGGGCATCGATTTTGAACATATGCGGCGGTATTTGCAGCTTCAGCCCATAGGAACTTCAGAAGTCCTTGATCATGAAGCATGGCACGAACTGCTTCTACAATATAGCGATTCTTCCTTTCAGCCACACCATTATGCTCAAGAGTATATGGTGTTGTAGTCTCCCTCTTAATGCCAACTTCTCTGCATTAATATTGGAATTCATTGGATTCGTACTCGGTCCCATTAACAGTCCTCAATATCTTGATTTTCTTCTCGGATTGGTTTTCGATGAACGCTTTGAAGTGTCGGAACCAGGTGAAAAATTCATCCTTCTTCTTCAAGAAGTAGATCCAAGTCTTGCGAGAATAATCATCCATAAAGGTGAGATAATATAAGTATCCTCCCAAAGAGTTTACGAGCATCATACCAGATATGTTGGAGTGGATCAATTGCAATATATCTGTGGTCTTGCTATTACTTGAGGGGAATGGTCCCCTTGTAAGTTTTTCTTCGACACATCCTGGACATACACCTTCATGCTCTACTTTGAACTCGAGCATACCTGTCACCATTTGTCTCACATCGGGTAGGGCCTTATAATGAAGATGGGCAAACCTCCGGTGCCATAGTTCAGATTTTAGAGATGTGTCGCAAGATATGGCTCCTAATGGATTTCCTCCAACTTGATACAAAGTGTCAACCTTGAACCCAAGAGTAAAAGCATCTTTAAAATTTCTTTTCCAAACACGTACCTTTCCATCGATGAATGCCATCTTGAATCCTTTGTCCTCCATGGCTGAAATGGACACCAGGTTCTTCTTGAGATCAGGTACATATAGTACTTCCTGCAAATGAATAGTGTTACCTTGATTCAATTGAATGGTAACATTCCCTACTCCCTTCATGGGATATGTGGCATCGTCTCCAAGGAGAATCTCCAATTTTGTCTCCTTTTCTATCAGATTAGAGAGGGCTTCCTTGTATCTGGTGAAGTGCCTTGAGGAACCACTATCAATCAGCCATTTTCCCAAAGTGTCCGGAGGAGAGGTAGTGGAGAGGGCCGATATAAGATAGTACTCTTTTTGCTTATTGTTAACAACATTTGATTCTTCATACCTGGAGTTCCTTGATTTCTTGGAGGGTCGACCATTTCCTTGATGTCCCGCATTCCTTTTTCCTTTGCCATTGGACTTGCCATTCCTTTAATCGTTGTTGTTGAAGTTGCCCTTGGAATGTTTGTGATCATCATCATGTGATGTGTCCCTTCTATTTGGACACTTCCTTGCATAGTGGCCAAACTTATTGCAAACAAAGCACCTGCCCTTCCTTCCTCCCCTAGATCCAGGCTTTCCATGGAAATGACCTTTAGACCCTGCATTATTTCTCCTTTTGGCATGAGCAGAGAATGCAGTGGGGTTGCTTCTATTAGAATTCATTTCTTGCTCCACCATTCTTGTTTCTTCTTGAATGCATCTCGACATCAATTCTTTGAACCCTGGAATTCGATCATTGTTGAGGATGGTGGTTCTAAATACATACCACTCAGGTGGGAGTCCTCCAAGGTGGTGAGAGTAAGTTCCCTGTCAGGAATGACTTCTCCAATTGAGAGGAGATCATTCTTGATCTCAGTAATCCTCAAGAAATAGGTTTGAATATCCTCGTCCTTGCCCTTCTTAATATCCTTCAACTTATTCTTGAGAAATAGAATTTGATTAGCAATACTAACCTTGAACATGCAGACCAACCTGTCGTAGATCTCCTTGGAGGTCTTCAATTCGGAGATGTAGGCCACTAGATCCTTGTCAATGGAATCCCTGATAATCTTCTTTGCTTTGACTTTAACCCTATTATACTTGGTCTTTGGAGCAGCCGGTGCATTTGAAGAAGGTTTAGGGATTTTACCCTACACATAGTCCATCATTTCTTTATCTTCCAAGGTCAAATCAAGAGACATCTTCCATCCATGATAGTCAGATTTATCATGGAGCTTGTCTTTAGTCAGGAAGCAGGATGAGGAACCCATTGACCCTTCTGTCCTTGTCCAACTGCCTTTGGTGATTGCTCTTTCACTCCTACTTGGGCTTTGTCTTCACCTCAGCTCTGATTCCATGTTAATTTTAGGCAACAATGGTATGTTCTATGCTTTAGAACAATTTTACTTCAATTTCCTTCTTAGCCCAGTATCAATATTCAGATTAGCAATCACATCAACATGATATTAAAATGCAGATAGAACATAAACATAAACAGTAGAAGACAAGCCAAGACAAGAGGACACAAGATGTGGCACCAACCAGGGACAAACCCCAATGTGGGGAAACCCTTAATCAAATCTTATTTTAGTTTACAATAGTTCAGCAGAGAGAGATAGTACAATTTACAAATCTGATAATTTATAACAGCATCAAAAGAGCCCTAACCAGAAAAGTCAACGTTGGTCAACAGGGCAGATTTGACCCTCAACAAATCGATCAACTTCAGTCAACTTCGGCCTCCAAACAACGAGATAAAACAACCCTCAAAACAGTCAAATTCTGGTCAAACAGCTCACCTGCGGTCAGCCCTACCTGCAATCAACGTTGCTCAAACTGTCTAGAAATTTGGTCTCCTAAAATTTGGGCCTCCTGAAATTTGGGCCTCTTGAAGTTTCGCTCTCTTGAAATTTCGCTCTCTTGCAATTTCAGACGTGTGGAGAGAGAGGCCCAGAAATCCGTACCTAATCAATGATGAGAGAGAGAGAAGTGTGAAGATGAGTGTGTCCAAATGAGGCTAAGTAACCTTCTATTTATATGCAATGTTGAGGATGAATAGACGTGACTGTTGGGCTTCTGAGCCTACATAAGTTTGCTGGCCGACCTTGACAATTTGACCATCATCAAAATGAATTCATAACTTCATTTGTACATGTTAGAATTAGATGATCTTTAGATCAATCCTACACCTCACGGAGAGAGGAATCCAAGAAAAATATCAGATGTCATAAATAAGATGACCCATGTGGAGTTTGGCTCTAGTTGCCAATTTTAACACATAGTGATCTGGAAGTCCATTTGCTCCTCTTGATAGCTCGAGAAATATTCCCTTACTCCAGTCATGTGAGATGAAGCTCCGCTATCAATATACCAGACACCATCCAAAGCCGATCTTGAAAGACATGCAAACTCTTCTTCCAATCTGGAAGATAATTTTTAGGCTTCTTGATTATCCATAATTTTCTGTGTTATTTCCTCCTATTGATGCTATTCTGCTAGCAACTACTGCAAAATATTTGCATCCCAGCTGAAGATTTGTTTTGTAAGAAAACAACGCTGCTCCCTTCTGCCTCTTGAAGGCTTCGATCTGGAGATCGAATTTCTCTGTTAACTCACTTAGAGAAATCTACTTCTCCTCAAAACTTCGACCTTTTGGACCAAGGATTGCGCTGCCTCAGGGTTTTCGAATTGTTGCCTCTGTAGTAATTTCAAACTCTCTCTTCTTTTCTGCAACTGAGGTCTTCTGCTCACAATCTGTGCTTTGATACCATGTGAAAATTCAATGATTCCGAATCCTACTGCGGTAACTGATAATAATTCTTCTATTTGTTAAATTACTTAAACAAATTATTTGGAGTTTTCTACGACAAATATCAAAATACATACACTGCAGCCTTCACAAATAAAATTCCATGGAAAATAAATACAAGGAAAATACTAGCACATATAACTACAGTGACACAGTTATTTTTGGACAATTGTCCCCGGAAAAACATAATGTGGGAAAACCGGTGCAGTACATGAGGGTTTCTTTTATTAATCTTTAGCAATAATGTCTGTACAAGATAAAATAGAGGAAGAGTCCTTGAGAGAAATTTACTGGTGACTTTCTCACACTTCATAGCAATTTTTTGACCCCGAAGAGGACCTCCTGCCTCTTTCACTGGCCCTTCTGTCTCACTCTCTGCATAGTGACTACATGGGTCCAAAGTCAACCCTTTTGTTGCACAGACCTGCGTCCCTCCTCTGTGCTGCCTCCTCCAAATTCATCTTGCACTCTTCGAATATGCTAATGCCCTCTCTCTCCCACCTGCAACTCACTCTCTGATTTGATTTTCTCTTGCCGAATTTCAACCACTGAGAAAATCGATCTGCTTGAGCAATTGAGTATATGCTTCGGTGTATTCTCCATCTACCCATCGATTTCTTCTTATAATCTTCTGTTGGAGCACCAATGACCAAGATTTAAACATAATCGATGGTTAAGATTAACTAGAAGTCAATCCATGTCTTCTTCTAGAAGATTCTCACCATGACTTAATTAATACCCTTTAATTAACCAAATTTCCTAAGTTTAGACTTAGGGAATCATTTAAAAAAGTTAATTATTTCAATTAAGTTGTCTCTAGGTGGAATTTCCAGAAACGATTTCTGGGGTTTGGAGAATACATGTATTCTAACCTCTCCACAAAATTTCATGGCTAGAACACATCCGATGCTACAAAAATCAACAAATAAAACATAGTGTTTGCATGTTCTCAATCCTTGGTCTCCAAGTTCACAGAATGTGGGCAAGGATAATTTTGCTTGGATCTCTAGTTTTTATATAGTAGGTTAAATCTTCGCTAAGGCTATAGTGAGCATAAATTTTCTGAAGCATTTCTAGTCATTCTTCAAAGGAAAAAAATATTGTAAAAAATATTTTCTAAAAATTCATTTAAAAATCCTTGTATAATTTGTAAAATAATTTTGTAATTTTAATTGTAAATTATTTTTCTAACTTGGGTTGGGGTTTTTAGATTTATTTTGTATATATTTGGGGTTTGGGTGTTGTAATTTTTCATTTTTCAGGTTGGATCAAGCGATCAAGTGGAATAAGAGCTCGATCTAAGCCCTTGAGGGTAAGATCTAGTCTCTAGACAATTTTGCAAGGCCATTTATTGAAGATTTTTTGGCAAAATTCAGATCCAAAGGAGGAATTTTTTTGAGATAAAGGTTTCACTTTTTCATGCCTCCCGAGCCTAGATCCTATTGAGTAATCTAGGGCATTAGCATTAGGTGATTTCTCTTCTATTAGTGACTACTTGTGAATGCTTTTTACTTCTTTAGATTAGGATCTTCTTCTTGTTAGACTATTAGTCTTCTTCTTCATCAAATAGTAACCAATGCATGAACATAAATAGACAAGAGACATAGCATTTAGGTTATGAGCCAGGGCCAAAACCTCTCACTCTTTGAGAGAAAAACCCGCACAAATTCTTCTTATAGAGATTTCAATTGATGAATACCAAGACCAAGACCCTTGACCTATTTGCCACTCCAAGACAAAGACACATGTTCTTTGGACAGTCAACCTTCTTCTTAACTCCTTCGATTTCGATCTTATTCGCATCACCATCGAGATTTTCTTACTGTCTCTATATCAAGATCTCTTTGCTGTCATATTATCTGGACCTTACTTCTATGATGGCACCGAGCCATTTCTCTTGACATAGCACTGATATTTTTCCTCTTTAAGATAGCACCGAAACTTATACTGAGATCCCACAGAATCACTATGATATGCAGTTCCTTCATAGCATTGAACATTGCTCTTTGTTATGGCACCAAACTATGACTTCTTCTTGAAACTGTAGCTTCTATATCCTTTCCGAAATCATGACACCAAACTGTATGTATCACTATAGTCACCACAGGGATCTGAACTTATCACTATGCTTTTATACTCAAATTCCACAGGGATCCATATTCCCTTGACTGCAATAGTATCTGAACTGTTCACTCTAGCTGTCCACCCAAAGTCATGGAGATGTCCAAACTTCTGTCTATCACCCTATCTGAACTACAATAGATGTCCAACTACTTCTCTATTCTACCCATCCGAAAAACTCAGAGAGGTATGCGAGAATCTCTGTCTTGTGGAATAGGCCGAGGTTGCTATATATAATGGTTTGTCCATCATATTAAGCCGACATAAACTTTTGAATAGATGTTTCTCCTTATAATGTGAGCCGACATGAGTTCCTTATGCATCCTAAGGCCGACATGAAGAGTAGAACTAGTGCTTGTCATTGGAGGGCTTCTAGACACCTTTATTGACTCATATACATTTAACACATGCTCAAGAAGATCTCTTCATACATGACATTGACTCTTTGACTCAATGATAAATCCTAAGGCTCTCAATGGGAGCCATTAACAAACAAAATCTCTTGCTCATGAAACCCATGAAGCAAGGCTAAAAATAATAATCTTATTCTCTTCTTTTCATCATTTACAAAAGTCACAATTACATGTCATTGTGAAGACCGAACCTAGTTATATCTTACAACACTCCCTCTTAACTAGGGAGGTATTCATAATGGTACTTGATCATTCTCAATCTGAAGAATTTCTCATAAGAAGAATCGGATTGGTAATCCATTTTTTTAGCTTCATATCAACCAACATTGTTACATAGCAAGGCCTTGACTAACAACTCTATCTCTTCACAAGATCTGAGCTCAATGCTGGCAAGGCCAATGATTTCTAGACACTCATCATTTTCTCTCTCATAACATACCCTACCCGGGGACTCAGGATATGTCCAATGAGGACTATTCCTATCTTGGACTCCCCAGCCCTCAAAAAATATCGATCTTCCATGACTACTCTTCTATTGGATGCCCTATCTCATCCTCAAAGAGTATCAAATGCCAAATGATTACCCAATCCTCTCATTTTGTCTTCCCAGGTGAAGACCATAATGATGTGTCTATCTCTTCCTCTCAATTAGGGAGGACATATCTATTCCATTAAAGGAATTTACTCATTCCTACACAAGGAAGCTCCCTCTTGGCTTAGGAATTTTGAACTTTCTTCCAAGTAAGAAACTTTCCTGGCTCCCTCTCAAAATAGGGACCTTGAGTAGCTCCTCAGGTGGAGATGATGGGACAACCAGCTGCTTGAAGAACTCATTTCTTTGATGTCATGAATTTCTTCTTTGTTGTGGAGTCTTCATCTTTTGGGGACTTCTTCATAGGGCACCAACCATCCATCTCTTTCATCCATCAATCATGTCATCATTCCTTTCATCGGAAAGTGACCCATCAGTCTTCATTTGGCATTACTTCATGTTATGCTACCTCCACCAGGATTTCTTTTCCGAAAGGTTCTTGCATCCTTCTACATGGTTCTTCATGGAAGACATTCATAGTTATTCCCTTTGGTAGCCCTCAATAAGCCCATCCAAATATTTGTTCAAAAATAAGAAACGAACACTTAAATCAAAATTACCTTTGTGATGCTCTTTTATCATGACATCTTCCTGTAGGTATTAGCATCTTTCAAACATGTTGACACATCTCCCAAAGATATCCATTGTCAAGGGTCTCCATCTTTTTCAGACTTCCATCAGAGTCTTCATATCTTTTCGAGAAATTTCCTAGTCAAATCTTCTTGGTCTTTCAGATGTTGATTGCCTTTTCCATGGTTAGATATCTCACAATCTCTTCCTTCCTTTCTTCACACATTTCATTCCCAGGAGCTTCCATTCAGAGTTTCTCAATTGTAGTCAACTACCTCATACTTCATATGAGGACATTATGTTGATTTCATCTAGTGTGACCCATGCCTTCTGACAACCTTTCATAGGAGTTGATTCCTTTCTTTTGATCATGCTTCTCAAATCGAGTAGTGATCCATGTTACCTGCAACCATACAACATGACTTTATAATATTAAATACATGCATACGTACCTCATTTACCTTTAGGTTATCTAGGCTTCTTTCAGTAGCTTGCTTGATTGAAAAGAGCTTCAATCCTTTGATTTGCTTCATATGTCATCATAAAATCATGCCATGAATTCCACATGTTGGAGTTCCTGATGAAACACTTGCTTCCACTCTAGATCGGTGAAACCTTTTATGAGGATTCCATCAAAGAATCTTGAGGATCTTGCATATCCCTATCCAACAGATGTTTCCTTTTGACTTGATGTATGATGAGACTTGTCCTGGATGACTTCTTCCCTTTACTTAAGTTTCCAATGAGGTTCTCAAGAGCTATATCCTTCATAGTTGACTATCAGACATCTTTCGTGTTTCATATGGTGATGTCACAAGTTCTTACTTCTAATGCTTTTCCTCTTCCTTGGACTTGTACTTCCTTCTTTCAGATTCCTCCACTCCTTCGATGAAATGGACTTCTTCTCTATCTTCCTTGTCATTGTCCTTCTTAAGCTTAGGACAATCTTTTCCTGTATAGTATTGATTCTTAGCTATGTTCTTCTTTCCTTTCGGCAAATGTCTAAATACTTTTTGGCCTCAACCTGTCTTCTTCTATCTTGCATAGAAACCACAAGTTGTTGAATGGGATAACCTTCTTATCGTCATAGACATTGTTACCTTGTTCATTAGTTAGTGCATTTAGAACAATGATGATTATGTCTCCTATATCTTGCAGTTGAGATATTATGAAGATAACACTTTATCCTTTAATACCTTCAATTTGAGTAGATCAGATCTAAGTGATGTGACCTTCTTTATTGCATTTTTAGAGAATAGCTTTACCAACCTATCATATATATATCTCTTTGATGTCTCCAATACTGCTATATGAGGGGACCTTTCATAACAATCCCTTTCCAGGTATTTAGAGGAGACCTTTCCATTGATATGTTCAATGACTTCACTTTCTTTGAGGACTATGCCTATCCTCCTTTTCCATGCAAGGAATTTCGATGACCCAACCAACTTATAGATCTCCTTGCAAAACGAAGTCATTTTACCAAATTTCATTATAGAATGAAAGATACTTACTTGACATGTGAAGATGAAATCTTCAACTTGATAACTTTGATGGTGGCTGAAGAAGATGTATTAATGTTCCTTTTGGATGATATTCATCCAAATGAAAAGCCCTTCTTCAGTAAAGGATATTTCTCCTTTTATGATGTCAACACCTTTAGATCTAGCTTCCTTTGTTGATGGTAATTGATGAGAATGTTTTGATGCTTCCTCGGATGATCTTCTTCAAGGATAAGGAGGAGATCCTTGCTGCAATGATAGGGAGCTTGCCTTATTGCTTTTGAAGATGATAATAATGCCTTCTCGCCTTCAAGATACTTCGACTTCTTTGGTATTGAATGAATGCAAATCAAAAATGCTTCTAGGGTTTCGACTTTCTCTAAGATGATGTGATCTTAGTCCTTGAAATCCTTCCCTTAGACGTCTATACTTTGGGCTACCTTGCATTGTAGATCTCTTCGGCTTGACGAGGGTCTTTGTCATCTTTTAATGATGACTTAGAGGATCCAAAACTTTTGCTTGTGTAGACTGCTTCTTCGATCTGGGTTTGATTCTTCAATGTAGATCTTGAACTTTTGCTCTGATATTCTTCGACTTGCTTTGATGCCATTCCTGAGATTTGATCCTTGAGTGCCCCTTGATGAGATGCCCTTCCTTGACTTTGACACCTTAGCTCTGATACCATGTTGAGAAATCTAGGGCATTAGCATTAGGTGATTTCTCTTCTATTAGTGACTGCTTGTGAATTCTTTTTACTTCTTTAGATTAGGATCTTCTTCTTGTTAGACTATTAGTGTTCTTCTTCATCAAACAATAAACAATGCATGAACATAAATAGACAAGAGACACAACATGTAGGCTATTAGTCAAGGCCAAAACCTCTCACTCTTTGAGAGGAAAACCTGCACAAATTCTTCTTATAGAGATTCCAATTAACAAATACCAAGACCAAAACCCTTGACCTATTTGCGACTCCAAGACCAAGACACATGTTCTCTGGACAGTGAACCTTCTTAACTCTTCTTTGATTTCGACCTTCTTGGCATCACCATCGAGATCTTCTTACTGTCTTCATATCAAGATCTCCTTTATAGTGAGACCTCCTTGCTGTCATATTATCTAGACCTTACTTCTATGATGGCACCGAGTCATTTCTCTTGACATAGCACTAATATTTTTCCTCTTTAAGATAGCACTGAAACTTATACTGAGATCCCAAAAAATCACTGTGATATGCACCAAACTGTGACTTCTTCTTGAAACTTTAGCTTCTATATTCTTTTTGAAATCATGACACCGAACTGTATGTATCACTGTAGTCACCACAGGGATCCAAACTTATCATTGTACTTTGATACCCGAATTCCAGAGGGATCCATATTCCCTTGACTGCAATAGTATTCGAACTGTTCACTCTAGTTGTCCACCCGAAGTCATGGAGATGTCTGAACTTTTGTCTATCACCTTATCTGAACTACAGAGAGATGCCCGAATACTTCTCTGTTCTACCCATTCGAAAAACTCAGAGAGTTATGTGAGAATCTCTGTCATGTGGAATAGGCCGAGGTTGCTATATATAATGGTTTGTCTGTTATATTAAGTTGACATGAACTTTTGAATATATGTTTCTCCTTATAATGTGAGCCGACATGAAGAGTAGAACTAGTGCTTGTCGTTGGAGGGATTCTAGACACCTTTATTGACTCATATACATTTGACACATGCTCAAGAAGAGCTCTTCATACATGACATTGACTCTTTTACTTAATGATAAATCCTAAGGCTCTCATGGGAGCCACTAACAACTAAAATCTCTTGCTCATGAAACCCATGAAGCAAGCCTTACAATAACAATAATTTTATTCTCTTCTTTTCATCATTTACAAAAGTCACAATTACATGTCATTATGAAGACCGAACCTAGTTACATTTTACAACAGATACAACCCTCCCAGGGCCAGTGTCTCCCATCCTTGGCCTGTGTCAGCCTCCATAGCCTCTGCTTCATCTATTTTAAGCCCTTTAAGGCAGGCCGTAGCCCCAAGAGGCCTCGCCCTTCCTTTCCTAGCCCAACATTGGGGCTTTAGGGCCTTAGAAGGCCTAGCCATGGACCCTAGGCCACACGACAGCCCTCCTCTAGCCCAAATGGTTGCCCTTTGGGCAAGCCGTCCTCTTTTTGGCCCTAATTTACCTCATAAACCCCAATGTCAAGCCTTTGAGGCTCCTCCTTCAACATTCCCTTCATGTGGCCTCCTCTAGCCTTGTTGACTCCCGATCTTCCTTTCTAGCCTCCTTATCCCCAAACACTAGCCTTCCTTGGCCTAGCGTTGATCTTTCTTGCCATCTTTTGCCCTAATCTTCCCTAAAACCCTCCTCTGTCTTTTCAGCACTGAATATTTGGTGGTTTTGCAGGTTTTGAGGCTCAAAAATTCTATTTTTCAAGTGGCAACTTGATCCCAAAGTTTCAACAAATTTTGACCAAGGGATCTTCAAGGCCTTGGGCCTAGGGTTTGACCTCTAAACCCTAGTTTTATCTCTGTTCTATTACAACAATAAAATCAGTAAGAATTAAGCCCTAAAATCACATACTAAATGGTCTAAATTGGTCAAAATTGTTAAATCTTGATTTTCATGAATTTTGGCCTCTTGGGCATCTTGGATTTGGCTTAGATCTAATTTTCTGTTGGTTGGAATTTTCTGCATAGCTGAAATTTCTAAAGCACTTTCTTAATTAAAATCAAAATTTTGAAGTTTTTGGTTTTCAGTGAATTTTTGCCATTTTTGGACATTTTGGGCATTGTCTTAGGCATTTTTAGTTGGTTGATCTGTCATTTATTTATTGCTGTAATAAACACATCAGATCTGAAATTTTTTTAGTCATACCCTCTAAAGGTCCTAAAAATTGATTTTTTCAAGTTTGGTAAGTTTTTACTATTTTTGGGCATTTTGGGTATTGGTGTTGATATCATTTGCTTGCTAATCTGTTGGTTAATCTACTGCTGTAACAAATATTTTCAAATCTGAAAATTTACTGAAGAATACATCTTAAGAAGGCTAACATATCTGATTTTTCAGTTAATCAAGATTACTTGGCACTTGGGCAATTTTTGTAGCATTGGGTAAGCATAAGCATTATTGATTTAATATTTCCTTACTGATGTCATAACATTAATGAATGCTGAATTTTCTGAAGTGATACTGCTGATTTGACTATTGGGATCTAACACTTGTGTGGTTTGCTCTAAGTTTTACAAAAATTCTAAATTTTGCACTAAAAGCACTCCAACATCTAACTCCTTTTTAATTGTTGAACTAAATTGGTTTTGAGCATTGGCATTAATATAATTGGCATCCCATATCTTTGTGGATAAGTTAATTGAATTGGTTACACATCTAGTGGGAATTTATTGAATTTTGCACTTGTGTCTCTAAAGCACTTTATCTTGTTCAAGATTGTCTTCTCATCATTGTCAAGTACTCTTGTAATAAGTTGATTCTCACTAAGTACTTAAGTAACTTAAACAATCTTAACTCAAGATAAATTTCACTCATCATCTTGCATTAAGCATCCTAGATCTAGCTTGCATTAATAATTTACCTCCTAGCATAAGCTAGGTTGATAGAAACATAGGGAAACCCTTCTCATCTAGCTTGAGGGGCCTCTACAACTCTTCAGTGGTTAACACGGTGACCTTGCAGTCATCAAAGCCACAGTCTCTGCAGTGCCGGAGGCATCGAGCGATAGGAGCACAACAAAAGGTATCGTTAATCAGGCCCTAGCTTGCTTCCTGTTGGCCTCCTTCCCACAAACTACCTTGGAGTTGTTGAAGTTTCTAAGCTTACTTAATTTAGAAGCCCTTCATGCACTTTTTCTGATTTATTCCTACCTACTTGTTAATTTTTCTTTAACAAGTTATTTACAAAGTAAATACTGAAAATAAACACCAGTGCATGCTCAACATATTACAGATCAATGACTAAAAGAACCAAGAACTAACACACCACATGACACCATTATTTTTGGACCAATGTCCTTGGAAAAACCCAATGTAGGAAAACCAGTGCAGCTATCTGAGGGTTTTTCTTATTAAGCAATATCAGAGTACAATATGGGTGCCGAAACTGGCCTACCCAGCAGAGAATTTCCTTAGCAGCTATACCTCACAGTTTGAGAGAAATCTCCTGGCTAAAACCTCGGAAAGTCCTTCCGGCAGCTCCTCAGCACAAAATTGCTCCTGCAACCCCAGTGTCTGCCCAATCTGGACTGCGTCAGCCCCTCTCTATCTCACGCTGGCCCTGCGTCAGCCCCAAGAGGCCCTTCATTAGCTCTGGGAGCCTTTGCGTCAACTACGCTGGCCCCTCTGGTGCTCTGCGCAGCACTTGGCTGCCTCTATGTGGCCCTCTCGGCACAATCTCTGCCTTATTTGTTCCTCTGTACTCAATGCCCCTTAGCTGCTCTCCCGATCACTGATTCTATCTCTCTTAGCAAACCCCACTCTAAAGAATAGAATGACTGATTATCTGGTGTATTCTCCAAGTGACCCTCAAGCCTCCTCTTATACTTTTCCTATTGACATATCAACGACTGAGATTAAGTCCCTAATCAACAGCTAAGATTAGATCTGGCTTGATCCATGTCTTTTGGACCATTCTAACACAGATTCATATTAATACACATTAATATTTTATTTTCCCTAAGTTTAGACTTAGGGACTCAATTAAAAACATTAATTATTTTAATATCTCCTGATTTGTTTAGAATTTGCCCAAACCCTTTCTGGGTATTGGAGATCTTATGTGCCCCAACTTCTCCACCAAATTTCGTGGCTAGAGCACATCCGATGCTACCCCAAATCAACACTCCCTCTTAGCAAGGACTGTGCTCTAGCAATACTCCTCACTGAGTATTACTCTGATCATCCGACATCAGTACCTATTCTGATTCTAGGCCTTCCTGCCCAACATCCTTTGCACTGCTGCCTCCTGTATTGCTGTCCATGGTTTTGCCACTGCCACTGCTGCATCTGTACGATAGCTCCCTCTGCATTTGTGTTGTTGCTGGTCCTTTCTCCCAGTACTGCAACCGCGCTGCACCTCCTCTCATCATGTTGCATCGTGCTACCCACTACTGCATTGCAACTCAGTTACTGAGAAGTAAGTAACTAATCTCCCAACTGACCTCCCTGTTGGGCTAGAGACACCCACTGATGCTGAATCTCCCTCTGCCGCTGACAAGTGCTCCCTCTCTAACCTCTGCGTTGCTGCAACAACTCCCTGCATCTCGCACCGTTGCACACCTCTCTGTGGCATCTTGCACTAGTGCAACACTCCTATGCCTCTCACATTGCTGCAGCCTGCTAGCCTCGCACTGTCTCGGAACTCCTGCACTGTATCTCTCTCTGCCGCTCCATCCGCATCCATCTCTACCCACATCAACCAGTCCTGCTACTCCTCGTCGGGGCTCTCGTAGCAAGGTCTAATCTAAGAGGCTGGGTACCTTGAGGATCATGCCCCTCATCGCTTGTAGTCCACTTGACTATAGCTTGATGTCTCCCCACTTCTGCTCAAGTGGTGTGTGTGCACTCATGGCACAATCATCGTCTGTCAGAACTTCCTTCTCTGCCCGCACTGGCGCTACCTTAGTCTCAGAAGACTCTCCCTTATTCTTCTTCCTTGGACACTGGGTCGCATAATGACCCATCTCCCCATAGAGGAAGCACTTGATCTTGGAGAGATCTTTCTTCTTTAGCTTCTCCTGCTTTCCCTCAGATTCTAGGGCCACATCCTCCTCCTCCTGCTTGACCTTGATCCCTTTACTGCTGCTACCTGTCTTTGATTGCCGTCTGATCTCTTCCTGGTGAAGAGCTGCCCACATCTCGTCCCAAGGTAGGAGAGTCCCTCTGCCCAGGATACTCTGGACAAACACTTCCCACTCTTCTGAAACGGCGTTCAGGGTTGTCCTCACCATAAGCTTCTGATCCGGTGTCGCTCCTATAGCAGTCAACTGATCTCGGATCTCATTCAGTCCTCTGAGAAAGGAGTCAATTGTTTGACCCTTCTCCATCTGATATGACCTCATTTGGTTCTCAAGCAACATTCTTCTCTGCATAAAAGTATGCTGGTACAAGTTCTTGAGAGCCTCCCACATCTCAACTGTCATTTCCTTCTCGGCTATATGTTGTACCACATGATCCTTGACCCCGTCAAGAATAATGCACTTGGCCCTCGCCATCGCCTCCTCGTACTTGTCATTATCATTGGGGTTGAATGGGATAGTTATAACCTTCAAGGTGAAATTCTTGACACGATTCTTGTCTAGCACTGATAATTTTCTGGCCTTCCAGACTGCGAATTTCGATGCTCCGTCCAATCTATCCTGGTCTCTTACCCCGTGAAGTGCCATGAGGCTCCTCTACTTCCCTCCTGGAAGTTCTTTGTTTGACTCCTCTGAGTCTCTACTTCCTGTCTGGAAGTTCTCTTCTAGACTCCCTCTGATTCTTGATTTCCCTCCTGGAAATCCTTCTACCACTTGTTGAAATGCCCCCTACTTTGATCGTCTTGTGCAACTGCACTACTGATCCGGGTTCCTTGGCTAGAAATCCTCGGTTACAACTCTTCTGGCCCTACTCTGTCAGGTACTGTTCTGACTACAGTACCTCACCAGCTCCACTATGCAATATTCTTGCAGCCTTCTAGACCCCAACAATTGCCTCTCTATGAACTGCGTCAGCCCCTCTCTGCCTCACGCTGTCTTTGCGTCACCCCGGATGGGTCTGCGTCAGCCTTGGGATGCCCTGCGTCAGCCCTCTGGCCCTCTGCGTCAGCAACACTGTCTTCTTTGAGGCTCTGCGCAATTCCCAGCTTCTTTTGCGTGGCTCTGGCTGGCTCTGCGTCACACTTCCTTGGCTTCTGTGCTGCTAGAAACAACTTCTGTCACCTTGGGACCGCTGTTTTCTGCTGCTATTGCTCCGCTCGGCTGATGTGTTTTAGTCCTCTTGTGATCTGCAATCATGCTCTGATACCATGTTAAAGTTTCTAAGTCTACTTAAATTAGAAATGCTTTATGCACTTTCTCTGATTTATTCCTACCTACTTGTTAATTTTTCTTTAACAAGTTATTGACAAAGTAAATACTGAAAATAAACACCAGTGCATGCTCAACATATTACAGATCAACAACTAAAAGAAACAAGAACTAACACACCACATGACACCATTATTTTTGGACCAATGTCCCCGAAAAAACCCAATGTGGGAAAACCGGTGCAGCGATTTGAGGGTTTTTCTTATTAAGCAATATCAGAGTACAATCTAGGTATCGAAACTGGCCTACCCAACAGAGAATTTCCTTAGCAGCTATACCTCATAGTTTGAGAGAAATCTCCTGGCTGAAACCCTGGAAAACCCTTTCGGCATCTCCTTAGCACAAAACTGCTCCTACAACCCCAACATCTGCCCAATTTGGACCGCTTTAGCCCCTCTCTCTCTCACGCTGGCCCTGTGTCAACCCCAGGAGGCCTTGCGTCAGCTCTGGGAGCCTCTGCGTCAGCTACGCTGGCCCCTCTAGTGCTCTGTGCAGCACTTGGCTACCTCTGCGTGGCCTTGTGTGAGCCCTTGCTGGCTCTGTGTTACCCTCCTTGGCTGCTGCGCTGCTCTCCCGACACAATCTCTGCCTTCTTTGTTCCTCTGTACTCAATGCCCCTCAGCTGCTCTCCCGATCACTGATTCTATCTCTCTTAGCAAACCCCGCTCTAGAGAATAGAATGACTGATCATCTAGTGTATTTTCCAAGTGACCCTTAAGCCTCCTCTTATACTTTTTCTGTTGACATATCAACAACCGAGATTAAGTCCCTAATCAATGGATAAGATTAGATCTGGCTTGATCCATGTCTTTGGACCATTCTAACGCAGATTCATATTAATACACATTAGTAGTTTATTTTCCCTAAGTTTAGAATTAGGGACTCCATTAAAAATATTAATTATTTTAATATCTCCTGATCTGTTTAGAATCTGCCCAAACCTTTTCTGGGTATTGGAGATCTTATGTGCCCCAACCTCTCCACCAAATTTCATGGCTAGAACATATTCGATGCTACCCCAAATCAATAGGAGCCCAGTTTCAAAATAGTTAAGGGAAGGCCATACTTAAACTAGGCATATAATCTAAAACTAACCAAGATACTTGCACTTCATGTAGATTTTAGGATTTGCATTTCATATAGGCAGTCAAGCATTTAAGCAGCGGGTGTCCATCCGACCACTTGGTTTCAATTTATAATAAGCAAGAATTGTGACTCCATTAAGGCACTGGTCGCATTCCTTGAAAATCTAATCTAATCGATAAAATTTGCTCTAATTTAACCAAGTGTCTAGGCCACTCATCCGTGTCTCCCAGGCAATTTGGTCCCCAACTTGTATTCCTTCACTTCCTCTCATAGGGACTACCCCCCAGAGCCTGTTGTTGGGAGACAACTAGAACGGAGTGGGCGGGGATCAGAGTGACAGCCTGCGCCCTAAGCGGTTGTCGTAGGTGTCTATACAATCCAGGCGACAACAGATAGAAACTACAAAATGATAGATCAACTTTTCTTGTGATTGTGGCTAGGACTTCTAGGACTACTTGATGGACTAGTGAGACCTCAAGCCCTTTGAATCCTTCCTCAAACAAATGGTAGGTCTGCAAAACAAAGTGTTAGCTTGAAATACAATAAATCAATGGAAAAATTGACATGAAAATCAACTTCAAACCCTTGCCAAACTTACCATAAACTTGCAAACACAAGAAATTAGTGCTAAATTTATTTGCCAAAGCCCAAAAATGAGCCCAAAGGGACTGCAGCCAAGGGAAGAAAGGCCTAATGAGGCTTGCGTTAGGCCTTGGAGAGGCAATGAGGCCTGCGGCCTAGGGTTGGAAGCCCTCTAAGGCCTGCGACTACAAGAGAAAATCCCTTTTAGGGTTGCAACTAGGAGAGAAAAGCCTTATTATGGCTACAGATACAAGGGGAAGCCCTCAAAAGGGCTATGGCTAAGGGAGACAAGCCCTATTAGGGCTGTGGCTAGAGGAAAAAGGCCTCAAAAGGCATGCAACTAGCCTCCAAAGGCTATGAAACCCTTGCAAAAACAAAATTAGCCAAAAAATTCACTGAAATACCACCTCTAGGAACCCTCCAAGGCTTGCGACCTTCCTTTAATGGCTAAACGTTGAGAAAATGAGGCTTGGGAAGGCTAGATCTAGCCCTATAGACCTTGGATTAGACCTCCTTTCTTGAATGATTTGCCTCCTTGGGCTAGATAACTCCTTTAGAGTCCTAGTAACCCCTGAAACCCTAGCCATTTAGGCTAGGTGAGGCTAGGGCCCTCCAAAAATCGATTTCCACTTCAATTCCTTGAGCTAGCACCTACACAAATGAAAAATAGAAAGCCCAAATGCCTAGTAGATACAGAAATTTCAAATAAACCCCAAAAACCGCAATGTTATACAAAATAGAAACAATGGGTTAGTATTAAAATACAAGGGTTAGAGAAAAAATTATTTACAAATATTTACAATATTTACAAAAATGAAACTATTTTTGTTAGCATATTAAATCTTTGTAGCATAATTAAATAGATGATAGAATTTGAATAAATTTCAAATTTTGGCAAAACCCTCCTGCATCAAATATTCATTAGATCAAGACTTGAAGCCAAACGAAGTGTTATCCCCTCACAGTCTGTGAACTTGGGGTTTCCAAGGGCTAGAGCAACCTGTAGCTCAATGCACTTCAAAAAATAGATTATTAGATCAAAGGGGTTCAATTAACACAAGAAATGTAGGAATCTAGAGATACCTGCTAGATCCCCTAGACCCAAAGTGCTTACTCTAGCCCAACACCTAAAGCAAGATACATGTGCTAATAGATGTTCCTACTACTGGCAATTGAAATAATAATCATGCAATATAATAGCTCAAAGCATATAAAAATAAATCATCCAACACATACCACAGATCAACAAGTGAGAGACACCTTGAATTGAACCCCAAAGTCTTATGCTTTTATTACAAAATCCAGCAGAGCCTTGCTTAGTACAAAGATAATTTTGATCTAGTTAGATCATGCTTACAAGAGGAGCTTGATAGCTTCCTTATATAGAAAAAATGAGAGGGAATAACCCCACCAAGTGGAAATAATGGCTAGTTCCTTGATCTGTGTCTTGATCCTTGACAAAATAATCTGATCCATTGATCTTCTTGGAAAAATTCGATCTCCTTAGTTGATGAAGAAAAATTCTTTGATCCCAGTCAAAATTTGAATTTTATTCCTTGACCTTGAGGAAAAAATTCGAATTCCATATTAAACCCCTTTTTTCTTAGTCCAAAAAATAATATTTTGAACTTTTACCCTCAAAAAATCTTCTTTGACTTGATCACCATGATCCAAAGGGTCACTTTCTTCTAAATTTTGACTTTTCCTTTGCTCGAGGACCCCATAAAATTGATTTTTTCTGGACCCACGAATTTTTTATCATTTTTGATATTTTTCCACTTGGAGGGTAATTTATTTTCCCTTCATTTTATTTTTTTTGTATAATTTTTGGCTAATATTAATTTTATTTTTGCCAAAAATTAAAATTAAAATGACTCATGAGGGGATTAACGATTTTTTTTCCACCCTCAAAATATTTTTGGCAATGGTGTCTAACTATGAGTAACCATTCACCAAAAATATTATTACATCAAGATATTACATAATTCTACCCTTAGAAAGGGAATACACATAGACACAAAGTCTTGAGACCCAACCAAGTTCTACGACAAGACACATGATCTAGTATGAAAAATACGTAGACTCAATAAACACTAGTACTCACGGAACACCTCGTCCAATGAGTCTCACCTTAGCTTTGGGGTATATCTGGGAGAAAAACTCTGCCAATTATCCTTGTTTAGAAACACACACAATTTGGGGAGGTTAGAAAACTCCCTAGGATGAAACCTTTTGAGAAGAATCATAAGCTTACCTAGGTGTTTTTAGATGGCTTAATAGTCATACTAGAATCATTCACAATAATCTTTTGCAAAATTTGGGATTACAATGATGATATGACTGAAAAAATATTTGTCCACACTTTTGTACTTTGCTTCTTGAATTGTTGACATATGTGGTCAACAAGTCCAAAAATATGAAGTTCTATAAAAATGGCCTTTGTGGAGTTTTCTAGAGGAATTTAGAAGATTTAGATTCTGGGATGAATTTGGAAAAGTCGAAATCCTAGATATTCTGAAGATTGACCACAGATTGAGTTGAGGTGGCATGATGATGACATGGAGACTGGAGTAAAACAATGATGAGGTGGGGCCAAGTGGTAGACACTGAGGCGGTGAGACGGATTTCTCTGGATAGTGGATGATTCAAATATTTGGGAATCCAAATATCTAAAAATATGGTTTTTTATAAAAGGGCCTTTTTGAGTTTTTCCAGATCTAGATGTTGACCATTGACTAAGCATTTTCTCAGATTTGGATGAATCCAGAAGAATTGGATTTTTAGATGAATCCATAAAAGATAGAAATCTGAATAATCAAAGATCTAGAACTTTTATAAAAGGGATTTTATGAATACAACTAGATCTAGATGTGAGCTAGTGGGTCAATGTGTGTGGCTGCAAATGTGGCCCTATACAGTGGTGACATGTGGGTAGAGGACTGCCACATGTTAGCCATGTGTTATCTGACGATACATTGTACAGTGATGGCACATGGACAAAGGACTGCCATGTCTCTGCCATCTGTCAATGGTACAAATGCTAATGTGGCTCTAAGAGGGATAAAACTTCAGAGAGGCATAAATTTGTATCCAATGCTTGAAATTTGATGAATTTTATATCGTTGAAAAGCTCTCGACAAGAAGAAGATGACGGTGATCATAAAAAAGAGGTATAAGGTGGTCAAAAGAAAAATAATTTTGATAATTCTACTTCCTAAAGGTGACCAAGGAGGTTAGGTCTGAACACTTTGTACCCTCAAAAAGGTATAGGACTAGTGTTACAATTTGTTTATGCTTAATTTTCTTTGAGATCCAATTGCATCATATAGGGCTATGCACACATTTGTAATTGAATTTGAGTAAAATAACATTATCAATTTGTAGTTGGACACGAGGCCTTACTGCATTATGAGTTTGTTTACATAGGTCTATCTTCGAGATCCAACAGCATTATGCAGGGCTATTTTTGAGATCCAACAACATTATGTAGGGCTATCTTCGTGATCCAACAAAATTATGTAGGGCCATGTACATATATGTAGTTGATTTATGTTTGGACACTTTTCATATAGTCAAAAGATTCAAGTTCAGTTTCAATGTTAGTTTGTATATCGAATCTAAATCATTTCTTACTCAAGGGGATAAACTTATGGGGCTATGTTGCAGGAAACGTAGGGCAAGGGGGCGTTTCCGTACGGAAACGGGTACAAAACGTTGAAACGCGTATGGTATGGCCCTGAAATGCGTTTCAGGCCGTACTACCACATTTCACGAAACTGAAACATGGCCACCGTCCAACTCACGTTTCAACTTTTTACTTGTGTTTTTTTTTGTTTTCTAATTTATTTTTAGGTTATCCTAGTGACTTCTAGTTGCTTCTAGATGCATGTCTAAAGTTATAAAGTGAACTTTTGCCCTAGTGTTGAACTTTTACTTAAATTTTTAACATTACCATGAAATGACTCAGGATGTTTGAGAGTGGTTTCGCCCTCATTGGATTTCATATGGAGAAAGTAGAATTTTAGATCTCACTCAAAATCTAGCAAACTTATCTGTTTTTCAGGATTTCAGGATTGGGGGGATTGCAATGTTTCCATTGGATTTTATCATGTACTAGGGTATGAAACTTGTATTTAATCAAGAGAACCAAGCCCTCTATGCAGGGGAGACTCCCAATAATGAAGAGCATGTAGGGTACTAGGGTATGAAACTTGTATTTAATGAAAAGCATTAAGGTCGTTCGGCTATGTAGGAGGAGACTCCCAATCAAGCACGAGACAAGAAATTAGAAATTTCTTGTGACTGATTTTGGATATTTCTATTTTCATTATGTGATCATTCATAAGTAAATGTGATGTAAATTTAGAGACTTATAGTTTATGCATTGACAATTGACAATTTTATCATAATGTAATAAATTAGAATGTATCATATATGTTTTATGATTGCACATATTTCTTAAATGTCCTAATATATATATATATATATATATATATATATATATATATATATCGTGTTTCCCCGTTTCCAAAATTTGGGGAGGTCGCGTTTTGTATCGATTCCCATTTCGGAAACTCGTACCCGTTTCCCCGTTTCATGCAACCTAGTTATGGGGTAATGATGGCAAGTTTCTGTGTTGCCCAACATTAAAGAATCCTAATATAGATGGAATAGTTATTGAAATTTGTTTTAAAGGTAATCAAAGGAATCAGAATTATTATTATTGATATCAGTGTTGATGCAAGCTTTAAATTTCTGTAATGGGTAGGTTATGGAGATGCATTATTGTTCGTGAAGAACAGAGTGTAAATATGGAGATTATATTTATGAAAACCCACTTTAGGAGTTTAACAATACTTGTACAATTTCATAATTTAATAGAAAATGCAAAACTATAACTTAGTATGGATATAGGTTCACTCCCAATAATATTTCTCTTTGGATCCAATTGGTCAATATATTTGACATAAGTTCATTACAGCAAAAATTTTGAGCATTACTCTTTACACAAGAAAAATAAAGATCTGAAAGAATATAAATAACTTACATTGTGAAGGTCGGATGCTAGTTATCTAGTTATTCCATAACATGGAAATGCTCTCTACCACTTTTAGTATGTTTGTAATGATGCTATTTCAAGAATGAACTTCAACAAGTATAGATTCTAGAATTATGTGTTTTTATTTTATTACTATTCTGATATATAAAGACTAATCCAGCAATAAAAGCTGAACAGAACAAACGAGATTGATAGATGGAGGATATAACAAGCAGTGAGGTGGCTGGATTTTGTGTGGGGGGATTTCTTGTTGCAGTGGCATTGGCAGTACCCAAAGTGGACACCTTTATTGCAAACTCTCAGCGCAGGTAATTCTCTTTCTTTATTTGGTCCTAACATTTTCCTTTTTCCTTTTAATATGCTTAATAATATGGTTCATTCTATTGATGTTAGTGTTTATGATATGTGCCTTTGGGCTAAAGAATTTTCAATCTTCTTTTCCGAAAATGCAGTCTGGTCATTTTGGAAACCACTATATGCAAATATCTGCTATCTGTGCAAATTTATGATCATGGATCAACAAAGCTTATGTGAATCTGGCAAAATTGCAATAGAATTTTTAGTATCTACTATCTTTTTTTAACCGGAAAGAGTATTTGTATTCTATAATTTCGTGTCTGGTTAGCAGAAAATACATGAGGCATTACAGAGCTAATTCATCAAAACTTTCCAATTGTTTTCTCCTTTACGATAAGGAATACATGATTTATTTGAGGTGAATATATTTGAGCAACAAAAAGAGGGGTTTTGTAGGTGAATACCTTACAAAACTGCCTCAACAAAACACAAAATTTACAACATATAACGCTACTAGGGAATTTTTTAATAGACTTCATCCACCATTAGGGAATTATAGCAGGCCTGATTTGGCCATTAATCTTTAATTCACCTATCTTCAATTTACACCCCTCGTTAGCATACTTGTTTGCTTCTCTGTTGAAGTCTCTTAGGACATGGAAATATGCTTTGGATGGGATATCTTCTGCAATTTCCCGATTATTTTCATGATGTTTTCCATAGATTTCTCCTTTGGGAGGGAGCCTTTGACCAGATGATGCAGGATTAGGAGAGAATCTCCCATAACCGTAAGTGTGTCCACCTGATTTTCTTTGGCTAACAAAAGTCCCTGGTAGAGACCATATATCTCTGCTTGATTATTTGTCATATGACCAAGATCTGAACACTTTTAGTATCTACGATCAACTATGATACATCGCTGCAAATTTTTCTTATTCTTTTTCTTACTTTTATTTTTTAATACAAACTAAGATTTGGAATGGACTCTGAAAATTAATCCATTTTTTATGATCGCATCACTGTATTATACTTTCACAGAAAAAATTTTAATTGAGAAAAATGCAAAAAAATCTGCCCACATAATGCATGGAAAAGATGGTGTAAATGGTGTTGATTTCAGAGGCTAGTTTTGTTTTGAAGGATGGAGAAATCCTTGGTAATACTATTGGAAACCATATTCTGTTGTCACCTCTTGTGGGTGTGGCTTCCTTTTGGCAGCTTAGCTTATCTGATGGGAGTTGATGACAAAGGCTGTTTGGTTGCAGTTTCACTTTTTCTGTTGAGACCAACTTGACCATTTTTGACGTAATTGCTAATCACATCTGTCGTGCAGTTTGCAGTTAGAATTTTAGATGGAAAATTGGGAATTTATTTTGTTTTTAACTTGTTTGTTTCCTTGTTGAGATCATTTTAGTGTTATTGGAGCATGAATGTTTATGCATTAATGTATGTACTAAATAATGGATGCATACTCCTGAAAATGGCTCGTCTCATGTTGACAATTTTTTCATAAGATGTAAAGGCCAAATGTTGACAAATTGTTCATAAGATGCAAAGGCCAAATGTTGGCCAGGGAACAACTAGACAAAACAGTAGGGAAATATTGCATGCATAAAAAGTTTAGAAACCCAAGAACCATAAGAAGCAACAGATGACATCACAAGATGCAAGAAAATCACAGAAAAAAGGATGTTGTGGGATTTCTGACCAATGTATATTGAAAGGGAAACACATTTCCCGAGTGTTCTTTTGGAGAGTACATTTGAAATGAATCAACAATCATCTTGTCTATAGATGAAATTTTACACGTGTGCTTTTCATCACACTTTACAGGGATCTGTAGGTTGATAGTTTCATGAGGATGGTACCTAAAATGGGTTGCTTGAGTGCTTTGGATTGGAGGAAACTCATTTCTCCTTTGTGATGTGTTGCACTCAAATTGTCAGAGTTCCAAGGAAGCAAAACTATCAAATTTTTTTCAACTGGATCAGATCACCTATCAACAGTCCATGTGTCATTGTCACCCCATTCTGCAAGTTATATGATGTAAATGATCCTAGTAAGACCTTGAGTATATGTAACAACCTAGGTAAGCCTATGATTTTGGTGACGATTTCATCTTAAGAGGTTTTTTAACCTCACTGATTATTTGTGTTTCTAAACATGGCTAATCAGAAGAGTTTTTTCCCTTCCAGCTTAAATCCCCAAAGCTAGGGTGAAATTTATTGTCAAAATCTTAGGTGAGTCTTAGTGTTTTTAGTCAAGTCTAATGTAAATGTGATAGAGAATAATTTAAGCTAGTTGGCTTAATTATTTTATTACAAATCACTTGGTCTACTAGATCATATTGTGTCACAGATGGGTTATGTGTCTTGAGGGTCTAAGCCAAATGTGTATTCCCCTTTGAGGGTTGTAAATGTAAAATCTTATGTATTAGAGGGTGGAAAAATAATTAAATCCCCTCATGTGTAAATTAATTAATTTTTCTGGCAAAATAAAATTAAATCCTAAGCTAGAAAATTAATTAATAAAGTCAAAATTAAGTTGTTTTAGGAAAAATAATTCTCCAAGTGGAAAATTTTGTGGGTCCTAAAGGAATCAATTTTGAAAGGTCCTCCACCAAGAGAATATTGTATATTTCAAAAAAAATCTGACCCTTGATGGTTAAGTCAAAGTCAATTTTTTTAGGAAATCAGCTCAAAATAACTATTTTTGAGCTAATAAAAGTGGAATTAAATGATAAATTCGAAAATTCTTCAAAAATAAAAAATCATGCGTCAAGATTAAAAGATCTTGAAGTATTTATCAACGACCAAGATTATTTTGACAATGATCAAAGAAACTAGCTGTTATTTTTCCACTTGGAGAATAAATCTATAAATTAGAGAGTCATTTGAGTCTCTAGCATTTTGATCTTTGGCTAGAAAATTTCTGTTGAAGCAACTTTGTAACTATTGTCCCATTGGGAACTATTTTTTCAATCATAATAAAGACTTTGGGGTGCAATTCAAGGTGTTCTTGCTTATTGATTTGTGGTATGTGCTGACTACGAGCATCTCTATGTTGTGTTGAATATTGGTAAGATTTGTTTTTTCATTAGATGGAGATAAAACCATATTATTGATAGTTTTGGGCTAATCTTAGGTGGTTTGATTCCCCATGTGATCTAACAAATTATTTTTGAGATAAATTCATAGTGCTTGCAGGTACTTTAGTCTTTGGCCTTCAAGTTCACAAACTTGGGCAAGAACCACTGTTGATTGGATTCCAAATATTTATATGGTGGATTAAATCTTCGCTAAGGCTATAGTATACATTGGGGTTTCTAAAGTATTTTTAGCCATTCTTCAAAGGAAAAAACTCTATAAAAATATTTTTCTCAAAAATTTAAAAATTTCAAAACCCTTATATATTTGTAAATCTTGTGAATAATTTTGTAGATCTAACTTGTAAATTATTTTTTCTAATTGGGGTTTGGGGATTTTTAGTGTTTTGTATATATTTGGGGTTTTGAATTTTTGTACAGTATTTGAGATTTTGGGGGTTCGAAATTTAAATTTTTTGTATCGGGTATTTGGGTTTCTATTCTAAATTTTCTTCAAGATGGAGGAAGAAATTGGCATTGGAGACCTCAAAAACCCTAGACGTCTAGGGTTTTCAAACTATTTTTGCAGGTTGCTTATTTTCAAATCGGGGGAAAAAACCATTTTCTAAAGGCCCTAGCCCTTACCCAACCGAAAAGGCTAGTGTTTGAGATCTATTTTGCAAGCATTAAGAAGGCCATAAAATCCCTAGAAGGACTAGATATCATTGCAAACAAGGGTTTCTTCAAAGGATTGACATTCTATCTCTAACAATTTGTTTTGCAATAATTTTGGCTCAAATCTTGTGTTTTCAGGTGCCAAGTAAATTGGAGAACTTTTCGCAAATTTGGGAAAGTAATCTACAAGGCCTTGGCCCTAGGGTTTTTTATCTAAACCCTAGTTTTCTCACTGTTTTGCTACTATTGTAATTTTTGTTTCATAACAGTGATATATAAGCCCTAAAATCACATTTAGTTGGTCAAAATACTCTAAAATTGCAAAATTTAAATTTTCTAGAAATTTGGCCACTTGGGCATCAAAGATCTAGCTTAGATCTAAAATTTTGTTTGTTGGAATTTTCTGCATAAATCACTGAATCAGATCTGTAATTTTCTGAATAATTTACCTTAAAAGGCTCAAAAACTAAATTTTTTAGTTTTGACATTTTTTTTTCTAGTTTTGGGCATTTTGGGCACTTGTTGTAGCATCAATAACTTACTGATTTGTTGATTTACTTGTTGCTGTAATAAGTTATATCGAATCTGATTTATTTCTAAACACTGCATCTTAAAGTGGTTTAAAACTCATATTTTACTTTGGCAAGTTGTTGAGCATCTCACTGATCATATCTAATCATCATTAGCTTATTGTCTCTTGGATCTAAGGTGTTTTCATTACTGCTGTTATAACTTTCTTACCACTTTCATAACAGTCATTTTTTGCATCTTAAGAGGTCTGAAAATAATAAATTTACATTGACTAACCATTGAGAAATTTTTTGTTTCATATGCTTGGCAAATTCAATGACTTAAAGAGATTTTCCTACTGTTGAGATAGGACTAATAAGTGTTGAATTTCTAAAGTATTACAGCTGATCTAACATGTTGAAGTTTTTAATTTTACTTAGTTCAAAACCCTTCTTGCACTTTTTCTGATTTATTCCTACCTACTTGTTATTTTTTCTTTAACGAGTTATTTACAAAGTAAATACTGAAAATAAACACTAGTGAAAGCTCAACATATTATAGATCATCAACTAAAAGAAACAAGAACAAACACACCACATGAAACCATTATTTTTGGACCAATGTCCCCGGAAAGACCCAATGCAGGAAAACCGGTGCAGCTATTTGAGGGTTTTCTTATTAAGAAATATCAGAGTATAATCTGGGTGTTGTAACTGGCTTACCCAACAGAGAATTTCCTTAGTACCTATACCTCACAGTTTGAGAGAAATCTACTGGCTGAAACCCCAGAAAACCCTTCTGGCAGCTCAGCACAAAATTGCTCCTGCAACTCCAGCGTCTGCCCAATCTGGACTGCGTCAGCCCCTCTCTGTCTCATGTTGGCCCGGCGTCAGCCTTTCTAGGTCTGCGTTAGCCCTAGGAGGCCCTGCGTCAGCTCTGGGACCCTCTGCATAAGTTGCATTGGCCCCTTTGGTGCTCTACGCAGCACTTGGCTGCCTCTGCATGGCCCTGTGTGAGCCATTGTTGGCTCTGCGTGGCCTTGCGTGAGCCCTCTTTGGCTGTTGCGCTGCTCTCCCGACACAATCTCTACCTTCTCTATTTCTCTGTACTCAATGCCCCTTAGCTGCTCTCCCGATCACTGATTCTCTCTCTCTTAGCAAACTCCGCTCTAGAGAATAGAATGACTGATCATCTGGTGTACTTCACCAAGTGACCCTCAAGCCTCCTCTTATACTTTTCCTGTTGACATCTCAACGGCTGAGATTAAGTCCCTAATCAAAGGCTAAGATTAGATCTGGCTTGATCCATGTCTTTTGGACCGCTCTAACACAGATTCATATTAATACACATTAATATTTTATTTTCCCTAAGTTTAGATTTAGGGACTCCATTAAAAATATTAATTATTTTAATATCTCCTGATCTGTTTAGAATTTGTCCAAACCCTTTTTGGGTATTGAAGATATCATGTGCCCCAACTTCTCCACCAAATTTCGTGGCTAGAGCACATCCGATGCTACCCCAAATCAACACTCCCTCTTAGTGAGGACTGTAATCTAGCAATACTTCTCACTGAGTATTACTCTAATCATCCGGCATTGGTACCTATGCTAATGCTAGGCCTTCCTGCCCAACATTCTCTGCACTGTTGCCTCTTGTACTGCCGCCCATGGTTCTGCCACTGCCACTGCTGCATCTGTACGACAACTCTCTCTGCATCCGTGCTGTTGTTGGTCCTTTCTCCCAGCACTGCATCCGCACTGTACCTCCTCTCATCATGCTGCATCGTGCTGCGCACTGCTGCACTGCAACTCAGTTACTGAGAAGTAAGTAACTGATCTCCCAACTGACCTCCCTGTTGGGCAAGAGACACCCGCTGGTGCTGAACCTCCCTCTGCCGCTGACAAGTGCTCCCTCTCTAACCTCTGCGCTGCTGCAACAACTCCCTGCATCTCGCACGGTTTCACACCTCTCTGTGGCGTCCTGCACTGGTGCAACACTTCTGTGCCTCTCGCATTGATGCAGCCTGCTAGCCTTGCGTTGTCTAAGGACTCCTGCACTGTAGCGCTCTCTATCGCTCTATCCGCATCCGTCTCTACCTACTCAGCCAGTCTTGCTACTCCTCGTCCGGGCTCCCGTAGGAAGGTCTAATCCAAGAGGCTGGGTACCTCAAGAATCCTGCCCCTCATCGCCTGTAGTCCACCTGACTACAGCTCGATGTCTCCCCACTTCCGCTTAAGTGGTGCGTGTGCACTCATGGCACAGTCATCGTCTGTCAAAACTTCCTTCTCTGCCCGTGCTGGCGCTGCCTTAGTCTCAGAAGACTCTCCCTTACTCTTCTTCCTTGGGCACTGGGTCGCATAATGACCCATCTCCCCATAGTGGAAGCACTTGATCTTGGAGAGATCTTTCTTCTTCCGCTTCTCCTGCTTTCCCTCAGATGCTAGGGCCACATCCTCCTCCTCCTGTTGAACCTTGATCCCTTTGCTACTGCTACCTGTCTTTGACTATCGTCTGATCTCTTCCTGGCGAAGAGCTGCCCACATCTCGTCCCAAGGTAGGAGAGTCCCTCTGCCCAGGATACTCTGGACAAACACTTCCCAATCTTCTGAGACAGCATTCAAGGTTGTCCTCACCATAAGCTCCTGATCCGGTGTCGCTCCTATAGCAGTCAACTGGTCTCGGATCTCATTCAGTCCTCCGAGGAAGGTGTCAATCGATTGACCCTTCTTCATTTGATACGACCTCATCTGGTTCTCGAGCAACATTCTTCTCTGCACAGAAGTATGCTGGTACAGGTTCTTGAGAGCCTCCCACATCTCAACTGCCGTTTCCTTCTCGGTTATATGTGGTACCAAATGATCCTTGACCCCGTCAAGGATAATGCTCTTGGCCCTCGCCATCGCCTCTTCGTACTTGTCATTATCATTTGGGTTGACTGGGATAGCTATCGTCTTTAAGGCGAAGTTCTTGACACGATTCTTGTCTAGCACTGATAAGATTCTGGCCTTCCAGACTGCGAAGTTCGATGCTCCGTCCAGTCTATCTTGGTCTCTTACCTCGTGAAGTGCCATGACGCTCCTCTACTTCCCTCCTGGAAATTCTCTGTTCGACTCTTCTGAGTCTCTACTTCCCGTCTGGAAGTTCTCTTCTGGACTCCCTCTAAGTCTTGGTTTCCCTCCTGGAAATCCTTCTGCCACTTTTCGATATGTCCCCTACTCTGATCGTCTTGTGCAACTGCACTGCTGATCCAGGTTCCTCGGCTAGAACCCTCGGTAACAACTCCTCTGGCCTTGCTCTTTCAGGTACTGTTCTGACTACAGTACCTCACTAGCTCCACTCTGCAATATTTCTGTAGCCTTCTAGACTCCAGCAATTGCCTCTCTATGAACTGCATCAGCCCCTCAGCCTCACGCTGGCTCTGCGTCACCCCAGATGGGTCTGCGTCAGCCCTGGGATGCTTTGCGTCAGCCCTCTGGCCCTCTGTGTCAGCAACACTGGCCTCTTAGAGGCTATGCGCAGCTCCTGACTTCTTCTGCGTGGCTCTAGCTGGCTCTGCGTCACACTTCTTGGCTTCTGCGCTACTAGAAACAACTTCTGTCACCTTGGGACAGCTGTTTTCTGCTGTTATTGCTCCACTTGGCTGATGTCTTTTAGTCCTCCTGTGATCTGCAATCACCCTCTGATACCATGTTGAAGTTTCTAATTTTACTTAGTTAGAAACCCTTCTTGCACTTTTTCTGATTTATTCCTACCTACTTGTTATTTTTTCTTTAACAAGTTATTTACAAAGTAAATACTGAAAATAAACACCAGTGCAAGCTCAACATATTACAGATCAACAACTAAAAGAAACAAGAAACACACCACATGACACCATTATTTTTGGACCAATGTCCCTGGAAAAACCCAATGCAAGAAAACCGGTGCAGCTATCTGAGGGTTTTCTTATTAAGCAATATCAGAGTACAATCTGGGTGCCGTAACTAGCCTACCCATCAAAGAATTTCCTTAGCAGCTATACCTCACAGTTTGAGAGAAATCTCCTGGCTGAAACCATAGAAAACCATTCCGGCAACTCCTCAGCACAAAACTGCTCTTGCAACCCCAGCGTCTGCCCAATCTAGACTGCGTCAGCCCCTCTCTATCTCATGCTGGTCCTGTGTCAGCCTTTCTAGGCATGCGTCAGCCCCAGGAGGCCTTGCGTCAGCTCTGGGAGCCTCTGCGTCAGCTGCGCTAGCTCCTCTGGTGCTCTGCGCAACACTTGGCTGCCTCTGCGTGGCCCTGCGTGAGCCCTTGCTGGCTCTGGATCACTCTCCTTGGTTATTGCGCTGCTCTCCCGACACAATCTTTGCCTTCTCTTTCTCTGTACTCAATGCCCCTCAGCTGCTTTCCCAATCACTGATTCTATCTCTCTTAGCAAACCCTGCTCTAGAGAATAGAATAACTGATCATTTGGTGTACTTCACCAAGTGACCCTCAAGCCTCCTCTTATACTTTTCTTGTTGACATCTCAACGACCGAGATTAAGTCCCTAATCAACGGCTAAGATTAGATCTGGCTTGATCCATGTCTTTTGGACCACTCTAACACAGATTCATATTAATACACATTAATATTTTATTTTCCCTAAGTTTAGACTTAGGGACTCCATTAAAAATATTAACTATTTTAATATCTCCTGATCTGTTTAGAATCTGCTCAAATGCTTTTTAGGTATTGGAGATATCATGTGCCCCAACCTCTCCACCAAATTTCGTGGCTAGAGCACATTTGATGCTACCCCAAATCAACATAACATTGACTGTTCTTGAGTTGAATTTGAGAATTTGTTAACTTTGCACTTAGTCACTCAAACCCTAAATCTTTTAATCTTGTCTAAAGTTGTTTAAGATATTGTGGTTATAAGCATTGATTGAATCCAATTGAGCATCTCTTGATAGTAAGCATTGAATAATAAGATCACAAAATATCTTGTTGAGAATCATCTTTGGTAATTGTGGTTGACATCTTGTAACCATTGGTTAATTGATAATTGAATAAATTGCTCTAAGTTCTTATCAAAAATTGGTTAAGCATCTTGTGGATTAATCTATAGTTGAAAGCTTGCATTTGTATCCTTAATCATTTATCTTGTTTAAGATTGTCATATCATTATTGTTAAGTACTCTTGCTACAAGATAATTTACATTAAGTACTTAAATAGCCCAAACAAATCTTAACTCAAGATAATTTCACTCATCATCATTGCACAAACATTCTAGGAACTAGTTGCATTAAAACTTACCTCCAAGCATAAGCTTGGTTGACAGAAACATAGGATACCCTTCTCACCTAGCTTGAGGAGCTTAGCAACTCTTTGATGGTTAACATGGTGACCTTCCAGTCGTCAGAGCCACAACCTCTGCAGCGCTAGAGACATTGGATGATAGGAGCCTAACAGAAAGTATCGTTAATTAGACATTTGCCTGCTTCCTGTTGGCCTCCTTCCTACAACCTACCTTGGAGCCTAGCTTTAAAAGAGTTAAGGGAAGGTTACATCTAGACTTGGCATATAATTAAAATTATCCAAGATACTTGCATCACAACTAGATCCTAGGATTTGCATAAACATATAGGTTAGCTAATCATATAAGCAGCAGTTGTTCGTCTGATTACTTGGTCATAATTTATGATAAACAAGAACTCTTTACTCCATAAGGCACTGGTCTCAAACTCTAAATCTAATCAAATCATTAATCTTGCTAAATTTTTACCAAGTGGTTAGGCCACTTGTAATGACCACTAGTCGTATACGCAACGGAAATATTAAAATACTTTGTAGACAAAGACATCCATCATAGGACAATAATTGTAAAATGTATATTGTATTAAAGAATTGATATATGATGATTACAAATGAGAATGAGGGTCCTGTATATATAGCCAGGTAAGTACCCTTTCATGAACAGACATGTCTCTAAGACATGCCTTTTCATTATTAACTAACCATTAGTTAATTTACTTTTTATTTATTATTATATTTATATTATTATGATTATTATTTATTATCTACTTTTACATAATTTATGTTCATAACATTGCCTTCTCCTTCAAAAAGTTTTGTCCTCAAAGCTTATTGATGAAGGATCAGATCTCTTCTGTCGTTCAGAATATATTCTTGTTTCTAAGCTTTTATCTTTGTTGATACAAGACGATATGATGTTCTGAGCGATAGACAAAATTGTTGTACTGAAAACGGATCAGACCATCCTAAATTAATCTTTTGGGGAATCTTCTGATCCTTGGAGATGTCTGGTGAATAGTTATCACATGACTGGAGTGAGCTCACTTCAATATTCTTCGGAACATAAGTTTGTTTATATTTTGCGTGATATAGATTTGTAGCTTGATTAAGGTGTCTACTCTTGTGATTCGGATGTAGATAAGGAATTTTTCTTATTTGAACTTCCTTAAACATTTTTATGGCAATTTCCTGGTTTCCTTCAGGCATTGTTGTTGTTGACTTGACTACTGAATCCTCATTTGTGGTGTCTTCTGTTTGAATGACAACCTCTGAGTACATTTTTACTTCAATAGGGTTTGGATTTGCCTGAACTGCGAGATTAGTGGTATTGATGTTTGTTTCTTCAGTTTGGACTGCTACATCTAGAGATTTTGATGCTTCCTTTGTGACAAGTTCTTTGAACCTATTCGTCAATGATTTCCTTTCATCCTTAAGTTTTTTAATCTGTTTGAGCAGATTTTGATTATGAGTTTCGAGACATAAGCATTCCTCATTCTCTCAGTCAACTTTATAATGGACTTCACACTTCTCGTCTTTTAAACACTTGATTTGTTCTACTAATGTTTGGTTAAGGCTCTTTAAACATAAATTTTCTTCTTCTTGTTCTAATAAATGCTCCTTGAGTTCCTTCTTTGATGCTTTAGCTTTCTTGACTTGTTCGAGTAGTTTTTCTTGGTGATCTTTGAGGCGCGAAATTTCTTTGTCTTTGTTGCAAATGACTTCTTCAAGCTCTTTTTGCTTCTTTGATATAGTTTTTTCGTTATCTTGAAACATCAAGTCTGAGATATCTTTAAGGTCTTCTAATGAAGATTTTATTGATTTTGATTTACTTGTTATGTCTCGAAATGTGACCATCTTCCCTTTATAAGGAAACGTCAAAACTTGTTTCTCTATGTTTAACATGAATGTACCCAACTCCTTAAACTAGGGTTGACCGAGTATGATGTCTGTGTTTTTATCCTCCTTACAACATGAAATTGAGATATGTACTCATAATGACCTATTGTCACTTGTAGATCACTAATTTTATACTCTTTTTGGTCAAAAATATTTTTCTTTACACTAATGCTTAGCTTTGGAATTAATAGCTGATTTGCCAAGTTGATGTTGATATAATTTTTATCGTTGCTTGGGCTGATGGTGACATTAACTTCTCTTCCTTCGATACTTCCTTTTAATGTAATTACTCTGTGATCTGTAACCGAAAGACCATTATAGGAAAACCTTTTTCTTTCGTCATTTTAGAATTGAGGTCCATTTTTTTCAATGATTGATCCCATTTGTTTTGTCGCAATGAAATTAGGGTTGATAAAGTAACCCCTTTTTTTATAAACCTTTAAAACTTTTAATTTTATCTCTCTCTTTTTTTTAAATGATAATTCTTTTGCTTCCTTTTACTTCAAAATATAATAAGTCTATTTTAATTACCCTTTTAACATAGGGAATATTATCTTCTAACTCTTCAATTAATAATTATCCCTCTTATTGCCTTTTTATTTATTTTTAATAACTATCCTTTATAACTTTAATATATAGATCCTTCAAGTTACCTTTTATAATAATATCCACTTTGTACTTATATATATTTTCATGAACTTTTCTTTAAAATACCCCTTTATAATATAATACTTCTCTTTGTGTATATATATATATACATATTTTTATTTTTTTTGGAAAGTTACAACCCTAGTGAAACGTGGCTATTCACCTCTTTGGGGTATAATATGAAATATATGTCCACTTATGTGGTTTTGACTCAATTAATTTTCTCCACGTAAAAACTTACCATTCACATATGTATTCCTTTTGTTTTTCTTTTACCTTGAAAATACCATAGACAATTACCATGGGTTGCTAAAACCACAAGCTTGTAAACCACTTAATGAAGAATCAAGATAATATTATCTACTCTTCCTTCTCTTACGTATAGTTTTATAGATATTTGGAAAGATTCCCTTTTAACTTTATCATGCACTTTTTATCAATAATGTAGAAACTTTTTATATATATGAATGTTCTCCTTCAAAATTTACACAAGACTATATATATATATATATATATATATATATATATATATTATTTATATGATTTTTTTTGTTTAATTTTTTTCCTTTGACAATCTTATTTTTTTCTTTAGCCAAAGGCCTTCGACAAATCAGTGACGAAGAAACTCCCAAAAGTGTAGCGAAACACTTCAATCTTGACGACAACAATGTTGACGAAACTTGGATGGCTAAGGGCCTGGATCGAAGAACGTGGCTCTGTGCAACAGCGGAGTGGCCAGAGGATCGAACTGCTCTGATACCAATGTAACGACCACTAGTCTTATACGCAGCGAAAATATTAAAATACTTCGTAGACAAAGACATCCATCATAGGATATCAATTGTAAAATGTATATTTTATTAAAGAACTGATATAGGATGATTACAAATGAGAATGAGGGTTCTATATATATAGCTAGGTAAGTACCCTGTTACGAACGGGCATGTCTCCAATATGTGACGAATAGTGACAATCATGAATGATCAATGTAAATGCTCAAAACTACAATATGTGAGAGATTCTAGATTTAAAATAATTTTCATTAATGACCCAAATCTAGAATTAATTTTCTAGTATAGCCAATATAATTTAAAACATTTATCGCACCTTGACCATAGAAAAATCATGAAAATTGCATTTAATCACCAAATAACACCAAGGAACTTTAAATTAGAATTTTAGTTATTCCTTATATAGTTAGTTGAATGAAGAAATCAAAATCTTTTAATGTGACGGAATTAAAATGAATCAAAGGGTTAAAAATTAAAATTTTAATGGGCCATGGGCCACATTAAAATCTTAAATGTGAAAGCACAAATCCCTTTTTAGTTTATTTTATTCTCAACCCCAAGGTAACAAAAATTTAAATTTTTTTTTTAGAATTTTTAATTTTTAACTTTTTTAGATTTTTAATTTTTAGGTTTTTTTTTTAATGTTTTATAATTTTTAAAAATGATAATTTTTTATGTTTTTAAAATATTTTCTAAATGTTTTAGATTTTTTTTAAATGAAAATAAAATAAAATAATGAAAAGTAAAAACAAAAATCAAATTAAAATCAAAACAAAATGAAACCTAACCAAACAAAAAAAATAAAACGATCAAACCTAAACTCATAATAATACATAACAATAATGAAAAAATATAAGTTGAACTAACTAAAACCTAAAGGCAAATACAACCCAAAAAAAAATAAAATCGAAGTGCTTTGTTGTTTATGCATGTTTGATGGTAGGAAGGATGGAGAAGAATACGTGCAGGTCAACGGGAAAGGAAGAGGGATGAACGCTTGACGGAGCTTCCAGGCAGTTCGACGGATCTGTTGCAGGGATGGTGGAGATGGGCTGTAGCAGAATGCGTGGAGGGCAGATCGAAGAGTAGTAATGGACAGGTGGCGGAAAGGTTGCAGGTTAGGGAAATCACGTGGGGAGTCGGATAAGGCAGCCGCAAAGGGATTATAGGAGTTGTAGCTGCGGGCAAGGAGGGAGTAGCAGATTGCACGCAGGGCAGGAAGCAGGGTCTGCGAATTTGTTTCAGGAGCAACGAATAGAGGAGAGGGTTTGCAGCTCTGTTTGCAGGGAAGGAGCAATGTTGAGCAATGACTGCTACAAGTATATGGCAGCAATGATTGGACAGTGGATGGAAATGGAGATGCATGGATGGGAGAAGAGGACTGCAGGTAGAGAGAGATGATAACAAGGGTTTTTAAGCAAATTTGCCCAAAAATTTCGATTTTTTTTCTGGAGAAAAGAAAGTAAAAACCATAGGCAGCAGATAGGTAGCCAAAGAACCGAAGAAAAATTCCCAGATTCAAATGTTATACTTTTGCTCAAGATTTATCAATGAAACCCTTAAAATTTTTTCCAGATTAAACAAATTTCAAACCCTTGGACAGCAAAAGGCTGGATAATATTCCTGCAAAATGATGTTGATGAACCCAGAGATCCAGATCTTACCTTCCAGGGCCTAGATCTAGACTCTACACAGTTTTGTTCTTCAAATCTGTAGTTGCACGACAACAAGAAAACAACCAAACGATATATACAATGATAAAACTAAAACTTAGAAAAACCCAAGTTAGAAAACCAAAAATAATTACAGATTTATGCACAAGATTGGCAGATCTATCAGATCTGGGGAGCGTGAGTACAACTTTGCTCCCAGATCTGATAATCTAAGGCTTTCAACAGCCAAACTTATCAATTTCATACATAAAAAACGATTTTTTTTAGATTTTAAAGGAGGTGCTTAGCTCGAAACACTGCGTGCATCACTGTTAAAAATCTTATGACAAGCCCAGAGCTATCTTAGCAGGGCTCTTCAGAAAACACGGATCGAGAGTTGGCTAGTCTAACTGAAAACTTCCCCGAATGCCTTATGATGTAAAAATCAAGACTTTTCTGCAAAAATCAATTCAACCATCAAAATAGAGCGAGAAAACAATAATAAAATTTAGATAAATAGAGATAACTGCTATTATTCAAAACTTAAATTATCGTTTATACCCTAGTGATTGAGCAAGATACCTGTACTCAAATCACTCTTCAGAAGCTATCAACAATGGCTAAAAAAAAAATTATGCATGAAAACGACACATCTTATGGTATTTCCATGAAGAGTAACACCGACGAAGATTAACCCCAAAGCTTTTCTTTATTATTCAAAAAAATATTTACACGAGAGCTTTTTGCTTTAGCACAAGACTTAAAGGTCGGATGAATTCACTGACGAATGACTTCCTATTTAAAGATAAATCTTCCAACGGCTAGTTTGAGTGATTCTCGTCAAAGTAATATTGACTGTTGATGAGGATCAAAATTTATTTTAATTTCATTCATCAAAATTTTAAATTCTTGAGGAAATTCGAAATTTTCAATTAAATGCATTTTAATTAATTCAAAAATAAAAGTTTTGAGTTAATTTCCTCAAAAATTTGACTTTGACTTAACCCCTAGGGATATTAATCTACCTTAGTCCCTGGACCTCTTAAAATTTAATTTTTTAAGGACCGACGAATTTTGCATTTGGAGAATTTAAATTTACCTAGGACCTAAAATTAATTAAATTTCTGGCTTAGGATTTTAATTAATTTTTTGGTCAGAAAATTTAATTAATTAAACCTATGAAGGGGATAAATTATTTTTCCAACCCTCGAGACACTTTACATCATGATTTTCATATTTTTTACATCTCAAGGGGAAAAACCCATTTGTAAAAGACCCTCACACACTGCCTATATTTGCGACACAAAAATAATCCAATAGACCAAGCAATTTGTAATAAAATAACCTAACCAAATAGTTAGAATTATTCCCAAATCACTTTTACATAGACTCGATCTAGATCACTAGGACTCCCCTAAGATTCTAGTGACAAAATCCATTCCAGCTTTGGGGTAAGACTGAAGGAGAACTTTGCCGACCATCCGAGAATAGATCGGTGAGACAAAAAACCTCCCGGAATGTAGATCGTCACCAGAAAAGTAGGTTTACCTAGGCAATCACATACATGGCACGGTTCTACTGAGATTATTTACATCATATACATGCATAATGGGTTTACATTATAACATGATAATCAGGTTGATGATGATAGCTGAACGACACGGACACATCGATCAAGTGCTATCCCTTTGCGAAGAAAGGGGGTGTACTGCTATGGGTCGTTGACACGTAGTGGTCAACATTTGACTCTACTTGGGGACACATTGCTACACTGAAGGAATGTGAGAATCTAGAATCTGCATCCGTGCAACCAAAAATATAACATAAGTAGCATCCATCCAAAAAATTATCATATAACGTCAAGCACAGGAAAGATATAAGCTCTTCATTTATTAACTATCTAGTAACATGAAAAGTAAATCTAATCCTAAAACATAAATGAAATGTTGAAATGACAAGATGTAGGGTTAGAAATACAATACAAAGATGCCCCATGGCATCAGATGCATTCAATGTAGTGCATGTTGAGCATTTGCCTGCTTTCAGGCAAATCTATTGGCTATTTCTCAGAGGTGCCATATCCAATCCTGCACACGGCAGGACTTTTTCCTATCCAAAAATCAAGCTGCTCGCGGCCATCAGATGCATCAAACTGCTTTCTCATTCTCTTTCTCTTGCGCTTTTTCTTTGTGGCAGACTGTATCACTGATGATGTGGAACATTCTGCTTCAAAACTCTCAGATGAAGTATGTAAGATATGCATGACATTTCTTTCTTCATTCTGCATCTGCTCTATCAAAAATGATGGATCAGTCTCATAGGTGTCATGAGTTATAACTTGATCTTTTATGACTGGTGGATTAACCATGTGATCATCTACCTGATTCTTATTAATTTCCATTTATTCGGGTCACCTTCAATTAGCCACTTTTCAATGGAACAAATGACCTCCTCATAATAAGATGGAGCTTGTTGCAGCAGACAGGGAGGCTTATGATCTGTTGACGTTTCCTTGTTTCTTTCATCCTCTAGCCGATGCTGAAATTTCTTTACCTATATTGTTATGGCATCCATCTGGTTAGAGTGTTCAACCTTCATAGCACTGACTTCCTTGGCATGGTTTTCATCCATGGCCAATAACTTATTCTGAAGACATATCTGACCAGCTTCCATATCCTTCATTACTTTGTCATTGTTTGCTTTTATGGTCATCAAGCAATTTTGCATAGAGCTCATTTCTTTGTCATGATTAGCTTTCATGGTTTCCATTTCCTTAGCATGTTTTTCTCTCATGACAAGTAAATAGTTTTGCATGGAAGTCCTTTCTTTGTCATGACCTGCTTCCATGGCCTCCATCATTGTGTTATGATTTACTTGAATAGTACTCATTTCTTTCTCATGATGACTTTGCATGTTGGTCCTCATAGCCTTCATATTTTGAGCACACTTTTCTACTATGGTGGCTACGTGATCAGAGTGTTTAATTTTCATGATTTCCATCTCCTCATCACGTTTTTCCAGTTGAGTGTACAAAGTTATCATATCCTGGGTGTAATCAACTATAAATTTTCCTTGACTAAGCTCCATATTTTTTACCAGCCGTGTTTGACTAAACTGCACGACTTTAACCAACCGCTTTAGTTCTTCTATAAGATGCTTATCATTTTCCCTTTCATTGTCGACACTGATTTGACAACTTGTTCTTACTTTTCCACTATCATGGATTTGTCTTGCAACAGTACAAGTGGATTCATCATGAGAACATTCACAATGCCTCCAATATGACACATTTTGATATGGAGAATTGTCTTGAAGTATTTCATTGACAGTTGGATCCTTTACAAGATCACTTTCATCCTGTTGCATAGTATTAGGGGCACAAGGCGAACCACCTTGATCTCCATATATCTTCAAAAGCATTGATGATGTCTTGTAAAGAAGCGAAAGAATCTTTAAGACAATTATGAAACCAATTCAAAGCATCACCCCTTAAACAAAAGGCAAATAGATGCATCTTGACATCTTCATGCTTATATTGGGAAGAACTACAATATTTGATTATTGTATGAGTAACCTTGGATAGATGCTTTCTAGTAGCGGCAGAATCACCACCTGAGAACAAAGGTAATTTATGAATGGCCTCTTCTGACATATCATGGAGAAAGTTAGTAAAATGAGACGGGGTAAACAAGTCATCCATGATGACTTGCTTAAAAGGATAAGGAGGGACCAAATGGATGCTAGAGAGAGACCTCTGCTCAAGAAAATCAAGAGATGCACAAGAAGCAGGTTTCTAGTAGAAATTCTTGTAAGAAAAAAAGAAGTGGAGTCGCCACTTGCACATGAATCTAGCTCTAGGATCCAAAAGGAAAAAACAACTGGATATAAGGGAGGGCTTCTTGTTTAAGAAATAATGGATGAATAAGTGGAGTCGCCACCTAAAAAAGAAATGAACCGAAATGTCCAGGTGCTAAAAGTGCAGATGAAACGATTAATGAGATGACGAAAGATAAGGTGATGAAAAGATCAAATGACGCTAGGAAATGTTGTGCTGATGGGATAAGAAATGATGAAAGATTAGATGATTAGAAAAATGTTGTGAGGACCAAGGACAGAGAAACTTTGTCCCCAACAACGGCGCCAAAAAATGTTGGCGTTGCTGGCTAAAATGAATGATAGAAAGATGAAAGATGAATGTCATAGAGCCAAGGCCCAATAAATTGGTCCCCGACAACGGCGCCAAAAAATGTTGTGCCGCATGAAGGTTTAATGAATGGCGGAAAAGATGAGATGATTAAAACGATGTCGAGGAAAGCAAGTACAAAAAAATTCTATCCCTCGCAACGGCGCTAAAAAATGTTGTTGCACAAAGTGTTTAGGCACCGCGACAATGCTCAGAGTAAGGGTTGTCACTCTAATCCTTACTCACTTCGTTTAGACTTTCTCCTAGACAAGTCAAGGGGGGTAGTCCCTAAGGTGAATGAATGAGAAAATCCTGTGGAATACAGGGTCTAGGAGACTTAAATATGGACAACTTGACGAATGTAAATGAGTCTTGATTAACTCAGATGAATAGATTAAATGCTAATGTAACCAAGACACGACCACAAGATAGAAATGATTATAGACCAGTGCCTTTATGTTCAATTAACTGTAAATTAAGTGAAAACAAATTATCTAGAACAATTTTTCAAATGTGACGAATAGTGACAATCATGAATGATCAATGTAAAAACCCAAAACTGCAATATGCAAGAGATTCTAGATTAAAACAATTTTCATTAATGGCCGAGATCTAGAATTAATTTTCTGCTATAGGCAATATAATTTAAAACATTTATTGCACCTTGACCATAGAAAAATCATGAAAATTGGATTTAATTACCAAATAACACTAAGGAACTTTAAATTAGAATTTTAATTATTCCTTAGGCAATTAGTTGAATGAAGAAATCAAAATCTTTTAATGTGACGGAATTAAAATGAATCAAAGGGTTAAAAATTAAAATTTTAATGGGCCATAGGCCACATTAAAATATTAAATGTGAAAGTGCAAATCCCTTTTTAGTTTATTTTATTCTCAATCCCAAGGTCACAATTTTTTTTTTTTGATTTTTTAATTTTTAGATTTTTTTAGATTTTAAATTTTTAGGATTTTTTAATGTTTTATAATTTTTAAAATTTAGAAATTTTCATGTTTTTTAAATATTTTCTAAATGTTTTAGATTTTTTTTAAATGAAAAAAAAAATAATGAAATTTAAAAACAAAAATCAAATTAAAATCAAAACAAAATGAAACATAACCAAACTAAAAAATATAAAGATCAAACTTAAACTCATAACAATACAAATGAATAAACAAAAGTCGAACTAACTAAAACCTAAAGGCAAATACAAAACCAAAAAAACAAAAAGTTCGAAGTGCTTTGTTGTTTATGCAGGTTTGATGTCAGGAAGGCTGGAGAAGAATACACGTAGGTCGACGGGAAAGGAAGAGTGATGAATGCTCAACGGAGCTTGCAGGCAGTTTGATGGATTTGTTGCAGGGACGACACACATGGGCTGTACCAGAACGCGTGGAGGGCAGGTCGAAGAGCAGTAATGGATAGGCGGCAGAAAGGTTGCAGGTTAAGGAAATCATGTGGGGAGTCAGATAAGGCAATCGCAAAGGGATTATGAGAGTTGTAGCTGCGGGCGAGGAGGGAGCAGCAAATCGCACGGAGCGCAGGAAGCAGGTTCTGTGCATTTGTTTTAGGAGTAGCGAATACAGGAGAGGGTTTGTAGCTCTGTTTGCAAGGAAGGAGCAACGTTGAACAATGACGACTGCAAGCATATGGCAGCAGTGATTGGACAGTGGATGGAAATGGAGATGCGTGGATGGGAGAAGAGGACTACAGGCAGAGAGCGATGATAGAAAGGGTTTTTAAGCAGATTTGCCCAAAAAATTTGAATTTTTCTTGTGGCAAAGAAAGTAAAAACTCTAGGCAACAAACAGGGAGCCAAAGAACCGAAGAAAAATTTCCAGATTAATTTGTTATACTTTTGCTCAAGATTTATCAATGAAACCCTTAAAAAATTTCCAGATTAAAAAAACTTCAAACCCTTGGACATCAAAAGGCTGGATAATATTCCTGCAAAATGATGTTGATGAACCCTAGAGATCTCGATCTTAACCCCCAGGGCCTAGATCTGGACTCTACACAGTTTTCTTCTTCAGGTCTGTAGCTGCATGACAACAACAAAACACCCAAATGATATATACAATGATAAAACTAAAACCTAGAAAAACCCAAGTCCGAAAACCAAAAATAATTATAGATCTATGCACAAGAATGGCAGATCTATCAGATCTGGGGAGTGTGAGTACAACTCCGCTCCCAGATCTAATAATCTAAGGCTCTCAATAGCCAGATTTATCAATTTCGTACATAAAAAATGATTTTTTTTAAGATTTTAAAAGAGGTGCTTAGCTCGAAACCACTGTTGATAATATCGGCGATATTCAAAAATATCGCGATATTTTCGGCAAAACGATATATCGCCGAGAAAATATCGCGATATTTTTGCGATATTTTCAAAATATCGGCAAAATATTGTGATATTTTGAAAATATCGGCTATATTTAAAAATTTGAAAAAATTATTTTTTATGCTTGCCGATATTTGCCGATATTTTGCCGATATTTTCACCGATATTGCTGATAAGATATTTTCTGGACCCTCGCCGATATTAAGTCGATACCAATATTTTCAACACTGCTCGAAACCCTTCGTGCATCACCGCTAAAAATCTTATGATAAGCTCAAAGCTATCTTAGTTGGACTCTTCAGAAAGCACAAATCAGAAGTTGGCTGGTCCAACTGAAAACTTCCTCGAACGCCCGATGATCTAAAAATCAAGACTTTCCTGCAACACTCAATTCAGCCATCAAATTAGAGCAAGAAAACAATAATAAAATTCAGATAAATAGAGATACTTGTTATTACATTCAAAATTTAAATTATCACTTAAACCTCGTGACTGAGCAAGATACCAGTACTTAAATCACTCTTCAGAAGCTATCATCAATGGCTAAAAAAAATTATGCATGAAATCAACACATCTTACAATATTCTCATGAAGAGTAACACCAGCAAAAGTTAACCCCAAAGTCTTTCTTTATTATCCAAAAAAATATTACACAAGAGCTTCTGGCTAAGCACACGACTCAAAGGTCAGATCAATTGACTGGCGAATGACCTCGTATTTAAATATAAATCCTCTAATGGCTAGTTCGAGCGATCCTCATTAAAGCAATCTCGACCATTGACGAGAATTAAAATTCTTTTAATCTCATCCGTTGAAATATTTAAATATTTGGGGAAATTCAAAATTTTCAATTAAATACATTTTAATTAATTTAAAAATTAAATTTTGACTTTGACTTAACCCTAGGGATCAAAGGCTTCAAATTTATCAAAATAATTAATTTACCTTTGTCTTTGGACCTCTTAAAATTTAATTTTTAAGGCCGACGAATTTTTCTTTTGGAGAATTTAAATTTACCTAGGACCTAGAATTAATTAAATTTTTGGCTTAGATTTTAATTAATTTTTGGTCAGAAAATTTAATTTATTAACCTATGAGGGGATAAATTATTTTTCCAACCCTCAAGGCACTTTACATCATGATTTTCATATTTTTTACATATCAAGGGGGAAAACTCATTTGTAATAGACCCTCACAGACTACCCATTTCTACGACACAAATATAATCCAGCAAACCAAGCAATTTGTAATAAAATAACCTAACCAAATAGTTAGGATTATTCTCAAATCACTTTTACATAGACTCGATCTAGAACACTAGGACTCGCCTAAGATCCTAGTGACAAAATCCATTTCGGCTTTGGGGTAAGACTGAAGGAAAACTCTGCCGACCATCTGAGAATGGATCGGTGAGACAAACAACGTCCCAGAATGTAAATCATCACTAGAAAAGTAGGTATACCTAGGCCATTACATACACGACACGGATCTGCTGACATTATTTACATTATACACATGCAGAAAGGGTTTACATAACATCTTGGAAGTGAAATTGATAATGATAGTTGTACAGCATGAACACATTGATCGAGCGCTATCCCTTTTGCGAAAAAAAGGGGTGTACTGCTATGAGTCGTTGACACATAGTGGTCAACATCTGGCTCTACTTGGGGACATGTTGCTGCACTAGAGGAATGTGACAATCCAGAATCTGCATCCACGCAATGCACTATATAACATAAGTAGCGTCCATCCAAAAATCATCATATAACGTTAAGCACAAGAAATATATAAGCTCTTCATTTATCCTAATAACATGAAAAAAATCTAACTACAAAATAAAATATTGAAATAAAAGGGGTAGGGTTAGGAACACAATAAAAAGGATGCCCCATGACATCAGATGCGTTCAATATAGTGCATACTGAGCATTTTCTTGCTTACAGGCAAATCGGTTGGCTGTTTCTCAGATGTGCCATGTCTAATCCTGCACACGGTAGGACTTTTTCCTATCCGAAAATCAAGCTGCTCGCAGTCATCAGATGGATCAAACCGCTTTCTCGTTCTCTTTCTTTTGCGCTTTTTCTTTGTGGTAGGCTGTGATGTTGATGATGATGTGGTCGATGTACAACTTCCTTCTTGATCCAAAAAACGTTCGTATGGAAAATTTGGAATTTTCAAGATTTCTCTGACCTGCGCTTTTTTATGAACCTATTCTGTTATGACTGGTGGATCAACCATGTGAGCATCAACCTGATTCTTATTAATTTCCATTTTATTCAGGTCACCTTGGATTAGCTACTTTTCAATGGAACAAATGACCTCCTCATAATAAGATGGAGCTTGCTGCAGCAAAGAGGGAGGCCTATGATCTGTTGACGTTTCCTTGTTTCTTTCATTCTCTGACCGATGCTGAAATTTCTGTACCTGTATCTTTTCCATTGTCATGGCATCCATCTGGTTAGAGTGTTCAACCTTCATAGCACTGACTTCCTTGGCATGGTTTGCCTCCATGGTCAATAACCTATTCTGAAGACATATCTGACCAACTTCCTTGTCCTTTATAATTTTATCATTCCTTGTTTTCAAAAACTCAATCCAACCATTAAAATAGAGCGAGAAATGATAATAAAACTCAGATAAATAGAGATACTTGTTATTACATTCAAAATTTAAATTATCACTTAAACCCCAGTGACTAAGCAAGATACTTGTACTCAAATCACTCTTCAGAAGCTATCATCAATGCCTAAAAAAAAATTATGCATGAAAACAACACATCTTACAGTATTCTCATGAAGAGTAACACTATCAAAACTTAACCCCAAAGTCTTTCTTTATTATCCGAAAAAAATTACACGAGTTTCTAGCTAAGCACATGACTCAAAAGTCAGATCAATTAACTGGCGAATGACTGCCTATTTAAAGATAAATCCTCCAATGGTTAGTTCGAGCGATCCTCGTCAAAGTAATCTCGACTATTGATAAGGATTAAAATTTCTTTAATCTCATCCATCGAAATATTTAAATATTTGGGGAAATTCGAAATTTTCAATTAAATGCATTTTAATTAATTCAAAAATTAAATTTTTGAATTAATTTCCGCAAAATTTTGACTTTGACTTAATCTCAGGGATCAAAGGCTTCAAATTTATCAAAATAATTAATTTACTTTAGTCTTTGGACCTATTAAAATTTAATTTTTAAAGGACCGACTAATTTTGCCTTTGCAGAATTTAAATTAACCTAAGACCTAGAATTAATTAAATTTCTGGCTTAGGATTTTAATTAATTTTTGGTCAGAAAATTTAATTAATTAACCTACGAGGGGATAAATTATTTTTTCAACCCTCAAGGCACTTTACATCATGATTTTCATATTTTTTACATCTCAAGGGGGAAACCCATTTGTAATAAACCCTCATAGACTACCCGTTTCTGCAACACAAATATAATCCAGCAGACCAAGCAACCTGTACTAAAATAGCCTAACCAAATAGTTAGGATTATTCTCAAATCACTTTTACATAGACTCGATCTGGAACACTAGGACTCGTCTAAGATCCCAGTGACAAAATCCATTCCGGCTTTGGGGTAAGACTGAAGGAAAACTCTGCCGACCATTCGAGAATGGATCGGTGAGACAAAAAACCTCCCAGAATGTAGATCATCACCAGAAAAGTAGGTTTACCTAGGCCATTACATACATGACATGGATTTGCTGAGATTATTTACATTATACACATGCAGAAAGGGTTTACATAACATCTTGGAAGTGAGGCTGATGATGATAGTTGTACGGCACGAACACATTGATTGGACGCTATCCCTTTTGCGAAAAAATGGGGTGTACTGCTATGGGTCGTTGACACGTAGTGGTCAACATCTGGCTCTACTTGGGGACACGTTGCTGCACCGGAGGAATGTGAGAATCCAAAATCTGCATCCATGCAACACACAATATAACATAAGTAGCGCCCATCCAAAAATCATCATGTAACATTAAACACAAGAAATATATAAGCTCTTCATTTATCCTAATAACATGAAAAGAAATCTAACTACAAAATAAAATATTGAAATAAAAGGGGTAGGGTTAGGAATACAATACAAAGGATGCCCCATGGCATCATATGCATTCAATATAGTGCATACTAAGCATTTGCCTGCTTTCAGGCAAATCTGTTGGATGTTTCTCAAATGTGCCATGTCCAATCTTGCACACGGTAGGACTTTTTCCTATTCGAAATTCACACTGCTCGCGGTCATCAGATGGATCAAACCACTTTCTCGTTTTCTTTCTCTTGCACTTTTTCTTTGTGGCAGGTTGTTATGTTGATGATGATGCGGTTGACGTACAACTTCCTTCCTGATCCAAAAAACGTTCGTATGGAAAATTTGGAATGTTCAAGACTTCTCTGACCTGCGCTTTTTTATGAACCTGTTCTGTTATGACTGGTGGATCAACCATGTGAGCATCAACCTGATTCTTATTAATTTCCATTTTATTCGGGTCACCTTCAATTAGCCACTTTTCAATGGAACAAATGACCTCCTCATAATAAGATGGAGCTTGCTGCAGCAGAGAGGGAGGCCTATGATCTGTTGATGTTTCCTTGTTTCTTTCATCCTCTGACCAATGCTGAAATTTCTATACCTGTATCTTTTCCATTGTCATGGCATCCATCTGGTTAGAGTGTTCAACCTTCATAGCATTGACTTCCTTGGCATGGTTTGCCTCCATGGTCAATAACCTATTCTGAAAACATATTTGACTAGCTTCCATGTCCTTTATAATTTTATCATTCTTTGTTTTCATGCCCATGAAACAATTTTGCATATAGTTTATCTCTTTGTTATGATTTGCTTGCATGGGAGCTAGCTGATTATTATAATCAAATCTCATAATGGTCATTTCTTCATCCATAGTTGTCAATCTTTTCTGAATTGAACTTGTTTCTTCTTGATAACTTGCTTTCATGACAGTTACTTGATTTGAATGATTGAATTCGATGATCGTCATCTGATTTGAATGATTGAATTCCATGATCGTCATCTTTTCCTCTTGGGCTAATAACTTGCTTTATATAGAATTAATTTCCCTGGCATGATCAACTGTTAATGTTGATTGATTAAGTTCTATATCTTTAATAAGTTGAGCCTGATTAACTTTTGCATTCTTGCTTGCTTGAGCTTGATTCAACTGCATGTCTTTAACCATTTGAATTAACTCTATGAAATCATTTTCAACTTCTATAGTTTTCTTTACTTCAGCTTTCTCTTTGACTTTGTCTTTATCTCCATATTTATCTTCAAAGGCATCAATGATTGATTGTAGAGAATCAAAAGTGTTATTAGGGAAATTAAGATACCAATCAAAAGCATCTCCAAATAAGGTAAGAATGAAAATCTTCATCTTCATATCTTCATATTTAAAATACGGGAGACACTCGTTTACACAGAGGCTGACTTTCTGAAGGTGAGCTTCGGCAGTAAAAACATTGTTACCTTGAAAAGGAGGAAATTCATCGATGGCATCACCAAAAAAGGAGGATAGCCATGCGGAGCTCCCTGAATATTAGTAAAATCACAAGGAGCAAACAAGTCATAATCCATGATGACGGGAAAAAGATGGGCCAAATGGATATCAGAGAGAGAGATCCCTACTCAAGAAAAACATCTACAAGAAGCGAGCTTCTAGCAGAAATTCATGTAAGAAATGATAGAAGTGGAGTCACTACCTGAGCATGAATATCTGACAAAGTTTCCAAAGGCAAAACCGAAAAGTTAGTGGATGGAGGCTAATGGATATCCGGGGAGGGCTCCTTGTCTAGGATTAAATGAATGAAATAAGTGGAGTCGCCACCCAAACAAGAAACCAACCGGAATGTCCAGGTGCAGAATGTGAAGATGAAAGGATTAGATGAGAGAGATGATGAGAGATAAAGCGATAAAAAAATCAAATGACGCCAGGAAATGTTGTGCTGCTTGACAGGCTAATGAATGGCGGGAAATATTAGATGATTAGAAAAATGTCGTGAGGACCAAGGACATAAAAACTCTCCCTGGCAACGACACCAAAAAATGTTGTTGCACAAAGTGTCTAGGCACCGCGACAATGCTCAGAGTAAGGACTGTCACTCTAATCCTTATTCACTCCGTTTAGACTCTCTCCTAGACAAGTCAAGGGGGGTAGTCCCTAAGGTGAATGAATGAGAATAGCCTGTGGAACACAGGCTCTAGGAGATTTTTAGGGTGAACTTAGAATAAATCTTGGTCAACTGAAATGGATAGATTAGACAATTAATACACATAAGACACAACCACAAGATAAAACAAATGATTAAAGACCAGTGCCTTTATACTCAATTAACCATAGGTTAAGTAAAAACAAGTTATCCATAGCAATTTATAAATGTGACAAATAGTGACAATCATGAATGATTAAATGCGAATGCTTAAAACTTTCTCATGCAAAAGGTTCCAGATTTAAAATAATTTTCATTAAGGGCTCAGATCCAGAACAATTTTCCAGTAGGCAATATAATTTTTTAAATATTAATCGCACTTGCCAATAGAGAAATCACTTACCATGAAAGGACACCAAGGAACCTTAGATGAACAATTCAATTATTCCTTAGGAAATTAATTTAATGTGGTAAAATGAAAAGATTAAGTTTTTAATGTGACGAAAGTAAATTAAAAGGGTTAATAAATCGTAATTTTAATGGGCCATGGGCTACATTTAAATTTTTAATGTATTAGCACAAATCCTCTTTTAGTTTAATTCTTTAGTAATCTCAAGTCACAAAAATGAAGATTTTTATAAACTTTAGATTTTTTAATTTTTTAGGCTTTTAAATTTTTAGATTTTTAAAATTTTTAAATAAAAATAAAAATCTTAAAAATTTTGAAATATTTGTAAAACAAAATAGAATCAAATCAAAAAAAAAAAATCGAAAAAAAATAGCCCAAACAAAAAATTGAATCTTTGAATTAAAATAAAATTAACCAAACCAAAAAAAATAAAAATCAAACCCAAATTTCAAATGAAACTAAAAAAAATACGCTAACCCTAATGCATATACAATGTAAATGAAATAAAACTTAAAAAGCTCGAATGAGAGTTTGTTGTTTGTTGTGCAGGTAGGCATTGACAATGGAGCGAGGAGACACGGGTCAGATGGCACCAAGGAGGGACGGAAGGCTGCGAACAGGGTTAGGAAGGATGCGAGGAAGGTGAGTGTAAGCAGTGATGAGGAGGTTGCGATGGAGAAAGCCACGACTGCGGGTTTAAACGTTGGTAGAGGACCGTTGAAGAAGCTTGCAGGTAGCAGGCAAGCAACGGATGGCAATGATGCTGGAAGAAGGGATGGAAGGATGCGCGAACAATGAGGAGGGCAGGTTGAAGAGTAGCAATCCGGCAACAAGAGGAGACGTAGGGATGTGAGGGTTAGGAAATGAGGGTGGACAATGATGGTAGATTGAGGCCACACGCAGATGGAGAGGAATGGCGAGGGAAAGCTGCGGCCAGAAGAGAAGATGTGAGGTTTTGGAGGGCCTCGATGATGGAAAGGGCAATGTGAAGAATGGGAACAATGTGCAACAAAGAGGAAAGAACAGACAGCGATGAGAGAGTTGCAGTTTTGGATGGAGGGTGTAGATCGAGCAAGGAAGGACGGACGTGCCTTGCAAGTGTGGAGGTGGATTGTTTGCAGGTTTGCAGGAAGGGAGCAGCGGGAATGGAGATGGAGGGTTACACTGAGTGGACAGAGAGGAGCTGTGGGTAGCGTTGGTGGTTTGCAGGGTGGTTGAGAATGCAGGAAGCAACAAAAGGTTGTGGGCCTTCTTAAAAAAAAATCGAATCTTTTGCAGTAAAAAGAAGAACCCAAGGAGAATTTCCAGGCAGCCAACAGTAGCCTCAAGAAACCCAAAATAAACCCAGAAAATTGAATTCTACATCAATATATTTTTTATGCTTCAAAGTTAGCCTTGAAACCCTCATGAAAATTTCCGGATCTAAGAATTTTAAACCCCTGGACTGTAATAAAATTGAATAATATCCAGGGAAAATTATGTTGATAAGCCCCAGAGATTCTGATCTTACCCTCCAGGGCCTAGAACTAGATTCTGCACAAATTTCCTCCTCAAATTTGTAGTTGCATGACAACAAGAAACATCGAAACGACGTATACAATGACAAAAACTAAAACCCATAAAAACCCATGTTATAAAATTAATTAGAAAATTTACAAGCTGCAGGCTCTAATCAGCTAGATTTGTCATTATACTGCACAAAAAGAAATTAAATATTTAAATTTTAAAGGAGGTGCCAACTCAAAACCCTTCGTGCATCACCAACAAAAAATCTTATGATAAGCCCGGGATTAATTTTACTAGGTTCCTCAGAAAACACGGATCAGGAGTTGGCTGGTCCAACTAAAAACTCGAGGATCTAAAAATCAAGATTTTCCTGCAAAACTCAATCCAGCCATTAAAATAGAGCGAGAAAATGATAATAAAATTCAGATAAATAGAGATACCTGCTATTACATTCAAAATTTAAATTATCACTTAAACCCCAGTGACTGAGCAAGATACCTGTACTCAAATCACTCTTCAGAAGCTATCATCAATGGCTAAAAAAAATTATGCATGAAAACAACACATCTTACAATATTCCCATGAAGAGTAACACCAGCAAAACTTAACCCCAAAGTCTTTCTTTATTATCCGAAAAAAGATTACACAAGAGCTTTTTGCTAAGCACACGACTCAAAGGTCGGATCAATTGACTGACGAATGACTTCCTATTTAAAGATAAATCCTCCAACGGCTAGTTCGAGTGATCCTCGTCAAAGCAATTTCGACCGTTGATGAGAATTAAAATTTCTTTTAATCTCATCCGTCGAAATATTTAAATATTTGGGGAAATTCGAAATTTTCAATTAAATGCATTTTAATTAATTCAAAAATTAAAATTTTGAATTAATTTCCCCAAAATTTTGACTTTGACTTAACCCCAGGGATCAAAGGCTTAAAATTTATCAAAATAATTAATTAACCTTTGTCTTTGGACCTCTTAAAATTTAATTTTTTAAGGACCAATGAATTTTGCCTTTGGAGAATTTAAATTTACCTAGTACCTGGAATTAATTAAATTTATGGCTTAGGATTTTAATTAATTTTTTGCTAAAAAAATTAATTAATTAACCTATGAGGGGATAAATTATTTTTCCAGCCTTCAAGGCACTTTATATCATGATTTTCATATTTTTTACATCTCAAGGGGGAAAACCCAATTGTAATAGACCTTCACAGACTACCCATTTCTGCGACACAAATATAATCCAGCGGACCAAGCAATTTGTAATAAAATACCTAACCAAATAGTTAGGATTATTCCCAAATCACTTTTACATAGACTCGATCTAGAACACTATGACTCATCTAAGATCCCAGTGACAAAATCCATTCCGGCTTTGGGGTAAGACTGAAGGAAAACTCTGCCGACCATCCGAGAATGGATCAGCGAGACAAAAACCCTCCCAAAATATAGATCGTCACCAAAAAAGTAGGTTTATCTAGGCCATTACATACACGACACGGATCTGATATGATTATTTACATTATACACATGCAGAAAGGGTTTACATAACATCTTTGAAGTGAAGCTGATGATGATAGTTGTACGACACAAACACATTGATCAGGCGATCCCCCTTTTGCGAGAAAAGGGGGTGTAATGCTATGGGTCGTTGACACGCAGTGGTCAAGACCTCTCACATATTTTAAGACATCATTTTCTTCAAGAACTAGATCAATTCTCTTCTTCCATGCCTTGAAGTTTGATGCACCTTCTAACTTGTTTCCTTCCTTACAAGAGGGAGCCATCTGCTCCAAATTCTTGGACATAGATAGAACTTCAGAAAAGAGAGTATTCTCCCACAAAGAGAGAGACTTCTACGAGTGATCTCAGTGTCCTTTCTTCACCAAATCTTTGATACCATGTTGATTTTACAAGTGCAATAGATACAAACACTAATTTTTGAAACTGATAATTACTTCTAATGATATAAAGGTTATCTTTTAACACTTCTAGTTAATAAGCAATTATACTTCAAAAATTCTACCATAACAAGCAGTAGGACAGTAGAGATCACAATGAGACAATGATGCATAAAAATAAAATATTTACCTTAGGAAAACCCATTTGGGTGAAAAGCTCAACAACCTTTTCCTTAGAGAAATTATTCAATTCAACAAGAGATACATATAATCCTTCAAGTCAAACATTAAGTCAAACTGACCAATAACACAACCCTAGTCAAACCTGGTCAAACTGCGTTTTTGTCAAGTCAATCCGTTGCCCAATAAACTCGGCCTGGTTTGATCTGCTAGGGCCGAATTTTGGCCTACTTCTACACCCAAAAAACCTCGGTCCTTCTGCCTAGATATGCCTAGAAACTCGGCCTGTCTGTCACATGTGATAGGTCACAGAAAAAGAAAATCGACACGTGTGAGGTCAGATAGAGAGAGAGAAAATGCTTGGATTGTCTCGTCCTTCTTGTCTTGTCTCCACTTAGATGAGCAAAAAATGTCTTGTGTGGGATCCAAATTGTGCCTTGTGGAGGAGGACAAGTGATGTATATATAGTGTTCTGTGAGGCCGATTCAGTGCCTCTACAAGCTGGGTCGACTTGACTTGATGGAGAGCTGACTTGATCATCTTGGTTCCAAAGAATTCAAAAAGTTTCTCTTTTGAAACTGACATGATGAACATGTCTTATATTTATTATTATATATATTTGGAGGGTTAAAATATTAATTATGAAGATCGACCATAGCCGCAAAATTCAACAGGTAACTCGTGCATCCACGATTGCTCCCTCCTCACATCTATACACTCAGGATGTGGATTCCCCTATCAGTCGGTCCCTTTGACCATGGCACTTGGCCATGAAGTCTTCTCCCCTCTATACCATCATTATTATTCACTAACACCTATCAATTGAAGGGTGGATTGAGGAAATGTTACTTCCCTTAGGGGCTAGAAACACCTAATAGGGTTGTCCTTTAACCACTCCTACCTAGGGAGGAAACACCATTGCGAGCTCAAGGCCTTGATTTTGGAAGGGAATCCCTATTTGAAGTATTAAATAGCCCATTACATTCAAGCTTGGTTCACTTAGATGCAATAATGATTATTGTCCTTAATGACTAGTTGGTTTCACTAAAACCTGTTGTGATTGGTAGGTGGTTCAGTAGCCCATGTCCTGGGCACCTTATCCGCAAGTACCCAAGCCACCAAAGGAGTATATTGGCACTAACAGGGGAAGCGTCGAGAGCCTTGGGCCTCCTAGTAGTAGCAACACATCACACATGACCCTAGACATTTCTTGCACCTAGGATGTTCTACCACTTTGCACTAGAATTAATGATTCTTCAGGATGTCACAGTTGGACCTAGCATGCCCCCAGGCCAGCCTAAGCACCTTATGAGGGATGGTCGTTGATTCAGGGCCCAAATGAGGATAGTCTCACCTTCAGAGACTTGGGAGGGCTAGCAACACCTAGAAAGTCCTCAATGCTAGAGCAAAGATGGACATTATGAGCAGTTGGAGACCCATGTAGACCACTTTGTGGTGCCCCAACTAGATTTTGAGACCACAGAGAACCCTTGAGGATAATTTGAGGACCAACCCTCAAACCATGATTTTTACATGCTACTACATCACACTTGGCACCTTATAGCACCAATGGATGGCATTTGGAGCCTACTTCATGTATGACGTCAGCTTTAGAAGCTAGCAGCTCACAGGTGTGGACTTGTTTTGCATGTATGATCAAAAGCTAGTGAGTTGGCTTGTAACCCAATGAATACTTGTGATTTGACTTGTCATTAGGGGCTTTTAGGCTAATATTAGGACTCTTTCTCCTCATATAAATAGAGGAGAGGACTTCTCATTTCATTCATCATCACTTGAACTAATTTGGCCTCTCTTATAGAATTTTGGCCCTCTTGTATCTTTGGAGAGATGTTATCTATGGAGCATTTTGTCTATTGGAGCTATATTCTTGTTTTTGGAGATGTTATCTTGGTTCAATGAAAGGATTGTACATGCATGTTATCTTGTAAGTGATCTTTATTATTGATAAAAAATTTATTTTATATCTAGTGTATGGAATGTATTGATTATCTAGGGCTTTTCTATTGCACCATGGTCATTGAATCTAAATTATATAGAAGATAGATCTCATCATTCCACTCATTACTCATCTATAATATGTGAATGACGATTCCCTTGGTGAATCTTTCAATTAGCTCTCCCAAGTGAATGTTGATCCCTCACAAAGGTAATAGTTAGGGTTTTGTTGCTTGGGCATCAAAATATCCTTACTCCTTTGCAAAGGATTAACCAATCTTAAGCATCCATGGGCTCCATCAACCCAAGGACTAAGCACTGACCTTGTCTAGTTGGTGATAAAGTCAAATCTTATCCATAAATTGAATTTCGCTTCTCTCTCTTCTTTAATTTGGCCCTCTTAAGGCTAGGCAACTCAATTAGGGCTTGAAGCGAAATTGCTTGGGAGAGGAATTTATTGGTGTGGAAGGATTCAACAACAAGGATTTATTAGATTGCCTCAAAATAAACCTCCTTGGTGGCCAATTTATCCAATTTTATCCATAATTTCTCTTGCCCTAGGACAAACCCTATTTTGGTTAAGCTTCAACTTGAGGGCTTCTTGAATGTTTCATTTGCCATTATCTTGTTGGAATACATTTTTGGAAAACTTTTCTTGATACCTTGACCTCAGGCCATGTTACCCACCCCTTGTGGGTAGTGTATATAGGATAAATTTTTTCTCCTAGATGGTCCTCAATCGACAGCTACCAGATAACTTGATGTACCATTATCTCCACCACCTGAGCAAGGCATGTGGTCCCTCATCCATTTGTTATGATTATATTTGTTATTACAATTTTAGTTAGTTTTTAAAAGCGCCGACAGTTTCATTGTTAGCGTCGATTTGAAAAAAAATTGTGTTAAAGTGCTAACAATGGGAGTGTCAGTGCCAATTTTAATAAATAGGGTTAAAGCGCTGACAATGGGAGTAGCAACACATTTTTGTAAAAAATGGTCAGTTAAAACTCTATTTTTCCTGTACAACATAGTAATTTCGGGCATGCTTTCCAAACAAATGAGAACGAATTTTACAAAACCGAAAGAGTTTTTGTCCGTAACAGACCCATTTAAAAAAATATCTCTCAGTTTTCTAAAAACTATCACAGTTTTGGAGTTTCGAAGGGATCATTGGACCCTATTTTTCAGGAATTCGTGAGGAAAAAGCTCATGGACAACTGTTGACTTGGATGCCACCTCATCAAATTCGACTTGCTGATCCTTATCTCCAGCCATGACTCTAGCAACAACATGATCTTTAGATGCAGATAGGCTTGGAAAGATGTTTATGTGCATGTATTTGAGAGATACACTTTATCTCTTTTATTTTTAGCAGTTTATAATTAAGTATGAAGGAGAAACTTGTTAGAGTTTGTAATTTTCATATAAAGCAAGGCTATGTAATATAATAGAGGTTGGGTTCTGATGGCGGTTGGGCTTTTATTCTTCATATTTTGATTAATTGAGATTGTAGATCATACGTACTTATCCTTTGATGCAAAGATTCTTGTGCCAACAATTTCTTGTTTGTTTTTTCTTCTATGTGATTGTTTTTCCTTTCTCTGTTAATTCATTTAATGTTTCAACTTTAGTATTTGAGTAGAGACAAATGAATCAGAATTCTTCACTGCTCTGTTTCAATAGTACTCAGATATTTATCACCCTTGTCCTCTAAAGCTGCTTTTGGATTCATCTTGTATGCATCAACTGTAGTGGATTGTTTCCTTCCTTCAACTTTCGGCTACAATGATAAATTGATGTCTAAGAAATTGTTGTCTACCTTACCTTTTCCAATCATTGACCATATAACTAGCATCTTGCAAATCTTTGTTACTTCATGTGCCTAACTGTATTGCCCAATGGATTGTTTTTATTTCCCAACCAAACTCCTTTTTTCAAAACCCCTCACTCGACATTAGATCTAGTCAATGTGATGAATACATAACCAGTCATTGTGACTGAGTTATAGAAGGGATCCCCCTTCGAATTGAAAGGGCTAGCTTTCAGTTCAAAAGATTGGTTAGAGGTTACCTCAATGATTTCCTTCCATGGCCAGGGAAATTTCCGAGTGATAACATTTTGGCGTCGTTGTCGGGGAAGCGAAAGTGAAATTTTCCCTGGGAGAATGACAAGATCTAGATTTGATTGTTGATGGTGAATAACGTTCAGACACCATTGAGTTGTACATCATTCACCTGGCAACTCCATTGTCAGATTCCAAAAGTCAGAACTTTCATGGCAACTCCACTGTCTGAAGAATTCAGAGCTTGAACTACAGATCTAGTTGCCTAATCAATCAAGATGACAGGGTATGTCTCAAATCCTGTTTCTATTGAAGGTTTTAAGGAATATTGGGACAATTTTGATGATGATCAGATTGATGCATCTTTTTCAAGGTTTTTACCTATGTATTTACGTTCATGCAAATGTTCTTTCGAGGATAAGATTCATTTCTTAGAAGCATTTGCTGACAGAATTGAGAAAGAACTTGAAAATTTAGAGGCTCAAATTCAGTCCCACAATTTTCACTGTCAAAATCTTCCTTTTGAAAACCTTTTCCTGCCGAAACAAGAGGATATAGTGCTGCCCTATGATTTTCCGATTGAAGAATGTTTTGTTTTTTAACAAGAATTTGACAATTCATAGTTAGAAAAATGGTTTGACATAAAGACGACACATGAACAGACCAACCATAACAGTTAGATTGTAGAGTGCCTTGAAGATCAACAAACAAACTATGGCATTCATGTCTTTTATGATCCCGTAGCTTCCTATATGGAGGGTTTTTTTAGCTTGTGCATCTAGCCATGTTTTCACTGTGGAGACAAGATCCATCATGAGCAGCCATTTCCCTTACATTTTTCAGTTTTCATTTTGCTGAAGCATAATCAAGGAGCTACATTATTTGAGCAGCTACTGGACTGGTTACATTGGCATTTTTGTATCATTTAATCCAACAATTCTTTCAGCAGTTTAGAGTAGGTAGGTGTGATCAATAAGCTTGTTGGGCAAGCATCTCTTTCAACATGTGCATTTTCAGTTTGCTGCATTTTTCAGTTTCAGTTTACAGTGTAGTGTACAGTTTAGTTTGGATTACAGTTTGGTTTTCAGTTGCAGAATAAGTGCAGGTTGCAAGTTGCAGTTATTGAGTTGAGATTAGTCCAATGGATTAGGCCTCTGGTCTATAGGGGTTCTTGCTGCCATCTATGATCGACAACATCCCGTTGAAGCCTGTTGTTATCACAATTTTAGTTGTCAGTGTCGATTTGTAAAATGCAGTGTTAAAGAGCTGACAATTTCAGTGTCAACATCAATTTGTAAAAAACAGTGTTAAAGTGCTAACAACGGGAGTGTCAACGCCAATTTGTAATAAATAGGGTTAAAGTGTTGATAACGGGAGTGTCATCGTTATCGTGTGTTTGAAAATAAGAAAAGGAAAATGCGTCGACAACGGGAGTAGCAACACATTTTTGTAAAAAATAGTTAGTTAAGACTCCGTTTTTTCCTGTACAACACAATAATTTCAGGCTTGCTTTCCTGACAAATGAGAACGGATTTTACAAAACTGAAAGAGGTTTTTGTCTGTATCGGACCTATTTAAAAAACTGTCTCTCGGTTTTCTAACATCTATTACGGTTTTGGAGTTTTGAAGGGATCACTGGACCCTATTTTTTAGGAATTCGTGAGGAAAAAGCTCATGGACAACTGTTGACTTGGATGCCACCTTATCAAATTCGACAAGTTGATCCTTATCTCTAGCCATGAATCCAACAACAACATGTTCTTTAGATGCAGTATCATGCAGATAGGCTTAGAAAGATGTTTATGTGCATGTATTTGAGAGATACGATTTATCTCTTTTATTTTTAGCAGTTTGTAATTAAGTATGAAGGAGAAACATGTTAGAGTTTGTAATTTTCTTATAAAGCAAGGCTATGTAATGTAACAAAGGTTGGGTTTTGAAGATGGTTGGACTTTATATTCTTCATATTTTGATAAATTGAGACTGTAAGATCATACATACATATTTTTTGATGCAAAGATTATTGTGCCAACAATTTCCTGTCTGTTTTTTCTTCTATGTGATTGTTTTTCCTTTGTTAATTCATTTAATGTTTAAGCTTCAGTATTTGAGTAGAGACAAATGAATCATAATTCTTCACTACTCTGTTTCAATAGTATTCAGATATCTATCACCCTTGTCCTCTAAAGCTGCTTTTGGATTCATATTGTATGCGTAATTGTAGTGGATTGTTTCCTTCCTTCAACTTTGGGCTATAATGATAAATTGATGTCTAAGAAATCGTTGTCTACCTTGCCTTTGCCAATCATTGACCATAGAACCAACATCTTGCAAATATTTGTTATTTCATGTCCCTGACTCCATCTCCCAATGGATTTTCTTTATTTCCCAACCAAAAGCCTTTTTTTAAAACCCCTCACTCTACATTAGATCTAGTCAATGTGTTGAATACAGAACCAGTCATTGTGATTGAGTTATAGAAGGGATCCCCTTTCAAATTGAAAGGGTTAGCTTCCAATTCAAGAGATTGGTTAGAGGTTACCTCAGTTATTTACTTCCATAGCCAGGGAAATTTCTAAGTGATAACAATATGTTTGAAGGTGGGCCTCCCGACCCCGAAGGTATGATTTTTGATTGGTATATTTTAGTAATTTTCCTTACTTGTCATGGGCACTTTGGGGCATGGATTGGTGGGGGCATTCGGCGGAAAGAGTGTTAGGCTTGTATTCTTGTCTCCACTGCCCAATTTTGTGGTTACCCTTATACCCTAGTCCCATGGGATCTCCTTTACTGGCCATTAGCCTTAGGGTTGACACTACATGGGAAATATCGATTTTGGTTGTGTGGTCTCGCTTCTTGATACCATCGACTTCACTCCCCTTCCACTCATTTTAGCCCCATTAATCTCTTTTCCCATTTGGGTCCAGATGTATCCACTGGGTCCACATAGGGTTAACCGCCCCCTCCCCTTGTCCACACTTTGGGTCAGGCTTGGAACGACGTCCCAGAGGTTGACGCAGCGACAAAGAAAGAAAAAGTATAATTTAGCTTCTCAACAGGAAATGTACCACAAGATGCAAAAGATGGCATAGACATACAAATTTAGCATGTGGGCAAAAGTCAAACATGAGCTCTACCCCTTATCCATGGCCATCACCCTAGTTCCTATGGGCCCTAGATGAGCCCCCTTTATCATTAAGGAACTCATGATTGTCCCAACGCTTGGTGGGCGATGAACTGCCCCACCTTAAGGGGGGTATCCACTGCTACATATTACACATCAAGCTCTCAACCCCTGGAGCCCAGAGCAGTTATGAAGAAAAAATCAATCAAAGGCAAAAGGCATATGAAGGGTGGAAAAACAAAGGTTGGGGTAACTCATGTACCACGATTTTCTCCCTCGTACACTTATACATCCAAGTGTGGGCTTCCCTTATTGCAGCTACCCTTGTACCATAACATGTGGTTTAGATGATTCCCCTAATCCCCACTCTACTCCCTTATTATATCATTTTCCACCTACCATTAGAGGGATGTACCATGGACATGTCACCCCCTTTAGAGGTTGAAATCACCTAATAGGGTCCTTGGTTAACCCTCTTATTGAGCTTGGAGACACTTGTACATATCAATTTTCAAGGATTTTTTATGGCTAAAAAGAATTTTGTGTGATGCTTGAGGAGGCCTACTAGGGTTAGGCCTTAGAAAAAGGAGAAGAGGTGAAAAATAACTTTCATTCGATGATCACCTAGGACTAGACTAGTGCCTAGCCTATTGGGAGAATGGAGTCTAATGAAATCAATGTTTAGAGATGCTTATTCCCAACCAAGGAGTTCCCCAGCAACTTCGTATGGCCTTAGCAGCAACTAGGTTACTTAGGGAAATTTATACTTCTTTATGTTGCAAATTGATGACTTATCAAGGCAAATCATGAACAATCATGTACCCCTAGGACAATAATTCACCATACTTCACAATAATCATATGAAAAATCCCTCACAAAGACAAGATTAGCAACTTCGCATTAGCATTAGGGTAGCTTCACCAGCTTCATGAACGAAAATATTTCATAGACCATCACATGAGACAAAGTACAAGATAAAAGATAAAAAGAGTACTCACAAGTGTAACGAAATTATTCCAATCATCAAAGTGCAAGAAAATCGAAGCTCCAAGACAAGAATTAAGCTCTTCCAAACATCGAAATGCATTAATAATCCAATTTGTCCATCAACAAGGCTAGCGAAATTTCCAAAAGAAACAATGATCCAAATCCCAGTGATGATCAAATGAAATGATCATCACATGAATATATATCCTCCCTAAGGGGTTCGATTTGCCTAATTAAGCCTAATAATGCAAAATAATAAAATAATGTGCAAAAATAACATCCTTTGGTGACAAGCCCACCAAGATAACTCCATAATACAACAATAAGCCTCCTAAGAGGACAAAATAATAGATACAATAGGTCGTGTTGCACAATTTTTTCAAAGTTTCAAGGACGCAGATATGCCAAGATTTTTTCAAAGGATCCTATCATCTGCCATCAATTTATTGAGTCATTATAAACCCATTTTGCAAATTTATAATGTAAATGATGCTAGTAACACTGTATATGTATGAAACAACCTAGGTAAGCCTATTAGTTTGGCAAGAGTTTCATTCTGGGAGGTTTTTCGTCTCACTAACTCATCTGTGTTTCTAAACGCAGATGGTCGACAGAGTTCTTCTCCAACCTCACCCAAAAGCTAGGGTGGAATTCTTTGTCAAAGTCTTAGATGAGTCTTAGTGTTTTAGTTGAGTCTTATGTAAAAGTGGTTTGAGAATAATTTAAGCTAGTTGGTTAAATTATTTTATTACAAATCACTTGGTCTACTAGATCATATTGTGTCACAGAATTTGGTGTGTAATTTGAGAGTCTATATTGAATGGGTATTCCCTCTTTGAGGGTTGAATTGTAATTATCTTATGTAAAAAATATTTTAGTGCATGGTCCCTCATACTTAGACACCATAGCTAAAATATTAGAGGGTGTCCTGTCCCCATTTTTTATCCTTCTTCATAGTGCAACCAGGGTGGATTTCCAGGGTAAGAGATGGCAAGGTCAGTGGAGCAGGTTTATGTCATCAGGGGTTCCGATGGAGTTTTGCTGAGTTTTTTTGGGATTTGATGGCATTTGCTTGGTATATTCCATCATCCGCACAGTTTGCCTTTCGTTCCGTCGCATTCTGATAACTTTCAGAAATCAACATTATTATATTGGGCATAACTTAATTAATTATGCTCGAAGTGGCATTCCGAGGAGATTAGTTGTTGGAACACCTCAGTGTAATAGCTCGTTGGAACTGGAACATGAAGATATATAGGATGGGATGGTTAGATATGAGTTTCAATGGCATGAGGAGACATGGTGGCCAATTTACCCTTTTCCTGCATTAAAAGAATATTTTAATTGAAATAAAAGAGGGAAAAGTGCTCCATGATTAAAATAATAATAAAATAGAAAGTTCTAGAGGAGTCCATCAAATCTATAAAAGAGGAGGAGGATACCATTGGAGAACATCTTGGTTTTGATATTGTTTCTTGTATGTGAGGTTGAGAACATGGTTCTCTACTCCATTAGTAGCCTTAGGACGAAAACTCTCTGGTGATTTAGAGAGATTGAGCGAGCACCCATCTCCCCTTGGTGGATTCATTCAGAATTCACAGGTGTAGAGATTGTTTTTCTGTTTCAGTTTGGAGAGCGGAGGGTCATTCCCAGCTATTGTATTGGCATCTATCTATATATAATAACGCTGGATTTTCGTTGTTGCACTTTTAATTGTTTCTCATGTTGTGATTTTTTAATGAGATTTTGTACAATTTATAGATTTATGGTGTTGGTTTTACATGGCAATTTTCTGGAAAATGCATGATAGTTTAATATGAAGTGTCTATTCAAAAATGATTTGATTTAGGACATTACAATGGTATCAAAGTTGTCCATCCTGCGAGCGTGAAGGTTTATTGCAGAAAAACCTCAAAGAAAATCAAAGGTTTTTATTGCATATTGTTTTGAGCCAAATTGCTTGCTATTTCTAGAAGGCCGAATTCTTTTAATCATCTCAGGGTTCTCATCACCTTCCAAATTATTGATGTTCAAGGTTATCTGGTTAAGAAAGTTATGATCAAAATTTATGCATTGGGCTGAGAGTTATTCCTTGTAGAGGCTGAATGAAATTTGGTCGAGCTATAAAATCTCCAGTACCAAATTATATCGAAAGCAGGGCCAAGTAGCTGAAGACGTGCTTCTTTTTTGGGAATTTCTACACAGATTGTCATGTTGCCTGACTTTACGTCAATTGTTGAAACCACATAGGATCTATTTAGCCGGTTTAAACGAAGTCTTATTGGCACGACCAATGGGGAGGGTCGTATCGTAGTTGAAACCGGAGCTTGGAGGAATTTTGTTGGGCCGAGATATCTTTCGGTGGATCAATTTGATCATTGAAAGGCGACGCGAAATGAGTGGATCATAATGCCTTGAAAGCGTGTGCAGGCCCGTGTGAGGTTCACATTTTCTCATATGTCTTTGCCTGTGGAAGCGATGGTCCAAGTGTAGTTGTTTTAATGCTGCGTACGTGGATGCTGTTGAAGACCGCTACAACTGGAGACCATGGAAGTCTGAGGAAATCGTGGCAGTCCCCAGTTTGAGGGGGCTCGCTATCCGTTTCTTCTCAGCAGAGGGGCGGCTTTGAAAGAGTAGAATATGGGTCTGTCCGTCGTTTGACAGTAGCGCAGGTGGGACATTACAAAGGTCACGCTTCTGAATAAGTCGAGATCACCTGACCAATGCGTGGTAAGGGACAATTGTTTTTTAAATTTTATGAAACCGTGGCAATTTTAAGTGGGGCCATGGAAATATGTAAAGGCGGACTTCTTATGACCAAAAGTCGTCCATAAAATTATCGAAGGGGCCGAATGTATGTGATGAAAAGTTATTGGACGCGTCATCAAATAAACTTCTGAAGGAATTAATCGAAGGCCGAGAATTAATCAAGCTCACCGACATTGTCGGGTTGTTGGACGTCAATCAAATAGTTGTAGCGAGGGATACGTGCTACGCACGATCTGCGTGCACCCAGAAGTTACCAAGCCGCCAGTTTCGATTCTTAGCAGAGTGGAGAAACATACGCAGGGATCCACGGGGCAGAGTGATAAATCCATTGGGAATCCGTGCAGATTTGGGCGTCTGCAAGTCGAATTGGATAAGAATATAGTCTGCGAGTGAAGGGTTGATTCGTGGGCCGACTATCTTCTTTATGTAGCCGTCAAATTATTTCATGGTGATGTCGAATTCGTTCCAGGTGCCAAGAATGAAACCATTGTTGGAGACGTTAAAAGTTTTTTTTTCCGAAAGCATATCTGCTGGACAAGCTGCTATATTGAATGCATCTCTCCGAGGTCATTGAAATTTGGCCGTCTTCATTGCTTGAGCGTGTACATTTTTTTTTAGAAACCGCAGCACAGAAGCTGAATTTATATTTTGGGTGGGGTTCTTGCTGAGCTCATCTGAGTTCCAATGATTAATTGGGTAGCTGCCTTCATCTCAAGGGCAGAAAACCAAGTAGACTGAGTTGTTATAGTAGCAAATCTGAGCTGAGTCCATGAGGCAGAAGGAGGAGCAATGTTTGTGGCGTCAAGAGGCATAGATATTTCGCGGCTGATGGGAAAGGATTGGATGGAAAAGCTAGTGTCGCTTCCCTGATAAACAAACCTATCATTGTGTGAGAATTGAATTACTTGTAACCTGCAACGGCCGAGTAATTCATGTGCGTGTGCACATAGGCAACACGTGGGCTCCAGTACAGTTTGGTACGTACAAAGATGGGCTTCTGATCATGTTAGTTCAGGTATTACTAGCATATGGCAGAGACATAGAGTATCATCCTCAAAATTTGAAGGCTGACGTAAACTCCAGGTTTCTAACTTATCCATTTTCCTCTCAAGAAAATACTCATTATTCTCTTTGCCCTCATTTTTGTTAACATAATTCAGTGTATGGCGAAGTCTTTAGAGGTCGGGTATGCTAGTTTGTTGTACTGTCCATTTATGTGTAAGAGAAAATTGCAGCCAGTATATCATTGTATCACTGCCTGAGGCTGAGAGTAGGGTTTTTGAGTCATTGTGAGATCAACATTGTTGTATGAGGGTGTAGATAATATTGATGTCTTGAGAATCATTGTATGCTATTGTTGAGTTTCCATGTTGGTCAGAATGCATGTATGGGGTTTGGCTACCGAATGTATGAAGAAGAGGTAGTAGGTTAAGACTAAGAGTATGTGATAATCTACTTAGTAGACAGCTTGTATCCATAATCATTGCATTGTTGTCTTACATGTCAGAGTTTGGTGAGTACTAGGCTGACTTCATGGAGATTAGAGTCTGAATGCTAGCAGTTGTGTTGTGAGTGGGAAAAGTCTGTCAGTCAATTCGTGTTTAAAGCAACCTAATGTATTTGTCATCATTAAAGAAAAACATGGACAAGACTCTTATAAACTCCCTTAATAAACCAACAGAAACAAATAACACACCCTTCTCAAAGGGGGTCTATGCCATTCTTTAAAGAGAACAACCAAAGGATGTGCAGAAGGGGCAGGAAATAGGACACAAGATTTATGCTCTTGGGACAGATTTGAAGCACATGAGAGTCACATGGAAAGTTCTTATCAAACTTGATGAACTGGATGCCCTCCTTTCCAAGGTGAGCTAGTTAGAAGGGAAAAAACTAATTTGGGCTCTAAAACCAGTTATGCTTGCTCTCATTCAACATAAGTTCTTGGAGGAACCTTGTGAAGGGGTCAAACTTCTAGTTGGATCATGTCTCAGTAACATTATGAGGTTGACCGCACCTATAGCTCCCTACAATGATGATGTTATGAGGAGAGTCTTCAAGTTGATGGAAAACACTTTACATGACTTAAATAACTCCATGGGCTCTACCTTTGGGAAGAAGCTTGATATTCTAGAAGGCATGGCCATGATTAGGACTTATGAGATCTTGTTTGATTTGGAGTGTGAAAATTTGATCCTACAGATGTTCAAATGCTTCTTCTGCATCAGGAAACATCATCCCAACTGAGTCATAGTACACATGCAGTCCATCTTGTCCTCATGTATGAGAGGTGGTGATGTGATTTGTCAGGAGTTGTAGTGCCGATTGTTGTTTGTTTGAAGGAGAGAGTAGTTGGTTCACCTGCTTCTTATGATCTACCTGAGAGGTTGGTTGAGTAGAACATTGGGTTGTTCAGGAGATAGTTGACTAGGGAGGAGCAGCTCAGGTTTGGGGGCTCATGCAGCAAGAATGAGATGAGGAGAAAGGGACTTTGCTTCATCTTCAAAGGACCTTGGGGACCTGACCGCTCATGCTTGGTGACACTGAGGAGATGACAATGGTCGAGTAGGGAGATATTCATTATGTCTGTCAAGATGAGGACTCTTCGCTGGACAAGTCCATGGGTTCATACGATGATACCTTAAAGGAGCACGAGCAGTCATGTGGAGTTGATGATAGTAGCCCGGATATGCATCCATGTCTGGTAGAGGAGTATTTGGAGCAACCGATAGTTTCCATGTGGGAAAGAGATCAGACTCTCAGAGAGCAGATGAGTGGCTGATGACTTAGCATAGAGAACACATGGAGGAGCATGAGTCATGTCGAGTCATTGACATCAGGGCAGATTCATATGATGAGCAGTGCATGGGTCCTTGGAGAGACATTCAGGATAGCATGTCACCAGTGATGAATCAGCATGAGCAGCGTATGATGGAGTGTGAGTCGGCTGAGGAGGATGAGATGCATAGTATGCATGATGAGCCTTCTTGGGAGAGCCAGTTGGAGGTTCATGTTGAATCCGTGATGGTGGAGGATGAGCAACCACCATTGGTGTCAGCCACTGATGAGGAGCAGACAGATGTACAGACAGCTGGCATGATGACATTATTTGCTGACACTTGTCCTCAGGAGATGTTGGGGTATGATAGGATAGTTTGGCAGGAGATTGGTGGACTGGAGGAGTGTGGAGTTTCCTACCAGGCGAGGGGGATGGCAGTGCATCCATCTTTGGGACTACCCATTGATGAGGTGCAAACAGATGTAGTGGCAGCTAGTCGAGCCACAACATTTTCAGGCAACAACCCTCTCTAGGAGTACATAGATGGGGCTTGTAACACGATTTGCCCAGTTTTTCCCATTAGAGGGAGAGAGGCAAGATTTCTTAGACATGCTTGGATTGTCCAGGTAAAGCATCAGCGATTGAGCATGGACCAGTTTCAAGATAGCAGACATATCCCTTGCATAGGTGTCCATGCGTTGGATTGGTTGCTGATATCCCTTTGATGGAGTGTCATTTTTTGTCAGGAGCATTGTATTGCAGGAGCCCTCCAAGTTGAGGGATATCCCATGCTTAAGTTGGCAGCGGGATGTAGGTTGGCCACTCATCATTATTTTAGCCAATGTTTTAAGACTCCGACTCCGACTTCGACTCAGTTGAGGATCGACTCCGACTCCGACTCCGAAACGGTAATGACTCGGCCGGCTCGATTTCAATGACTCAGTCGTTGTAAAAAATACATTAAATATTTATTTTTTTTATAAAAAAACATAATTTTAAAGATTTTAAACATAATTTTAAAGATTTTCATTCATGTTTCCAAACACACAGCATTATAATATAGATGGAAGACAACATATGATCAAAGTAGGCTCATGAACCAATCCATTATATCAAAATGGTACCCAATGGCAATACATAGTCAACTGTCATACATGATTGAAGACTCAAAACAAAAAACACTGGTTGGTTCGAAACGTGTCGACAAATGGTATTCCATGTGATTTTCGCCGAAGAATCTTCTCTAACTTGATATGGATCACAAAGCCTAAACTCTATTAAAAAACACATAACCAAGGAGGCTAGAAATGGCCTCTACAACAAAAGTAAACTGTGACGGTGACCAGACTCCAGTACTAGTACTACAGTACTACTGGGCCACTGGCTAGTAGCTACTGTCAGAGGAGCCAAGATCACGTCGATCAATCTTTGGATCATCATCATCAGAGTCAGACAGGGGGCCCCATGGCTCCTCCTCCTCATCATCATCCCCAACTGCAACTGTAGAAGTGGTACCACTAGCAGGCTGTGCAACTGCAGCAGATGCAAGCTGAGATAGAGTAGATATGCGGCTGCGCTTCTATCGTGGCCGAGCAGAGGAAGCACCTACAACTGGAGTCCCTGCTGGCTGTGAGATTGAGGCTGGTGGATTGGGATCTGCATTCAACTGAATAGGCTGAAGTTGAATAGCATGTTCAAGTTCAACTGATGTCTCTAGATCTAAATCTAAATCAAGATCCTCATCAGGATCAAACTCTGCTGGACAACTCTCCACTACCCAATCTGATGTTGGATCAATGTCTTCCAACACAATGGGATCTGAATCCGGTCTTTTGTTCAGCAAATGGTTTCGTCTGAGCCGGAGGTTGTATTGGACAAAAACTAGATCATTTAACCGTTTTTTATCCAAACGGTTTCTCTTCTTTGTGTGAATCCTCTCAAAGACAGCCCAATTGCGCTCACACCCAGATGCACTGCAAGTTTGACTCAAAATACGAATTGCAAACCTTTGCAATTCAGGACAATGGCCACCAAAGGCCTCCCACCATTGTGCTGCAAAAAACATAGGAGTGTAATGAGTTAGCTCAACAAAATTACAAATTATATCTAACTTTCAAATTATAAACGATTTAACAAACTTTAAAAAAAAGTAAAACTATTAAGAATTTGAAAATTGAAATTTTTGTTTACCTGGCTCATCTGCTTCTCTTGCAATCTTTGCTAGGTTCTTCCCAAAGGTACCTGCTGCATTGCTGAAGATATTGGCCTTTCGGTGTATCTCCAGCTGATCAGACTCCAATGGGATCATGCGTTCAATGCAATCAACCAGTCCATCTCTGACCTCCCCCGTCAAAGCTCTTGACTCCTTAGCTTTATAATGATACCGTGGGTTCAAAAAATACCCAGCTGCATGTATAGGGCGATGGAGTTGATTGTTCCATCTTTCATCAATGATTGCCCAAATGGGCCCATATTTTGCCACTCTATCCTTGTATACCGTCTTTATTTGCTCCTTTGCTTGATCCATAGCCTCATAAATGAAGCCCATAGCCAACCTTTCCCCATCCACCAACCGCAACACCTTAACTAGTGGCTGAGCAAGCTTCACAATCTCTGCTGCCTTTCTCCAAAAAGTTTCTTCATGGACTTTCATTTTCAATTCTTTGCCTTCTGGTTTGTTAGACCAATTGCTTTGATTCCATTCATCACTGGAAAACATCTTTTGCAAGTTTCTATGTTGGGAAAGCATAGATTGCAATGTCAAAAAATGTGTAGCAAATCTAGTGATGGCAGGCCTAATAATATCCTTGCCCCCAGTGTGTTTCCTCATGAGGCTCAAAACCAATGTATGATTGTAGATAAATTTTGTTATGCTTTTGGCATGATCTATAGTGTTTTTGACCCAATCTAATTTTTCAATATCCTCAAGCATGAGGTCTATGCAATGTGTAGCACACGGGGTCCAAAATATGGTCTTGTGTTTTTCCTCTAACAATTTACCAGCAAGAACATAGTTAGAGGCATTATCTGTGATGATTTGAACAACATTAGCCACCCCCACCTCGTCAACAACCTGATCCAATAGCTGAAACAACAAGTGGCCATCTTTTATCTTATTAGATGCATCAACTGATTTTAAAAACATGGTTCCCTGTGGGCAAAAGACAAGAAAGTTTATGATGGTACGGTTTCTTTGATCAGTCCATCCATCTGACATGATGGTACACCCTGTTCTTTCCCATGAGTCCCTGAACTCTTGCAAATACTCATTAATGGATTGAATTTCTTTCTGCAAACGAAACCCCCTTAGCTCATGCATAGTAGGGCCTTTGAAGCCTTTTCCAGCAGCATGTATGGCATCAAACATAGGCTCATAATATGGTGAACGAGCAACATTAAAGGGGATATCAGCATCATACCACCATCTAGCTATGTAATCACAAGCAGTCTCCCTCAATTCTTTCTTCCAATGGTCATCTAAAGTGGGCTGCATTTGAGTTTTACTAACTTCAGGACCATGTGCATCTGATGGAGAGGAGGGAGTGAAATAACTTTTGATAGTCACATCACCCTTTTTCAAATTCATTCTACCCTTTCCCTTATCTTGAACAGAAGCAAAAGAGGGAGGAACATATCAGAAAGGGTTGGATGCCTCAGTTTGAGGGATAGAGGAAGAACCCTCAAAATCATAGTGGGGGTTGGTAGCCATCATTTTTTGTATCTCCCTCTTCCTCCCAATTTCAGCCTGTACGTCTTTTTGCCTAGCCTTATCTTCTTTAAATTTCTCAAAGCTGGCCAACAAATTCTTTCTAATCTCCCCAATTTCTGGTGAGGTACATGGGGTAATTTGGCCTCTAATCCCTGCCAAGTGTTGTTTCAGCTTTATTAATGCCCCCAGGACCTTCCTTAATTTTCCTATGGCAAAATTTGCATTGCATTTGACTATCAACCATTTCAACATATGCCCAAGCAGGATCTCTTGCTCTAGGTGCCATTTTTTGACTAGGAAATGAAAGCAAACAATCTGAAAATGACAAAAAAAAGAAAAAACATTGATTCAATGTTCATTTATTTGACAAAAAACACTCTCTAAGCTTTCTATATATGCACCTAAAATTTACTAAGCAAAAACAGATTTATAGAGGTGGAAAAAAATACCTCCAGGCACAAACTGCCTCCTCAAGCTTGCTCTAAGAATCAGCTCCTCAATGCTGCTCCAAATGGCTGCCCAAGAAGCTCCTCACTCCAGCTACAATGCTCCTCCAAGACTCCTCACTGCTGCTCCAAAACAAGCTCAAGAACTGCTCACTAACTCTCAAAGAAGACTCTCACTCAAATGCATAAGATTGTTGTGAGTGAATGAGAGCACTTGGGTGTGTTAAATAGGGTTTGGGAGGGGGAAATGGACCCCAAAAATCATTTAGCATATTGGTATAACAATTTGACATCCAAAACAAACATTAAACATTTTAAAAATCCCAAAAAAATCAATTTTTTATTGTTGTTTACGTGTGGAGGGCCGTCCCTTTGTGACTTGGTCGAGTCATATCGGAAACGGCCGGGTTGGCCGAGTCATGGGTGACTCGGCCAACCGGACCGTTTCCTAGGCCGGGTCACTCTGCCACCTTTTGGGAGGACTATCATGTCCCTATTTTTTATCCTTCTTCATAGTGCAACTAGGGTGGATTTCCAGGGCAGGAGATGGCCATGTTAGTTGAGCAGGTTTATGTCATCAGGGGTTCCGATGGAGTTTTGCGGAGTTTTTTTGGGATTTGATGGCATTTGCTTGGCATATTCCACCATCTGCATAGTTTTCCTTTCGTTTCGTCGCATTCTGACAACTTTCAGAAATCAACATTATTATTGGGCATAACTTAATTAATTATGCTCAAGGTGGCATTCCGAGGAGATTAATTGGTGGAACACCTCAGTGTAATAGATCATTGGAACCGGAACGGGAAGATCTACAGGATGGGATGGTTAGATATGAGTTTTAGTGGCCTGAAGAGACATGGTAGTCAATTTACCCTTTTCCCGCATTAAAAGGATATTTTAATTGAAATAAAAGAGGGAAAAGTACTCCATGATTAAAATAATAATAAAATAGAAGGTTCTAGAGGAGTCCATCAAATCTATAAAAGAGGAGGAGGAGACCATTGGAGGACATCTTGGTTTTGATATTGTTTCTTGTATGGGCGAGTACCCATCTCCCCTTGGTGGATTCATTTAGAATTCATAGGTGTAGAGATTGTTTTTCTGTTTCAGTTTGGAGAGCGGAGGATCATTCCCAACTATTGTATTTGCATCTATCTATATATAATAAAGCTGGATTTTGGTTGTTGCACTTCTCAATGTTTCTCATGTTGTGATCTTTTAATGAGATTTTGTGAAATTTATAGATTTATGGTTCTGGTATTACATGGCAATCTTCTGGAAAATGCATGATAGTTTAATATGAAGTGTTTGTTCCAAAATTAATTGATTTGGGACATTACAGAGGGTGGAAAAATTATTTATCCCTTCAACTGTCAATTAATTAAATTTTCTAGCAAAAATAAATTAAAATTAAAGTCTTAGAGAAATTCGTGGGTATCAAAGAAATTAATTTTTGGAAGTCCCACACCAAGGGAATATTGGAAATTTCAAGAAAAATTTGGACCCTTGGACCTTGGTGGTTAAGTCAAATTCAATTTTTTGAGGAAATTAGTTCAAAATAATTAATTTTGAGCTAATAAAAAATGGGTCAAACGAAAAATTCGAAAATTCCTCAAAATAAATATTTTCAATGATGGAGATTAAGAGATGATCAAATATTTTCGATGACCAAGATTATTTTGACGAGGATCAAGCCAACTAGCCGTTATTTTTCCGTTTGGAGAATTTATCTACATATAGAGAGACATTTGTATGTCAAGCCATTGGATTTTTGGCTAAGAAATCACTGTAGAATAATTGATGTAACACTACAGTCCCGCTGGGAACATTTATTTGAATCATAATAAAGACTCTGGGGTGCAGTTCATGGTGTTCAATGTTCATTGATTTGTGTTATGCGCTGGGTATGGGCTTTCTTATATTGTGCTTATTAATTTTAAAACTTGTTTTTCACTAGATGGGGATAAAGTCATTCTATTGATAGATTCTGTGTTTATCTTAGATGATTTGATTCACCACCTGTCTAACAAATTTTCTTGAGAAAAATATATAGTGTTTCTAGATTCCCTAGTCCTTGGTCCCCAAGTTCACAAATTGTGGGCATGAACTGACCTTGTTTGGAATCCAAATATTTATATTTTTTTTAACTTCACTAAGGTTATAGTGTGCATTAATATTCCAAAGTATTATTATTAGCCATTTATCAAAGAAAAACTCCGTAAAAAATTTCTCAAAATTTCTTTCAAGTATTGTGTATTTGTAAATAAATTTGTAAAATTATTTTGTATATTACTTTATGGGGTTTTGGGTTTTAAGATTTTTTTTTGTATATATTGGGGTTTTGGGTATTTGTAAATCTATTTGTGCAGGTGTGATCAAGTGAAGAAAGCTAAGATAGAGCTAGATCTAGGCCCTTGAGGGTAAAATCTAGTCTCTAAACTTTTTTGCAGGGCCAACCACTTAAGAAATTGAGCAAAATTTCAGATCTAAAGTGAATTAAATTTTTTGCAGCTAGGGTTTCCAAGTTTTGGGGCTTCTAAGCCCAGATCCGCCTCCTCCTAGGCCATCATGCTTCTCCTCTAGCCCTGCATTAGCCTATTAGCCCTTTGCTTCTGAGTTTCAAGTCTCTTTAAGGCTGGTCGTAGGCTCCAAGCCCCTCGGCCTCCCTCTCCCCCTCCTGTGTCTTGGTTTTTAGGTCCCCCTCCTGTGTCTTGGTTTTTAGGGCTTTTTAGCCCTAGCCATGAGGCCTCGGGCCTTCGACCCCCGTCCTCCTGCATTTTTCGCTAGGCTGCAACCCTAAAAGGCTTGAGGTAGCCTCTTGGAGGCTCCCTTTAGGGTGCCGCAAGCCTTAAGGCCTCAAAACCCTAGGCTGTAGCCCCTAAGGGTTGCTCGACCCTGCTTCCAGCCTAGCGACAACCTTCTAGGACTTGTCATTGGCCTCCTTAGGCCTTTCTTGGCCTTCGGTCGACCTCCTCTTCCTCTCCTTCTCCTCCGCTCTTCTTCCTTGACCCTCCTTCCGTCTCGGCCTCCCTCCTTTCCCCTCTGCGGGTCCTCTCGGCCCCTCCTCTTGCCCTCGGTGCCCTGTTTTTCTAACGCCGTATCATTTTCAGGCTTGCGGCAGCCTCTTTGAGGTCTCCCCTAAGGTGTCACATGCCTTAGGGCCTCAAAAACCCTAGGTTGCAATCCCTAGTGGGCCTTTCGGCCTCTCCTAAGCCCAACGACAACCTTTCTGGGCTGGCTGTGAGACCTATTAGGTCCCTTGACCCTAGCCATAGGCCTATTTAATCCTTTTCGGTTTCTCTTTTGGGCTCTTCCTAGCCCTAGTTTGCCTTAATTGGCCTTTGAATTTTCTAAACTGAGTACTTGGTGTGTTTTGTAAAAAAATTGGCTCAAATATTGTGTTTTCCTGTGACATATGTTGAAAAATCTATGGCATTTAAAAATTAGAGAGATTCTTCTTAACATGATAACAATTTGTGAAGTGTTTATACAATTTATCTTAGCTTGATATTCTTTACATTATTAGTATATGTGTTTACTTCATCAAACTGCTACCAAAAACAAAAGAGACAAGAACACAAAGTATTTGGCTTTCTTCCAGGGCCAAAACCTCTCCCTCTTGGAGAGGAAAACCCGCACAAAAATTCTTCTTATAGAGATTCCAATTGACGAATACCAAGACCATGACCCTTGACACATTCTGCCACTCCAAGACCAAGACACCAATCCTCTTCTCTGTCACTGCTGAGATCATCATCATTGCTGCACCATTAACGCCATTACTACTGCATCACTGAGGTCTTCATTACTACTGCCATCATTGAGAATATCATCGTTGCGACTGCTCCTTGACATTACCACAGAGGTGATCAAGATCATGACTTGTAATTGTACCTCACTGTAGGTTGAAATAACTTGTAACACTATGAAATCATAATCCTTGTCACTCCTTGCCAAGACTGATCATCCTTGTCATCGTTATCACAACTTCTTCCATTATGCCGAGACTGTAACAATCATTGTTATTACTGCTCCCTTTTAGCATAGCTAGACTGCAACCCTTGACACTGCTTGTAACCCTCGTCATTGCTCCTCGTTATGTCTAGTTTGCAGTAGTCACTGTCATCACCAAAATTCCTTTCAACATGATTATGCTGAGAATGTATTGCGAGATAGTAATTGAGATAGTATATATATATATATATATATATATATATATATCGAGCTTGTTCCATAGGTGATTGTGTTCTGGAATAAGCTCCGAGATGGTATGTTGTTGAAGGATCACCAAGATACATAGTTGTAGGAACTTGTTTTACTCCCTCTGCTCTTCATCCGAGACCTAGTTTGCCTGCCCTTAATACCCATCCGAGGTGCAGACAAACCCTTCAATGACTGCCTTCCTGTAATGCAGATCTGCTCCTTTCATCCATGCGAAATACAGAGAGAAATTGTGAGCTCTGTTTCCTTGTCATTTGTGCAGATCCTAGCCACCTATTTATAGTGGTTTGTCCACAAAATAAGCTGACTTGCCATATGAGACATTGTGTCTATTTCCTTGAGCCAACATGACTTCCCTTTATCTAATTAATTTAGTTATTGAGACTGACATGATGATTTTCTTCTCGTTTTTCTTGCAAACTTCTTGGTGCTTGTCGCTGGAGGATTGTGCGTGGTCTTTGGAGGGCTTTTACGCATTTTGTAGACTAGAGTACATTACACATGGGCTCATAAAGAGCTTCTTTATACATGACATGACTCTTTGACATATAAATAAAATCCTAAAGACATCAAGAAGAAGTCTTTTGACCTATGACACTTCTTGCTCATGAAACCCATGTAGCAAGGCATACAAAAAAAAAAATTTATTCTCTTGTATTACATCATCTACAAAGATCATGTCATCATGAAGACTGAACCTAGTTACACCTTCATTGGAAAAATTTTGGGCAAATTGGGCAAGTTTTCTACAAGGCCTTGGGCCTAGGGTTTGCTCTCTAAACCCTCACTTTCTCACTGTTCTGCTTTAGCTATCATATTCATTTTGTAACAGTAAATGAAATGCCCTAAAATCAGATCCAAGTGATCTAAACACATTAATAATCTTAGGGTAAAAGTTTGATAGTGTTTTGGCCACTTGGGCATTGGATATCTAGCCTAGATCTACTTGTTTGCTTGCTGGAAAATCTCTGCATAACTGAATATATCAGATCTGATCATTTCTGAATAACACATCTTAAGAAGTCCTAAAAACTCATAATTGCTCTTGGTAAATTTGTGTCAGCATTGAGTAAGTTTTGGACATATTTTGGCATTAGTTAATGCACTAATAGTTTATTGTTTGCATAATTTTCTCACTGCTGTAATAAGGGATTTCAGATCTGATATATGCACTGAGTATTGCATCTTAAGTGGGCTAAAATTCATAACTTTACATCAGCAAGTCATTAGGATACTTATTGGTCATTCTATGTATCATATGCTTGGCAATTTCTTGGTTTGAAGTAATATACTTACTGCTGTCCTAACTTCATCATAAGTGGCTCTTCTATGATTAAATTGGCTCATGGTGGTTTATGTTGTTGAGTTTTAACAATTGCTTGTCTTGTGTAAGATCAAAATCTTGTTAACTTGGAACTAAGTCACTCAAACATCTGAGTTTTAAATCCTCTAATCTCATTGATGGTTTAAGTTACTTGAGCTATAAGATATAATTAACATCTTTGTGTTTGGTACATAATTAAAGCATTGTTGTGAAATCATTGGATAATTGCTCTTAGTCAAAGATCATAATCTTAAGAGGCTTTGGTATCTCTATTATCTATTTTAAGAACTTGGCACCTTAAGTTTCATTGGTTATCATTCTAAGTGAGCATCTCATTGACATCCCTTAAGTGGTCTCAAGTAATCATTGTTGAATTAGATATTTATTCTAAGCATCTTGTGCATTAATCTATTGTTGGCACTTGCATCATTAAGCACTTGTCTTGTTTAAGATTGTCCTTCAATTCATTATTAAGTACTCTTGCTATAAGGTAATTAATATCAAGTACTTAAAGAAATCTTAACTCAAGATTCACTCATAATTGTTGCATAAGCATTCTAAGATTAATTTGGACTAATAACCTACCTCTAAGCATAATCTTGGTTGATAGACTCCTAGGACAATCCTTTCTCATCTAGCTTGAGGGATTCAACACCTTTCTATTGGTTAACACAGTGACCTTGCAGTCATCAGAGCCACAGTCTCTGAAACATCGGAGGCACTGGGTGGTTGGAACACAAGGGGAGGTATCGTTAATCAAGCCTTTAGTTGGTTCCCGTTGGCTTCCATCCCACAACCTATTCTAAAGATTGGTCTCAAAACAGTTAAGAGGAAGGTTCCATTTAGACTAGGAATATAATTTAAAAGTGACCAAGATCCTTGCATTACACTTAGATCTTAAAACTTGCATAGCATATAGGTTAGTTAATCATTTAAGTAGTGGTTATCCATATGGTTACTTGGTATTGATTTGTAATAAGAAAGAATATTGACTCCATAAGGCACTGCTCACATTTCTAAATCTAATCAAATCCTTAAATCTTGCTAAATTTAACCAAGTAGCTAGGCCACTCAACTATGTCTCTCGGACAAGTTGGTTCCCAATTTGTCTTTCATCATCTCATTTCCATAGGGACTAGCCCCCATAGCCTGCTGTTGGGAGACAACTAGAACGGAGTGGGTGGGGATAAGAGTGACAACTCCCACCCTAAGCCGTTGTCGCGGTGCTTGTACAATTTGAGCGACAACATTTTTTGGTGTCATTATCGGGGACAAGTTTCTTGTTGCCGAGATTAATGACATTTTCCCATCATACCATCATTTTCATTAGCCCGTCAAGCGGCACATTTTTGGCGCCATTGCCGGGGACCCTTTTGTTTCGGTGCTTCAACGACATTCTATCAATCTTTCATCCAATCAACACCACATTTTTTGGTACCATTGCAATATCTTCATCTTCATCTTTTCATCACCATATCTTTTCTCCTTTCACTAATCTTTTCATCTTCTCTATCTGCACCTTTAGCACCTAGACATTTAGGTTGGTTTCTTGTTTGGGTGGCGAGTCCACTTATTCATCTACTTTTTCTTAGGCAGGAAATTCTCCCATGATATCCATCTGTTTCTCCCTGACTAACTTTTTGGTTTTGGCCTTTTGGATTTTAGAGCTAGATTCATGTTCAAGTGGCGACTCCACTTCTTTCATTTCTTACAAGATTTTCTGCTAGAAGCTCACTTCTTGTGGATCTCTTGTTTTTCTTGAACAAGGATCTCTCTCTCTGACATCCATTAGCTTCATTTTCCCCTTAAGCAAGTCATCATGGATGACTTATTGGCCCCTCTTCATTTTACTAACACTCGAGGTTATCCTCATGACCTTTCAGAAAAAGAATATGGGATTAAGTAATTAACTGAAATTGTTAAAAGTATGCGAGATGAGCAAAGAAATCAATTCACTGATATAGAGAATTGCATGAAGAAGTTGCAAGAGAATGAGTTGCAACATGATAATGATCAAGATGTGCCATATTGTAGACCTTGTGACCACTTTCATGATGAATCCACTTGTGTCTTTGCAATCAAAATCAGAGATAGTACAAAGACAGGAACAAGTGATCAGGGGGATCTCGTGACGAATTAACCCAGAGACTTAGATACATGCAATTCAGTCAAGCTCAATTGATGAGTATTGTGGAGCTTAATTAAGAGAAATCGTTAGCAGATCACTCCATGAAATGAAATCCTTGCACATCAGGTGTATGGCTATTGAGAAAAATCATGTTGAAGAACTAAGCTCCTTAAAGGAAAATCATAAGAAAGAAATAAGCTCTATTTACGATAGGTATGCCAGTGTTCAGAACATATTATTAGCCATAGAAGAGCAGCGTGTCGAGGATCTGAAAACCATGGATATTAATCATTCTAATCAAATGGTCACCATGCAAAGTTATCTGGTCACCATGGAACTATGTTGCAGGAAACGTAAGGCAAGGGGGCGTTTTCGTACGGAAACGGGTACGAAACGTTGAAACGCGTATGGTACGGCCCTGAAACACGTTTCAGGCCATACTGCCACGTTTCACGAAACTGAAACGTGGCCAGTACGACCTGAAACGCGTTTAAAGGCCGTACGACTCACGTTTCAGCTTTTTACTTGTGTTAATTTTTTTTTTTTTTTTTAATTTGTTTTCTAATTTATTTTTAGGTTATCCTAGTGAATTTTAGTTGCTTCTAGATGCATGTCTAAAGTTATAAAGTGAACTTTTGCCCTAGTGTTGATATGCAGTTCATGGTAATATTAAATTCTTAAAGTAAAAGTGATATTCTCCTTTATTTTTCATTTTCATCCTTTTACTTAAATTTTTAACATTACCATGAAATGACCTAGGATGTTTGAGAGTGGTTTCGCCTTCATTGGATTTCATATGGAGAAAGTAGAATTTTAGATCTCACTCAAAATCCAGCAGATTTATTTGTTTTTCAGGATTTCAGGATTGGGGGGATTGCAATGTTTCCATTGGATTTTATCATGTACTAGGGTATGGAACTTGTATTTAATCAAGAGAACCAAGCCCTCTATGCAGGGGAGAATCCCAATAATGAAGAGCATGTAGGGTACTAGGGTATGAAACTTGTATTTAATCAAGAGCACTAAGGTTGTTCGACTATGTAGGAGGAGACTCCCAATCAAGCACGAAACAAGAAATTAGAAATTTCTTGTGATTGATTTTGGATATTTCTATTTTCATTATGTGATCATTCATGAGTAAATGTGATGTAAATTTAGAGACTTATAGTTTATGCATTGACAATTGACAATTTTATCATAATGTAATAAATTAGAATGTATCATATATGTTTTATGATTGCACATATTTCTTAAATGTCCTATATATATATATATATATATATATATATGTTGCAGGGAATGTGGTACAGAGGTTCGTTTCCATACGGAAACTGGTACGAAACGCGGAAATGCATTTGGTACGGCCGTGAAACGCGTTTCCGGTCGTACTGCCACATTTCTCGAAATGGAAATGTGGCCAGTACGGCCAGAAACGCGTTTCACGGCCGTACGACCCACGTTTCCTCATTAACTTGTGGTTTTTTTAATTTGTTTTTTAATTAATTATTAGGGTATGTTAGTGACTTCTAGTTGCTTCTAGATGCGCGTTTAAAGTTATAAAAGTGAATTTTTGCCCTAGTGTTGATATGCAGTTCATCAGGAAGTTTGAGGCATATGCAGTTCATGGTAATGTTAAATTCTTAAAGTAAAAGTGATATTCTCCTTTATTTTTCATTTTCATCCTTTTACTTAAATTTTTAACATTACCATGAAATGACACCGGATGTTTGAGAGTGGTTTCGACCTCATTGGATTTCATATGTAGAAAGTAGAATTTTAGATCTCTCTCAAAATCCAGCAAACTTACTGTTTTTCAGGATTTCAAGATTGGGGGAATTGCAATGTTTCCATTGGATTTTATCATGTACTAGGGTATGGAACTTGTATTTAATCAAGAGAACAAAGCCCTCTATGCAGGGGAAACTCCCAATAATCAAGATCATGTAAGGTACTAGGGTATGAAGCTTGTATTTAATCAAGAGCACTAAGGTCGTTCGACTATGTAGGAGGAGAATCCCAATTCAACAGTGATCCTTCTAAAGAATGGGATGTGGATGCAGAAAATCCTGATTTGGATCTCTCTCTTGGAGCCTTATAGTCTTTATTGTACTTGCAACCTCATATATTAATATAAATAAAGGCTGATTTTGAGATTTGGATATATAATAAAGGTTGCTTTTGGATATTCCGATATTTTTATTTTCATTATGTGATCATTCATAAATAAATGTGATGTAAATTAAATCTTAATGTTTAAGTGTAATAAATTATAATGTATCATTTATGCTTTATGATTGCACACACACACACACGTACATATATTCGTGTTTCCCCGTTTCCAAAATTTGGGGAGGTCACATTTCGTATCGCTTCCCGTTTCGGAAACTTGTACCCGTTTCCTCGTTTCGTGCAACCTATATATATATATATTTGCGTTTCCCTGTTTCCCAAATTTGGGGAGGTCGCATTTCGTATCGATTCCCATTTCAGAAACTCGTACTCGTTTCCCCATTTCATGCAACCTAGCCATGGAAACAAATCACAAGGAAAAAATTGATTCTATTCAAGTAAATCATAATAAAGTAATAAAGGATATGGAAATCGGTTTTCAAAGCAGGTTTTCAACTATGGAAGAAAAACATGATGAGGAGCTAAAGGTCATGAAAATTAATCACTGCAATCAGGTAGCCACCATCGAGGAAAAGTGTGCTCAAGATATGGAAGCGGTCAAATATGACAAAGTAATACAAGATATGGAAGTTGGTTAGATATGCCTTCAGAATAAGTTGTTGATCATGGAGGAAATCCATACCAAAGAAATTAGTGCTATAAAGATTGAACTCTCTAACCAGTTGGATGCCATCAAAATTGAAAAGACCATTCTTCAGAATAAGCTACAAATGATGGAAAAGACATAGGTTTTGTGACTTCAGCTCAGACCGAAGAATCTAGGGGGGAAGCACAAAGGGTTTTTCATGACTCACAGGCCTCCCAACCCGCTAGAGCAGTTCTCATCTCATTGCGAGAAGGTCAGTTGCCCCATTCAAGACAAGTCAGCGGGAAGTGCCATTGTTGAAAAGGAAAATTGGAAAGATCAAACCTGTGTATCTCCATTTATAGAATATATCCAGGATAAAATTGGGCATGCCTCAAAATTTTCATTCAAGCAATTTTGAGATCAAGACAAAAAAATCTATGCCAGTGCCATTATTAGCATCACTGTTGGCCGAAAACAAAAGTAAAAAGAAGAAAAGAAGAGGGAAGAGGTTTGATGCATTTGATGGTCGAAAGCAGCCCGATATTCAGATAAGTCAAAGTCCTAGTATTTTCAGAATTCAGCATGGCACATTTGAGAAGTAACCCACAGATCTACGTAAACGTCAATAGATGCTCAGTATGCACTATGTTGAAGACGTCTGATGCCATGGGGCATCCTTTGTATAATATCTCTAACACTACTCCTTTTCATTTATGCCGTTAGCTAGTTTTATGTCAAGCATTTAAGTTATATTTTCCAGTTTGTTAGAGTAGAATTTATCTATTCCAGCGAATCTTCTATGTATGCATGATGATCTCGATTTTGAATGGATATCTATTTGATGGATTTCTGTTTTCTTGGATGCAAGGTTTTGGTATTCTCATGTTACTTCATGGAAGCAACATGTCCCCATATGGAGCCAGATGTTGCACACTCTTTGTCAAAGTTTCAAGGAAGCAAATATGCCAATATTTTTTCAAAAGATTGGGTGATCAGTCATCAGTTTATTGAGTCATTGTAAAGCCATTGTGCAAATTTATAATGTAAATGATGCTAGTTAGACCGTATATGTATGAAACAACCTAGGTAAGCCTATTATTTTGGCAAGAGTTTCATCATAGGAGGTGTTTCATCTCACTGACTCATCTATGTTTCTAAACACAGATGATCCACAAAGTTTTTCCCTCCAACCTCGCCCCAAATCTAGGGTGGAATTCTTCGTCAAAGTCTTAGGAGAATCTTAGTGTTTTAGTTGAGTCTTATGTAAAAGTGGTTTGGATAATAATTTAAATTAATTGGCTAAATTATTTTATTACAAATCACTTGGTTTACTAGATCATATTGTGTCACAAAATTGGGTGTGTAATTTGAGGGTCTATACCAAATGGGTATTCCCCCTTTGAGGGTTGAATTGTAATTATCTTATGTAAAAAATATTTTAGTGCATGATCTCTCATACTTAGACACCATGACTAAAATATTAGAGGGTGGAAAAATTATTTATCCCCTCAAGTGTTAATTAATTAAATTTTCTGGCGAAAATAAATTAAAATCCTAACCCAGAAACTTAAATAATTATAGTCAAAATTAAAATCTTAGAGAAATTAAATTCTCCAAGTGGAAAAATTCGTGAGTATCAAAAAAATGAATTTTTGGAGGTCTCCCACCAAGGGAATATTGGAAATTTCAAGAACAATTGGACCCTTGGACCTTGTTCGTTAAGTCAATGTCAATTTTTTCAAGAAATTAGCTCAAAATAATTAATTAAAAAATGGTTCAAATGAAAAATTCGAAAATTCCTCAAAATAAATATTTTTAACAGTGGAGATTAAAAGATGATTAAATATTTTTTGATGACCAAGTTACCATAATGATCAAGCCAACTAGCCATTATTTTTCCATTTGGAGGATTTATCTATATATAGAGAGTCATGACTCATTTGTGTATCAATCCATCGGATTTTTGGCTAAGAAGTTACTGCAAAAGAATTGATGTAACACTACAGTCCTGCTAGGGACATTTGTTTGAATCATAATAAAGACTTTGGGGTGCAGTTCATGGTATTCAATGTTCATTGATTTGTGGTATGTGTTGGGTATGGTCTTTCCTATATTGTGCTTATTAGTTTAAAATTTGTTTTTTCCACTAGATGGGGATAAAGTCATTCTATTGATAGATTCTAGGTTTCTCTTAGATGATTTGATTCATCATTTGTCTATTGAATTTTCTGGAGAAAAATATATATTGTTTGTAGGTTCCCCAGTCCTTGGTCCCCAAGTTCACAAACTGTGGGCATGAACTGACCTTGTTTGGATTCCAGATATTTATATGGTTGATTTAACTTCGCTAAGGCTATAATGTGCATTAATTGTCCAAATTATTATTATTATTATCCATTTATCATAGAAAAACTCAATAAACAGTTTCACAAAAGAAAAAAAAATTAACCATTATATATTTGTAAATAAATTTGTAAAATTATTTTGTATATTACTTTTTGGGGTTTTGGGTTTTAAGATTTTTTTTGTATATATTGGGGTTTTGGGTATTTGTAAATCTATTTTTGGAGGTGTGATCAAGTGAAGAAAGCTAGAATAGAGCTAGATCTAGGCCCTTGAGGGTATGCTCTAGTCTCTAAATTTTTTTGTAGAGCCAGGCACTGAAGAAAATGAGCAAAATTTTAGATCTAAAGAGAATTAAATTTTTTGTAGCTGGGGTTTCAAAGTTTTGGGGCTTCTAAGCCCGGATCCGCCTCCTCCAAGGCCAACATCCTCCTCCTCTAGCCTTGCGTCAGTCTATTAGCCTTCTATGTCTGAGTTTCAAGCCTCTCTAAGGCTGACCGTAGGCTCCAATCCTCTCGACCTCCCTCTCCCCCTCCTACTTCTTGGTTTGTAGGGACTTTTAGCCCTAGCCATGAGGCCTAGGGCCTTCGGCCCCCCTCCTCCATTTTTCCCTAGGCCGCAACCCTAAAAGGCTTGAGGCAGCCTCTTGGAGGCTCCCTTTAGGGTGTTGCAGGACCAGTGTTGTTAAAATCGCGATTTTTTCAAAAAATCGCGATTTTATCACTATCCCGCTTAAATCGCGATTTTTATCCCAAAAAATCGCGGGCTTTTTTTTATAACGATTTTTTCGAAAAAATCGCGATTTTTATTGAAAAAAGCGCCGAGGCGCGGGGCAGCGGGCTTTAAGTTATGAAAATCGATTTTTTAATAAAAAATGAATATTTTTGTGCCAAACGCTTTTTTCCGCTTTTTTCCCGCTTTTGCCGATTTTTTCCGCTTTTTTCCCAGCGCCGATTTAATCCCGATCGCGCTTTTAACAACATTGTGCAGGACTTAGGGCCTCAAAACCCCAGGTCGTAGCTAATAAGGGCCTCTCAACCCTCCTTCCAACCTAGTGACAACCCTCTAGGACTTGTCGTTGGCCTCCTTAGGCCTCTCTTGGCCTTTGACCCTCCTCCTCTTCCTCTCCTTCTCCTCCGCTCCCCTTCCTTGACCCTTCTTCCCTCTCAGCCTCCCTCCTTTCCCCTTTGTGGCTCCTCTCGACCCCTCCTCTTGGCCTCAGTGCCTTTTTTCCCTAACGTTGTAGCCTTTTCAGGCTTGCGACGGCCTCTTTGAGGTCTCCCCTAGGGTATCACAGGCCTTAGGGCCTCAGAAACCCTAGGCCGCAGCGCCTAGTGGGCCTTTCGGCCCCTCTTGAGTCCAACAACAGCCTTTTTGGGCTTGTTGTGAGGCCTATTAGGTCTTTTGACCCTAGCCGCAGGCCTATTTAGGCCTTTTCCCTTTCCCTTTTGGCCTCTTCCTAGCCCAAGTTTGCCCTAACTAGCCTCTGAATTTTTTGGACTGAATACTTGGTGTGGTTTGCAGAAAAATTGGCTCAAATCTTGTGTTTTCATGTGGCATCTTCATTGGAAAAAGTTTGGGAAAATTGGACAAGTTTTTTACAAAGCCTTGGACCTGGGTTTGCTCTCTAAACCCTCAATTTCTCACTGTTCTGCTTCAACTATCATATCCATTTTATAACGATAAGTTAAATGCCATAAAATCACATCCAAGTGATCTAAACACATTAATAATCTTAGGGTAAAAGTTTGCTAGTGTTTTGGCCACTTGGGCATTGGATATCTAGCTTAGATTTACTTGTTTGCTTGCTAGAAAATCTCGGCATAACTGAATATATGAAATCTAATAATTTTTGAATAACACATCTTAAGAATCCCTAAAATCTCATAATTGCTCATTGGTAAATTTGTTTTAGTATTAAGTTTTGGGCATATTTTGGCATAAGTTAATGCACTAATAGTTTATTGTTTGCATAATTTTCTCACTGTTGTAATAAGGGATTTCATATCTGATATATTCACTAAATATTGCATCTTAAGTGGGCTAAAATCCATAACTTTACATCAGCAAGGCATTAGGATACTTATTGGTCATTCTATGTTTCATATGCTTGGCAATTTCTTGGTTTGAAGTAATATACTTACTGCTGTCCTAACTTCATCGTAAGTGGCTCTTTTATGATTAAATTGGCTCATGGTGGTTTATGTTGTTGAGTTTTAACAATTGCTTGTCTTGTGTAAGATCAAAATCTTGTTAACTTGGCACTAAATCACTCAAACATCTAAGTTTTAAATCCTCTAATCTCATTGATGGTTTAAGTTACTTGAGCTATAAGATATAATTGGCATCTTGTGTTTGGTATGTAATTGAAGCATTGTTGTGAAATCACTCGATAATTGCTCTTAGTTAAAGATCATAATCTTAAGAGACTTTGATATCTCTATTGCCTATTTTAAGCACTTGACACCTTAAGTTTCATTGGTTATCATTCTAAGTGAGCATCTCATTGACATCCCTTAAGTGGTCTCAAGTAATCATTGTTGAATTAGATATTTATTCTAAGCATCGTGTGCATTAATCTATTGTTGGAACTTGCATCATTAAACACTTGTCTTGTTTTAAGATTGTCCTTTAATTCATTATTAAGTACTCTTGCTATAAGGTAATTAACATCAAGTACTTAAAGAACATAAACAATCTCAACTCAAGATTCACTCATAATCGTTCCATAAGCATTCTAGGATTAATTTGCACTAATAACTTACCTCCAAGCATAAGTTTGGTTGATAGACTCCAAGGACAACCCTTTCTCATCTAACTTGAGGAATTCAACAACTTTCTAGTGGTTAACACAGTGACCTTGCAGTCGTCAGGGCTAGAGTCTCTAAAGCGTCAGAGGCACTGGGTGGTTGGAACATAGGTGGAGGTGTCGTTAATCAAGCCTCTGCTTGCTTCCTGTTGGCTTCCATCCTACAACCTACTCTAAAGATTGGTCTCAAAACAGTTAAGCGAAAGGTTCCATTTAGACTAGGCATATAATTTAAAAGTGACCAAGATCCTTGCATTACACCTAGATCTTAGGACTTGCATAGCATATAGGTTAGTTAATCATTTAAGTAGTGGTTGTCCATCTAGTTACTTGGTCTTGATTTGTAATAAGCAAGCATTTTGACTCCATAAGGCATTGGTCTCATTTCTAAACGTAATCAAATCCTTGAATCTTGCTAAATTTAACCAAGTAGCTAGGCCACTCAACTGTGTCTCCCAGACAGTTTGGTTCCCAATTTGTCTTTCATCATCTAATTTCCATAGAGACTACCCCCCATAGCCTGTTGTAGGGAGACAGCTAGAACGGAGTGGGTGGGGATCAAAGTGACAACCCCCACCCTAAGTCGTTGTCGAGGTGCCTGTACAATCTGAGCGACAACAAGTCGAAGGGTCATTAAAGAGGCCTAATGGAGTCCAATGTGTGCCAATATGAATGAATGAGCTCCAAACATAATGATCAAGGGGGTGGCCCTTTGATATCCAAGCAAACAACCTATGGTGTCCCCAAGTGGCTATGGGGTAATAAAAACATCCCCATGGGTCTCAAAATGGGTTGGACAAGCCTGTATCCCATCTATAAGGGCTAGAAGAATGGCGCAAGACCTCCCATTGTCTCTTGCAGTGAGACACATCCTCAACTAGGCCCTGGATCAGCTGCCAAGTGTGTAGTGCAAGCGTGGAGTCTAGTGGGCAAGGTGGGCCAGGCGCATCATCACCATCAAAAAAGGTGGAACACGAGCAAGAAATAGGTGGAATTGAAGGATCCCATGAAGTGGCAATATTCTCTCTGCTATGGTTGAGACCCGTGGCTCTCAAACCTCACCCTACAAATGCCAATATGACCCTCTTGAGGGTTTGGACCCCGTATAGGGTGACCAAACCCAAGATGAAGACCTATTTGCAATCTTGTATAAGATCCAATGCATCCCCTCACTTTCTAGTACAACAAACTATTAGTGCAATTGAGTAAATGAGCTTACAAATAATGGAATCAAGTGGACACTTCCTGATGCCATGACCTTCCATAGTGGGCTTTAGAACATACAAGTGTCTCCAAGTTCAAGAAGAAGGTTAACCAAGGACCCTATTAGGTGGTTTCAACCTCTAAGGAGGTGACATGTCTATGGTACATCCATCAGATGGCAGGTGGTATGTGATATAATGGTGGAATGGAATGAGGCATTAGGGGAAGGCTCCAAGCCACATGCCTAGTACAAGGGTAGCTATGAATGTAGGAGGGAGAAATCGTGGTACATGAGTTACCCCGACCTTTGTTTTTCCACCATTCTTCATATTCCTTTAGCCTTTTATTGATTTTCCCTTTATAATTGCTCGGGGCTCGAGGGGGTGAGAGCATGATGTGTAGGATATAGCAGTGGCTACCCCCCTTAAGGTGGGGCAGTTCATCACCCACCAGGGGTTGGGACGATCATGGATTCCTTAATGATGAAAGGGGTCAATATGAGGGACCCTAGGAACTAGGGTGATGGCCATAATGATAAGGGTAGAGCTCATGCTTGGCTTTTGCCCACATGCTAAATTTGTACGTCCCGACCATCCTTTGCATTTTATGGTACATTTCCTGCTGAGAGTGGCCAAATTATGGTTTTTCTTTTCTTTTTCGCTGCATCAACCTTTAGGGCATCGTTTCAGGCCTGACCCAAGGTGTGGACAAGGAGAGGGGGAAGCTAACTCCTTGTGGAACCAATGGACAAATGTGGACCCGGATGGAAAATATGGTGAATGGGGTTATAATGAGCAGAGGGGAGTGATGTATATGGTGTCAGGAAGCGGGACAATGCAATCAAAATTGGGTTTTCCCATGTAGTACCACCCCTAAAGCTAATAGCCAATAAAGGAGATCACATGGGACTAGGATACAAGACTAACCATCAAATTGGACAGAGGAGACAAAAGTACAAACGAAGTCCATTCTTTCCGCTAAATCCCCCTACTAATCCATGCCCAAAAGTGTCCATGATAAGTAAACAAAAATACCCAACTACACAATGAGATGCCATACCTTCAGGGTTGGAAGGTCCACCTTCAAACATACGATCATAATAGATGGGCGAGGGAGGATATGGCTAGCTTAGGTGGCGGAGATAGTGGCACATCGAGCTAGATGCAAAGGGCTACTGGCTGCCTGCTGAGGATCATATAGGAGAAAAAATTCTCCTATGGACACTACCCACGGGTGATAGGTAAAAATGTTGAGAGAAATATCTTATTTTACAAGTTTAATCTAATACCCTAATTTTTGGAATTTAACCAAAGATCCTAAAATTTAACAATTAACATCAATTCTAATGCCCCAATTTTTGCAATTTAACCAAATATTTTAAATTTAAAAATTCATTTGCAAGTACTTACTTGGAAATCTCGTTTGAAGGTGTTTCTGGTTTGTTGTTGCTCCCGCCCCTGCTACCAAACCGACCCTTTGCCTCCCAGCGTATTTGGGATCAACCTACCCGATTCCCAGACCTAGAAGACTTCAAAATAGAAGTCTTCTAGCCCTCATGCCCAAAACTCCAATAACAATCTCTCAAGCCTTTGTGTCTCTCTCTATATTTTTCACAGTTTCTGCTTCACAGTTAGAAAATAAAATGCTCCTTTCGTGCTCCTTTGTATAAGGTTTTGTTGCCCTCTAAATTTCTCCTCTCCTCCTTAAATTGCCGAGGCTCCTTCACCGCCCCAATCTCTCCACCACCTTCAATTAGATATCTTCGAGAATTTGCAGGCGGTCACCGCCTTCTCTTGACACTGAGACTTAATGAAATGCCTTTTAATTATTTGTATTATGGTTTCCCTTTTGTTTGTATTACATTACCTTTATAGTATTATGGTTTTAGTTTGAATCACAATTTAATATAATATATAATTGCCTTTTTTATAATATATGTTATATTCCCATTCATTTTGTATAATACATATATGATAGTTTCTTTTTTTTGTTAGAATAATATATATATATATATATATATATATATAAATTCCTTTGCATTTTGTACAATACATTGCATTTACCTTTTATTTTATATAATAGAATTATATATATTATGCTAGTGGTACACACATTAAGTACCCCACTCTATATATTCATTATAATTTGGTGAGTTAGGTATTTATTTCAATAATCTATTCGTTACCCTAAACTTAACATTTTTCAATATTAGTCAGTATGTATACTAGTGCAGTACATGCGATGCATGCATATGTAGCTATCATATGCATGCCTCGTATGCATGCTAATATCCCTATGCTCCTTTTAATTCGAGATGGGTCATTACATTTAATCAAAGTATTCCTCAATAATTGGGACCCTACTTATAAAGAACATAAAAATGATGAGATTGATGGTGATTTTAGCAAACCATCTTGTGACTTCATTGAAGACCATGTACATCAAGAACATTAAAGCAAGGATTTGGTAAACCACGATCCTTCTCAAATTTCTATTGTAGTTCTTGAGGATTTGGAGATTTTTTATTTTGTAGATGAGCCCTTGAAGATTGAAGAAATCCCTTATATCCTTGTGTGAAGGGGAAGATGGCAGCCAAGAGAATGAAGCTAATATTGCAGGTTTTGGGCATCTTGGGCAGCCACATAGGCTTGAATTTTTGCAATTTTGAGTAATATTTTTTGAGCATATGTGACAATGGATATTGTGGAATTTTTGAAGCATCTAGTGCATATTTTTGGTTACAATTTTCTAGATTTACTTCATCCATATAAGCCTTCATCTCTCACTTTTTTCATCCGTAAATTTTCAGTTGAAACATTACATTTTGGGGGCTGAATTTTGTTTAGGGCATCATGCTTTTCAGATTGCATATCTTGCAGAAATTTCTTAACTTTATCTTATGATAAAGAATACAGAAAATTTGCAGCCTAATGGATGTTGTTACTCAGAACACCATATATTGGGCATAATGCAATTATTTTTGAAAACACAGGACAAGTTTATGGGTTGGAAAATAATTTCAAATTTCGAATTATTTCTCTTGATTCATTTGCATGTGTGATGGAGGCTAGCAAAATTTCCTATTGCAAATTTTTGAATGCGTATAAATGTTGAAGAATATAACTAGTGTCAGTCTTCATAATTATATTTGAGTTGTGATGTAATGTATTTGTCAAAAGAAAAGAAAAGAAATTTTGTTATAAAAGAAATTGACTTATTAAAGCATGGATTTCATGCTTGGGTCAATGTTTTTAGGTCAAATCCTCCATTGTAGGCTTCTAGGATTTATGTCTAGTGTCCTTGTCCCTGTCATAATGTAATAGACCCTTCTTGGGCTTCATTTGTCAAGAAAGAAATTTATTTTAATGTAAAATAGGTCAATTAGGCCTCCTCCACCAAGTCAGCCTCAAGAAAGGACAAGTCAGCCTCAACTAGGGAATTCGACCTCACAGACTCACTATATATTGGAGCAACTCGGTTCATTTGGAGAGACACACTCAACAAGTTTGAATTGCAGTAAAGGGTACGAAATTCAAAGAAGAAGGAAGAAATGTATAGCGAAGGAGGAGTTTGCTATCTAGGTAAGGAAGTCGAAATTTTCTCTATCTTGTCTCACACGTGCAAAGGAACTAACGCTGTAGGAGGGCTGAAATTGCAATCTTGAAGCTGGGCCAAAATTTTGATGCAGTAGGGTCGAAAATTTGTCTTGATGCAGTGTTGATGCAATATTGAAGCAGTGTTCATGCAGTTTGACCTTTTAAGGTTGGAAGAATAGTTTGAGGGCTGACTTGGTGGAGGAGGAAGGTCTTTTGGTCTAGGGTTTTGTTCTATCTCAATTTGAATCTACTGAAGGAAGAGTTCTAACTGGGTTTTCCCCCATAAAAGAGTTTTAGCCCTAGCTAAGTGCCTACTTCTGGTTTCCCTAATCTTCATGTTTTTGCTTTGATGATTGTTGTTTTAGCATTTTTGGTTTTGGTTAGTTAAAATAAATTAGTCCAAAAAATGAAAATATTTTTCAAAAAAATGTTAAGCTAGGATATGGACAAAAAGAATACTGAATAAAAATGTTAGGAAATATTTTGATAAATATGTCCATATCAAAGAAAATGTTAGAATAAATGCCCTAACAAATGAAGGCAAAAACAAAATGTTAGGTTAGAGAGAAAAACAAAAATAAATAAACTCTGAAAATGTTGCAAATCTAAATGCCACTACTTTTACTCTAATTCACTTTTGAAAATAATAGTTGTGTGCAGTTTGTTTAGATGCCACACTAATTTATTTAATCCAATTATACAGTTTAATCATAATTGGATTTGTTTTAAATTGATTGTCATAGGTAGAAAATAAAATTGGCTCAACAGTTTTATCTGAACCAATGGAGAGAATAAGGTATAGATGTATATTATTCATGAAAAGAAATATTGGGTTGCTAGCTTAAATGCACCCAACTAAGTGAAGAAAAATGTTAGGGTAAGTAAAGGGTAGGTAGAATAAAGGTTGCAAAAGTACAAGGTTGGTGAAGCATAAGCACATTCATCATGCTTAATCCAATGTTTCAATGTGCAGGAGTAGTTATGAAAGTGAAAAGATGTTCACAAGCTTATTTAATTAACTTCCCCTCATTTCATTTCATCCTCCACTACATACTTACTAATTTCCCATTATTCCATCATTTCTTATGAAAATACCCTTTTCCCTTCATTTTTACCCTTGCCCTTTGATTTCACACATTTCCCTAGCAAATTACCCTCTAAAGGTCATTTCCCTACCCAAAACCTTTTTCCCTAGTGTGAAACCCTTTCCCCATTGAAAAAATCACTTTCCCCTTGTAATTTCCCTAAATACCCATAAAACCCTCTTGTCCTAAGTTTAAATTCCCCCCTCCGCATTATTTAACTTTAATTCCGCCATTCATGTTTTTCCTGACAAAACCCTTTTATCCTAAGTTTTGTCTCCCCCCGCTTTATCTTAATTAACTTCGCAAATTCACCGTTTTCCCGATATAAAAACTATTTAACCTACCACCCTTGGTGCGGTTAACAAACCCAACTATTCTTTAACCCTGGTCCCACTGTATTAGAACCCGCTCATTATATTTTTAACCCCACCTTGTTTGTTAATTAATTACAGTTAAGTGTAATTATCCCCCGGGCCCCGCTAATCTCTACCCAATTGCCCTTCGTGCAGCTTCACCGCGCGATAGCCGTTAGATCTTTCACCTCCAAATCTAACGACCCACATCCATATCGCACACTCCCGATGTCCGACAGTTAAAAGCCCGAGAGCATGCGAGATTCATGGTTTTGCTCTAGCCCCTTTTGGCTATGTGGCAACACTGGGTGAACTCGCGTGCTCTCATGAAAAAACCACCCTACAGCCAAAAGCGGTGCGATGAACCTTAATACTGCCTCCCCGCTTAGGCCGAAACCATCCACTATTCATTTATCAATTTCTGCGCCAAATTTTAAACGTTACCTGTTAAAACGTCGAAGACCCTCATTTTCACTCTTTTCGCTCGTTTTCACTGCAAACTACTCCTAAGCCTTTTTGCGCCACCCTGAGCATCTGCAACGCAATTCGACCACCGATTACCTCCGGAACACGCTCCGGACTCTATCCACGAACTTTCCAATTCCCTGAAGCCATTATCACCTCCTTGTCAACTTGTGTTTTTATTAACTATTGGTTTATTTTTGTAGGTGATCATATAAGACCTGGACAAACAATTTTTATACTAGTTAAAAACTTGTTTGTTCTAGATTCTCAAGAAATGAATTCAGATGATTTTCCTTAACAAAAGATTCCAGGAGACAGAGCAGAAAGAAGTCATTTACATAGAAGGAAACAATTTACACAGTAAATGTTAAAGCAGAGGAGGCAAATAAAGAAATATAGTTAAAAGACAAATAGATGAAATATACAGAAAGATGATCAATATCCAACTACTAGAAGCTGAGACATGGGAAAAACTAAATGATTTACTATTGAAATACATAGTAAAAATTTGAAATGTTCAGTAAAAGTAAAAAGCACAGTAAAGGATATTGACAGGTCAGCAAGGTCAAAGTGTATCAGATGAAAGGTCGTAAGTAAATATGACATCCAGTGTGAAAAGCAAACTACATTCAGCTTTTGGAGGAACAGTCAGTGAGCTTCAACAATTTTCAGTTTTTTTCAGCAATAGTCACCAACAGCTCAGCATCAAAGATCAACTAGCAGTCTTTATTTTGATTTTATAATAATTTATTTTTGTAAAAATAGTTTAGGATATTTTCTTAGTTCTACTGTTGTATAAATAACTCTCTTTACGAGTTATTAAATGGTTGCACCCTTTATGAAGCATTTCTAAACATTTGATGTACTTGGCTTTTCTGGATCCTTAATACAAAGCAAAGGATTATGAATTCTGTTTTACACAGTTTGTGTTTCTTGTAAGTTTTTCTAGTATTACTCATTATGTTTTTCTTCATATTCTTATGTCTTACAGAGATAACTAGGTAGGAATAATTGTGTTTCAATATATTCCTATAAGCTTCTGAAGTAAGAGAATGAATTAATGGATTGTCTGTTTAATTAATTCCCTCTGAATCAATAAATCATCAACATATTTTGTAAGCTTAAGCATATTCTCTTGAACCTTCTGAACATAGTTTAAAGGTTTTCATACTTATGATTATTTAATTTTCAATTTGAAAACTATGATAATCATATTATTTCTTTGTTTCTGCTCACCACCATACAAGCTAAAACATTGTGTGAAATTTTATAGCAGCCCTCTGCTTTGACATTCTATTCACAAGGTTAGGCATATCAATGTTACATCTGTTTCGTTCATTGGTCCTCAAATTAAAACAAAACCCTCAAAACAATTATCTTAGATGCTCTGGCATGATAGCTGACCATTATCATCTCAGAGATATAACAATTGCTTGATGAAAAGAAGATAAAAGAAGAACATAAAGAAGTTAATAAGAACATAATAATATCACAAGTGATTATCAACATAAGAAAATCTTTATGCCTTTCCGATTTTCTAACAATAAACACTTGATGGTTGAGAGTGCTAGTGATATTAATCATGGCAACCAAGGAGGGCAAAATTTTCACCCATTTGAGAGGCACATGGTTGATAACGATGGTGTTATCTAGAGTAGTGATGGGCTATCATGTGACAACTTTTATTTTGGCCCAATGCATGTATGGATAGAGTGAGCGTGTGAAAGTGCATGCCAACCTTGGCATAATTTTGGTGTTTTCATCCATTTTCACAAGCTCACTTCTATTTTTGTCCTATGTAATTATATTTGTCCTAGCTCATGATTATTTTGATTTTAATGTGTCGTTGTTTTGATTTATTGTCAAATACAAGGGAAGAGCTTATGTTGTAAATGAAGAGTTAGCTTGGTTACATTGGATTTTTTTATTTTACCTAACATACCATCTTCCTATATTAAAGTAGGATACGATGAATAAGCTCTTGAAGAACATTAGATAGGAAGAATAAGCTCAACATATGGGCACTAGGTTATGTTCATGCTATTTTTTGCTTATGCCTCTTTTCATGTAAAGCCTATTTTGATGGAATGGAATACATGGATATTGTATGTGGTGTTTAGGCATGTGGATATGTATCCATCCCATTGCATGGTTTCCTATTTTCCTATGGAAAATATTCTTAGGTACTGCTAGAGATCTTGAGGTTCTCATTCACTCTCATAAAGAGTACATGTCCCCATGTTGGAGCCAATTGTGACTCCCCATATAGCATAAGGGTTACACTTGTAATTTTCATCACACATTACAAGGATTTGTAAAATGATAGCTTCATGAGGATGGTACTTTAGTTGAGTTGTTTGAGTGCTTTGGATTGGAGGAAACTCATTTTTCCTTTGTGATAGATTGTCATGGCTTGGTTCTCTCTTCATGGTTGCACACCTTTTGTTAATAAAAAACATGTATAGTTGGGGGTGATGCTTACCAATGATGTAACTTGCCTTAGCACCGCCCTATTGTTCTTGATATATTAACCATCGTGATTGGATAGTGTTACACCTCTATTTATTCATGATGCTTCTAGACCCCCAAGCAGTTGGTTGATAATGATGTGAGATGAAACTTGACTAGACTTGGACCATGGTTGGAGCCCATTTGTGAGTACCCTAGTCCATTTGGTTGTTTATATCACTTGGAGTGGTTTATAATGATATGGAGCTTTTACACCCTTATTGACAAAATTTGTGGAGGCATCTTTTTTTAAGTTAGAATGGTGATGCCCCACCCCCTTGTACCATGATGCATCTTGAACCATATATGTTAGCTGGAGCATACTATGGTGGGCACACATGTGGAGACATTGCATTATTTTGTTTGATAAGGCCTTCTTCTAATACGTTTGATGCCTTATATACTCATTATGGGATCATTCCATGTGATATATGGGTGACATCATAGATGGATCCACCTTTTAGCATGAAGATAGATTATTAAAATGTGGATGGGGCCTTCCCCTTTTTCTTATAAGTGCATCAAATTGTATCTTTATTGGCTCTAAAATATCCATATGCAAGATTTGTCACCAGGTATCCATGAAGGAAACTTAAAATGGAATGTGACCTTAAATCTCCTCGACCTTAAGTCTCGTCTTTGTGAAAGTTGTTTGGGTTATATTGAGAGGTTTTCCTCTCTCTATTCAAGGTCTTTCACCCTCAACCTTGCCTTTTTGACGTCGTATGCCCAATTGTTTAAAGGAACTAGTCAATATGTGCCATTTTTTTTAATATTGTTTTCTTATTTTTCATGTAAAACTAGGGAGTTTTGCAAAATTTGCATTAAATAGCATAAAACACCTTAAATGTCATATGCATAGGGATAGGGTTTACATCTATTAAATTTTAAAAAAGGAAAAGTACCATTTCTATGCATATTTTAGCCACTGAAAATTTGCTCTAGTCTTTCTCTTGTTTACCTATTTAATAGCCTTTGATATATATATATATATATATCAAAGGCTATTAAATAGGTAAACAAGAGTATATATATCTATATATATATATATATATATATATCAAAGGCTATTAAATAGGTAAACAAGAGTATATATATATATATATATATATATGGCTCAGCATGTGGAACTACCCATAGGTTTTGAACCAATGACCTTAACATCAAGGAGTGCCTCAACAACACATCCAAGTACCATCTGTTCGAAGCCCATGGGTGCCCTTGATATTTTATTGTTTATCATCATTTATAGGCTATTCTTATAGTTGTCATAAATTTTGCATGCTATAAATCTCAAACCCTAATTTATAACATAAATTGTTTAATTGATGGTAGCATGTGTTTTGGAATCTATTTGAGCATCTTCAAGACTTATCTCATCCCTCTAGACATAGCCATAGGCTCTTTGAACCTACTGCTTTATTTTCACCCAGAGCCTTACCTCACTGACATTAGAGAAATTTTGAGGTCTAAAATGGGCCTCAAAACAAAAAAGTACATCCAAAATCAACTTTATAAGAACCAAGATGATTTAAGATGATGATGTCAACCATGGGGGATGATTCACCATTTTTGGAGTAAAAAAGTAAAAAGATTGAAACATTAAAAAATAAAAAATAAAAAACTACTTTTTCAACTCATATTTTCAACTTATCTCCCTATGGTTTTACTCAAATTTCGAGGAGCAACACTCATTGAATGCAAATTTAATTCCTCATCCAAGGAGTACCCATGTTGTATACTTTCGATGGACCCAGCTATGCAAGAAATGAGAAATACATGAAAACATGATTGCAATCCATCAAAAGTATGCAACATGGGTACTCGGACAAGGAATTAAATTTTTCATCCAACGGGTGCTCCCGCTTGAAATTTGAGTAAAACTGTAGGGAGATAAGTTGAAAATGTGAGTTGGAAAAGTAGTTTTTTATTTTTTCCCTCTAAAATTTGATGAAGTAATCTAATCTTATTTTATTATTTCCACTATTATTTTATAATATTCCTTAGGAGGCCCATTTTAGACCTCAAAATTTCTCTAGTGTTATATTTTTGGGCTGTCTAATTAACAGGTTCCTAAGAGGGTATTTAGCTTGGGATTTCTCGGGTTACTTAATCTCTGAAGAATGTTTGGGAAGCCTCCCTTGTGGGGGTGATATCCATCCACAAAATAATAGAGGAATAGCCACTAAGGTGATAGTGATCGTTGATCTCATTGTTGCCTTAGACCTAGAGTGCCTAGCGAGGCTTGCAACCAAGCTACTAGATTTTATGGTAACCATTGCCAAGGAGGAGTTGAGTCCTCCTCGTAATCCAAAATCTATGTTTCGATTTCATCTGATGAGATTATTCCAAAGCTGAAACATATAAGCTCTCATCTGGCAGCTCCACCTATGACTCCAAAAATTGTTGAATCTAATCCTATCAAGACATATGAAAGAAGCATCTAGTGGTAGTAAGCATGTCCTAGATAAACGCAACATGAAAATAATAATGAAACCTTGGATTGAACATCCCATTCAACCACTTGATATCATAGGTATTATAGGCTTCCCAAATATAGTACCTAAAGACTATAAATCACTACCTATATTGAATGGAAATGGTTTTGTTAAAATGATTGAACATATAAATTCCTTTAAACAACTTGTACTTCTCATATTGATGGGGATATTGAGGAAGATGTGGCAATGAGATTGTTTTCTTTATCCCTAGATGGAAATGCTAAAAATTGGTATCAATCACTCTCAACTAAAAGTATTCAATCTTGGGTGGGCTTTGAAATAGCCTTTACTCAAAGATGGGCCAAACCATAGATGGTAGAGAATTTCTTGATAAGTTTGACTTAATTAAAATAGAAATATCTAAAGGCATCAGAAGTTTCAAGTAGATTTGATCATCTAGTGTATATTATCCCTTAAAAGTTGAAACCACTAGATGATGCCATACTATCAACTTAGGTTCCTTTGAAGGAAAATTTGCTTAGCTCCTTAGAGCTAGGAACCCTACTAACATCATTCAAGCCAAAAATGATGTCATAGGAGTTGAAGCAAATTTAGCAACAACACAATCAAACGTGGAATGGTGTGCCTTCAAGTGACTTTGTTGTCAATGATAATAACATCTTTGAAGAATGGATCCCCAAAATTATCCAAAGGACCAAAACTATAATACCATTGTTGCCTAGATAAACATGATAGAACAAGGAAGCTAAGTTTCACACCAGCTCACTAGCCAGAGTACTCATATTAATCCACCTTAGAGTGTTGATGATAATATTGATCCCCCAATTATACTATACACTAAGAGACATAAGGAAGCTCATCCTCCTTTCTTCATAATCCTAGAAGTCAATGGTTTTCTTGTCCATAATTGTATGCTTGATTCAGGGGTGTCTACCAATGTAATGCCTCTAAAGATTATGAAACATTAGGTTTGGATATCACTCAACCATACAAAAAAATTTGTGGTATCAATTTAAGAGCCATAGAAGTGTGTGGTATCATCAAAGACTTATCCACACATATACATGAGCACCTTGAATGGAAAATAATTATGGATGTACTGATTATAGATATTCCTAATTTGTGGGGCATGTTATTGTCTAGGGTATGGGTTGTTGACTTGGGTGGCACAATTCAAATGGATTTATCTTATAACGAGGTAATCTTACTGCAAAATCTAGTAGCATAGTGTAGAGCCTCACTAACCAACCTAGGTCTTAGGGCAACAAAGAGATTGGCTACCACTATCACCTCAATTGCTTCTCTCCTATTGTTTTGTGGCCGGATGTTATTCCCACAAGGGAGGCCTCCCTGGGAAGGCTTAGAGGGTAGATGACCCAGGGTTACTAAGACAAGTGATTCTCTAAGGATCTTGCTAACAATATCACCTAGAAATATCTTCAATGAAGGAAGGCTCAAGGGTGATAGGAGTTCAATGGTTATGGAGAAGGTACTCGAAAAGCCTTGAAAGCTAGGATAGGATTTACAAATGTTCAAGTACACTTTCAACCAACCCTGATAAACTAAGAGATGGCTTCTATAAGTTAGAATCCCAATGATGGGTAGATTTACAGCATGTAACAACATATACCTGCCAAGAAATAGCCTACAAAGGATAAGATCAACAAAGGATTGAAGGATATAAGGGAGGTATGCAAGGGATAGGTCAATAAGAAGTTTTTAATGGCTAAAAATGCCCAAAATAACAACATAAACCTTTGACATCAGCCCTAAATTTTATGGTAAAACATGCAATAAATGATAAATTTTGCTATTAAAACATTAATAAATGCAATTCCTACATTAAGGACAATAACATATAGGTATAAAAATGCTATTAAATGCAAATTTTAACCAAACCTAACCCTAGCTACCATGAAATAGAAGAAAAAAATAAATTAGAGTGATCAACACAACAAAACTAGTGCCTCTATTCAATCAAGCAATGAAGTCATATAGGTCAAGATCAAAGTAGGAGGACCTTGGATGAAGAAGGTAGGAAGACAATTTGCTTTGCTTGGAACCCTTGCGACTTCTTTCATAGGATATTTAAGGTCAAAGGATGCAAGAAAACAAGTTACTTTGATGGATTCTCAAACGACAATTTTTCCATAAATATGTAGAAACAAGAGTTCATCAAAGATATTGCTCTTTTTAATATGGCACAAATAAACCCTAATTTCAGAAATTACATCCAAAATGGAAGAAAATAACATTAAACTTATACCATTCAAGCAAGAATCACTTCATCAATCCACAAGATAGTCTCTCCATGCAATAAATATCCTCCCCAAAAAATATCATTTAGGGCCTCAAAACAACTCTGGAACTTTAGGACCTGAAACTACCAAAAATAGAAAATTGTCGAACTAGGAAAATTGTGCTATGAGCCAATGGAATAGGTAGGTGGCCACCGATATCCACCTGGATCAAGGCCAACCTGGGGTCATTTTGGGTCTATTGGTGTCATCATGAAGAATCCTTTGTGCTAGGTCAAAGTAGACCAATGTCTTGATTCTAAGGGTCCTCTAGGACATGAAATAGTTGCTCAATGTTGTCAGGAGGGTCAACTCCCTCAACGTTGCATCTTCTAAGCCATCTATCTCTCTGAAGAGGCCTGGGTAAGTGTGGAGTGGGCTCTCAAGGCCTGGGCTACTGTGGACCACTTGACAAAAACAACATGAATCCAAGTGAAAGCAACCATTCATCAAAGACTAAGGTCAATAATGCATCTAAATGGACCAAACTTGAATGTTAAGGGCATGTTAATACTTCAAACAAGGATCGCCTTTTGATATCTAACTATACCAAGCAATGTTGCATTAATCGTTGTCGGGATAATATCAACACGAGGCAATAATCAGAAAAAATCGTAATTATCGGGAAATAATCGGGAAAAAATCGTTTGGTACAAAAATATTCATTTTTTTTGATAGCTAAACCATCTACAACATAAAATAAATACATTGACACATAAATATGATAAAAGAACTAATATATAAGACATTTAATATCATTTCTAGTGCTAAAATCACACATAACATTGAATCATGTCCTAAATAGTAAGTCCTAACTCCTGAGTCCCAACTCAGCCTCAAAATATCAACAAAAAATATAATAATGTATCTCATCATGTCATAATGTCATATACAATAAAATGAAGAAAATAACTAAAGTCTAATCCTATTGATTTCCTTTGCCCCTCTTGCGAGAAAATGCCATAGCTTTCCCTTTCCCTCTAGATGTAGATGCTGGTGTTGGTGGAGTTGGCAGTGGAGTCTGCTATGTTGTAGAAGCTAAAGAACTAGAAGTAGGAGCTATAGGAGGTAGACCACGTCCTCTACTGGTGGCAGGGGTAGCCCGGGCAGGTGGTGTCACCTAGAAACATTACAATCTCCCAATCCTGAAATCCTGAAAAACTGATAAGTTTGCTGGATTTTGAATGAAATCTAAAATTCTACTTTCTCCATATGAAATCCAATGAGGCCTGAACTTTTCTCAAACATCCTGAGTCATTTCATGGTAATGTTAAAAATTTAAGTAAAAGGATGAAAATGAAGATTAAGGAGAATGTCACTTTTGCTTTAAGAATTTAACATTACCATGAATAGCATATCAATACTAGGGCCTAGACTTGATCATTAAGCTGCCCCACTCCAAAATTATTTGTTTCTTTAAAAAAAAATTGCATTTCGAACATTTAGCATCCCTTATAAAACCTCGTTGCCCTAATTGCCCGCGATAATTTCCGATTTTATCACGATTTTTTGGAAAAAATTGCGATAATTTGAAAAACTCGCGATAATTTTCAAAAAATCGGGCAAAAAAAATACCGGCGATAATTTCGAATAAAACTCGCGATATTTTCGTTCTGCTGAAAAACTCACGATAAAACGATAAAATCGCGATAATATCGCGATTTTCACAACACTGATACCAAGTCCCATAAAGGTGTTCCCTACCTTGATAGAAGTGGCTAGTGGTCAACCCTATAAGGTGTGTCAAACCCTCAATGAGAAGTAACAATTCCAAGTCAGCCCCACTCAATAGGTATTAGTGTAAATATGTGATAATGAAGAGGAAAGGCTTCATGGCAAAGTGTCATGGTCAAACGGATCAGCTGATGCAGTGTCCATGTCTTGAGTGTATGAATGTAAAGGAGGGAGCAATCGTGGAGGCATGTGCTACCTTGCTTGGCTTGATTTTTCCACCCCTCTTGTGCGCCTTTTACTTCTTGATAATGCTTTGTATTATTGCATATAGCTCAAGCGTTAGAGCTTGCTCTTTATGTTGTAGCATTTTTATTACCCCTTAAGATGAGTCAGTTCATCATTCATCGAAGTTGGGACATGCAAGGGTTCCTTTTGATGTGAAGGCATCATGTGCTTAAGAACCAAGTTATGGCTAATGAGGAGGGTAGAGCTCATGTTAGGCTTTTGCCCATGCACTAACTTATGTCCCTGGCCCTTTTTTGCATTTTGATTTTTTTCCTTTTCATTCGTTGTGGCTATGATATGCTTTTTCATTCTTTTAGCTGCATCAACCTCCAGGGCAATATTTGTCTGGCCTTACTCAAGGAGTGTGAACATATGGGTGCCAAATCCCAAAGAACCAATGACAAGTTAGACCAGTGGAATGGAGGTGAGATTTGGGGCATGTATTGTGTCATGGAAAGTGTCAAGTATTGTATAGGGGACAATGAACATGCTATCTCAGTCCGGGTTTTCCAAGTAGTGCCCCTCCTATAACCATAAGGACTTATGGGAGGTCCCACTGGACTAGGGCTAAAGATTAACCCCTTGGTAAGGTGAGAGAATAGATTTACAGTCAAGATCGATCAATCTTCTAGATCACCCCTTTATCCATATTAAATGCCCAAAACAAACAAGTATAAGCACCCGATTGCAAAATGATCAAAGTACTTTTTGAATAGTAGCCCACCTTCATCCAAGTGTAAATGCCAGATGGTGAGAGGCACATGGTTGATGCAAATGGTGAAGGCATATGGCAAATAGCGTCAAATAGTGGGTGTCAGGGGCTTTTGGCTGGCTAGCTATCCAACTGAGTGTCAAATGTAGGAGAAAAGTTTTCTCCTATGGGGTTACCCATTTTGGTGGGTAATAAGGTTAATTGCCTATTAGTTATCACTTCGTTTTCTGTGCTACAAGTTGTTGAGTTAGTTCTTTCATGTGGTGTAGATTCGAGGGCTAATAGGTATCATACCCAACAATATCAAACAAGATCAAGCCAATGTTGCGAAAATCGCGATCTAGATTAAATCAGCGAGGGTCTGAAATCGGGAAAAAATCGTAAAAATCGGCAAAATTTAAAAAATTAAAAAAGAAATACAAAAATCAAGATTTAAAAATCACGATTTTTTGAAAAATCAAGATTAAATCGCGATTTTTTCAAAATGAAAAAATTACTGATTTAATAGGCCGATTTAATTGTTTCAACGAAAAAATCGTGATTTTCGCAACACTAGATCCAATGTTGCACGAAGCGGGAGCGAAGCGGAAGCGTTTTTTGGAAGCGGGGACGCCGAAGCGTCATTTTCCAAAAATCTAGGAAGCGAAGCGTCCGCGGAAGCGTCTGCTATATATATATATATATTTTTATATTTTTTTGCATTTATACTCAAAACAAACATCCCAAATACCAAATTAATTGTAGAAGACATGAAAACATGCATATTTTTGCATAAATCAAGATAGATATGGCATCCATGATTCCATTGTAGTTACTAGTATGTACAACAATCATCTATATTCTAGCTATTACAAACATACATCAAATTTTTAAGCATATTATAAAACATAAGACATTTAAGCATATTATAAAACATAAAACATAGAGCATATTATGATTTATCTAGCAAGTGAGCAACTGTCAACATTTGTCATGTCCAAAATTCAAATAATAATGTTTACAAAATATGTCACTTGGTCACCGCCAAGCCAAAAAGGTTCAAAATTCAAATTCACAAGTCTACAAGTCTAATGAGTAATCTATGACAAAAAGTAGTAGATTGTGAATATATCTACTAATCTCTCCTCCTTCCACCACGAATAGAACGTGGTGGCGGGCCTTCGCGTGGTGGCAATGAAGAAGATGGTGCCTGTGGAAGTCGTGGCACTGAAACTGATGAAGAAGAACCCCCTGCTGTTGGTGTTGAACCATGGAACCTAGGAACCAAGGGACCAGATGGGGGTGGGGGTGGTGGCATATCAACACGGTCATCATCATCCTAGAATCGCTCAAAAAATTCATGCAAAAAAAAAACACTAGTTAACAAAAAAATTAAAAACATGAATTAGAGAAATGCTTTATAAGGGAAAATTGGAAAATTCATACCACAATGGACATACCTGGATAAGAGCATCCTCTAATTGCTCTAATCGCAACACTCCATCCTCCAAATTGGGCTCCTCTGGATTCTTGTCCCAAATCAACAAGTCTTTATTAGACTTTGCATCTTCACAGTAATGGGACAACAATCGCAAGTTGTAATGAACATAAACCAAGCTCTCTGCCCGGTCTAAATTCAACCTGTTCCTTTTAACACTGTGGATGAAAGAATAAGAGCTCCAACACCTCTCTGCAGAAGAAGTGTTTACCACCTGTGATAGCACCCGCAATGCCAAACTCTGTAGAAGTGGAGTACCCCCTCCATGCATGTTCCACCACTCAAGAGCAGAAAAAGTCTCTCGATCTTTAATTGCATGCATGCTCCCAAATGGACCAGTGTTGAGCGTATAGTTGCTCACCTGTCTCCGTACCAATGCAGCCTCCTCCTCATCAGGGATTAATTTACTCAATGCAACCATATATTTTTTGCGAACCTCTTGATCTTGGTGTGGTTTTCTCCTGCTTCCCCCCCAGGTGCTGGTGTTGAAATCCATGATGGATGATAGTATTTAGGTGTCAAAACATATGCTAATGCATGCAATGGAACATTTAGCATTTCCCATCAGTTTTCCACCTCTACACGAATATAATTGTACAAGGTGGTATCTCTAGGCTCAACAATGTCTTTAATCTGCCCCAACATGCTATCCATTTGCTCATACACCTCCCCAATTACTGGTCGATCTGAATCTGCAAACTTGATCATGTAATAAATTGGTTTGGTGAATTGCAAAACATATTTAACCTGTCCCCAAAAGTAACTGTCAAGAACAGTGTCCTTGACTGCATTAGCACCATCTATGTCAGTGTTAATTTCATCCCATGTTTCAGCACACACCAGATTAGTTAAAGCTTGTCTCACCTTCACTAGCCGCCTAAAGGTGAGGTAATAACTAGCAAATCTTGTCTTTGCAATTTTAAGCAATTGCAACTTGGAGTAAGTGCCATAGAAGTAGTTTACCCTTGTATGCCCTGTGATGAATTTAATGAGCTGCTTCCCTCTCCTGTAAACCTCAGCAATCCACCCACATTCTTTGTGTTTCACAATATCATGCATCAAAAGGTTCAATGTGTGAACCAGGCACCCAGACCAAAAGATGTGTGGATGAGTACGCTCAATAATTTTTCCTACTGCCTTACAATTTGCTGCATTATCTGTGATCACTTGAACCACATTATTCGGACCAACATCTTTGATTGATTTCAATAGGAGATCTGCAATGTTTTGTGCAGATGCAGTGATGGAGGAGGAGTCATGACATGCAATAAATACTGCACCACTAGAAGAAACACCAAGAACATTTATCAAATGTTGGTTTCTAATATTTGTCCACCCATCTGATACAATGGATAGCCCAGAATCTACCCACTCACTTGTAAAACGTGTCAAAGCTCTTTGAACCTTAGCTTTTTCTCTTTCTAATAACACTGTTCTAGCTTTCTCATAGTTGGGGGCCTTGTATCCTTTTGGGGCTTCATTGATGGCCTTTACCATTTCATGCCAATAGGGAGAGCGAGGCACATTGAATGGTACACCGCAAGCACAAAGAAAACGGACTATCTTTCCATCCACATCATCCCTCCCAACAACATTAAGGAAATCCCCTATTGTTCTTCTACCTCCAGAGCTTGCAGAAGTACCATGAGGAGATGAGCAACTACCAAATTTAGAGGTTGCACTTGATTCAGAATGAGTTTTTTGTTTCTTGTTTTTTTGTTGTGCAGCCATCTCTATTTGGATGTATTTTCTTCTTTCTTCAGTTGAAATGTTTGGGCAAATTTGTACCCCCACAGGACCCTTTTTTTCATCACTGTCCAACACCCCACAAAGATGCCTCCTCAGACGGGTATATGAACCACAATATGGTTTTCTTCCATGACAACCATGAGGGCACACAAATTTGTAAGATCCACCACCCTTTCCCCCATCAAGTTTGGTCACATAGTTCCACAAGGGTGTTGATGTAGCTTTCCCATCTTGTGTTTCAGTGTCCCCTTCAGGTTCATCCCCTTCCTCTTCAAACCCTTCCTCCTCATCATACATTGGGTCACTCCTATTAGGACCATCAACACTGTCCTCTTCTGTTTCTTCCCTTCTATTCCTATTCACCTTTGCCATCATTAAAACCAAGAGTGGAATGATACATAGAAGCCAAAAGAACACCATCTTGGAATATGGATATAGGTGGTGGACAACCTGTAAATAAAGGAGCAAGTAGAAACAATGGGAAAGAGTAGGAGAGGGAGGAGAAAAATACAAAAAAATTGTCAAAAAAACAAGGGAGTTTGGGGTTTGAACTTACCTCTTTAGCTCTTGTAGATGAAGTCCTCCAAGCTCTTGCTCCAAGCTCCTCCTCCTTCTCCTAGCTCCTCCTTCTTCACTCCTCCAAGCTCTCCTCTCTTCTCCTCTCCTTTCCTCTCTTCTCTTCTCCTCTCCTCTCTTCTCTTCTCCAACTCTCATAAACTCAAAGTGAGAAAATGAGGAATGAATGGGGGCTTTATTCTTTTCATTCCTCACCTTAACCTCACTCTAACCTCACCCTAACCCACCCCCTTAATGTTGAGTTAACATAACTTAAAAAAAAAATAAAAAAAGAGTGTTTTTTTCCCTTGCGCGCGCCCTTTTTGGCCGAAGCGTACGGAAGCGTGCGCGAAGCGGCCGCTTCCTGCTCCGAAGCGCTGCGCTTCTGAGGCCCGAAGCGCCGTACGAAGCGCGCTTCGGAGGCATGGAAGCGGCGCTTCCGGCCGGCGCTTCGGAAATTCCAGGAAGCGGCTTAAAAAGCCGAAGCGCCGCTTCCGTACGGGACGCGCTTCGGAGCTTCGAACCGGGGGGGGGGGGGGGGGGCGCTTTGTGCAACACTGACTAGATCAAGCACCTCTCCTAGATAATCTTTAGCTGAAATACAAGCTCCCTCTTACACCTAGAGTGATCTTAGTCACAAAAACTTTGATACCATGTGGTAATTTATGCTTAATCTAACTTCTAATGAAAAGCAAAAATTTCACCTTTTAGCTAGAGGTTTCTTGTATCTTAATCCTGTGAATTTTCAGCCTTAGGGCTGTTATGAAATACAAAAAATCAACAGCAACAATAGACGATATTTCAACTCTTAACAATCCCAATCATCTAGGGAGTCCAAGAGAAAAGATACAAATGTGTTACAATAAGTTTCAGCCCTCTAGGGCAATCTAGGGCAATCTTATCATGCATATAACATACCTGAAAACCACTTATAACAGTTGTAAAACAGCTGTCAAAGCTACCCTTATATTCTTCAATTACAAAGTTAAATCACTTGACAATTCACTATTGTGCCAAAAATTACAAACCATGACGGATACATATGGCTGAAAATCTAATCTGCATTTTTCACAAGTATTGGACAGCTGAGAACTTCATTAATATGCATAAAGGTGGAGTTCATCTACATACCATAGCCTTATCACAAGGCTAGTACAATCCACTAGCTCCCAAAACTCTAACTAGGGAAAATCAAGAAAAGCCTAGCTCAACCAAAGAGATCCAACAACCATGTCTTCCAAGGCAATATGTCTCCTCTTGTTTCCTTCGCCAAATACAACGTAGGGTTTCATCTCAAAACCCCAATTTCCAAGTCTCCAAGGGATGAAACCTTAGCCCTAGTCTTCAAGATACTCCAACAAGCCTAGTGACTCCAAGAGAGAAATCAAGTCCAAAAGAAGATATAAGAGAGAGAGGAGAAATGGTATGCTCCACTTGAACACATCTCTTCAAAAGAATAACAAGAATTAATAGTGAGTCAAGGACTTTCTCCTCCTCTATATATGAGAGGTAAGGGAGGCCAACAATACATATGTGAGCAATAACACATGTAATCTCACACATGTGAAGCGTTACAATTCAAGGGTACACATGTTAAGCTTCAAGGTGATGTTGTCCATAAGCAAGGGTGCTCCACAATGTGTGTCCAATGCTCCTCTTGTAAACTTCCAAAGGCTCCATCAATCCTCCTAAGCTTTGTACTTCATTGGATCCACTATCCTTATATGAACATTATTGCAACCCCAGTGTCCCCAAGAAAACTCCAAGCCTCCGTATAGGAATCCAAGCTACCCTATGTTGTCTAGGGCTTGATGGCCTCCTCAAAGATGCAAAATGATCATCCTCCTAATTAGGATGTTTTCCAAGAAAGCAACCATCTCCATGTGGCCATCATGTAGAATGTAACCAAAGTTATTTGGAAATCTCCAATGCCCTATGGAAGAATATCATGCAAGCACCCAATTGAGGTCAAGCAACCACTAAGTAAGCCATTTCCAATGTGCAGATCCATCATAGACCATCTCCTATCTGTAAATCTATCATGGACCATCTAGGGTTGATCATACATCGTGTACTCAAAATCTCATGAAGCACCCCCAAACATGGTGTAAACACTTTCGGCCTCAGAAGCTAACAGTTTCTAGTGGCTAGGAAAAAACAACTGGCTAATATTATTAAGAGGTACAACAATGGTGTCAAAACACTGTCAAGCAAGTCCCACCGCCCCATCAATAGTATAGGTTATGTTGCAGAAATCCTCGAGCACAAAGAGGGAAATGCCTTGCTGTCACTTCCACTCTATTGATGACAGCCCCCAAAAGTTCATTGAAGACCCATTCCATGATTGTGTAATGTGTACCAAGAAGACTAAATATTAAGAGAGGATTATTGATTGAACGAATTATTATCCATCTCTCAGCTTAGGTTCTCCAAATTTCTTTGTTACTTGGATTTATACCAAGTTACATCTGTTTTTCTTTCAAAAGTATACATATTTATGTTATGGAGTAATTGCTAATAAACAACCATTTTAACCTTCCCATAACGGTTTTGAAGGATATTAATAAAAATCTATCTGGCCCCATTTGTAATATGCACATTATTGTGTGAATCACTTCTACCATTTCTGTTTGCAATAAGTATCCATTACGATAAAATGTTGTATTGATAGAGTATATTTTACTAATTTAGTACTAATGTGTATTATCTGCATATGTAGATCATTAGGCCTATGTGAAAGATGTGGTGGTTTGAAGGTAGTTTCTTGTTCCAAATGCAAAGGATTGGGTACGTTAAGCAAAGGAACACTAAGCATTTTTAGTGGCATTGCTTCTGATCGGAGAGTGGGACAAGAGGATGCCTCTGTGCCATGTAGATATTGTGGATCTAAAGGATCTTTGAACTGTCCAAAATGCTCTGGAGCTTGAGTAAAGTTTACATTTGTGCTTGGTAATATGTCGTAAGTAGCAGGTCACCAAAAGAAACTTTTTACATTGCCGGTTTTTATGGGGTAGTGATGAAAGAGGTTTCTATGCTATGTGGAACCCATCTAGCTACAGCATATGTTCAATGTCCAAGTGTTCTAGAATGATCAAATTGTGTACTTGCTTTCCATCATAAATCATATGATTTTGTATCAATAAAGCCATTAAAATTGGATTATGTTTGTGTGTCGTTTACAGTCTCTTGTTTTTAACTAGTTAGATAGCCAGGGTGTTTTATATTGAAAAATATTTAGTTTCTTTTTTATTTCTGTTGGACCAGTTTTACTATTTTGTTGTCTAATTTCTAATGAGAGAATATGTTTCTATGAAACAAATCTCGACAAGGTTGCTGCAGGAAACAAAATCAGTCTATTATGCGCTTACACGAGGCAATCTTGTAATTTTTCTTTGCTGGAAATCGAATCTGAGATTATGTCATTTTCCTATATATGGATTTCACTGTTTGTTATTTCTATCAGAAGTAATATCTTAGAACATTCTTCAAATCTGAGCTTTTGTCATTTTCCCATATATAGATTTTACTGTTTGTCATTTCTATCAGAAGTAATATCTTAGAATATTCTTCAAATCTGAGCTTGTCATTTTCCCATATATGGATTTTACTGTTTGCTATTTCTACCAGAAGTAGTATCTTAGAATATTCTTCAAATCTTCAATGAATGGATCCTACAAGTAGTTGTGTTCTATGGCAACTACAGTAGCTATGGTTCCTTTCTATAATGTTACTCCATTTGCACACCAATTAATCTCTTTACTCTTTAAGGAAAGACAAATGAGAATCAAATGTATGAAGCAGCCGTAAAACACGTTTGAAATTTGAATGTATGATGGAAACATGTTCAGCAGTTTAGTAGATTTGAAGCAATAGCATGCTGAAAATGATATACGAACTTGTGTTTTGATTAATAACAACTCAAATATCAATTAGCAATCATTCATTTGTGCTTATTTTAATTAAAATGTACGCCTATGGCATTGAATGGAATGAAACAATAAAAGGTCCCAGGAGAAAGTATTGTACATTTAGAACTTGTGAGGTAGAACAAGATTATTTGCAATGTTGATATCAAAAGAACAAAAGGTGAACATTTTTGCATTATTTGAATGCCTGATAAATTTATGTGTACCAGAGGTCACTGGGCAAATTTTCTTTGAATATACATGGGGCATTTATTAAGGATTCCCAATAAATAAAAAATTCACAAAGACTTATTTCACTTACGGAAAAACTAACTTTTAGGTCAACATTGACGTCAATCCTTCATACATTTTTACCAGCAACTTTTGAATCCTTTAGAAACTAAGAGCAAGAGGCTTCTATTTCACTAAGATCACCCAAAAATTGCCATCAGACTTTGGCTATGAAACACCAAATAGGTATTTCCGGAAGTCTACCCTTATAACAAAGTAACAATGAAAAATTCTTAGGATTTTCTCTTTAAACATAATTACTTTTAAATGAATCGTGATTGTCTTTGGATTCTTCAAAGCAACAGTAGCGTTTTATGTCAATGAGGCAGTCGTGTGCTTTTTCATGCATGCAGATATTCATATTCTTATATGACAATTTGCATACATTGTAGCATGAGGATGTCAATTGTGCTCCTATTTCATCCTATTCTCCACCAGGCACACCTTCCTCCTAACTTTTGTTATATGGAATCATTACGATATATTTGTCCAAATGTGTGTCATCTTGTGGCCAAATCATCCATCTAAATTATTTTTATATTCGATTTTATATCCTAGATACATGATATGCCTGAAGCATATCTCCAAGGACTGCCTTGAACTCATCTTAGCTCACAAACTTGTGACTTCAGTAGGTGGCTCTTGGTTTGGTCACTGGAAACAAGGGGAGATGCATGTAGACTGACTCTTTTTCACTAATTCTTTTAGTGGTTTTAAGTTGTTAAACGGGTTTTGGTCCAATATAGAGTGTGCACACAATTATATCTTTTCATAATACAAAATCAGCTTAATACTATTTAAAGAAATAAAAACTATTCAAATTCATTATTTTCCATACGTATGGTAGACGCACACATTATGAATAAACCTTTGATTGCTTTGGAATGGTATTGTTAACTTCGTATGGTATGGGGACCTATTTTAATGGCCTATCTACTATTAAGAATTTTTTTTTTTTTTTTTTCTTTTTGTATTCAGTTGGCAATTCAATGTAAAAAGCCATGGATGTCGACATTAATCAAGCCATTGACTAAGCCTCTTACCTATTGAGTATGATTGGATTGAGCATTGGAGATTAACTACTTCATTACAAGACGACAAAGTTCTAGAAAATGGTGGGGGTAAATACTAGGCAAAGCAAGGGTTTACTTGGATAGATACAATGAGGATAAATACTTCTTACTATAAGATGGAGAAAAGGCCCTATGGGTAGGGCAAACCCTCCATGAAGCAAGAAAGGTTCTGTGGACTATCATTTTATGATGGGCAGTGTAATTTTATGATGCACCCTCCAAGACTTATGTGAATCACAACTAATTCCAATCATTAGCAAACAACGTATGTAATTAAATTATTTTTTGGGGAACTTTTAATATAGTGTATTTTATTAAAGAATTTATTTGGTGACATTTTAAGTAGTATTTCCCATTAAACTTTGGGTATCTCCTAACATCTAATCAAGTTGTTTTGTACTATAGGTAGTTTAGTCAGTTTATAGTTGCATAAATATTAATTTAAACAATAATAAACGAAGTATCACTCTCGTTATAGGTTTCAAACCAATTAAATCGATAAATATTTCTCTAATTTAGCATTAAATAGTGATCTATGGTTGTGACAAGTTTTTCAATTGCCTTCCAAGTTCTTAGGAGATAAATAAGAAATTGTACATTGAATTGTCAATTCGGTGTTTGTTTGGAACTTGTGAACTGTTGTGCACCATATATGCTAATACAATATGTTAAGTGCTAATGGAGTTGTAGTATTGGTTAAGAATTGCAAAGAAAGTTGGATGTTAATGTTCTTGATCAAGTCACTAGGAAAAACAAGCCACACACTTGCAGGAATTGAAAGATTCACGCTTGTAGGAATTGAAATGTTAACTACAACACTCTTGCAAAAAGTAAATCACATATTGTTGAAAGGAAACACACTTGTTGAAAGGAAACACTCTTGTAGAAAAGGAAATCACACTTTTCTTAAAGGAAAGGAAACACTCTTGTAGAAAAGGAAATCACACTTTTCTTAAAGGAAAGGAAACACACTTCGCATGAAAGGAAACAAATCTTGCATTGAAATAAAGACACTGGTAGGAAATTAAATTAGTGACTTAATCAAACTATTTGTTTGATCCTTAGCTCTGTAATAAAAACACACATGCTAAAATTGTTGAAATGTGGTTGTCATTGATGTCAACCCAAGCAAAGCCAGAAGAAGCCCCACTTTTGTTGACAAAGATGACATAGCAAATCACGATTTTTTGGGTCAATATCACCTTCATTGGATGGTCCTCTTCATGCCAATTCTAATGATATGTGGCACACTTCGTAAATCCTCGTGGTTGAGGAGATATGCTTGATCAAAGATTGAAGACCCCTTCTTATGGTCAATGTCCCCAGAATGAGATGATGTGGCAGCCCATCATTGGCTGGAAAATTGAAGGATTTTGAGGTCAAATTGTGTTGCATGAAAGGAGATTTGTTTTAGAGCATATTGTCTAAAATTAATTTAGTCTTCAAGACAAATACAAAACTTAATTTGAAGGATGGTTCCCTCCAAATGTTTAGTTTCAAAATTATTTTGAAATTCAAAATTCAATATGGTTCCCTCCAATTTGCTTAGTTTGGCTCCCTCTTGAAGGCACCTAGGCCTCTATAAAGACAAGACATTTATGTCCTCCAAATACATGTCATTTGCACTATTCTTGTGTGGATAATCTCAGAAATCATTTCGGCCTTGTGGAGCAATGAATTATCTTTAGGGTAGCCTGAAATTGTAGTGGTATTAATACATTCTTCTTTGTTGTGGTCAAGGATATTCGTTGGAGGGATAGATTGTCTAAGGCTACTTGGCTTCCATATCTGAGGTTACTTGTGGCATATTTTTGTTTTTTTTGGGGTTGAGGGCGTTGTTGGATTATTGAGGTTATTTGGTCTCCTCAGGTTTCATCTAAAACATAGTTTTTGGGACACCTTCACACCAAAGTCCTATGGAGAGGTTTCGGCCTTGTGGTAGGGAAAATTCTGAGCATAATTAAGGCTAATCGGTGCCCTTTTTAGAGTTTGTTATGTTGCCCTAATTAAGGGCTAACCCCAGGTCGTTTCCCCTTCTATAGTACACATAAAGACGTGATCAGAAGCTTGATTGCTAATCTAAATCTGTGCAGATTTGGCAACTAATACTTCTATGAGGTTAATCTTGAGGTTAGCATTTTACAATGACTATCTTGTGCTTTTGAGACTGAGTTTTCCAAGGAGTGGAACTAAAGGACATATCTGTGTATAAATATGTGTCTTAACCACTGGAATATCAAGAGATCTCTTACTAGACTTGGTGGTTGATCCAAGACTCAATTTGTAGAAGCCTATTTGGCAACCTTAAGGATGATCTAGGTGTAATTAAGGTCAGTATCTTCAAGCCCTAATCAGTGACCTTGTGCACTAATCCTAGAGCCCTTTTGAAGAATATTATCATTGATCCAGATTGGATCATTATTTTGTTTGTCGTCCATATCAATGCATTTATAGTGGAAATAATGGAGGAATCAGCGCACGGGACTGTCTTTACTGGCGGGATGTAATTTGGCAATATGAGGTCTAAAATCTTCCTGGAGCGTTTTGAGGCATCAAATGATGTTTTTTGGGTTAAAACTTTGTCACTTTAGCATCGCATTATTTCATGCTATTCTACACACTGATATATTTCCAATGGCGCAAGAAGCACGTCAATTGAATTTCGTATGCAAAAGTTATGCCACTTAGAAGTTGACCTCCCTGTTTTCACACCTATAGTTCGGGAGGATGTCACGTCAACTCTCATTATTCATGGAAAAGAGGCTAGCCATGTCATTATGATGTAAAAAACTCTATAAGTGTCTATATTGTAACTTTAGTTAAGAGTTGATATAGTCAAAATTAACCATTAGTAGGCTATCGGGTTGTATTATAATCGGGCCACTAGGAGGAAGAGGCATTCCATTCTTTCGAGAGCATTTTGTTCTATAGCTGAGGAAATATATCTAGGAAAGATAGGAGGTAGAGAACACAGAAAGGATTTGTGCACTGTAGCAGCCCACGGGCACAAGGATTACTTCTTTGTACCTGCAGCCATATTTCCAGACAGAGAAAGAGAGCGAAGCAGCCTCACCTTTCGGCTGGGTTTTTGATCTGATTTAGAATATTAGATTGTTGTGCTATGATCCTCAGATTATAAACAAAATGCTTTCATTGTGCTTAAGGATTCATGAATTTTTGTAAGTGAAATGATGAGTTTTTTATGTTAATTTTATGAGAAATTTAACATAAATAAGACACTGAACAACATAAACATGTACAGAACATCATCAAAAACACATTACAACAGGAACATGATAAAGGAGTTCACCCCTCTTGGGCTACGTCTCTTTGGCCCAGCTTCCAATGGCTTGGGCCTCTCTATTATGCTCAAAAGTGTAAAAAGATGTGTTTACAAAGCTTAAATGCTTCTGAAACCTATTCCAATGAGTCCAGAATGTCCAAAAATGGCTATCTAGCCTCTTTTTGCATCCAATTTGGTGGAAAACTGAAGAAGTTATGACCTCTCCTAGTTTTTCCACTATTTGCTCCACAAATTGCTCTAAATCCAGCATGATCCTACAAATTAGCTCAAAAAAGCACTAACTAAGCGAAAATTTCGTCGCGCGGCGGTCCATAATCTGTCGACACTAACTGTCCCATCGCAAATCGCAATCAGTGAGAACCAATGGGCTTATGGTTTGTGAACACGGCGGGGTGATGTGCAATTGCGATATGGCAGACCCGACAGAACTATTAACTGGAAATCATAAGCTTATCACATATAGGGTCCTTTCACAATTCGTAATCGGTGAAGTACCGACGGTCTTATATATGCAGGACTCTGTTTTTTGCGGTGTGTGATTGCGATCTGCGATTGCGATTATCGCATCGCAACCCTTCCCTACTCGGGGGCCAATTCTTTAATGCCTTTCTGTCTACCCTATTACGATGTGCGATTGCGATTATTGCATCACACCTTGGCTTGTTCTAGGCCGATTTTTAAAGTTGACCCACTTGCGACGTGCGATTTGGGAAATGTTGGGGCCAATGGCAGCCTGCAACTTGGCGCTTCCCCATTCGTTGAAGAGCCTTGCGACATCATCTTTCCCTGCCATCTGTCCAAGTCAAACCTGAACTTTGACTTTCTCTAACTTCTTCATACGAGCTCAAATTCGAGTTTCGTTCGCAGCATTGGAATCAGGATGATGAACTCTTCAATCTGAAGCTAAGTTTATAGAGATTCTGATATTTTGAGTTTTGAGCTTAATTTTGAGCACCTGATCACTCCTCCCCACTGGAAGCCTTTTGGACCCCAAAAGGATCACTTTCAATTGTCCAACAGGTGACAGTACAGTTCCCTCACCTTTCCAACCTCTATCCATTTGGCTTTTAAAGGATTTTTACCCTTGAGCCCCACTCAAAGATAATCGATACTTCCCCTTTTTGATGTCCTTGTTCTTCTATCAAGTATAGTATCTTGCTGAAGCTCATTAAGGAATTCTAGAGAAAAGTATTCAATAGATGGAATTTTAATATTCTCTTCTTGATCTTAAATCAAAGGAGGCTCATACAACCTTAAATTCTCAATATTAACAACATAAATTTGCATATATGAAGGCAAATCCAACCTGAAGGCATTGTTACCAATCTTTTCCAAAATTTTGAATGGGCCATATCTAATTGGCTTTTTACCTTCTCCTTGGAGCCTCTCTTTGTTAATGTGAAGCCAAAATTCATCACCAACTTAGAACTTGTGATCTTGACAATGCTTTTCGTGCCTTGCTTTGTACGTGCCTTGGCTTTTCTCAAGTTGTTCTTGAACCTTTTGGTGTACTATTTGGATTTGTTCAATGAACTTTCTTGCTTTGTCTATTTCTCTATGACCTTCAATAGCAACATCGTTGCCAAAAATAAAATCCAAATGAGATTTAGGCAAGTATCCCAAGCATGCCTCAAATGGCGAAGTTTGAGTTGAAGAGTGCTTGGGTCGATTGTAAGAACGCTGAATATAGTGCAAATGTTCATCCCACAACTTAGGATGTTTGTTGCAATACCCACAAAGAAGATGTATCACTGTCCTGTTCACCACTTCTGTTTAACCATTGTTTGCGGATGAAAAGTTGTACTGTTTTTCAATTTGGTGTCCATGAATCCCCACAAGCTTGACCAAAATTCCCAACAAATTCCGATCACTAACAATGGATGTGGACAATCCAAAATGCACCCAAACATTCTGAAAGAGTAACTGAGTAGTTTGATAAGCTATAAATTTCTTTTTACATGGCATCAAAATACACATTTTGTTGAGCCTATCCACAACTACATACAAATAATCATGACCTCTTTTTGACGATGGAAGCCCTCCTACAAAATCCATAGAAACACTTTCCCATGGTTATGAAGGAACCGGAAGTGGTGTGTACAATCCAAACTTCTTATTGCTAGGCTCACTGATTGCACATAATGAACATCCTTTAATAAAACGAGACACACTTTCAAGCATACGAGGCCAATAACAATACCTCTGTAGATGTGCCATCTTACTTACACTGAAATGTGTTGGGTTGTGTTATATTCTTTCTATGACTAGCCCACGTAGTTAATCGGGGGGTTAGAAGGGGGGCGGAGCCCCCCCTTTGTTGCACTGATTGCGTAGCGGGGGGAGTCATAGGGGGTTTGAGGGGTGCAGGAAACCCCACTCTATGAAATTTTGGTTTTGGACCCTATATTAGGCTGGGCGGACCTACCTATGGTTTTGTGCATGATTTTCGCACATCGTTTTGGACGTGATGGTTTTCGATCCATGGTTTTGGACGCGATGGTTTTCAATTCATGGTATTGGATGCCTCGGCATGTATAAATATGTATTGTAACATTGAAAGGAACATAATGAAAAATCAAGCCGGTAGTCTCGATTTTGGGATCCAGGGGAAAATCTCTATGTATATGTGTTTTATGTGTTATTCTCTCGCATTATTTATTTTTTGTGTTTTAGAATTCGTATGCAGATAATTTCTGTATGGGGTTAAAACCTACATTTGGTATCAGAGTTGTTTTGGCTTCAAGGGGACGCCTTTGTTGCTGAGGGGTTTCACTCGGGCCTATGGTAGACCCTGTTCAGTGGGAGATCTGCGAGATCGATTCTAGTGGTGAAAGAAGATGGCAAGCAGTGGAAAGATAGAGATCGAGAAATTTAATGGTCAGAGTTTTGAGTTGTGGAAACTCAAGATGGAGGATTTGTTAGTGGATAAAGATCAGTGGTCGCGGTAGATCTAGGTACTAAACTCACGGGAGTGTATGATGAAGAATGGAAGAAGTTGGATTAGAAGGCAAAGAGCACAATACGATTGTGTGTCTCAGATTCAGTATTGTTGAATGTATCAGGGGAAGCTACGACGAAGGCTTTGTGGGACAAGTTAGGAACTTTGTACCAATCTAAGTCTCTGGCGAATAAACTGTTCCTACGGAAAAAACTAATTAACCTGAGGATGAAAGATGGAGACTCGGTGACAAAGCATCTGAATGCATTTAATACTGTGGTAAGTCAGTTATCGTCTGTTGATATCAAAATTTCAGATGAAGATAAGTGCATTAGTTTGTTGTGTTCCCTACCAGATTCGTGGGATAGTCTAGTTATTGCAATAGGTAGCAATGCAACTGCCTTGCAGTTTGATGAAATAGTCTCATCCTTGCTGACGGAGGAGATGAGACGAAAAAATATGGAGAGCTAGAATGGTGATGTATTTTATGTACGAAGATAGTCCCAAAACAGAAACAAAAATAAGTCATTGAGTGGGAGATCTAAATCTAGAGGGAGATCTAAATCTCTAGGAAAACCTGTAAAGGTGGTGTGCTGGAAATGCAGAAAGGAAGGGCACTACAAAAGGGATTGTAAATCTAAAGCTCGTGACAAAGGAAAGAGATCTAATGATGCTCCTTTTGCAGAGGCAAAAACCACCTCAGATGAAGGTGGGGATGTGTACTTGGCTTCTTCAAGTACACATGTAGATCATGAGGCATGCTTGATTGACTCAGATGCATCCTTTCACTTCACTCCCCATAGAGAGTGGTTCTGCGAGTATGAGAAATATGATGGTGGTGGGGTCTTCTTAGGGGATGATAAGAAGGCTAGAATCGTTGGTCACGGAAAAGTAAAGTTGAAGTTGCAAGGTGGAAGGGTTAGAACACTTCCATGTGTTCTACATATTCCTACATTGGCTAGAAATTTGATTTCTTTAAGCAAGCTAGATGATGCAAGTGTAAAAACAATGTTTGAGAAGGATACCTGCAAGATGGTTCGGGGAGCATTGGTATTGATGTGGGGAGTTCGGATTGGAACTCTGTACAAGCTGCAAGGTAGCACTGTTGTTGATGGGTGCAACAGTTCTGTGGTTCCTGCAAATGGAGCTGGAAAATCTAGTAGTCTTTGGAGAGAAGACCATGCTGTGGCATCAAAGACTTGGACATATTGGAGAGAAGGGCCTTCGAATACTTCATGGTAAAGGTATGAGTAATAGCTCTCTGGATTTTTATTTTTGTGAAAATTGTGTATATGGAAAGAAGAATCGAGTGAGTTTCCCCTTTGGTGGTAAGAGGGCGAAACAGATATTAGAGCTTGTGCACAGTGATGTGTTTGGACCTATGAAGGTTCCATCACTGGGTAAGTCTGTGTACTATGTATCATTTATAGATGACTTCTCAAGGAATATATGGATATATTTACTTAAGAAGAAATCTGAAGTCTTTGACAGGTTTAAAGAATTTAAGGTTCTGGTGGAAAACCAGACAAAGAAGAAGATAAAGGTGTTGAGGACAGATAACGGTGGAGAGTTTTGTAGTAAGGAATTTGAAGAATTTTGTAAGAAGTGTGGTATAGCATGACAACAGATTACTCCATATACACCTCAGCAAAATGGAGTTGCAGAAAGAATGAACAAGACGTTGATGGAAATGGCAAGAAGCATGCTCAGTGGTCCCGGGTTAGGACAGGAATTATGGGCAGAGGCGGTGAAGACAACATGTTACCTGGTCAATAGATCACCTTCATTTGCGTTGGAGGATAAGACTCCACAAGAGGTATGGACTGGTAAGAAACACTCTCTTTCACATTTGAGAGTATTTGGATCCAAGTTGGATAGTAAATCTGAAAAGTGCATCTTTATTGGAACCTAGTAACAAGGAAGGTTGTGTACAGCGGAGATGTGGTGTTCCGAAAGGTGAAAGATGTTATTAAACATGAAGTCCAACCAAAGGAACCTGAGAAGATAGAGTTTGAGCTAAAGGAGGAAGAATCAGACTCTACAGCAGAAGAGGAATCAGAAGATGAAGAGCCACAAACTCCGGGTGTGAGAAGATCAGTTCGAGAAAGAAGACAGCCAGAAAGGTATAGTCCATCTGCTTTCTGTTCAAATTTTGTTTTATCTATTACTTATGATGATCCTAGAACTGTGAAGGAAGCAGTAGATTCAGAGGATGGAAAACTCTGGAAAGAGGCCATGGTTGATGAAATGACATCTTTGCACAAAAATGAGGCTTGGGATCTGGTGGAGTTGACGGCGGGAACGAAACCCATTGGCAGCAAATGGGTGTTCAAGAAGAAGACAAATGCAAAAGGAAAGGTGGAGAAATACAAAGCTCGGTTGGTAGCAAAAGGTTATTCCCAAGTGTCGGGAATTGATTTTGGTGATATTTTTCTCCTATTGCCAAGGTAGCGTCTATTAGATTATTTTTATCTGTTGCGGCTGTTTTTTATTTTGAAGTCGAACAGATGGATGTGAAGACAACATTTCTTCACGAGGATCTGGAAGAGGATATCTACATGAAGCAACCTGAAGGCTTTGCGGTGAAGGGTAAGAAAGAACTGGTATACAAGTTAAAGAAGTTTTTGTATGGGTTAAAACAGTCAACAAAGATGTGGTATCAGAAATTTGATACATGTATACGAGGACTTGGCTTCACTAGAAGCAAAGCAAATCATTATGTGTATTTTAAATTAATTGGTGACTGTGTTATTTATCTGGTCTTGTATGTGGATAATATGTTGTTGGTTGGGAATAACAAAAAAATTATCCAGGATTTGAAGACCCAATTATCCTCCAAATTCGACATGAAAGATCTTGGTGCTGCAAACTATATTTTGGGCATGGAAATTAAAAGAGATCGGGCAAAGAGGAAGCTCTGGTTAAATCAGAGGAAGTATGTCGAGACAATATTGCAGAGGTTTAATATGTAGGAAAGTAAACTGGTGAAGGTTCCTATTCTTGTAGGTGTAAAGTTATCTGCTGAACAGTGTCCCAAGACACAAGAAGAGGAAGAGGATATGTCCTGTGTTCCATATGCAAGTGCAGTCGGTACCCTGATGTATGCAATGGTCTGTACTAGACCAGACATTGCACATGCAGTGGGAGTATTGAGCAGATTTATGTCGAAACCAGGGAAGGAGCATTGGACAACAGTAAAGCAGGTTTTCAGGTATTTGTGTGGCACTAGTGATTATGGTTTGTGTTATCAAGCAAGACTAGGATTGGACAGAGTTTTGGATATCCATGGCTTTGTTGATGCGGACTGGGCCAGAGATCTAGATCAGAGAAGATCTACAAGTGGGTATGTGTTTAACCTATTTAGAGGTGCAGTCAGTTGGATGAGTAAGAAACAATCTGTAGTGGCACTATTAACTACAGAGGCAGAATACATAGCAACCACTCATGCAAGCAAGGAAGCAGTTTGGTTGCAGAGATTGTGTTCAAGTATGGGGTTAGTACAGGGAGCTATAAGGATAGACTGTGACAGTCAAAGTGAAATTTTCTTGGCAAAGAACCCTGCTTGCCATTCAAGGACAGCATATTGATGTTCAGTATCACTTTGTGAGGGATATGATAGAAGACAAAAAGGTGTTGCTGGTAAAGGTGGACACTTTGAAGAATACTACAGATGCATTGACAAAATCTGTGAGCTTTGAGAACTCCTCTTGGTGTAGAGAAACAATGGGTGTTTCAAGGTTGGATAAATGACTAAGCTCTCTTATGGCCCCCTGTGGAAAGAAAACAACAAGTAGGAGAATTTTGGATTGTGTTATATTCTTTCCACGACTAGCCCACGTAGTTAACCGGGGGGTTAGAAGGGGGGCGGAGCCCCCCCTTCGTTGCGTCGATTGCATCGCAGGGGGAGTCACAAGGGGTTTGAGGGGTGCAGGTAACCCCACTCTATGGGGTCCGGGGCAATGCTCCAAAAAATTTTGGTTTTGGACCCTATATTAGGTTGGGTAGACCTACTTATGGTTTTGTGCATGATTTTTGCACATGGTTTTGGACACGATGGTTTTCGGTCCATGGTTTTGGACACAATGGTTTTCGGTCCATGGTATTGGATGCTTCGGCATGTATAAATATGTATTGTAACATTGAAAGGAACATAATGAAAAATCAAGCTGGTAGTCCCGGTTTTGGGATCCAGGGGAAAACCTCTGTGTATGCGTTTTATGTGTTATGCTCTCGCATTGTTTATTTTCTGCGTTTTAGAATTCATATGCAGGTAATTTCTGTGCGGGGTTAAAACCTACAAAATTACCGGCAATAAGAGAAGTATGTGCATCTCTTATGATGTTAACTCTTTCTCCCTGTGGAATACAAATCTTGCCAGGGTGGTACAACAATTTATCATGCAAATGATAATCCAATTCTTCTACTTGGTTACCTTGACTCAAGCTTGCATAAACATCTTGAAAGTCATTATCTAATGCATATTTCTCAATATAACTTTCATGTAAAACAAAATTATGCTTGAGTAAAGTAGTTGCACTAACAATAGGCCTAGAAAGCATATCAACAACTTTATTGTAGATACATTTCTTATACATGATTACCAAGTGGAATTGTTGAAGAAAATCCATCCATGAAAGTGCCTTGATTGCTGCAACTTTGATTGTGATTGCAAGTATTGCAATCGTTGATGATCAGTGTGAATCACTGTTTCCTTACCCATCAAGTAGTGTTTCCATTTTTTCACACTTTGCACCAATGCATACAGTTCCTTACCATATGTAGGATAGTTAATCACCACACCATTAAAAGTTTTCGAATGAAAACAGATAGGCTCACCATGTTGCATGAGGACTGCACCCATAGCATAGTCACTAGCATCAATCTAAATCTCAAATGACTGTCTCAAGTTTGGAAGTGCAAGTACATGAGTTGTCTTGATCTTTTCCTTCAATGCATCAAAGGCCTTTTGTTGTTTGCCTCCCCATTGAAAAACCTTTTTCACACATGTCAATACATGTAAAGGAGCAGCTGTAAGAGAAAAATTAGCAATGAATTTCCTCCAACATTGGGTTGCTCCCAAAAAACTTCTTACCTCAGTAACTGTTTTGGGCCTTGGCCAATTCACAATGACATCAACCTTGGAGGGATCTATTTTCATCTCACCTCCTCCAACAATATGACCCAAGTAAACTAAATAAGTTTTTCCAAACTCGCACTTTGACATCTTAAGATACAACTGTTCTTTTTCCAAGACATCAAGTACTTTTCTTACATCCATGACATGTTCATCACAAGATTTACTAAAAATTAAGATGTCATTTAAGTAGACTATGACAAACTCATCAAGAAATGGCCTCAACACATCATTCATCACACGCATGAATGTAGCGGGAGCATTACATAAACCAAACGGCATAACCAACCATTCAAACAAACCTTGTTTTGTTTTGAATGTTGTCTTCCAAATGTCTCCTTCAACTATTCTAATTTGATGGTAGCCACTTCTTAAGTCCATCTTAGTAAAATACTTTGCATCTTTCAATTGATCAAGTAAATCATCTATTCTAGGCAGTGGGTAACGGTTCTTTACCATAATTTTGTTCAATGCACGAAATTCCACACACATGCACCATGTTTCATCCTTCTTTGGCACCAAGACAATAGGTGAACCACATGGTGAGGAATATGGTCTGATGATCCCTTTATTCAACAACTTTTGAATTTGCTTTTTAATTTCTATGTTTTCCATCACTGACATCTTATACATTCCAATGTTAGGAAGAGGACAATCTTGTTGCAACTGTATCTCATGTTGGATTCCTCTCTTGGGAGGTAATCCCTTTGGTTCCTGAAACATCTCGCCATATTGGTTAACTACGTCAACCAATTAAGATTTCAAATTTGAATCACAACCTTTAAAAGCTTCATTATCAACATCATCCTTGGGTTTGATCATTACAAGCACAAAATTCTTGCTCGAATTCACTAGTCTTTTCATTTGCCCTACATTAACAAGTGAAAGATTTATTTTCTTGCTATGATCTCTCACAATATATTCTACTCCACCTTTGAATAAAGATATTTGTTTTCATGTTTATGGAAGATAGATTTTCTGTCATAAAGGTACAGGCTGCCAAAAAATATGCCACATATATCTAACGGCACAACGTCAAGCTCCACTTCATCTATGAAATTTACAGTAATAGAAAATCTCAGTTTACACTTTCTAGTAACCTGCAATTGCACATTGTCACACACCCATCCAAGTGGATATGGTTTATGATGTGGAACGATTTCCAAGTTTAAACTTTTGACAAGGTTTTCAAAGATAAGATTGGCTTGAGAGCCACTATCAAAAAGTGTATCAATCTTATTATGTTTTGATATCACCCTTATGTGAAAAAGTTCTATTCTCCTCTTTTCGTTTGGAGTTTCATTTTGTGAGTTTGACGAACTAGTGCTAGCAATGGTTTCTTTTCTTTTTAACCCCATGGCTGTGATTTTAGTTTCATCATCCGAATCGGATCCCAAATCATGTTGAGTGGTTGCAGTTGCCTTTTGTTTTCCCTTGTTGTTGTTTTTCTTTGGTCTCATTTCAAGATGAAGCTTCCACCAATGAGCTTCATCGTGACCCTCTCTAGAACAATGTTTGCATGTAACTTTCTCTCCTTTTTTGATAGACACATTTTTCTTTCCTTTACTCTTAAATGGCTTTTTACTACCTTCTTCTAGGGTGTTTTTCCCTCTTGCCTCAAGGTGAGTGGCTTGCACACACACATCATCTATATTATTTGGATTAAACATTAAGATAATATGCCTAAGGTAACTGTGTAAACCCCCTATGTATTTCAACAACGTGTCCTGTGATTGCAAATCTACACCTAACATCAAAGACCTTTTTCTAAATTCTTGGGTGTAATCTTGCACATTCTGACCTTTAAGTTGTTTAAAGTTCTGCCAATTCATGATGGGTTTCTGCATATAAGCTAGAGGGTAGAATTATCTTTTGATTGCAACAATGAAATCATTCCAAGAAATTGAGATATTACGTGTTTTTTAATATCCTCTTGGATCTTTGATTCCCACCATACTAGTGTTGCACCCTCCATTATCAAGGAAATTAACTGAATCTTTATGTCATCCCCTTGAAGGTTTTGAATCCTGCAATAGACATCCAAATGATGACTCCAATTATCAAGCTTCTCTGCATTAACTTCACCATTATACATGGGTAGCTCAAATTTAACATCAAGTTTTTAAAAAGGTGATTTACCAGTTCCTTTTGAAGTATGATGATAAGTATGAGTAAGGGTTGTGTTAGTGGAAGCGGGTGAAGATGCTTGTGAAGAATATGGTGGAGAGGGTGGAGGCTTGTCTCCATTTCCTTTACCTCCTCCTGAAGAGCCTTCTCCTTTGGGAGGTTTGGAACTTTCCCCTTGCAACCTGATATTCCTCTCTTCATAGAGGACCTTCACCATCTCTGTCATATCAAAGAAAGCTTTTCTGAAGGTCTTCTCATCTTCTATCATGTTTGTAGATTCTCCTTCATGAGACATGATCTCTGGAGTCTCAACTGCAACTCGAGGCTGAATTGGTGTTGGAGATTGTGGCAACCTTGCTCTCCTTCCACTTGATCCAATTTCAAGGCTTCCAACCAGCTTCCCTTCTCCTCTTTTGAGTTTTAACCTTGTAAGCATGGCATAAAATTGCAAACAATTAAATCTTTTTTTCACAAAGAAAACCTAGGTCTTTGATACCAAAATGATCTAATTTAGAATATTAGATTGTTGTGCTAAGATCCTCATATTATAAACAAAATGCTTTCATTGTGCTTAAGGATTCATGAATTTTTGCAAGTGAAATGATGAGTTTTTTTATGTTAATTTTATGAGCAATTTAACATAAATAAGAGATTGAACAATAGCATAAACATGTATGGAACATCATCAAAAACAAATTACAACAGGAACATGATAAAGGAGTTCACCCCTCTTGGGCTACGTCTCCTTGGTCCAACTTTCATTGGATTGGGCCTCTCTATTATGCTCAAAAATGTAAAAAGATGTGTTTACAATGCTTAAATACTTCTGAAACCTACTCCAATGAGTCCAGAATGTCCAAAAATGGCTATTTAGCCTCTTTTTGCATACAATTTGGTGGAAAACTGAAGAAGTTATGACCTCTCCTAATTTTCCCACTATTCGCTCCACAAATTGCTCCAAATCCAACATGATCCTACAAATTAGCTCCAAAAAGTGCTAACTGAGTGAAAATTTCGTCGCACGGTGGTCCATAATCTATCGGCACTGACTGCCCATCGAAAATCACAAACGGCGAGAACCGACAGTCTTATGGTTTGTGAACGCAGCGGGGCGATGTGCGATTGCGATATGGTGGACCCGACAGAACTATTAACCGGAACTCATAAACTTATCACATTCAGGATCCTTTCGCAATTCGCAATCGGCGAAGTACCGACGGTCTTATATATGTGGGACTTCTTTTCTGCGGTGTACAATTGCAATTATCGCATCGCAACCCTTCCCTGCTTGGGGGCCAATCATCACATTGCAACTGCCGAGGCCGATTCTTTAATGCCTTTCCGCCTGCCCTGTTGCGATGTGCGATTGTGATTATTGCATCGCACCTTGGCTTATTTCGGGGCCGATTTCTAACGTCGACCCACCTATGACGTGCGATTTGCAAAATGAGGGGCCCAATGGGGGTCTGCCACTCGGCGCTTCCCCATTCGTTGAAGAGATTTGCCACATCATCTTTTTCTGCCATATGTCCAAGTCAAACTTTTACTTTGACTTGCTCTAACTTCGTCATACGAGCTCAGATTCGCGTGTCGTTCACACCGTTGGAATCAGGATGACGAGCTCTTCAATCTGAAGCTAAGTTTATAGATATTCTAACGCTTTGAGTTTTGAGCTTAATTTTGAGCACTTGATTAGTTTTCTCCCAAAAGGGTTTCCCAAAAAGCATATCTTGTGTCTTATGTGTGTGTGAGCTTATTTTGGTGTTCTCTACTTTTCTGCATAATTTCCATTCCCATGCATGCACTAACTACAATTAAATCTACAAATCTAGAATTTTAATAAAATTATAAGTGTAAAATTTCGATATTTTAATATATTGTTATCAGATCTGTTCTAACGAACTATCCAGTGCAATATCGACAACAGTTTATGAATCATTTGGTATTAGAGTAGGTTTCTTTGGTTATTTTGTGGATATTGCAGGGATCTAGATTAGCAGGGCCGAAAATCGTAAAACCTTAATCATGGTCAATGAAGCTATAAACAAACCTTGTGATCTTGTAGAGGTGAGGTTTGCGTTGTTGGAACAACAAGTTGCAGATATAAACCACAATGTAAGCCTCCTCATGGCAGCCTTGAATAACGAGTTGGGGATATTTGGTGAAGATGCAGGTTCAAATGCAGAGGACAAATCAGAATGAAGATCATAAGATCAGGAGAAAAGGAGAACCAGTGGAAGAAAGGACCTGAAAAGGATCAACCCAATTTGGGTGTTGTGAACCAATCACAATCCCTGTTTAAAATGGAAGCAAATGTTGATATCAAGGCGTACCATGGCAATATTGACGCTCTAAAGCTAAACCATTGGTTGTAGCAACTGGAAGTTTATTTTAGTGTCCATCAAAACGAGGAAGGGCAAAAGATCTCATTCGCGCGGCTGAAATTGGAGGGCCTTGCACTGACTTGGTGGGAGAGCCACATGGAAACCCTGGGGTTGGAGGGAGAACCTGCAGTGACTAAGTGGTAATATTTCAAACCCTCATTAAGTCACAGTTTTATCCCATTGGGTATGTGGAGGACCAATGGATCTGGTAGCATTACTTTAGGAAAAATTCGGGCCAAAGCATGTAGGAGTACACCATGGAATTCAAGAAGATGACTATAATTTTGGGTATCTATCCAAAGAACCCATATGTACTCATCAATTATTTGGGGAGTCTGCACTACCATCTGCATGAACAAGTGATGTTGTTCAAGCCTAAATTGGTGGATGAAGCTTGTGTACAAGCACAATACCTAGAGAACATAGGCCTGAAGAGAGTGCAATCAAGTGGATCGAAGCAGAAAGAGCAACAAGACACTTCTAAGGAGGGGAAAAAGAAGCAAAAAGGGGGAAAGATAAGAAGACGACATCCACAACACACCAATGCAAAGATCTTAGCATCCACTGCAACATTGATGGACATATAGAGGAAAAATGTTGGAAGTTGAATCTAGAGCTAAACCCAATGAACAAGAAGAAAGATAACAAGAATAAGAATCTCATAGCCACTGATTCAAGCAACCAAGTCGAAAGCATCTCCAATGTGGATGAAAAGATCGTTTGTACGTCTATACAAAAGGACGTGAATCTTAATATCCTTCAACAACAAGAAAAGAATTAAATGACCAAACTCTTCCATATAAAGATACAGGTCAAGAAAACAAAGATTGATGATTTGTTTGACTCAGGATCGCAGGCGAATCTGATTGTAGTAGAGTTGGTCAAGAAGTTGGGGTTGGAAGTATGTGATCATATAAACCCATATCCATTAGGATGGGAAAATAAGGATGCAGAGTTGAAGGTAACAAAATAGCGTAAAGTTAAATTGGCTATCAATGTTAATTTTATTGATGAAGTAGATCTAGATGTGGTTCCCCTTGATGTATGTGGAGTCGTGTTTGGGGGTCCATACATGTGCATGTGTGATGCAATATTCATGAAGAGATTCAACCAATACTAACTCGTCAAGGATGGAAAATTGTTCATCATCAATGCACACAAAGGCAAATCGAAAATTTCACTGGTAAGTGTCAACCAAGCCAAGAAATTGATCAGTTATAGCAAGAATTATGTTTAATTGTTTTTGAGAGAAATTCAGTCTGTAGAAGAGTCAATAAGAGGCAAGGCATCCCTAGAGGGGTGTACTAAGAAACATAAACAAAAATTGGAGAAGTTGTTATAGGCATACAAGGATTTATTCTGAGAGCCTAAAGGGTTACCACTTGAGAGAGAAGTGGAGCATGAGATCCAACTATTTCTAGACTCCCCAGTCCCAAATATTTGGTTGTACAAACAGTCTGTTATAGAAGCAAGTGAGGTGAAGAAACAGTTACAACAACTATTGGAACATGGTGTCACTCGACCAAGTACATCACCATGTGGGTCACCCATAATCATTATGCCGAAGAAGGATGAGACTTGGCGGATGTGTATATATTACAAGAAATTGAACAAAATCACATTCAAGAACAAATACCCCCTACGCAGGATAGATGATTTGTTGGATCAATTGCAGCAAGAAAAATACTTCACCAAACTAGACTTGGAGTCTGGATATCACCAGGTTCAAGTCAAAGAAGAAGACACTTGGAAAACTGCTTTCAAAACTGGGCAAGGTTTGTATGAGTAGTTAGTCATGCCATTTGGTCTATGTAATGCACCAGCTGCATTTATGAGATTAATGAATGATGTACTACGCCCTTTTATATATTCATTTTTTATTGTCTATTTGGATGATATACTGGTATATATTTCTACATGGGAGGAGCATATTTCACATTTGATGCAGGTGCTGGAAACATTGAAGAAGCACCAGCTGCTAGAAATCTCAAGAAGTGCGAATTTGTGTAATAGCCTTTGGTGTATATGGGGTATGTGATTGATGGAGGAGAGCTAAAGATAGATCCTTCCAAGATGGAGGCCATCATGAAATGGTTGGTGCCTACTAATGTTTCTGAGGTCGAGAGTTTCATTGAGGAAACATAGTACCTGAGGAAATTCTTAGCCTTGTTTTCAACGGTCGCAGCATCGCTCCATGCGATAAAAACAAGTGGCAAGAATTTCCAGTGGGGGAAAGGTCGGCAAAAGGCTTTTGAGGAGCTAAAGAAGAAGATCATTCAAGCACCAGTTCTGGCATTACCAAACTTGCAGCGATCCTTCAAAGTGGAAACGAATGTGAGTGGGTATGTTATGGGAGTTGTCTTTATGCAGGGAATAAGGCATGTATGCTAAAATTATGAAGTATTTCATGGGGAAGTCCTTAACTACCCTACCTACGAAAAGGAGTTCTATTCCATGGTGCAAGATGTGAAGAAGTGGAAGCACTATCTGATGGGAAAGGAGATAGTAATCCACACAGATCACCAGTCGTTATAGTACTTGCAAGCCTAGAGTAGGCTACAACAAACCAGGCATTACAAGCAGATGGGGTTTTTACAACAATTTCATTTGGTGATAAAGTATAATAAGGGAAGCACAAACAAGTTGGCCGACTTGCTTCAAGGTCACCCACATCAAATATTACAGCTTTGGGGACTCTTATGCACATGGACCCATTCACCCATGATGTATACAGAGAGGCATATTCTCAGGATGAGGACTTCAAGGAGGTGTATCAATAGTTGTAGAGTCAGAGTCATGCACATGATGGGACGGGTTACTCTACAGGTTGGATAAGTTGTGTGTTCTTAAAGGTGAGCGATTGTAGTTGATTAAAGAGGCTCACACCTCCAAGGTTGGAGAGCACTTTGGTGTAGGGAAGATCGTGGCTAACTTGCAAAAGCATGTGTATTTGTCCAAGATGCAAGAGCAGGTAGTTAGGTTCATAAAATGATGCATGCTTTGTTGTACCATCAAGCCTAGCAACAAGAAACAAGGTCTATACCATCCCTTACCTGTACCTACTCGTCCTAGGGAAAGCACTTCCATGAACTTTGTGGGAGGATTACCAACAACTAGGAAGGGACATGATTACCTGTTCGTGGTAGTTGATAGGTTTAGAAAGATGTGCGTTCTAATGCCCTATAAAAATACCATCAGTGGGTAAGAAATAACAATTTTTTTCTTTGGACAGGTCTGGGTGCACTTTTGGATATCAAGAAACATCATTTCAGACAGGGATACAAGATTTCTTAGTGCATTCTGGACTACATTGTGGGAGAATATGGACACAAATTTGAGGAGATCTACAATGTTCCATCCACATATATATGGGCATACTGAAGTAGTCAACATGAATTTGGTGCAGCTTCTGGGGGAATACAACTAGAAGCATTCACAAATATGGGATGAAAATCTGGTATATATACAATATTCTTATAACAAAATAGTCCACACTTGTACACGAAAGTCCCCATTTGAAACTTGTTTTGGATATTTTCCACCTTCACCTTTGGATATTGCATATGGGCAGCAAGGGGGAGTGAGGGAAGATATTACCGGAGATGCTTTGAGGGCTGAAAATTTATAGAGAAGATCAGGGAGATACATCTACAAGTACAAGAAACAATGCAGAAGTCACAGGAGAAGTATAAGCCATGCATGATCAACACAAAACAGAGAAATCATTCAAGGTGGGAGATAGACTATGGTTACAGTTGAACAAGGAGAGGTTGTAGGGGCCTGGAAAGAAAATCAAGGCTCTAAGGTATGGTCCCTTTGAGATACTAGAAAAGGTGGGTGATAATGTCTATCAGCTCAGTTTACCACCGTATATGTGCATTTACTCAGTTGTGAATGTAGAGAATTTGAAACTCTATGAGCCTTCCATGCTAAATCAGGAAGAGGAACAGGTCCTACCTTCTGTGGAGGATTTGGCACCAGATGCTCAGGTAGAGTTGACAGAGGATACAACTTTGCAGAAGATGTCCAGAACTATAAGATAGGGGCAGCATGACCTTATTGGGTTGAAGGGACAACTTCCAGGCAAAGCTAAATGGTACACCAGAGATAAGGTGGAGGAAAAATTTCCTCACCTCATTCAGTATAAGCTTTTGGGGACAAAAAGCCTCCCAAAATGGGGAGGTGTGATCCAAATTCGATCATTATATTGTTTGTCATCTGTCTCGATGCATTTGGAGGAATCAACTCACCAGACTATTTTTACCAGTGAGACCCAGTTTGGAAAAATAGAGTCTAAAACCTTCCAAGAGCGTTTTGAGGCATCAAACGATGTTTTTTGGGGTAAAACTTTGTTGCTTTAGTGCGGCATCATTACATGTTATTCTACACACCGAGATATTTCCAATGGTGCAAGAAGCATGCCAATCGGATTCTGTATGCAAAAACTATGCCACTCAAACATTGACCTTCCTATTTTCACACCTATAGTTCGGGAGGATGTTGCGTCAAGCCCCATTATTCATGGAAAATGGGCTAGCCACGTGATTATGATGTAAAAGACTCTAGAAAAGTCTATATTGTAACTCTAGTTAATAGTTGATGTAGTCAAAATTAACCACTAGTAGGCTATAAAGTTGTGTTATAACTAAGCCACTAGGAGGAAGAGGGATTCCATTCTTTCGAGAGAATTTTGTTCCATCATTGAGCAACGATAGCTAGGAGAGATAGAAGTTAGAGCACATAGAGAGGATTTTTTCACTGTAGCAGCCCATAGGCCATAGACATTACTTCTTTGTACCTTCATCCATATATCCAAATAGAGAAAGAGAGTGAAGCAACCTCACCTTCTAGCTAGGTTTTCTCCCAAAAGGGTTTCCCAGAGAGCATATCTTGTGTCTTGTGTGTGTGTGCGAACTTATTTTGTGGTTCTCAAATTTTCTGCATAATTTCCACTCGCATGCATGCACTAATTACAATTAAATCTACAAATCTAGAATTTTAATAAAATTGTAATAGTGTAAAATTTCAGTATTTTAATATAGTATTATCAGATCTATTGTGACAAACTATCCAATGGAATATCCACGCTAGTTTATGGATCAATCATCATTTTTCAAAGTGAAGTTTGGGTCAATCATTAAAGCATCTCGGCATTTTGATAAGGCCAATTTAAGAGTGCATATTTTAGTGCTTCAGAGTTTTGTTGACCTCGTTATTGAAGGTGACCACAACAACTACATGATCAGGTTCAGTACCTTCATCTACATCAGTGAGTATTAAGGAAAAGATGAGGGAAGAAGGAATACATCTTCAGGAAACCATGGATTCTCTTGAAAGACCAAGTTGAGGGTAAAAAGGTAGTTTCTTTAAAGAGGGTTTACCTTGACATTAGAGGAACGACATCATCATCAAAATAAACGAAAACCAAGAAACAAAGGAAAACATCTTCAGATACAACAATGGCATTCTCTACATCTGAGGTATGATTTGGTTAAAGAATACTTTCTGGTTTGTATACAGAAGGCAACTTTTTAGTTAATTGGACATTTGAAGGACACAACAACAATTGATTGAGCTTTCAAGTTGGGCTATCAATGTACATCTATGAACAAAAACAAGGCTTATTGAATATCTTGGAAGTGGGTAATTATCCCTTCTATGGGAGCCCACATTTATTTTTATTGCTCAAGGGGACAGGCTGGTGCTAGGAAGGAGATTGAAGTCTCCTTTAGGTTTTAGCCTAGAAATAATTCATGGTGGCAAAGTGGTGTTAGGCAGGAGATTGAAGTGTCCTTTATGTTGTAGCCTGAAAATACTTCAGGGTGGCAGGGTGGTGCTAGGGCAAGTTGGAGCTTCCATAATCATATCAGTTGTAGTTGATAAAACCAGGGCATTGGAGCGTCCTTCCAGTTGGAGCTGGTAAACCAAGGTATAGGAGCATCCTTTCAGGAGTTGGAGCTACCTCATAAACTTAAACACTTTTCTAGAGTACTAGGGAGTTGGGGCTTCCCCTTTAGTTGGATCTGAAGCATATTATTGTATTTGTAAAAATATTAGAAAAACATTTAGTGGTTTTTTCTCAGAAGGGTTTCCACCTAAAATTTGTTATGTATTTCTCTTGTGATGTGTTGTTGATTATTGTTCTATTGTTCACGCTCAAAAATTATTATAATTAACTAATCGTAAGTAAAATATTGATTCCTTCCCCTCTCAATATTTCCAACAATTTGTATCAAAGTAGGTTCCTTCACAGGAAATTTAACTACTAGAAGGGAGATCATGGAATGAACAAAGATCAGAGTTCTAGTGTTTAATGGACAAAAATATGCACTTTGGAGTGGAAGGATGAAAATGTATGTGCAACATTAGGATATGATGTATGGAAATCTGTAATAACTGGGTACACAGAACCATTGACTACTCCAACAAATGATGTATGTAAGAAGCTCTATGATAATAATGCTAAAGCTAGGAATGTTATTTTGAATGGCCTAATAGAATCAGTGTATGTAAAAGTAATGCATTGCACATCTGCAAAAGATGTTTGGGATAAGCTCCAAAATATATATGAAGGAGACAAAAAGGTCAAGGAGGCGAAGCTTCAAACCTTCAAAGGAAAGTTTGAGCCACTGAAAATGAATGAAGATGAAAATGTTGCATCTTATTTTCTCCAGGTTGATGAAGTAGTAAATGTCATACAAGGATTGGGAGAACCAATTGAAAACAAAGTGATTGTTGGAAAAATACTATAATCGCTTCTCATGAGATTTGATGACAAGGTCTCTATGCTAGAAGAAAGATTGGATTTAAAAATTTTCAACACACGTGGTGCATGGAATACTTACAACTTATGAAATGAGAACAGAGAAGGATAACCTGTCCAAAAGAGAAGTAGTCTAAGCCAAGCCCTAGTTGTAGTGGTAGTGAGATCTCAGATGAAGAGATAGCTAACTTTGCAAGGAAACTAAAAGAGTAACATGTAAGTACAAAGGTAAGCTCCCCTTAAAATGTTTCAATTGTGGTGAAATTGATCATTTTGCCTCAAAGTGTCCTTATGCAAAGAACTCAAATGATGATGATGCCAAAGGAAGCTTTGAGGAAATCAAAGAATATACAAGAAGAAAGGTAAAAGGAAAGGCTTCAAGAAAAGTTTCTACTCAAAGGAAGATAACTCTTCATCTGAAGAAGAGACTAAGAACGATAGTGAAAATGATATAGGAAGGGTGTTTTTCATGGTAAGAGATAACAAGAAGGAATATCCTAAAGAACAAGAAGATGATGAAGAAGAAGAAAATGAGGTAGTTCTTGAAAGAGAACTTATCAGTGCCTTAAAGGATCTAAAAATAGAAAGAAGGAATGTTGAGACATTGGAAACTGAATTGAGTGAACTAAAGAAGCACGCTAAAGATCTCAACAAAAAGATGGAAGAATCAGAAAATATTATCATCAGTCTCAAAGTGCAATTGGAAGAGGTAAAGAAAATCGAAGAATCACTCAAGAAGGAGTTGGAAGATAGCATCAAGACAAAGGAGGGTCTAGAAGCAAAAAATGTCTCTCTATGGAAGGGCGCATAGAAGACGAACATCTAGCAAAATTTTTCAAATAACACCAAAATTTTGGACGAAATTATCAGCAGTCAAAGATCATGCAGTGAAAAGACTGGATTAGGATATAAGTGCACATTTGTCAGAGGCGCTAGCTCCATGATGATAGAAAAATAAAGTCAACAGAAAACATATATTGACATTTCCAAGGATTCCAAGGAGGAAAGCATCATTGTCAAAGAAAAGGCTCAAGGTCAACCAATGTGAAATCAACAACCTAGAGTGAAGAGATCACAAGAGGAAAGCCTCTGGAGAATTGTGCCACAGAATATTTCCTCCCTGGCAGGTAGCAAACTATCTTTCTTGGTGTATGTTTTTCTTGCAACAATTTTGGACATAAGGTTGTAAACTATAAAGCTTATTCTAGGGATAGAAGCTACTCTAGGAATGACTATTCTAGAAGATATTAGGAAGATTACAAACGAATTTATAACATATTTGGACACTTGAGAAATGAAGTAGAATGCTACAAATGCAACAACTTTGGACATTCGTTAAAGACTGCAGGTTAACCACCCATCTAAGGGAATCACAATAGGTTGTAGAGGCTCATCCAAAGATTTGGAAAAATAAAAATGGAATTCATGCCATTGCCTTAAAGGCTCAAAGAAATAAAAGTGTATGGTATGTTTACAGTGGTTTCTCAACACACATGACGGTGGATAAGAAAAAAATTGTATCTTTGCAAAAAGATAGCGATGGAACAATCTCATTCGAAAATGATGGCTCTACAAAGGTGATAGGAAAGGGTACAATTAAGCTCGAAATCAAGAAAGCTATAGCAAAAGATGTGTTACTCATTTAAAAATTGAACCAAAATCTACTAAGTGTGAGTCAAATGTGTGATCAAGGGCACAGGTTGTTTGACTCAAAGAAATGTGAAATAAGAAGGGAGAAATCAGGTAGGTTGGTGGCAACAACAACAAGAACTCCAAATGATATATACACCTTGGATGAGATTGGAAAGGAAGGTTGTTTCTTGGCTAAAGAGGATGAAAGTTGGCTCTAGCACAAAAGGATGGGACACATGAACTTCAACAACCTAGTCAGAATCAGTAAAAAGGAAGTTGTGAGAGAAATGCCAAAGATTTCAAAACCAGCTAGCACTTCATGTAAGCATTGTAAGCATGGAAAATAGACAAGAGTTGAGTTCAAGACCAAGGAACATTCCACTTCAAAACCATTAGAGTTGGTACACACCGACCTATGTGGACCGATGAGAACCAAAGGATTAGATGGTGAATATTGCTTCATGCTAATGATTAATGACTATACTAGGATGATAGGAGTCAACTTTCTAAAGGAGAAATCTGAAGCCTTTGAATGCTTCAGAATCTACAAGGAGATGGTTGAGAATGAAACTGATATGAAAATCAAATGTCTGAGATCTGATAACGGAGGGGAGTTCACATCTAAGGAATTCCAACACTTCTGTGAGGAACAGGGAATAAAGAGACAATTCTCAGCAGCCATGACACCACAACAAAATAGAGTTGTTGAAAGAAATAATAGAACAGTCAAAGAAATGTCTATGACCATGCTAAATGATTCCAAATTAGGTGATTTATTTTGGATCTAGGCATTGGAGACAACAATCCACATTCTAAATAGAGGAATTCTTAGAATCAACAGTGACAAGACCCCATACGAACTATGGAAGGGTAAACTAGCAAATGTCAAGCACTTCAGAGTTTTCGAGAGAAAATGATACATTAAGAGCAAAGATAAGAAGATCGGGAAATTTGACTCTTAAGTAGAATAAGGCATATTTGTTGGGTACTTAGAACCAAGCAAAGCATACAGATGTTATAATCTAAGACTCAACAAGATCATGGAAAGCATTAATGTAAACTTTGATAAAATGAAGACGAAGTAAGGATCGTCATATTATTGGTGATGTAAATGCAAGAATATGAACCAAAAGAAGTAGGTCAAAGCAAAGTCATATCGCTTTATTATCCACACTTGAGCCTAGCAATTTTAAAGAAGTTAGCTATAATGAAAACTAGATCAAGGCCATGGAAGAAGAACTCGATCAAAATAAAAAGAAAGACACATGCAAATTTTTTCCTAGACCGAGGGACAAAAATGTTATTGGCACAAAATGGGTCTTCAGGAACAAGCTGAATGAATAGGGACAGGTAACCAGGAACAAAGAAAGATTGGTTTGTAAAGGATAGGTGCATGTTGAAGGAATAGGCTTTGAAGAAACATTTTCTCTGGTGGCCAGGATGGAAGCTATTAGGATTTTCTTAGCCTATGCATGTTCAAGGAAGATTAAGGTCTGTCAGACGGATGTCAAATCAATCTTTCTGCATGGATAATTGGAAGAACAAGTCTACAGAGAACAACCTGGAGTTTGTCTGCTACCAATAAGAAGGATTATGTTTGCAGGTTAAAGAAGGCTTTGTATGGTATCAAGCAGGCTCCTAGAGCATTGTATGTCTATTTGGACAAGGATTCGAGAAATGAAATGTCAAAAACAATATATATATATATATATATATATATATATACATACATACATACATACATATATATATACATACATACATACATACATACATATATATATATATATATATATATATATATATATATATATATATATATATACATACATACATACATACATACATATATATATATATATATATATATACATACATATATATATATATATATATATATATATATATATATATATATATATATATATATATATATATATCGAATAAGACAACTTGACTCTCATTGAGTTGTATGTGGATGATATCATCTTCAGAAGTGATGATGACAAGCTAAGTAAGAAGTTTTCCAATGACATGCAAATTGAATTTGAGATGTCTTTACTTAGTGAGTTGAATTTCTTCTTGGGACTTTAGATATCTCAGGAAGATGATGGTATATTCATTTCTCAAACCAAGTACATCAAAGAAATGTTGAAGAGGTTCCAAATGGAAAATTGTAAACTAGTGAGCACTCCCATGGACCGGTTGTAAGTTGGAAAAGATGATATATCCAAGGAAGTGTTGGGTATGTGTTATATTCTTTCCACGACTGGCCCCATAATAATTTTTTATGGTCCGGGGCAGCGCCTTGGAAAAAAAAAACTCAGCAGTTTTATGCATGGTTTTGGGCATGATGGTTTTCTTCCCATGGTATTTTGTAGATTTGGTCAAGGGAACTACAGTTATACTCTAATACAAGGTCAGTGGATTGGGGTTTATGAATTCTTCGGCATGTATATATGTATTCTAACATTGAAAGGGATATAATGAAAAATCAATCTAGTAATCCCAGTCTTGGGATCCAAGGGAAAATCTCTGTGTATGTTTGTTTTATGTTCCCACCATTATTTTTCTATTTTAAGATTCCATTTGTAGGTAATTTTTGTATAAGGTTAAAACCTACATTTGGTATCAGTGTCGTTTTGACTTCAAGAGGACGCCTTTGTTGCTAAGGGGTTCTTCTCTAGCCTATGGTAGACCATGTTCAGTGGGAGAGATCTATAGGATCGATTCTTGAGGTGAAAGAAGATGGCGAATAATGGAAAGATAGCGATAGATAAATTTAATGGTCATAGTTTCGAGTTATGGAAGCTCAAGATGGAGGGTTTGTCAGTGGACCGAGATCAGTGGATTGTTGTAGGTCTAAGCATGACACCAACAGGAATGTTGACAAAATACTGGGGGAAGTTAGCTCGAAAGGCGAAGAGCACAATACGATTGTGTCTCTCAGATTCAATATTGTTGAATTTATCAGGAGAAGCTCTGACGAAGTCTTTGTGGGACAAGTTAGGGACTTTGTACCAATATAAGTCTCTAGTGAACAAATTGTTCATGCGGAAAAAGTTGTATAACCTGAGGATGAAGGATGGAGACTTGGTGATAGAGCATCTAAACAACTTTAATATTGTAGTAAGTCAGTTGTTATGTGCTGATATAAAAATTTTAGATGAAGATAATTGCATCAATTTGTTGTGTTCTCTACCAGATTTGTGGGATAGTCTACTTGTTGTTGTAGGTAGCAATACAACTACCTCAAATTTTGACGAAATAATCTCATCCTTGTTGTCGGAGGAGATGAGACGGAAAAATATGGAGAGCCAGAATGGATATTCCTTGTTTGTAAGAGGAAGACCCCATAACAGAAATAGAAATAAGTCCTCAAGCGGGACATTTAAATCTAGAGGGAGATCTAAATCTCCAGGAAAACCTATGAAGGTATGTGGGAAATGCGGAAAATAAGGGCACTACAAAAAGGATTGTAAATTTAAAACTCCTGAGAAAGGAAAGGGATCTCATGATGCTCCTTCTACAAAGGTGAAAACCACCTCAGATGAAGGTTGGGATGTGTACTTGGCTTCCTCTTCAAGTACACATGTATATCATGAGGCATGGTTGATTGACTCAGGTGCGTCCTTTCACTTCACTCCCCATAGGGAGTGGTTTTGCGAGTACGATAAATATGATGGTGGTGATATCTTCTTAGAGGATTACGGAAAGGACATAATCATCGGACAGGGAAAAGTCAAGCTAAATTTCAAGGTTGAAGGATTAGAACACTTCTTGGTGTTCTTCATATTCCTACATTGGACAAAAATTTGATTTTTGTAAGCAATATGGATGATGCAAGTGTAGAAACAGTGTTCGAGAAAGATACCTGTAAGATGGTTTGGGGAGAACTACTATTGATGAGGGGAGTTCATATTAGAACTCTGTACAAGATATTGGGTAGCACTGTTATCGATGGGTGCAATAGTTTTGTGGTTCATGAAAGTGGAGCAAAAATTCTAGTGGTCTCTAGAGAAAAGACCATGTTATGGCATCAAAGGCTTAGACATATTGGAGAGAAGGGCCTTCGAAAATTGCATGGTAATGGTATGGTGGAATGTATGTCTAACTGCTCTCTAGATTTTGATTGCTGTGAACATTGTGTATATAGGAATCATAATCGAGTGAGTTTACCCCCATGTGCTAAGAGGGTGAAAGGGATATTAGAGCTTATGCACAGTGACGTGTTTGGACTTGTGTCAGTTCCATCATTGGGTAAGTTTGTGTACTATGTCTCATTTATAGATGACTTCTCAAGGAATACATGGATATATTTCCTCAAGAAGAAATTTGAAGTCTTTGATAGGTTTAAAGAATTTAAGGCTCTTATGGAAAATCAGACAGAGAAAAAGATCAAGGTGTTGAGGACAGATAATGGTGGAGAGTTATGCAAGAAGGAATTTGAAGAGTTTTATAACAAGTGTGGTATAGTACAACAGAAGACTACTCCATGCACCTCAGCAAAATGGAGTTGCAGAAAGAATGAATAGGATGTTGATGGAAAAGGCAAGAAGCACGCTTAGTGGTGTCGGGTTAGGACAAGAATATTGGGCAGAGGCAGTGGATACTGCATGTTACCTATTTAATAGATCACCTTCTTCAGCATTAGAGAATAAGACTCCACATGAGGTATGGACTGGTAATAAACCCTCTCTCTCACGTCTCAGGGTATTCGATTGTGATGCATATGTACATGTTCCAAAGGAGAAAAGAACTAAGCTATATAGTAAATCTGAAAGGTGTGTATTTATTGGATATAAGGATGGTTTAAAAGCTTATAAGTTTTGAACTCGTAAACAAGGAAGGTTGTGTAAAACTGAGATGTGGTGTTTAGAGAGGTGAAGGATGTTATTAAACATGAAGTCCTACCAAAGGAACCTGAAAAGAAAGAGTTTGAATTGAAGGAGGAAGAATCAAACTCTACAGAAGAATAGGAATCAAAAGATAAAGAGCCATAGACTCCAGTTTTGAGAATATCAATTCGTGAGAGAAGGAAACCAGAGAGGTATAGTCCATCTACTTTATGTTCAAATTTTGTTTTATCTATTACTGTAGATTATCCCAAAACTGTCAGGGAGGCAACGGATTCAGAGGATGGAAACCTCTAGAAAGAGACCATGGTTGAAGAAATGGCATCTTTGGATAAAAATGAGGCTTGGGATCTAGTGGAGTTTCCAGTTAGAAGGAAACCCATTAGCAGCAAATGGGTGTTTAAAAATAATACGAATGCGTAAGGCAAGGTGGAGAAATACAAAGTTTCATTAGTAGCAAAAGGTTATTCTCAGATGTTGGGAATTGATTTTGGTGATATCTTTTCTCTCGTTTCCAAGTGGGCTTCTATTATATTATTTTTATCTGTTGTTGTTGCTTTTGATTTTGACGTAGAACATATGGATGTGAAGACAACATTTCTTCATGAGGATCTGGAAGAAAATATCTACATGAAACAACTTGAAGGCTTCACAGTGAAAGGTAAGAAAGAACTGATATGTAGGTTACAAAAGTCTATGTATGGGTTAAAACAACCACCAACGATGTGGTATCAGAAATTTGATACATATATACGGGGACTTAGCTTCACTAGGAGAAAAGAAGATAATTGTGTGTATTTTAAATTAATTGGTGACCATGTTATTTATTTGGTCTTGTATGTGGATGATATGTTGCTGATTGAAAATGACAAAGAAATTATCCAAGATTTGAAAACCCAATTGTCCTCTAAATTCGACATGAAGTATCTTGGTGCTAGAAACTATATTTTGGGCTTGGAAATTAAATAAGATCGGGAAAAGAGGAAGCTTTGATTAAACAAGAGGAAGTATGTCGAGACAATATTGCAAAGGTTTAATATGCAGGGTAGTAAATCAGTGAAGGTTCCTATTCTTGTTGGTGTAAAGTTATCTGCTAAATAGTGTACCAAGACATAAGAAGAAGAAGAGTACATGTCACGTGTTCCATATGCGAGTGCAGTTGGTAGCCTGATGTATGCAATGGTTTGCACTAGACCAGACATTGCACATGTAGTGGGAGTATTAAGCCAGTTTATGTCAAAACCAGGAAAGGAGCATTAGACAACATTGAAGCGGGTTTTCAGGTTTTTGTGTGGCACTAGTGATTATGGTTTGTGCTACCAAGGAAGATCACAATTGGAGAAATTTTTGGACATTTTTGCCTTTGTTGATGCAAACTAGGCTGGAGATATGGATCGAAGAAGATCTACAAGTGGGTATGTGTTTAACCTGTTTGGAGGAGCAGTCAGTTGGATGAACAAGAGACATTTTGTAGTGGCACTTTCAACTACAGAGGTTGAATACATGGTAGCCACTCATGCAAGAAAGGACACAGTTTGGTTGCAAAGATTGTGTTCAAGCATGAGGTTGGTACAAAGAGATATAAGGATAGACTGTGATAGCCAAAGTGCAATTTTCTTGGCAAATAACCCTGCTTATCATTCAAAGACAAAGCACATTGATGTTCAATATCACTTTGTGAGGGATATGGTTGAAGACAAAAAGGTTTTGCTAGTAAAGGTGGATATTATGAAGAATGTTGCGGATGCATTGACGAAGTTTGTGAGGAATGAGAAGTTTTCTTGGTGTAGAGAAACATTAGGAATTGCATCCTTGGATCAGTGACTATGCACTCTTGTGGCCCCTTGTGTGGAAATAAATCAACAAGTAGGAGAATGTTGGGTGTGTGTTATGTTCTTTCCATGACTGACCCCAGACCCCAGGAAAAAAAAAATTGGGTGGTTTTGTGCATGGGTTTCACAGATGGTTTTGGGCATGATGGTTTTTTTCCCATGGTATTTGGTTATGTTCTAATCCAATGTTAGTGGATTGGGGTTTATGAATGTTTCGGCATGTATATATATGTATTGTAACATTGAAAGGAATATAATGAAAAATAAATCTGGTAGTCCCGGTTTTGGGATCCAGGGGAAAATCTTTGTGTATGTTTGTTTTATGTTCTCATCATTATTTTTTAGTTTTGAGAATTCATTTGCATGTAATTTTTGTACAAGGTTAAAACCTACACGAAGTAGATCAGATACTATATAAAATGATGATTGGTAGCCTATTATATGTGACAACTTCGAGACTCAATGTGATGTAGGCAATTGGATAGGTAACATGTTTATAAGAAGCACCAAAAGAATCCCATGTTGTTGCAGTAAAAAGGATCTTCACATATCTTAAGGGAACAATGGATTTTTACTATGGTATCCAAACAGAAATAAATTGACCTTGGAAACTTATATAGATGTATATTTGGAAAGCGGTATTGAAGATCACAAAAGCACTAGTGGAGTAGCTTTTTATTTGGGTCATTGTCTAGTTTCTTGGTTAAGCAAGAAGCAATCTTCAATTTCCTTGTCCACAACAAAAGTAGAAGATCTCACAGCAGTAGTATGTTGTACTCAGGTTCTTTGGATGAAACAAACCCTACAATATCTCCAAGTAAAGTTTGATAAGTTGATTCCATTATTTTGTGATAGAACCAACACCATAAGTCTCTCCAAGAATCTTGTAATGCATTCAAATATCAAACATATCCCTATAAAATATCACTTTATTTGGGAGTGGGTTGCATAAAAGAATATCAAGGTCCAATATAGTGGAACAAAGGAGCAGATAGATGACATCTTCTCCAAAATTCTAAATCGAGAGACCTTTGAGTATCTTCGGCAAAAGCTTGTGATTCTATTAGTTTCACATTGATATGCCTTCCATACATCCAAGCAGACAGGGGGAGACTAGAATGTTGCAGGACCAAAGAAGATGTTATTTTGTTAGGGGGAGTTGCCCTTTTCGATTGATGTCAAAGGGGTAGACAAATCAAGGGAAGAAGGTCAGAGGCATGGAGTCAAGGGGAGCAGTGATCATAGGGGGAGTTCATATGTTGCCATCAATGAAAATGGGGAGATTGTTGAAATGTGTTTTCCATTGATGTCAACCCAAGTAGCGCCAAAAGAAGCTCTGCATTTGTTGACAAAGATGATATGGAAAATCAAAATGTTTGGGGTAAATATCACCTTCATTGGATGGTCCTAATCATGTTGATTCTAACGATATGTGGCATAACCGCGTCACCTTCATTGGATGGTCCTAATCATGTTGATTCTAACGATATGTGGCATGCCCCTCGCGGTTGAGGATATATGCTAGATAAAATATTGAAGCACCCTTCTTATGGTCAATGTCCCCAAAATGAGATGATGTGGCAACCCATCATTGGCTAGAAAATTGAAGGATTTTGAGGTCAAATTGTGTTGTATGAAAGGATATTTTTTTTTAGAGCATATTGTGTAAAATTAATTTAGTCTTCAAGACAAATTAAAAACTTAATTTGAAGGATGATTTCCTCCAAATGTTTGGTTCAAAATAATTTTGAAATTCAAATTTCGATATAGTTCCCTCCATTCGGCTCAAGTTAGCTCCCCCTTGAAGGCACCACGGGCTCTAAAAATAATAATAATAATAATAATTATGTCCTCCAAATACATATCATTTACACTATTCCTGTGTGAATCATATCAGAAATCATTTCGGACTTATGGAGCAATGGATTATCTTTAGGGTGGCCTAAAATTGTGGTGGTATCGATACATTCTTCTTTGTTGTGGTCAAGGATATTTGGAAGGATAGATTGTTTGAGGCTACTCGGCCTCCGTATTTGAGGTTACTTGTGGCATATTTTTGTCTTTTTTTTTAGGTTGAAGGCTTTGCCAGATTACTGAGGCCATTCAGCCTCCTCGGGAATGATCTAAAACATAGTTTTTGGGACACCTTAACACCAAAGTCCTGTGGAGAGGTTTTGACCCAATGGTAGGGAAAATATTGAGTATAATTAAGACTACTCAGTCCCCTTTTCAAATTGGTTTATGTTTCCCTAATTAAGGGCTAACCTCAGGCTATTGTCCCTTCTACAGTACACATAAAGACATGGTCTGAAGCTTGATTTCTAATCTAGATCTGTGAGGATTTGTAAACTAATACTTCGTTGAGGTTACTCCTGTGCAAAGGTTGGAACTTTACAATGATTGTCTTGTGCTTTTGGGACATATTTTTTCAAGAAGTGGAATTGAAGGACATATCCGCGAATACATTTGTGGCTTAACCACTGGAATATCAAGAGATCTCTTGCTATACTTTGTGGTTGATCCAAGACTCAATTTGTAGAATCCTATTTAGCTCCCTTAAGGGATGATCTGGGTGTAATTAAGGTCAATATCTTCAAGCCCTAATAAATGACCTTTTGCACTAATCCTAGAGCCATTTTGAAGAACATTATCATAATTTTTCAAAGTGGAGTTTGAGTCAATCATTAAAGCAACTCGACATTTTGAAAGTCCAATTTGAGAGTGCATATTCTAGTGTTTCATAGTTTTTTTGACCTCATTATTTAAGGTGGCCACAACAACTATATGATCAATTTCAGCACCTTCATCTATAATAATGAATATTAAGGACAAGATAAGGGTAGAAGAAAGACATCTTTAGGCAACTGAGGGTTCCCTTCACAAGCCAAGTTGAGGGTAAAAAGGAAGTTCCTTGAAAGAGGGTTTACCTTGACATTAGAAGCATGACATCATCATCAAAATAAAGCCAAACCAAGAAACAGAGGAGGACATCCTTATCTACAACAGTGGCATTCTCTAAATTTGAGGTATCATTTGATTAAATAATACTTTCTAGTCTATATACAAAAGGAAACTTTGTATTTGATTAGACATTTGAAGGACACATCAGCGGTTGATTGAGATTTGAATTTGGGCTATCATTATGCATATATCAACAAAAACAAGTTTTATTGAATATCTTGTAAGTGGGCCATTATCCCTAGTATGAGAGCCAACATTTATTTTATTGTTCAGGGTGGTAGGTTCTAGGAAAAAGAGTGAAGTATCCTTCAGGTTGTAGCCTAAAAATACTTCAGGGTGGAAGGGTGGTGCTAGGGCAAGTTGGAGCTTGCAAAATCCTATTAGTTGTAGTTGATAAACCCAGGGCGTTGGAGCATCCTTCTAGTTGGAGTTGGTAAACCAGGATGTTGGAGCATCCTTTCAGGTGTTGGAGTTACCTAATAAACTTGAACATTTTTCTAGAGTACTAGGGAGTTGGGGCTTCCCCTTTAGTTGGATCTGAAGCATATTTTTGCACTCATAAAAATATTAGAAAAGTGTTTGGTGGTTTTTCTCCCAGAAGGGTTTCCACCTAAAATTTGTTGTGAATTGTTCTTGTGATGTGTTGTTGATTACTGTTCTATTGTTCATGATATAAATTTTTTATGATTAATTAATTATGATTGAAATATTGATTCACTCCCCCTCTTAGTATATCCAACAAAAATGAATTGATTAGGTATTGGAATACTGGAAATTGTTGGTTGAAACTACAATATAGGATATCCAAATTAATAAATTTATACAAACTAAAATTGAAAAATTAGAAAATAGAGTGACTTATTAATAAATCAATGAAAATGGAAATAGAAAGTATCCTAAGCTAAAGTACATGAAATACTTGAATAAGGAGGGTACCCTACCTCCTTAGACGAGGCACTGGTTAAATATATAGAAGAAGTTATATGTTATCAACACTTCACACACATGAACATAATTTAGCAGAAATTGGTAGGATTTAAATTACATAAATTAGTGTAATGCAATTACAATCCTTTGGTTCTCCTTCCCCTTTCTCACTTGAGTGGAGCAGGGTATTTATACATAATCTTCAATTCTTAATTTAATCATGGAGTCGGATGACATCCATGAGAATCTCATATTCTCAGGTTGTCTCCCCTAGTGGGGATGATATTGCCAAAATATAGAATTATCAAATGACTGTTGACTCATTGACCATTTCAATAGGTAGGAGATTGGTCAAAACGGTTATAATCAATTAGTCCATGTTGGATTGTGCTAACCACCTCTTGTCGTTTCCTTTGTTGGACAACAAGTGTTTAGTCCTTTTTTTGAGTGTTCAAAAATGACAGCTAGGCAACGATGGTCAACATGTGTTGTGTGGATCTCATGTCATTACAACTATCAAAAATGTTGCAATAACGTGGATGAGGTGTTGCAACAACTACTATCAATGGTAAAGGTGCATGCTAGGTGTGTAGTAGCAGTGTGGAAGTGTTGTGATAGCTACCCAAACCAACAATGTTGTAGTATCATGGATTTGTTGTAATAGCTACCCTAACCAGTGATGGTGCATCATCATGGAGGTGTTGTATCAATTGATCAATTAGCCTTTATTGATACCTACACAATTTTGTATGGAGCATTCCTCATGATTTATTGTTAGTTAGCACAAAAAGGTTGATTATTTCCTTAATACACAAGTTTGAGCAATAAAAATGGCATAATCAGAGGAATATTGTACCTTGGCCAAAAAATGCATCATCGTGAGCAAAATGAGTTGTAGGATGGTATGAACATGGAAAAAAGAGTATTCAAAAGGTGGTGAATGGATGCATAAAATATGCCTTTTCGAACACTCTTCAGGTAGGTTAATACATTTTCATTTACAATGCATTTATTCTCTTTTTCTTATATGTAGGAGAAAGAGAAAGATAAAGGGCCAACAATTTGACCCTTTTCTATTCCCTTATCCTACTTTGATTATGGCGGTCCCCTTCTTCAACAACTCCCCTCCTCCACATGACGCTATATTTTCCTTCATTTCCTCCCATCTTTGTTAGGTCCACTCGGTACACCATCCCATCTATGCAACAACGAAAACATCTCCAACAAGGTGGTGCCCAATTAATGCAGATTCAAACATTTTAGCTACCCCAACCACTCCACCCTCCCCCATTTCTCATTCTTGAATTTACATATTGCACAATGTAATATTCTATCAAATGGTTCATATAAACAATGGTGAATTCAAACCTTGGTTTTCTTGTTCATTCAACATTCCTTCAACCTATTTGTTTGTTCAGCCAAACGAAGGTCCATTCAAACATTTATTTAATGGATCACTCAAATATCGGTTCATTGTATTCATTGGTTCATTTAAATGGTCATTCACCTTGGTTTGTTAGTCAATTCAATGTGTTAATTGTCCCTCTCGTCCTTCATTCTTCACATTGTTGGGGATTTCATATTCCCATTTTTTACATCCTCCATGTTGGTGGTTTCATACTTCCCTAATATACATTCTCCTCACATAGAACCCCCATATTTCAATCATCCTAGACCCTACTACACTTTTTTGAGTAGTTGCTTAGAGTTTCCTATGGCTACTAATGGTGGCTTGATTTCACAATCAGGGACGGATTGGTTTTCTCCAAGCTCTACCAATGGCTTCTCCATATTGTTGCATTCCTTTCTTTATTGTTGTTTTAAGTCACTTTTTTTTGGTAGTGGATTAGTGTTATCATAGGATGCCATATGCAAGTGTTATTTTAAGAAACATTGCTGACAATATCAATATTAACAGGGTTTAGTATTTCAATGAGACATTGTTTATGATACCAATTCCTAGTACCCTTTTAACATATATTCAACCCAAATTTTGTATTGACATATGGATTGGGCATGTTTGATGCATTAGTTGTCCTCCCATGATTATCATTTTTGCAAGCCCCATTACCTTGATGAATACCTTTTAAGATTAAAAATATGGAAATAAGGTTGATTCCCTACAATTGTTTACTAAGGCTAAGATTCAATCTAGTTTGGGAAAAGGCATTCCATTTCTATGGCCTTGAGTAGTGGATTGCTTTCTTTTGAGACATGGATATTTAGGTCGTAGATTATAAGAATAAGTTATCAATTTACTATTCATATTGAACTCATGTTGCACTTGGTTGGATTTGATATCCTAAACTTTGCAACACTTGGATTTTTACAAATTTTCTAATAATTGTTCACATGACATAGCAAATAGCTAGATTTCAAAAACAGAAAATATCTATTGGTCGGTTATGAAATTAGAGAATACCACTTTTTTTAATGTCTCAACTTAGAGCATGGTCTCTAATAACGTTTGTAGGATAATGCCCTTGGTTAAACTTGACCTAGTGAATTATACATATACCTCCTCATTTCCAAAATGATTAATACAAATATTAATAGGACTTTATTTTATTGTCATCCACAAAGGGCTTAGTATTGAAACTAAATCTTTGATACTACATTGTTAGGTACCCAACTTGGAAAACCTATTACCAATTCACCACAAATTCTCTAACAAACACTTTTAGTTCAAACTTTCAAAGTATGTAACCAAGTCTCATGTAAACAACACGACAAAAATAAACTTGCAAATATAGAGCCATGGAAATCGATTCATCACTGATAATTATTTTCTCTTCACCACATAAACACAATTAATGATTAACAATAGAAATATTCACATCTATGGTGTATTCATATTGTTGATTGGAGATGTAACAATATTTTTATCGAAAAGGATTTGAGAATCTCTTGTCAAAACTATAGTAGAGTCGTGACCATTCCACAAGCTACAAATGACAATGATGAGAGAAACTCTTTCATGATTGGAAGGAGGGTGGGATTATTCTTGCTGCAAGCATTTGGTTATAATATAGGAGGAAAATACATAGTGATAGGAATGACCTTGTAGTGATACACCCCATTATTTAGAAAATGATGATAAGTCATCAAGTAAGAGCAACGTATATAAGGTTTTAGTGAATGGGTTGAATGTAGGTATTTCTCCGAGATCATTTCTAGTCTATTTGGATCATATTAGTTGGATTTCTTTGTGGTTGTGTTTCAAAGGTTGTTATTTCATTACGCAACCTAGAATCAAAAGTTTTTTTCTTTGTGCATGTGTTTCAAAGGTTATCATTCCATGGCTCAACTTGGAATCAAAAGCTACTTTATTTGTGCATGTGTGTGAAGGTATTATTGATCAATGTATGATAATCATTAGGGGGATTTTTGAGGTGTAAAATGGGCCTCCTAAAGAAAATAATAAAATAATAGTCATGATTTTTTTAAGGAAGAAAGAAAACCACTTTTTAAATTATATTTCTGAATTATCTCCTTATAGGTTTACTCAAATGTCAAGTGTCACTCGTTAGATGTGGAATTAAGTTTTGCATCCAATGAGTACCCACTTTGCATACTTTTGAATAGACCCGCATCGGGATACAATGAAAATACATGGACACATTTTTTCATGTATTTTCAATGTATTGCAGTGTGGGTCTACTCAAAAGTATGTGGAGTGGATACTCGTTGGACGTGGAATCAACGAGTGCCAACATTTTCCATTTTAGTAAATCTATAAGGAGATAACTTGAAAATATGATTTTAAAAGGTAGGTTTTTTCTTTCTTTCTAAAATTATTTACCCTTGGGGATGACATCATGTATATGACAAGTGGTTGTTTTGCTACCAGCATTTGAAGGAAATTGCAGCCATAAATAATAGAATATTATGATCATTATATATCAAAGTAGAACCATAATTCTACCAAATATCCAATCAAGAATGCATAAGAAATGCAATTAAAATATCATCATCCATGGCATATTAATTAATCAGCATCTCCTGCACCTTCTAGTAACACAAGTTGCTATCACAAAAGAAGGTGGCATCACATCCATCCAAAACCATTTTACCTTTGAGAAACTAGGTGGTGGACCCCTCTTGAAATTTTTAGTTAAAACAATAAACAAAGAGGAATCATATAATAGAATCCTAGATAATAAAGGTTCAAGAGATATGAAAATCAACTTATTTTAGAAAAATTAGGTCTTTGAAAAGTGATTATTTGCGATTCAATAGCATTGACCAAAGATGAGGTCAAAACACCATGAAATTCATAGGGAAAATATGGAGGCTCAAAGTATTTGTTGGGCTCTATTAGATGTGGCAAATTCATCTCTAGTTGAGCATGCCACATATGATGTTATTCAAAACCCAAATCCATTAGTATTTGGTGATCAATATTGATATAGACCTCCTATATGTCAGTAGTTCCTTCTATTCCTTATTGCAAATATTGTGGCCTATGTGATGTTGTAATTGTTGTCTATATGTAGATCACTACAACAAAATACCTACACGTTGGAATGAAGAAATGATTCAACTATTAAGTATTTTAAAGTAAATGCCAATTTTACACTCTCGATGTTTGTTTAAAAATTCCAAGTTTGTAGTCTCACATTTTCAATTATTTATGGATATATGATTTGTAGGGTTTTTACAATACCTTGTTGGCCTTTTTGGCAACCTCTTTTAGGTTAAAAATCATTTATTAGTATAATTCTAGCAAATATATCAACCCTAAAGTTTTATATTTTGTATAGCCATTTTGGCTTAACTACAAGAATTTATAAATGATGGGAAGGGATAGTTTATGAATTATTTATGAGACCTTATTAGTTATTCATTGATATGGTTATGTACATTTACGTTTGACATATTTCTTAGAGATGGTTGTGTGAGTTTTTTTTTCCACTGGAAAAATCGTAATCTTTTCATTGATTGGAAAAAATTACATGTTGTAGATGCGGTTAGCATATGCTGTTATGTTCTTCCACTACACATGTGGGTAGCTATAGCTTCTATTACATACAAAAATATCAAAAATGCATCCTATAGGATGTTCTGTATCGTCATATATATATGTTGCCACGCAGGGCTATCAGTTGTTTTCTTTTTCAGCTATATACAAAAATGTTCCAAAAATAAATATCAGATCATAAACATTTTCATGGGCTGGCAGCCCTGTGATACTGTGCATCTATATACGGACGGTGGTAGTACTGGTATGCATTGGCGCCTCGCTGCTCCTGTATCATCCACTCACCTCTGGGAAGTGCCGTGGCCTCCTTGGATAGTTGGTCGGCACTGTTGTTGTGTTCCCTGTAGATATGATTGCAAGAGATATCATTAAATTGTGCCTTCAATAAATTTATTTCATCCAATATGCTGCTGAGTGTGTGAGTGTGACATGCAGTATTATTATTGAACCAATCTATGATAATCTTTGAATCCCCATATATGCTCAGATGCATGCAATTGTGGCTCAAAGCAAAATGTAGAAGATGGCGGAGGGTGATGAGCTCGGCGAAATTGTTTGAACCAGCTCCCAATCCTAGCTTAGCTTTGAAGAAATGTTGTTCAGATTTGTATAGAAGAAAGCCCCCCCCCCCCCCCCCCCCCGCAACCTTGCTGTTGGGCAGCGCCATCGAAAAAAGCCCATGGGCTGTTTTGGTTGATGTGGGGAGGGTCATGAGGACGACGGGTCTTCTGCTGCACAGGCTCCGGAATTTCATTAAAGACAGCTATGATCTTTGCAGAGAGTTGAGGCCAGAGTACCGTTTTATCCTCAAAGGTCAAACGGTTCCGAGCCAGCCAGAGGTACCAACAGATGATGATGGGCAGGCTTTGCAATTTTGAGTTTCTGTGTTGTTGGTACCAATTTTCCCAGATTAGATTTATGTCATCTCCTTCCCATCGGCCTGAGAATCGAATATCAGAGGAAATGGAATGCCAAATGTGAGCCAGTACAGGGCATTGCAGAAAGAGGTGTACACATGATTCAGCTGCCTGTTTACATAATATACACCAGGATGGTCCATGGACCGCGCGTCTCATGAGGTAATCACCCGTGGGGATTACACCCTTTAGAATGCACCAAAAAAATAATTTCTGTCTGGGAGGCGCCGTTAGTTTCCAAATGATTGTGTGAGTTATCAATGCATGAATATGATTTATTAATTTATATATGCGGTTTATTATGCTATATGGTGAGGGATGGATGGAATTATTATATCTTGCGAATTGGATGTTGATGATATAATTCTTTGTATTCAATATTTATTAATTTCTATGTAGGTCATTCCTTATATTGTTCAATTTCCATTGTCAAGTACATAGAGAAGAGTGGTGTTTTATTCAATGTGTAAAGTGCGGAACACAGATTACATTGACATCAACTCTATCTAGGATAAAAGTCTTAGGTTCCATCGCACATTTTTCTTAACATTGTCACATTAATATCCATTGTTTGTAGGTATCCATGAAAAATAATCAAGAAAAGAAAATGGTAAAGGATCAGATAAGAACACTTTTGATACTGAGGAGTTGGTATGGTCCTGAATATATGAAAAAAAGAGAAGTATCGATCATGTTACTTGATCCTTGCATATAGAGTTACCAAATTTATTATATGGGAGAAATGAATTATGTTGTTCCTTGTAATTTCTTAAGTGTAATAAATAAATCACCAACATACAAAAGACAACTTCCTTGTGATATGCCTTGTGAGTATTCTTAGGTTATTGTTGAGATGCTAGTATCAGGAACGCATATTTCCTATCATTAATCATATGTAGTGATTTTTTTAATTACTTATGTAGTTATTCTTGTTCATATGGCCTGAGGATTGAATAGGAGCTTGATAATGAATTAAATGAAGGAGACGATTTGTGAAGAAGAAGGGTTTCTAGTGCCATTTTACTAGGAAGCTCATGGCTTGAATTTTAGATATATTAACATACAACATGTACACCCACGAAGTTCGGGATGGGTGGCCCTATCATGGATAACTTGAAACGTCGCTTGGTATTAAGGCCATGCATAAACCTAGGCTTTTAAGTGACTTATTGTCTCATGTAGGAATTTTTTTCTTTTTGGAGGTGTCAACTTGGTCTATAAAATGAAAATTGAGCAACGTGTTGACACGGTCCTGATGGATTCTAACCATGGTCAAAATATCCCAAAACAACCTAATAGGACTGGATACAGCTTTCGACATAAACAAATATGGTGTAAGTGTGATTTTGATGATTGATCATCTGTGATTGTTTGGGTTAGATTCAAATTCATTGATAGATGGCCTCAATTTGGAATTGTATATTTATTTAAATTTGGGAATATCAATTGCATATTTTAACAAACAACAAAGAGAGGTACTAGTGGCATGTGTTGTGGCATCATGAAGTGGATCGTTTGATATTGTACAATGTTCAAAACACCTTAGTAAACATGTGTTGTGAAATATGCCCTAATTAAAACCTTAATGCATTCAGGGTCGATAATGCAGACATTGATATTGATACCTTGGAATATATTTAATTTAGTTATTTTCATTTTTTTGTTTATTATAGTATTATCACAATGAAAAACATTGAATTTTGTAGGAGGATCACTAAGGTGTGAAGTGATCTATTGTGTTTGGCACATATGAGGAGCATGGTTAAAAAATATGCGAAGGTTGGCCAATTTTCCAAAGAAACAAACCTAATGTTCACCATATTTGGCCATATGATCAATCATTGTTCCACTTACAAATTAGTAGCTAATATAATCAAATTCTTTGTCAACTTCACAAATGACAAAAATTTAAATTTTCGGAATACTTCAATGGGATTTGGGTAGCTAGTGATTATAACATAAGTTTAATTACTCTTCATTTACATTTTTTTTATATTGAACACCAATTCGGAGATGGATATTTTTCTCATATGTATGGAAAATGTCTACTCCACTAATAGATTTTTTCACATTTAGGGATGTAGGTAAAAGGTTGTTGTGATTACACTCATACAAATTGATTATGGAGTTATATCGTTGTTTCTTGAAGACAAAATTATATTTGTTCAAAGGAAGAGTGCACCTATAGGATGGATTGGTTGATATACATGTTTCTCAAAAAGCATTGATCCATATTTCCAGTTATAGGAAGTAAAGAAATAATAAGTCTATATTAATAACCACAAGAAAGATAAGTTTGAAAACATGATGGAAAAACTAGAATTTTGTTATAGTGATTGTTGATTGCATGAAAGCACCTTTCACACTTATTCGGGGAGGATTCAAACCAATCATGACGAGCATTAGGTTTTGACCTAGTATTGCAAAAATTTATACTGTCAAAATTTTGTTTGTATCTTCCTAACAACATTTGCAAATATAAGGTTGACTGATTGTATATCCAGCTAAGAGGTTGGCTTAGAGAAATTATTAGCACATTATGCAACATCCAGTATAATGAATTCCCTTCTAGAGAGTGATATCAAGATAACAAACTTTGAAGAAGATGCCAACATAACTCCCATGGCCAATGAGTGTTAGGTGAGATATTGAGGGTCTTTAGTTGGATACAAAGGATTTGTTTGACTACTTAGATTTGTTTCAAAACAATGTTTCTACCATAAGGAGAAAATTGCAAGAGTTGGTTCTCTTGGTTAAAAGGGTGTTGGGTGAGCCCAATAATGATCTACTTATGGATTTTTATTTCACACTTGATTTCGAGGCATTGGAATCATCGTTGAAGTGGAAGAGAAGTTTCTTAACCTTAGAATTATAAGTATAGGAAGAAAATAAAATAAAAATTATGAATTTATTGGAATATCCATGTGTTCAATTATGACAGTTTTGAATTTTTCACCTCATCAAGCTAGGGCATCCACACTAGAAATGCATACCCTTTGGAAACATGTAAGCTCGAATAAGGGATAATATTAAGTGTTACCTTAATATTTTATAGATCTATGTCATTAGTAAAGAGTATTGTCCATATGTTTATACGAGTGCAACATTCCCTACCCATGGCTGCAACTAGGCAACATAGATGGAAGCATTTCCATTTCCTTTTTCCATGTGTTAGGTACATTTCATATTATCAAAATTTGAATGCATGGGACTACTAAACTTGCAATATATGATCACAAAAATGCATTGTTACCTAGTGCTTTGTGGTTGTTTTTCTACAGATACATCACCCACTCTTATGGTGCTTCCTCCTTTGACCATTCTCAATTGAATGAGAACACTTTGCATTTTGATGTGTAACGTAATAATGATTGACATGTTTCACAGGAATATTTCGTGTTGGTTGAAAATGTTGTCATGTCATTGCTTTTAATTTCCTTAATTCATTAATTTAAATTGTTTTTTGACCTAGTGCTTTTTTGTTGTTGTTTTACAAATACATGCATTACTCCAATGGTGTTTCCTCCTTCAAACTGTTCTTGGTCAAACAAAAACCCGTTGCATGTCAATGTGCAAGTTGACATGTTTCATTTAGGTATTTCTTTTTGGTTGAAAATATTTTTCATATTGATAACAAGGCATTCCCTTACTTCAATTTATTGGTTGTTTTTAATGTGTTGTCATTGTGTTGGCTAAATTCTTGCCAAGTAACTACAAAAGGAAAATATCATTTGGTGTTGTTTTTTGAAGTAAATGCATTAAAAATACATATTTTGAGGTGAGTAAGGTTTTTCTTAATCTACTTTCAAATATATTTATATTGATATGGTGACATTTATTGAGACCTCTTCCAAGGCAAAATCTCATTTTAGTTTCTACGAATGTGGATATTTTGCTTTTATATTCTAACTCAACAAGGACTGGGACTTGGACTTTTAAAGAAGACCCTATTTTCATGGCACATAAGGTATGTATCTAACTCATTAGACCCTTGATTTTAATCCTAAATATGGAATTCCCTCTACAGTTACATTTTGGGTTCGTCTTGCCCATCTTTCTTTTCATTATTGGAATGAGGAAACCCTAAAAACCATTGGAAATTCCTTAGGAAAATATATTGACTATGTTATCCCCAAATACCATATATTCTCTTATGCCTACATCTGTGTAGAATTACAGTTACATTTTGGGTTCATCTTCCCCATCTTCCTTTTTGTTGTTGGAATGAGGAAACCCTAAAAACCATTGGAAATTCCTTAGGAAAATATATTGACTATGTTCTCCCCAAATACCATATATTCTCTTATGCCTACATCTGTGTAGAATTAGATATAGAGAAATGCCTCCACAAGTCATCCATCTAACCCTGGGGGATTGGAAGCGGATCCATAAAGTTGATTATGAACAACTTCTATTCCAATGTGGGAACTACCATGAATATGAACATTTTTCCAAATAATTCCCTAGGCTCATTCCCACATAAAAGTACCCCCCTCAAAACATATATCAATGGCAAGTAGCTAATTAAATAAGGGGAAACACTAGGAAAGTCGGTGAAATGCATGGCCCAAGACCTAAGGAAAAAAACCTTCCTGAAATGTTTATATCTTCACTCTAGCTAGAATAACTCAAGAAGAAAGGCGCCCTTCCTTATTGAATGAAGGAAATGGACAAAAAAATGGAGATATCTAATCAACTAAATCTGGGCCTCCTAAAGTAAACAAAGGTCCTCATGAACCCTCCATCCCTCAATCCAACAGTAAAATTCATTTTCCTATCAAATATGGAGGTTCCCTTTCCTCCCCATTCCTTTCAATACATCGCCCCCCCCCCCCATCACCCAAATCATTCCCTATCCAGAGACCATACACGAAGACCCTAGAACCTGTGCAAAAGCTACTTCTCAACCATGGAAAATTTTAGGGGCGAATTTTCACCCTTGGGCGAAATTAAGGGGTTTTATATTTTTATTGGGCGAATATTTTGTATCACAGTACATTGTTACAAATCGCCTCAAATTTATTTTATAAAAAAATTAGGTATGGAGGTTAGCCCACCTTATTTTAAGGGAGAGAGTAAAAAAAGTAAATTTAGCCCTTGAAATTAGGAGTTACAACCTTCCATTTGCCCTAATTTTCAAGAATAGGTATTTCTGATAATTATTTCACCCTCCATATTCGGTGTAAAAACGGTTTTTTTTTCTTTCATTTTCCCATATTTCATGGTATTGGGGTTAATTTCGAGAAAATGACCTTATTTTTTGGAACAAATGGTCACAAAAGAATAATTCATTTTATTTAAAAATTCAAGTCTCTTATTTTCATGTTTATTTAAAGATTGAATAATGTTCTTGCCATATTCCAAGTTTGCATCTGTTTAGTCATAATCATATAAAGAATAATGGAAAACATTTTTTTATATTTACTCCATAAGTCACCTTATATTTACGTGTAAATAAATAAAAATATAAATAAAGTGGAGTATGGTAAATAAATAAATCATCTTTTATACTTACTCCAAACATATGGTAAATAAATATAAATATAAATAAACTAGAGGTATAAAACCTCTTTTTATATTTAGTCCATAACCCTCTTTCTATTTAAGAAGACTCAAAAAAGAGGTTTTAGTTAAGTGAATCCTATGGGCCAAATACCATATTTATAAAAGAGGTATGGTAAATTAATAAAAATATAAATAAATGAGAGGTATGGTAAATAAATAAAACATTTTTTTATATTTACTCCAAGTCACATTATATTTAAGAACACTCAAAAAATGTGTTATATTTAGGTGAAGCCTATGGGCCAAATTATTATTAATACCATGCAAAAAAACATTATTAACCCATTATTAACCCTAATATTAGTATTAATAAAAAAAAAGATGGCACATGGTATTGACCCATGGTATTCACGTGGAATGTAGGCTATTTAAAGGGGGGAATTAAACCAGCATAGATCCATCTTTACTCTGGATCTACTAAGCCCCGGGAGGGATCAAATATCGTGATATGCAAACTAGCATAGAGTGAAAAAATATTTGATCCTCGGGCTTGGTAGATCAAGGGTAAAAATGGATCTTGTAATTTAATGTCACTTAAACATTTTAATTGGTTAAAATAAAACAAATAAAATAAAAATCAATTATTAATTTTATTAATTTTTATAAATTACAAATAGTAGTTTTTAAGCTCCAGGTTTATGATAACCCATGGTATTGACCCATGGTATTGACCCATGGTAATATCATGGTATTCATGTGAGCATAGACTATTTAAAGGGGAAATTCTATCGGTTTAGATCCATCTTAATTCCGGGTCTACCAAGTGAGAGGGATAAATAGATTTTATCCCTCCAAGAGTGGTAGAAGTGGAGTTAAGATGGATATAGGTTGATTTTTATGATAATGAAGATATTAAATAGACTTAGGGAATTATATTATAAAAAACAGCTTAAGGTGAATGTTAAAGCTACATTTAGTCACTTCACAAAATTTAGTAAAAAATACCAATATCTCCATTAATATTGGTTTTTCTGGTTTAACAAAAAAATCAAAACAACGAAATCTTATCACTCTTTCCACATCACCCTTGCATAAAGAGAGATAGTTAGTGCCCAGATTTCCCACCATTTTTCAAATGTTCTCAATATGATATCTTCGTGAAAAAGTTAAGGTACTGATGTCGGATTAGTTGTTTGAAAAATATGTTGGTTTGTACAACCTTTCATCTTCTCTGTTATTCTTAATTTGTCGTAATGATCTGTAGGGGTCTGGCCAGTGCTTGGAAAATATGTTGGTTTGTACAACCTTCCATCTTCTCTGTTTTTCTTAATTATGTTGGTTTGTACAACCTTTCATCTTCTCTGTTTTTCTTAATTTGTTGTAATGATCTGTAGGGGTTGGGCCAGTGCACCATATGGGGTTGGGCTAGTGCACCATATTGTCCTAAAAGGTGGAGATTGTGCACCAAAAAGGAAATTAATTCACATGTTACAACGTTGTTAAAAAATGCAAGATGTATGAAAGTAGTGAATTATGCTAATAAGCAATTTAGATTGGGAGATACATAATTAAATTTTATTATTTAATTGAAGATTTCCAATTAAAATAATAATAAATCTACATGTATATATTAATATATTAATTGGAAGGCTTCTGACAACGGTCACTTCTTTCCATTAGATCCCCTTCAGGCCTTTGGGATACCTACTACTTTCTTATATTATATAGTTGGGGCTTACTACTTGTTGGCGTGTTGGGGTAAACAAATGTGTTTTTTTTATCTCGCAATTGGAGTCTATGGAATAAGAAAGAAATTTAATAGCTTGAAAAAAGTGGTACATAAGAAATAAATTTGATAGCTTAAAAAAAGTGGTACAAAATATGTTATAGGTTTTTTGTTTTTTGTTTTGTTTTGTTTTGTTTTGTTTTTTTTTTTTGGTTCTGTTTTTTTTTATCTTGTAGTTGGACTCTATGGAATAAGAAAGAAATTTGATAGATTGACAAAAGTGGTAGAGAAAAAGATTAATCTCTCCTACCTTGACAGAACTGGTGGTCAAGATCAACACCTACAAGAACTTTGTTGTGGAATATTATCAAAACTAATATAAGGATTTGAAAGAGTGTATAGTGAGAACCTTGACAAACATGGCCACTGAAACTTGCAACATTGTTTGTAGGAAGAGAAAATTATGTTTCTTTTTTCCAAACATGTATGTTAGTATATTACAATTTAATGAATATGTTTTCCTATTATCATATATGGTTTCATACTTTAACAAAACATTCGCCAAGACTTCACTTTTTATTATTCAGTGAAAGATTTGCCAAGATCTTACAAGATTTTATAATTCAGTGATAGATTTGCCTTGACTTTACAAGATAATATAATCTGGTGAGAGATTCGCCAAAAAATTATATATACATATTATATTATTGATAAAATCGCCTCCCATTTTTCCTATGTATCATGGGGATTCGCCCATTTATTATACATATAAATTTAGGGTGGTTCTTAAAATTTTCACTGTTCTCAACCCACCACCTAAAAAACCATAACCTCAATCATCCCTGACAAAGAAGTATGGACAACCCTCGATCCTCTAACTCTAGGATAAATTCATCTGCTTTGTCCAACATAAGAGAATGCCATTTATCTAAAGTCACCAAGGAATATTTGACATAACAAGAGACAGATTTAGGAAAGCATAAAACTTTGGATATCTTTGGATATGGAACCAAATTGAAGTCTCAGACTAGGGGGGCATCCTTCCAAGGAGGATATTGATCCATCCAAAATAATTAATGAATAGTCTCCTGGAATGGGTGAGGGCTAGGATCCGAAGCAAAAAATATATCTCTAAAAATCTCATTCGAATGGAGAACCCCATGATCCTACTAATCCAAGAGATAAAATCAAGTGTTGAGGATTATCTCAACCTTGGAACTAACATCTGGACAAGTAGTTTAGGAATGAAAATTGCTTTCATGGGGCAGCAGGTGGTATATACACCCTATGAAACCCAACCTTGTTCTCACTACAAAAGGAAACCGAGAACAATCACTAGGTCATGACATCTTTGAGACACCTTCAATAAGGGGAATTCCTTGATATTGATAACATTTATATGCCAATCATCTTTAAGGAAAAGCAATTATGTTGGAAATATCTAAACTCCTCCTTCGAACACTCATTCTGAAAGGAAAATCATTGAAGGTGACTTCAAAATGACTCTCGATTAATCAGAAAAAAGAGGGGGATCCAAAATTTGAGATCCCTTCAAATAAAAAATGGAATATTTCATACGTGGTTTGAGCAGGCCTAATGGTTAAGAGTATGTGTTTTCTCTTAAAAGGAGCCCCAAGAGTTAGCTCAATCGGTCAAATCAAGTGCCTCGCCAATGGGAGGTCACAGGGTCGAATCCCGAAAGCTCTTGGGGTTAGGTCAGTAAATAGGCCGAGGGGTGTTGATGCCTTCGGGTGCGTCCACTTAGTGTTGAACAACCCTGGATGTAGCGGCTACCCATTGACCCGGGTATCCGTGAATCAGAAGTGAAAAAAAAAACAAATGGAATATTTCATATCTGACTAGGATTTGCTTGATGTTAATCCTAGCATTGGAAAAAACACATGGTCCAATAAAAGACTTGGCTCATGTAAAAAATGCAACCAAGCTAGATTGTTTTCTTGTTCATCAATCCTTCCACCTTGATCCACTTTTCATCTATTCTTGCATCATCCTTTGTGAAGCCTCTAACCATCATCCCATCATTCTAGAAATATCACGTAATTAAAATCATGAACCAAACCCTTTCTGGTTTAACACCCTCTAGTTTCAAAATAAATAAAAACTTTGAAAGTGATAAATCAGTATTGGTCTACATGGACCAAAGGATCCCCCACCCATATATGGGAGAAAAAAAATAAATTGGCCAAAATCACTCTTAAATCCTAAGTAAATAACTACCACCCCCTATAGATAAAGAACCAATTTCATGTAAGGAATCCTTGAAATCCATTCATAGGTAGATCTATTATGGTCAAGTCACCCCCCAGATGCTTCAACAAGAAACAGAGGCTCATTTCTCATGTCAAAAAGCAATACATAGCAAGAATTAGAGTGGAGACTCAAATCAACATGCCTATGGCTATCAATTGGAGATAAAAACACTACCTTCTTCCACAAGCAAGCGAGAATCAAGCAGTGGAAAATTTTTGTCAACTCCTTAAAAACTAAGGATGGTCAAATTATCTCTTCCTTTAAGCATATCAAAACGAAAGCAGTTTTTCATTTCAAGGTGTTATACTCAGCACCTCCAAAGCATCATGATGGTGATGTGTACTGAATGTTGGAACATATCCCCTCACTAATATCAGTAGCCGACAATGCCATTCTCACAACAAAAACTAGGGAGGAAGAAGTTCAGGCTACAATTTGGTTTCATGACCCCGACAAAGCCCCCAGTCCAGAGGGTTTCACAATAAGATTATACAAATTATGCTAGCATCTGATCAATTTTGATCTAGTGAGAATGATCTAGTACATTTAGTATTCCTCAAGAATGAGGGAGTAAATTAACACCACCTTCTTAGCTTTAATTTGAAAGGAATCTAATCCTTCATCATTTGTTTATTTCCACCCCACCTCTTTATGTATTACCTCATATAAAATCCTAACCAAATTATTTATATTCTTTTAAATACATTTTTTCCAAAGCTCATATCCAAGAATCAGTGGGGGTTTCTGTCTCATAGAAAAATTCTAGACAATATCATCATGGTTCAAGAATTTGTCCATTCAAGCAAGACCAGGGACGATAAATGCATGTCAATCAATCTATACATGGCCAATTCATTTGATTGAGGTAACCACTCCTTCCTCTTGTGAGTTCTTGGTAAGTTAGGTTTTAGCTAATCCTTTGTAAACACCATCTCTTCCTATATTAAAACTCTTGTGACGTGTCCTCTTGTTAATGGTAGTCCCTCCTCCTTAGCTAAAAGATGCCAAGTTTTCCCACTCTCTTCCCTGTTATATGTTTTAATGGTAGACTCCTTAAGCAAAAAATTGGAAAATGAAAGAATGTCAATCCAAATCTCAGGGATCAAGATAGTGTGTGGATTCAAGAGAGTATATCACCCTGAATTTGAAAACAATATCGTCCCTCTTAGTAGAGCTTCAATAATCATGTCCTCCAAGTTCAACATTATTCTAGACACTTTTTTAAGAGTCTCTGGAGGGAAGATAAATAACCATAAATCTCAAATTTATGGATGGAATATCAATAATCAAACTCTAAATGTTATAGCAAAGATCCAATGCTTCCCCTCTTCGGGAAAATGGGACTCTTTCACTTATTTGGGAATCCCCATTAGCCTTTATTAATTTGGAAACTCAGGGATAAAATCCCTCCTTTGGAAAGCCTTCCTCATCTAGAGAAGACCCTCTTTGCCCTTGGAAGAATTTAACTTGGTTAAGGAAAAATATATATTTTTATTTGAAAACCCACAAGGATACAAAAGTACAGGTTAGGCTAAAGACAAAATTGGTTCTCCAAAGAAGCATATAAATACATCTCAATGGCACCTCATTTGGACACACATCACATATCTCTCTCTCCTCTCTTGATTGGTTCATACATCTGAAATTTCAAGGTCATCTTCTCACACATGCAAAGCAAATAAGTGTCTTTATTTTCTACATAGACTTTTTGTGATCAACCTTTGACCAACATTGACTTTTTGGAGTTTGAGCATAGTTTGACTTGGTTTGACTTAGAATTTTGGACTGTTTTTGGAGGCTTCATTCTTTAGCACAAAGACCAAATTTTTTGGGAACTTTGACTAAAATTGACTTTGGACTTTCTCTCTCCATTGACTAGGTTTGACTGAGTTGTTTGGGATTGTTTTGTCTGATGTTTGGCCAGCAAGGAAGGCTGAGTTCTTTGACTTTTGACCGAGCTATTTTGAAGAAGTTTCACCATTGACTTGTGGAATGGTTAGGGCATCTTCAGATGTTGTTAACTTTGACAGATTTGCAGACTTTGTCTTGTTGACCATATTTGACTTTGAGGCTCATCTATTAGATAATGGTTGGTTGATATTTTGGATGGTCAAAGAATTGACTTTGACTTTGTTGTTGATGAATTGAATCATTCTCTTTGTTGAACATTTTATAACAAACTCATAAGAAGAAGAATTTGAAATGGTTTTACCCTTTGTGGGGTTTTTCCCTAGTCTTTGACCAAACTTGGTGTCTCTTGTTATTTCTCTTGATTGTCTTTTACTGCCATTGCATTTAATTTTATATCTACAATTGTTATTTTCATTGGAAGATTAAATTTGATTGCTAATTGAAGAAAAAATTGGGCTAAAGTGATTGCACAGGATAGAACAGTGGAAATTTAACATGGAATGAGAGCTAAGGTGAAGACAAGCCCAAGGAGACAAGATACAAGAGAAATAATCTTTAGAAGAATCTAAAGAAGCCTATTTGACTTGGTCAAGATTTTTACCTCTTTCTTCAGGGATAATAAGAATTTGGGTGACTTGTCAAGCTTTATTGCTTGGAATATCAGGTTGGAAGTGATATTGTATGAACATGATGTCTTGGAATATGTGGAAGTAAAATTTTTTGAGCCTTAGAATAATGCACTTGCTGCTACCAAGTCCAAATATAAAAAAGTTGAGATCAAAGCTAAGAAAATTCTTATTGATTCCTTGCAAGATCATTTGCTTATTTATGTTGGAATATTGAAGAAGTCTAAGGGCATCTATGATAAGTTGGTTGGGATGTATGAGGTCAAAAACTTGAATTATATCCTCTCCTTCAAGAATAAACTCAAGGAATTGAATATGAAAAAGGGTGAATATGTGAAATCCTTTGTCATGAAGGTATCCCAGCTAATGGATCAATTACAAACTGTTGGTGAGCCCATATCTAATAGATATTTGGTGGTGGTCACTCTTCAAGTTTTTCCTCCTATTTGGGAAAACTTCATTATGAATATAACCAACAATAACATACTCTCGACATTTTATGAGCTCGTTGGTAAGTGCACTCAAGAGGAGATCAAGATTATTGCCAAAGGGAGGATTCAAAAGCATGAAGAAGGAGATCCCTATGCATTTGTTGCACAATACAAGAACAAAAAAGGAAGAGGGAGACCATTTGGTTTAACAAAGCCTATCCTTGAATCAAAGGACTCTAATATAATATTAAGGGATACTGAATGATACATTTTTCACAAGCATGATCACTATGATCGATATTGCCAGAAGAAGGGAGATGCTCCAAGGTCCAACTGAGGCTCCTACAAAAACAAGTTTAATGATAGAAGAAGAGGTGACGATAGAAGGAGAGATGATAGAATAAGAAAATATCCCTTGATGATTGAGAATAAATCCATCGTCCTCAAAAGAGGTCAAGGAAATCTAGGTATGAAAATAATGTTTCTACTAGTCAATCTGAATATATTCTTATTTGTGCTCTTTCTATTTCTTGTCCTCCAGATTCGTTTGATAGTTGGTTGGTAGATAGTGGGGATTCTAGACATTTCTCTAGGTATCAGGAAGTCCTCTCAAATCTGGTTGAGAGGGAGTCAAATCTAAAGATCATCCTTGGGGACAACTCCACTCATCTTGTGAAGGGATTTGGTTATGTTAAATTTCATTTGGATTGTGGGGAATCTGTTCTTCTTCATGATGTTATGTATGTTCCAGGATTAAAGAAGAACTTGGTATCTATATCTACCTTGTAATAAAAAGGGATAAGTGTAGCCTTCATAAGAGGAAAGCTCCTCACATGGCCTATGGAATCACGCATGATAGATTCTTTCACCTTGGTATCTAGAATAGAAGGAATCTATAGAGTCAATGGAAGATGACTAATCTATGGTCCATGATATCAATCATCAAAGTGAGCTATGGCACTGAAGGTTGGCACATCTAAATTATGAATCCCCGCCTAAAGTAAGAAAGCTGGTTTCTGAGATGCCTATGTTCAAGCTAGTCATGATGGTGTATGTCTAAGGTGTGTTAGTGGAAAGAAGACAAGAGGACCATTCCCATCTAGAAAAAGAAACACTAAAGATAGCCTTCAAATCATCCATTCCGACCTATGTGGGTCAATGCTAATGCACTCTTTGGTGACCATATCTACTACATAATGTTTATTGATGACTTCTCTAGGAAAACATGGATATTTTGTTTGAAGCATAAAGACGAGGCATTTTATATGTTCAAGGACTTCAAGGAGTTGATAGAGAATCAAATAGAGAAGAGAATCAAAGATTTCAGGTCTGACAATGGTGGAGAATATACTTCAAATGAGTTCGTTGACTTTTTCAAGGAAGTTGGAATCAAGAAAGAGACTATTGTACCATACAATCCTGAGAAAAATGGTGTGGTTGAAAGAAAGAATGGGTCTATCATGGAATTTGCTCGAGCCATATTGCATGATCAAAAGTTGTCAAAATTCCTTTGGGGAGAAGCTACAAATACAGTGGTCTATGTTCAAAATAGGGTTCCTCATCAAGCATTGGATAAAAAAACTCTTGAAGAAGTGTTTATAGGTGTGAAGCCCGATATTAGTCATCTATAGATATTTGGTTGTCTCTTGTATTTCGATGTGTTGAAGGATAAGAGGAACAAGTTGGAAGCCACGAGAAAGAAAGTTACATTTGTTGGGAATTGTGACAATTCTAAATCTTTTAGAATATATTTGTCAAGTAAAAGGAAAATTGAGTTTAGCAGATATGTAACTTTTGATGAAGATATTTTTCTTGGAAATGCAAGGGACCTTCCTCCACCTCCTCCTATTGAAAAGAATGATGATGACATGGACCTACTAGAACGTCCTTTTATGCTAGAATCTGAGAAGGATATTATTGATGATCCCATGGAGCCTCTGAACCCCTTAGTCCCCCCTCCATGTGATCCCACTACCAAGAAGAGACCTATTTGTATCCATGATACATTACAGGATGCTAAGAGACATGTTGTTTTCAAAGATCCCTGTAGAGAAAGCAATAAACCATGTCAGTAGTAGGGATACATTGTAGCGATGAGCTCCATCATATAGGTTGAACCTCCCACTTTTGAAGAAGCAAGGAAAGAGCAGGTTTGAAAGGATTCCATGACTAAAAAGTGTGATTCTATTGTGAAGAATGATGTATGGGATGTTTTTCCAGGACATAAAGGAATATATGTTGTGACTTCGATGTGGTTATACAAGATCAAGCATGGAGTTGATGGAAGCATTGAGAAGTATAAAGCGAGGTTCATGGCTAGATGTTTCTCCTAGAAAGAGGGAGAATATTATGATGACATCTTGCACCTTTTGCCTGCTACACCACCATTAGATCGATTGTTTCCCTTGCTACCAATCAAGGACGGACTCTTCACCAAATGGATGTGAATACTACGTTTCTTCATGGCATACTACAGGAAGAAGTATATGTTGAGAAGCCTCGGGAATTTGAACAGAAGGATAGGAAGACTCATTTTTTTAGGTTGAAGAAGTCACTTTATGGTTTGAAGCAAGCCCCCCAGCCTGGTATGCTTGCATTGGCAGTTACCTGGTGAAGCTTGGATTTACAAGAAGCAGTGTTAACTTCAACCTCTACTTCAAAGTGGTCCAAGGTATGCCTTTAATTTTTGTTTTATATGTTGATGATATATTCTTAACAAGTAATGAGCCTTTGATGCTCAAGTCCAAGAGGGATTTGGCCTCTGAGTTTGAGTTGAAGGATCTTGGCTTGATGCATTAATTCCTGGGTTTAGAGGTGTGGCAAAGAAACAGTGATATTTTCCTTTCTCGAGGAAAATATGTCGTGAAGTTGTTGGAAAGATTTGGAATGGCAGAATGCAAGTCCCTAGCCACACCAATGGAGATGAACTTCAAAAAGTTATGTGAGCATGTTGTTGGACCTGATTTGGTGAATCCTTCTAAGTTTTGATAGTTAATTGAGGCATTGATGTTCCTTGTGAATACCCATCTGGAAATATGTTTTGCAGTGAACACTTTAATTCAATTCATGATTGAGCCTCTTCATGCAAACTTGGTTGTTGCCAAGCATGTGCTGAGATATTTGTCTAGAATGCCTTAATCTTGATCTGAGATATATTATCGGAGATGTGAGACTACGTGGATATACTGATGTTGATTGGGCCAATAATTTTATTAATAGGAAGAGCACATCAAGGTGTTGCTTTAGTTTGGGTTCTGCCATGATATCTTGGATTATAAGGAAGAATAATTCTAAAGCTTTGAGTATGATAGAGGCAAATTATATCGTTTCTAGCATGGATAGCTATGAGGAAATTTGGTTGAGGAAGATCTTTGGAGAGTTGTTTGAGTAGTTCCTAGATACGAAAATGATATATTGTGACAACAAGAGTGGGATCTAATTGGACCATGACAAGTCTAAGCACATTGAGATCAAGTATCACTATATTCAAGATATGGTGCAGAGAGGAGTAGTGAGTCTTCATCACATTTCGACTAATGAGCAAATTGCAGACATACTCACCAAGGCTTTGTTGAAAGAGAAGTTCTTGGTATTCAAAGAGTAACTTGGACTAATAGATGTGACCCTCTTGGGTAAGGGTCTCAGTTGATCGAGAACATTGAGCTATGCTCTTCCCCCTATTTGAGCTCACAGGGAGAGGAATTGAGCCTGAGAGATCCTAGGGTTGAGGAACTTTGGACAATAGGATAGTCTGTGATCCTTACCTTCCACAAAAATTCGTATCCTGCCTATTATTGAGAAATAGGATAGTTTGTGATCCTTACCCCAAGATAAGTCGTACCTTACATATTATCTCTCTTTGGTATCGACAGAGTATACTCCAGTTGGAATCCTACCCATAAGTTGGGCTTGTTAGGATTGTTTCCCACCCATCTGGCCATTGGGTGCTAGCTACTCGAGTTAGGTGTGATCCTTACCATTTATGGTAAGTAGTATCCTGCTAAAGTTAAGGGATGCAGGTGTTCTACCACTGACTCTTGAGGGTCAAGTTGGGAAGATCAACAAACAATAGGATAGAATGTGATCCTTACCTCTCAGAAAGTAATATCATGCTTATTGTCATAGGTCAATAGGATAGAGTGTGATCCTTACCTCACTGTAAGTCATATCCTGCCTATTATCCTTGGATAGAGGGTGGTAGCTTGAACTCCCTTATGTTGTCAAATTCTTCTTCTTTTAGATTCGAGAGTGTTCAATAGATGAGTAGAGACGACATTTGATGAGATCTTTGAGATGAGATTCATGATCCAATCATTAATTTCTCCCTAGCTGAGAGAGAGTGTTAATTTGGAAGCTTAAGGATAAATTATGTCCTTTGGACAACCTTCCTCGTATGGAGAAGACCTTATTTTCACTTGGAAGAATTTAATTTGGTAAAGGAAAAATATATTTTTAATGTGAAAACCAACAAGGACACAAAAGTACAAGTTGGTCTAAAGACAAAATTGGGTCTCCAAAGAAGCATATAAATACATCTCAGTGGCACCTCACTTTGTCACACATCACACGTCTCTCTCTCCTCTATTGATTGGTCTGTACATCTGAAATTGTAGGGTTTTCTTCTCACACATGTGAAGGAAATAAGCGTCTTCTATTTTCTGTGTTGACTTTCTGTGATCAAACTTTGACTAGCATTGACTTCTTGGAGTTTGAGCATAGTTTTACTTGGTTTTACTTAACATTTTGGATTGTTTTTGGAGGCTGCATTATTTTGCTCAAAGACCAAGATTTTATGGGCACTTTGACTGTAGTTGACCATAGACTTGAACGTGGACTTTCTCTCTTCATTGACTAGGTTTGACCAAGTTGTTTGGGACTATTTTGACTGAAGTTTGACTAGCAAAGAAGATCGAGTTCTTTGACAATCAACCGAGCTATTTTGGAGAAGTTTGATCGTTGACTTTTGGATTGGTTATGGCATCTTTGACTGTTGTTGAATTTGACAGATTTGAAAACTTTGTCTTGTTGACCAAATTTGACTTTGAGGATCATCTATTAGATAATGGTTGGTTGATCTTTTGGATGCTCAAAGAATTTATTTTGACTTTGTTGATGATGAATTGAAACATTGTATTTCTTTGTTAAACATTTTATGACAATCTAATAAGAAGAATAATTTGAAAGGGTTTTCCCCTTTATGGGATTTTTCCCTGGCTTTGACCAAATTTGGTGTCTCTTGTTATTGCTCTTAATTGTATTCTACTATCATTGGATTTATTGTTCTATCTACAATTTCTATTTATCATTGGAAGATTAAATTTGATTTCTAATTGAAGAAAATATGGGGATAAAATGATTGTAACAACATAGAATAGTGGAAATTTAATAGCCTTCACTCCCTGTCTTCCATTCATCGACAAAATATGATATCTAAAATTAACATCAAAATAAATGCCTAGGGATCCCAATGGGTAAACCAAATTGGTTGACTTGTTCTCTTGAAAGTGGTCCTCTCTTCCATCTCCACATAACATTTATCTTCCTCCTAGCTCCCTCAAGTGTTAAGCTCCAACTTATAAAATAAAATTCAAAAATTTTTGTGGGAGGAGGCAAATCTCCCACCAAAAAAATATAATTTGGTTAAATGGGATAGAGTCAGGGCACCCTTCACTTTTGGTGGAATGGCAATTAGGGATCCCCATTTGGTCAATTTAACGATGGGAGCCAAAATATTGTGGAGACCAACCACTAGAAAATCAGAATGGTGGAAAAAAGTACTTTAAATATTTCAGAGGACCTAGAAAAAGTAGTATTGATTCTCCTCAAGAAAAAGTAGGATCACCTATCTAGAGAGCATTACAAGAAATTCTTCCCAGTCAAAGCCAAATTATCATTGATGTCAAGAAAATGGAATGCATGCTAATTTTTAGATTGATAGCATTAAAGTCCACCCTCCACTATCAAAGAATCATTATTTATCTCCATTAAAGAAATGGTTTAACAACACGGGAAAAAATACTCTTAAAGACATTTCTCTTTAGGATTCAGATGGTTTATGAAGTAGGGGAGATCTAGGACACTATCCAAGTTAGCTATCCTCATTGGTCCCTATCCTTGAATCCTCTATTTTGGGATGTGCACCTAAATAAGTTCACAAATCAGACAGGAGATTATGGGGAACAAGAGACTACATAGTTAAAGAAGGATATGTTTAGAAACTGGGGTAGCAAAACATTTCAACAAGTGATGTGATTTGGCAAAAAAATTCCTCCAGCAATGCTCCTCCAAAGATAAACTTCTTTTGTTGGGCATTAGCATGGGGAAGACTTTAATGGCAGATGGACTAACCAAACGAGCGATCCTTAGGCTAGTTGACGAATATAACTATGGTCGATCTTCATAATCCTTGATGTATTTATTAATGCTATCTAAAAACACGAAGAAATTTAAATTTTAAATTAGAAGAAAGAAAATTAAAAGAAAGGAAATCAACAAAATCACCTAAAATTAAGATCCTTGAAAATAGCTCATACTCATGTAAATAACATATTTACCATCAGTTATTACCCACAATAATTTAAGAAATTATTTGCATAAAAGGCAAAATAGGAACGAGATGTAAATAAATATGCTTACGAGGATTTATTTCCCACCATTATTTATGTGATCATTAACACTTTAACAAATATGAGTAAAAATATAAATGTGCAGACTTACTAGAATTTAATTTACAAAGAGATGTGATTTAATTTAAGAGACATGTCTCTTGGGTATCTTGGGTATAAAATACACTTGAAATTTTTCATTTTATATACACACTTATCACTCATATATCTCTCTCTTACACACATTGTGATATCTACTTTATTTTCATGGTTATTAGTTGAATTTTTGAAGTGTGATTGCTTGATGAAGATAAAAGAACTATAATATATATTCACAAGTAATTACCATAGTTTAGAAATAAATTACTTGTATCAATTTTACTAAAAAATCAACATGGTATTAGAGCTTTGGTAAAGGAAAGACCACAGAGATCACTCCTTGAAAAACCCTACCTTGATATCACCTTGAAGAAACCCTAGATCTAGAATCAATTTGCATCCATTACCTCTAATATGAAATCAAAGAACAAGTTAGAGGGGGGAACTAACTATAGGTCTTGGAAGACAATAATTGGCCTAATTCTTGTAAAAGAAGATCTTTTGGAAATTGTGCAGGGAAAAGTTATTCAACCTACAGATGAAGCTGGAAAGAGGAAGTACAAGAAAGATGACATCACCTCCATGAGAATTATTTTGGACTCCATCAAGGACCATCTTATTCCATACATATAAAAGATTGACAATCCAAAAAAAATGTATAATGTCCTAAATAAGTTATATATTGTCAACAATATTGGCCAAGTCATGAGCTTGAGAAATGAGCTTCATGATATAAGAATGACAAAGAATGATACAATGGCTTCATACTTTGTGAGGGTTTCTCAACTAAGATATCAACTACAAGCTATTGATGAAATTGTCTCTGATAAAGAACTTGTGACTTCAGAATTGTTACCAAAAAATATAGCAAACCTTGGAGAAGGAAACCCTACAAGACAAAGAGCTAGGATAAGTGCCAACAATGGGACAATGGCCCACTGTCAGCACAACCAAGGTCCCCTTCTCTTTACATACTTTCACCAATGGGAGGAGTCCCATTAAGTATTATGATCACCTATAATAGATATTATATGGTTTAAGGTACAAGGTGATGGAGCTAGAGATCATTCAAAAGAGAGGCTCAACAATGGCTCAAGGCTTCAAAGATGCAAAATCACTCTCAAAGAAAATCCCAAGAAAATAAGGCTCAAAACTTAAGGTTTTCATATTTTCAATGGTAATATATACTCCTGAGATCAAGGCAATAATGAGAAAAGGATTCTTATGATTTACTTCAACAAGTACTAAGCTCATAAAGCCTTCAAGGAAGTACTCAAGTTGAGGGAGAAGAAACTAGGGTTTCCCTCTTGGAGCAACACCTAGGGAAAGAGATTTTATGGATGAGACTCAAGTGGATTCCCACCAAAATTGGAGCATAGATATCCTATACCCTAGGCTTGATGTTTAGGCTCTTGAATTCCCAAAATTATCCTCCCTAAAATTTTGATGCAAGCCCTAGACTTTCGCCCTAGCCTTAAAAGGACCAAATTTTAAGAGGAGAAATTATGGATGAAAAGTAGAGATGACCACTAGGGACTTGGATTATTGCCTTGTCCTCTCAGCATATGGAGTCATAGGATGTTCAAGATGAGCTAAATCATCTCTAAGGATGCCTAAAAATGATTCCCTAGGTACCACATTTAAGTATCTACCCAATTCAAAGATAATGGAATTTCATGGAGAGTTCAAGAATTTACTCCACTAGGAACATTCATTACATGTCATACATTGAATAACTTATGTAATAGTCAACTAGAAAGCCTCCCAAAATTCATTTTCAATAATTAGGGCACAATTAGCACATTCTAGAAGTAGAGATTCCATACATTAAACAAATTTAAGAGAAATTTTCCATCAACACTAATCACTTACAAGATGACATGTAATATATCCATCCAAGATCCAAGAAATAGCTCCAAAGAAGAAATTTGAATTAGCTCCAAATGTCAAAATGCATTCCAAAATATTCTCCAATAGCCAAAGAAACAAGTTTTAGTTCTTCTCTAGAGATCCAATCCAAGTTTGATGATGATAATAAGCTCAAATGAGCTCTCATCTATTTATACATGATCTATCAAGTCTAATTTAGCCTAGAAGCCCCTTATTAGTTGTCATGTGGAGGGAAAAACTAATTGTGGTTACAAGCCAACCACATATCCAATGAAAAATCATAAAGATAAACCCACAAGAGGGCTAAAATGTTGGCATCATCACTGTATGGGCCTCTTGAACGCATGCATTGAGCTCGCTCTATTATAGAATAAGTAAAGAGGGCTCTATAAATGACCTATTAGGGATTGGCCCCTAGATATGCATGCAAAACATCAAGTGGAGCCTAGTTTTGTGTTTGGGGCACAAAATGGGTCTCATGGGTCTTCTAGTGGTAGAATAGCTTGTATTTTCTTCAACATTGAAGGCTCAGAGAATGGTGCTAGCCCTCCGAAGTCTCGATAGAGAGGCAAACCTCATCTAGACTTCATATCAGCTACCAAAACCCGTATATACTACTAAGCTGGCTAGGGGCATGTTGGTCCTAGTGCATCATCTCATGAATAATATGGGGTGAATTGCTAAATGTTGTGGTGTTGTAGGTGCCCATGAAGTGAATTCATGATGTTGTGCAAGTATAGGAGTCCCATGGCTCTCAACGCTTCACCCGGAGGGTGTCATATGTTACTCTAGTGGAATTGGGCCATAGTTAAGTTGCTCAACCCATGATGAAACCACCTGCAAGTCACATATGCTGTCCAATGTTGCATCTTCACCATCAGGTGCAACAATTCATTACTGCATATAAGTGAACTAAGCTTGTTAATAATGGGCATATTGAGACTTCATATGGCGATCCTCTTCCAATTTTGGGGCTTTAATATCGAAATAGTGTTACCTCCCTAGGTAGGAGTGGCTAATAAACAATCATGTTAGGTGTTCCCATCCCCTAAGGGGAAAGACAAGTTCATGTTACATCCTTCAATTGATACTTGGCATATGAATGATGATGAAATGGATGGGGAAAGGTGTCTCAAGGTTAGATGCCATGGGTACAAGGATAGAAATGATGAGGGATGTCCACATATTGGGTATATATGTGTAAGATGGAGCAATCGTGGATACATGAGTTATCCCAGACTTTGTTTTTCCACCCCTCTTTATTTTCCTTTTGCCTTTTCTTGATTTTTCCTTTGTATTACTACTCGGGAATCTAAGAAATGAGAGCATGTTGTGAATGATGTAAAGCAGTTTATTAACCCCTTAAGGTGGGGCAGCTCATCGCCCATTAAGGGTTAGGATGTGCATGGGTTCCTTAATGATGTGCGGGCACTCATGGGCCCTAGGAACAGGGTGATGGCCATGATAAGGGGTAGAGCTCATGTTTGGTTGCTGTCCACATGCTATATTTAATATCCCAACCATATTTTGCATTTTCATAATATTATTTTGTTGGCATTATGATACAGGTGTTGTCCTTGATGGCAACTCACTCAGATGACAGTTCACAGTGAAACAGGTTAACTTATAGATCAGACTCCAGAGATTGAAGAAAGAGAGTGGTTTAATAAGTATACTCTGGTTCACTTTGTCCAAGCTGCGGATACACGCGGGTTAACAGAACAAAAGGAGCGTATACATATACACGCACTCCCACAGGAGGAAAAGCGCATACATGTTGAAAAGCCAAGGTTTTGGTTTGAGGTATTTGGTCTAAGGTATTTGGTCCGAGGTATTGACCCTAGGTATTTGGTCCAAGGTATTGGTCCTAAGTGGTTTTGGTCCAATGATCCGGATTTAAACAGGAATGCAACAAATTACAGAGATAACCATATACACAAAGATGCAGCGGAAATAATACTTCATTTCATTAATGGAAAATACTGAAATATGCTTACAACCAGAAATGGAAATAAACCAGCTAGGGCGATGGTAGCTTATCTCTGAGAAGAGATGTGATGGCTACATGCCTCTGAACTGTGTTACAATGAGGCTCGAAGGCCTATTTATTGTTGAGAAACAATGGAAAACCCTTAACATTCCAAAACCTAACCCTAGGAGATGAAACGCCAAACTGTGGGCCCCGTTTGGGGGTAAATTGGTACATCAACTTCCCGGGGTCGTAAATTTGGCATATGATCTCCGTTTGACGCGTACAATAGCTCATTAGAAAGATCTATCCGAGCACTATCATTGTTGGAACGAGCAACATCGGTCCATTCCATGGACCCATGTTGCCCTCAGATTCCCCAAAAAACGTCGTTTAGGGCCTCAAAACAGCTCCGGAAGTTCAGGACCCGAAAAACTGCTAAAAATAGTAAGTTGTGCTACAATTAAGGAAACTAAAAATGCTGAGAAAGACAATGGTGGGGGTCCAGGTGGACTTGGTAGGTGGCCACCAATATCCACCTGGATCATTCCTCCCCCCTTAGGAAGCAATGGTCCCCATTGTGTTGAGCTCCGCCATGAGATGAGGAAACTTCTACTGAACTTGTTCCCTGGTGAGCCACTTGCCCTGCTGAAGGAGTTGGCCTGCTTTGACAACTCGATACAGTTGGATATTCTGTTGGCGAGTGTTCTTGCTCTGTGTGTCCATGATCCGATCAGTTGCAGCTTGTTCCATGCAATCTGGATTTAATTCTGTGGGTTTGAGCTGTTCTGCAATGTCAGATGTGTCTACCAATGGTGGAAAGTATGGCCGAAGGCGGTCCACATTGAACACTAGGTGCAGGCCAAGGAATGGGGGAATGCTGAGCTCAAATGCATTGTCTCCCATAGCCTTAGTAATGGTGTAAGGACCATATCGGAGTGGTCTTAATTTCTGATAGGCTTCAGTAAGGCGTTCCTTTTGCAAATGCAACCAGACTTTGTCGCCCACCTGAAACTTGTGTGGCACCCGGTGTTGATCATGTCGCTGCTTGTACTTGGCATTTGATTTCTCAAGAATGTCATGGACCTGCTGGCGAATATGTTGGATGCGATCAATGAAGTTGGTAACCTTATCTGTTTCGGACTGGACATGAGCTGAATTCATGTGAGTAGCTGCAAGGGGCATGGCCACATCAATGGGGCATAGTGGCTGGAATCCCAAACCCACCTGAAAAGGGATATGGCCAGTGGAGCTGTGAAGAGCTCGGTTGTAGCTGTGCTAAACATAGGGGAGGCTCTCGTCCCATGTGCATGGATGCTTTGAGTTATACATGCGCAGATGTGCACAATCATCCTGTTGACAACCTCTGTCTGGCCATCAGTTTGAGGATGGAAGGTTGTGGACTTTGTGAGTTTGGTGTCCAGCATTGACCAGAGACTGGACCAAAATGTGCTGAGAAACCGACTGTCCCGATCTGAGATGATAGACTGTGGGATCCCAAAGTGCACCCACACTCGTTCAAAGAAGAGTTTAGCAGTGGCTTCTGTTGTGATATTCTTCTTGCAGGCCATCATAATGGCCATCTTCGAGAACCTATCGACGACCACAAAAACACAGTCATTTCCATGCTTAGTGGAAGGAAGGCCTGACATGTAATCCATGGAGATGGATTCCCAAGGTCGACTAGGGGTAGGCAACGGGGTATAGAGGTCGTGCTTCTTAATGGTCGGTTTGGCAATGGCACAGGCAGTACATGATCGGATGTACTTCCCAACATCCTGTCGAAGATTCGGCCAATAGAAATAATTTTGCAGTACTGCCACTGTTTTCTCGACCCCGAAATGCCCAGCAGCCCGACTGTAGTGTGCTTCCCAAATCATCTTGGCACGCTCGCTTGAAGGAACACAAAGGTGACCGAGGTGGCATAATAGGGCGTCCTGGAGGTGAAAATCTGCAACATGCCGACCCTCCAAGAGTGTCTGGTATGTGTGGCCGAATTCTGGGTCGCTTTTGTAGAGAAGTGGCCAATCAGCAGTCTCGTGCCCACAAGAGTTGAGCACGGTGGTTAGCGCCATGATCGGTGGCCGACTGAGGCAATCTGCAACATTATTGGTGCTGCCCTTTTTATACTTGATATTCAAGTGAAACTGTTGCAGGTATGTAGACCACTTCTGATGGCGATCATTCTGCAATTTCCCTTGGGTCTGTATGAACTGCAGAGGTCGGTGGTCTGTGTGGATGACCGTTTCCTTCCCCAAAATGTAGTGCTTCCATTGTCGGCAGGCCTGTACAATGGAATACATCTCTTTATCATAAGTGGGGTACTTTCGGACTGTGTCTGAAAGTGTTTCACTGTGATATGCCACTGGATGTCCATGTTGAGTAAGGACTGCCCCAATAGCATAGTTAGAGGCATCTGTCTCGACCTCAAATGGTTGTTGTAAATCTGGTAACGCAAGCATTGGTGCTGTGCAGAGGCGATCCTTCAATTCCCTGAATGCCTTCTGTTGAGATTCAGACCAAAAGAATTTTGCTTTCGCCTCGCCCTTGGTGACTTGACTCAAGGGCCAAGAAATATGAGAAAACCCCAACACAAACCTGCGGTAGAAGTTGGCAAGACCTAGAAAGCTGCGGAGCTCTGTTAGAGTGGTTGGAGAGGGCCAATCCCGAATGACTTGGATCTTGGCTGGATCGACATGCACCCCCTGTTCATCAACGATGTATCCCAGATACTGAACCTGAGTCATGCCAAAAGTGCATTTCTCCAAATTGTCACATAGCTTGTGTTGCCGCAGTGTTTGGAGAACTTGTCGGATGTGGTGGAGGTGCTCTTCCCAACTCTGGCTGAAGATAAGAATGTCATCCAAGTATACTACTACAAAGGAGTTGGTGAATGGCGCAAGATGTCATCCATTAGCCTCATAAAGGTTGCAGGAGCATTCGTCAATCCGAAAGGCATGACCAACCATTCGAAGAGGCCCTCCTTGGATTTGAAGGCAGTCTTCCACACATCAGAGGGTTCGATTGGTACCTGGTGATATCCTGACTTCAGATCGATCTTGCTGAAATATTTCTCCCCCTTTAGTTGGTCTAGGAGGTCATCAATCCGCGGGATCGGGTACCTATTACGGACAATGATCTTGTTCAGCGCCCGATAGTCAATACAGAGTCTCCACGTCCCATCCTTCTTCTGTACCAACACGATCAGGCTCCCACAAGGCGATGTACTCGGACGGATGTGACCTTTCTGCAGGAGCTCCTAAATCTGCCTCTTGATTTCATTGTTCTCCAGAACGAAGCGCCGATAAATTGGTCCATTGGGTAGCGGCGCACCTGGGGTCAGATCAATGGAGTGCTTGACTTGACAGTGTAGAGGAACCCCTGCCGGGGAGGTGAAGATGTCCTCGTACTCCTCCACAACCTTGTCCATCTGTAGTTGTCGTGCAGAGGGACCCCGTTTGGAGGCCGCGGCCACTGTCTTCTTCTTTCCTTGAGGGCGTATCATCAGGAAAACAAATTTCCTGGTTTTGGAAATGATCTTACTGCATTGTTTTGCAGTAATCAAAGAGATGGCGGCAGGTGGTGCTACCTCTGGTATCCTGAACAACTTATTTCCCAATGTAATAATAACAGCACGGGGCCTTGATTCATACACAGCATGTCGCTTCCACAAGTATGGTTGTCCTAGTAATACATCACAAACTTCAAGGGGAGCAATGTCACACAATACCTCATCCGTGAAGGGCTTGATGTTGTATGGAAGGCGACACTGCTGGCTCACGCGAAGATCTCGTCCTTGGTGAAGCCACCCAATGGTGTATGGTTGTGGATGTGCTGTGGTCGGTAAGCCCAACCGCTTCACGACCTCTGCCGAAATGAGGTTCTTTTGACTCCCGCTATCAACAATGAACTGTATCGGGGAGCCCTTTACCCACATCTGGGAGTGGAAGAGACGCTCCTCCTCCTCTGGATCTTCGGGTTCATTTTTCTAGATCTTTGTGGTAGCAACAGTGACGCTGGGATCCGCATCAATGATCTGCTTCCCTTTTTCATACCCCTTATCGGGTTCTGACTCAGAGTCAGAACATGCATCTGATTCTGAAACCTTTAGCTCAGCCACCAGTGACTGCTTGGCCCGACACTCACTTGTGTTGTGAGTGGAGCTCTTATGGAACTCGCACCATTTTCCAGTGTCCTTTCTCGGCTTCGCGGCGCTGTTCTTTGCTTGCAGCTTCGGCTGGTTGTCTTGGGCTGTCCCGCCTTGGCTTTGTCCTTTGTTCTGTGGTTTAGGGGCACCTTTCCCCTGCTTTGGATTCGCAGATCCAAAGTCTCGCTTCTTTTGTTTAAACTTCTGCTCGACCTTGATGGCATATCGGTATGCTGTGCCGAGCGAGGGGATGTTTAGGAATTGTATTTCTTCCTGGATGTACTTGTGCAGGCAGCCACGGTATTTGAGTATCAAATGTTGCTCCGAATCCTTGATACCCAACTTTGTGCGAAGGGTATGGAAAAGAATGGTGAACTTCGGCACGTCCTGGTCCCTTCCCTGCCGCAGCGTGGTCCACTTTATGTATTCATCCTCATAGCTTCCGACAGGGTAGTACTGCTCCTTGATGGCATCCCGGAACGAATCCCAGGTGGGTGCGGCTGAAAATAGTGAGCCAGTACTTTCATCCTTCTACTCGCAGTAGGTTTCCCACCAGTCCTTGACGTGGGGGGCTGCTTTGAGAAGAGCAAAAACAATCTTTTCCCGACTCGAAAATTCATGAACAGAAAAATAACCCTCTAGCAGATTTAACCATTTATCTACGGCATCTACGTCTATCTGACCCTGGAATATGGGGATTTCAAAATTAACTTGTACCTTAAAGGGTGTGGCGTTTCTAGAGTAGCTGCTGGAAGCCGATGCGTTGCTTCTGGGTAGCCGCTGAAGGATCTCGGCAAAGCTGTCCATCATCGCGTTCCATTGTCGCTCGAGGGCTTCTTCGAGCAAGATTTTGATGGGATCTCCTGCCCCCTTGTCTTTCTTCTCGTCCGCCATGGGAGGCCGTCGGGATTTGCGAGGCTGGTCTTGCAAAGGTTCAACCAGTTCAAGCCCTAACTCCTTATATCCCGACCTCGTTGGGGACATGCAAAGAAAAACAGAGAAAAAGCAGACCGCTCTGATACCACTGATCCGGATTTAAACAGGAACGCAACAAATTACAGAGATAACCATATACACAAAGATGCAGCGGAAATAATACTTCATTTCATTAATGGAAAATACTGAAATATGCTTACAACCAGAAATGGAAATAAACCAGCTAGGGCGATGGTAGCTTATCTCTAAGAAGAGATGTGATGGCTACATGCCTCTGAACTGTGTTACAATGAGGCTCGAAGGCCTATTTATTGTTGAGAAACAATGGAAAACCCTTAACATTCCAAAACCTAACCCTAGGAGATGAAACGCCAAACTGTGGGCCCCGTTTGGGGGTAAATTGGTACATCAACTTCCCGGGGTCGTAACTTTGGCATATGATCTCCGTTTGACGCGTACAATAGCTCATTAGAAAGATCTATCCGAGCACTATCATTGTTGGAACGGGCAACATCGGTCCATTCCATGGACCCATGTTGCCCTCAGATTCCCCAAAAAACGTCGTTTAGGGCGTCAAAATGGCTCCGGAAGTTCAGGACCCGAAAAACTGCTAAAAATAGTAAGTTGTGCTACAATTAAGGAAACTGAAAATGCTGAGAAAGACAATGGTGGGGGTCCAGGTGGACTTGGCAGGTGGCCACCAATATCCACCTGGATCATCCAAGGTATTAAGAAAGGACTAAAACTATATAAGGAGGAGAAGATCATTAGGCCAACCGTGCAAGTAATGAATATCTTATGAAGAGTGAGATCAAAAGCAAATATGCATGTTATGGGTTTCTGGTGCTTCGCTTGATCTGAACTAAGGATGAACCTTAGTGGTCGATGAGGGATGAGACTTAATGATGGATCAGGACCATAAGACCTGAAATGAATTATTATTATGTGGTTTGATCATGGACAGTATAGATCTGAATACTGACGCATGTGTTATTCTGTAAATTTTATGATCTGGGTATGACTGAAGTCTAGAATAGCTGTGAAGTTTTTAAGTTAGTATTTGTAGATATGTACACTAGTTTTCTTTGGTAAAAGCGCGCATACATGGTGGTTACGCACATCGAAGTAGCGTATACATTATGAAATATGATGTTTGAAGTTGCAGTAGGTTATGGTTGTTGATGTAGAGTTCTGGGTTCTGCTTTGTGTTCTGGTGATTGTGTTCTGGTGACTATGTTCTAGTGGCAGTGGTCTGAATGTTTAGATTGATTGATTGTGATTTGCTTCAGTGATGATGGGTTTTCAAAGATTGACTCAGTTGTGGTTGATTCAGAGATTTATGATTGAGTTTCAGTGATTGGTTGATGCATATGTATTTGATGGTTGTATTACATTGGTGATTGATTCTGAGCTTCAATGTTGTTGATGGGTCCAGTATGAAAATTGGATGAAACGAGGCCTTTAGATTATGGTGTTGTGTTCCATGAGTATCCAGTCTGAAAATTTATGAAACGTGGTCCCTAGAGGAAAAGAGAGAAGGTCGTAACCTTCTGTAGGCTGGCGCCTACGTACTAGTAATTGGATCGACTAGTACAAGAGCCAGGGGGTTGGAGCTCCCTTCTAGTAGCAACTAGAAAACAAGTGAAGGTTGGAGCCTTCTGTAGGCCGGCGCCTATGTACTAGTAAACAGATCGGCTAGTATAAGAGCTAGGGGGTTGTAGCTCCCTTCCAGTAGAATCTAGAGAACGAGAGAAGGTTGTAGCCTTCTACAGGTGGGTGCCTACGTACTGGTCTGAGTCTGCACTAGTAAAAGATTGTAAATAGGTTTTTCTTATATTAAAAGAAGACAACAGGAGGTGGCTTTTGTCCCATATTGGGTTTCCACCTTAAATCATGGTGTTCATGTGTGTTTCTTATGTGTGATGGTTTGTTCTATTATTATTGCACATGGTTACTATTTATATGGTTAATGAAGTACTGATGCACTGATTAAAGATCAACATATGATGAATTAATTGAATCATAAGTTTGTTGGATATATGCTGGTTGCCTTAAATACAGTTGCGTGTACACGCGAGTTACCTTCATTGAAGTAGCGTATATAAATCAGAGTATGAAAAGAAAAATTTATTGATTTGACTAATACTGATTCACCCCCCCTCCTCTCACTATTATTTCCAACAATTGGTATCAGAGCAGGTCCTTTGGCAGAAGCTTGATCACTTGAAGGAGATCCATAGAAACAATGGGAAAGAAGCTAAAGAAGAAAGCGCCTCAGAAGAAGAAGACAACTCAAAGCAACAGTGGCAGCAAGAGAGACAATTGGCCATTAGGTGGAGGCAAGTATTCAGATTCAGAATCACCTCAGATTGAAGATGAACAAGCAAAAGAAGTATCAGGTACAAATTTTTGGTCTTCTAATGATACTTCTCTCTGTTCAAGCAATGTTGAATATATTGAAAGTGATCGTGAAAGAAACATAGAGGAAGAAGTTAAAAGACTCGCAAATAAAATCAGATATCAACAAGATCTATTTAACAAAAGAGAGCGTGCCTTCAGAGAAGAAGTTACCAGATTAAAATCTCAATTGGAGGAAGGAATAAAGTAAGGAATAAGTACAAGGAAAAGGAATATCAATGTCAAAAGTTGCAGGATGAAGTGACATCATTAAGAAATGAAGTAAAAAGAGTATAACAATCAAGAGACTTAAAGATAGATCCAATTACTATGAAAGTCTTGAAGCTAAGATCCTCTCTCTAAAAGAAGATCTTGAAAAATCAAATAAGCAGAATGAAGAACTACCTCAAGCAGATGAAGAACAAGAAAATGAGATTCTAAAATTAAGGCAACAGGTGGAAGAAGGAAGAAAGGTTGAAGAAATCTTGAAGAAGCAATATCTAGAAAAGGAAGAGCAATATCAAGTTGAGGTAAATATCTTAAAAGGTAAATTAGAAGAAAAGGATAAACTGTTACAATTTCAAGACAGTACTAAGATTTTGGATAATATTCTTAGTAGTCAAAGGTCTCCTACCATCAAAATTTGTCTTGGTTTTCATGAATCTATTGAAGGTGAACCTAGCTCATAAGATTAGGCAAGGAATTCTAATGCAAAATCTGAAATGCTCAACAAGGAGATGAGAGGTCAACCCCATCAACAATCAAGGAAAGAAATTCTTCAAAGAAAATCTTTTACTCCTAACTGTGGAAGTGATAGTCGGTCATTTCCTTCGATGAATAATGTTGAATGTTTTATATGTCATAATTTTGGACATGTTGCAGCGAGATGCAGAAGTAGAATGGTTTAAGATCGTCACACAAAAAGATCATCGGCTTCCAAGTACTTTAAGGGATGTTGTTTTTATTGTAATATGTTTGGTCACAAAGCCATTTACTGCTATAGAAGGAATATGAAACATGTAAGATGTTATGCATGTAACAAGTTTGGACATATAGCAAAGGAATGCAGGAGAAAATTTCGGGCACCATACCAAAAGGAGAAAAAATCATCGCACTCGAAGATATGGAAGAAGAAGGAAGTATAGTCAGAAATATGTGGCATAGTACATTGTACATACATAACAGACTCAGGGGGAGTTGAAAGTGTGAAACTTCAGTTTTCTAAATCTCATACGCAAGTTTCATGAAGACAAGTCGCATATATACGCGAGTTCGAAGTTGCAGAGTCGTGTATATGTTGGTCTGAGGAAAAAGCAGTGGGACAAACTCAAGGAAAGGGGTCTGATATGGTTCAGTCAATTATCTTCTTTGTTTGATGATGGTTGCAATCTGCTGATGATATGTGGAAATGTGTTGGTGCTCATAAGTTGTTAAAAAAGTTGATGTATATCTAATTGATGATGATGCCTTGATGATTCTTACTGATATTTGCAATGATAAGATCTGACAAGGAACAGTTGGCACAGGTTCAGGGGGATCACATGCTTCTAATAATGCATTGTTGGCATTATGTTAGAAGATATTGGTACATGAATATGCTTATATTGCTTGATCCACATAGTTGTTTTGATTCAGGTGACTATTCTGATGATGGACATATATAGGTTGTTGATATTGATGCTACTGGAAGATGTTGTTGATGATGTTCATAGATGATGTATGATAGTTGTTGATGACTATCATGGTCTTGTTTAGATTGTTGGTCCTTGTTATAAATGTCATGTATATAATTTGATGTAAAGGTCATGAAAAGACCTAATTTGTAACCCCACTATGCATGGGGAGGATGATGTAATAATTTATATTTTAGTCATGTATAAACATTTGGTATATCCCCACTTGGTTGGGTGGATGAGTCAAAATTGGTGTATCCCCACTTGGTTGGGAGCTTGTTGTATGTGTGAGTCATTGGTAATAGGAAGGTCATACTCACTTAGTTGAATTATAGGGTCATGTTATTCTTTTGAAAAATATTTTTTGTAGACTCTGCATGTGCTTAGGGGGAGCATGGACGGTTTAGTGCATCTCAGCATGTACAAAGGGGGAGATTAATCAGGGAATTCAGCATGTACTTAGGGTGAGCATGGACAACATAATGTATATCAAAGGGAGAGAATATCTTGGTCCACCCTTTGCCCTTGATTTCAAAGGGGGAGAGTGTCTTGGTGTTGTTGTTTCCATCAAGTCCAAAGGGGGAGATTGTCGGCATTATGATACAGGTGTTGTCCTCGATGGAAACCCACTCAGATGACAATTCACAGTGAAACATGTTAACTTACAGATCAAACTCCAGAGATTGAAGAAAGAGAGTGGTTTAAGAAGTATACACTGGTTTATGAAGTATTTGGTCCAAGGTATTGCCCCTAGGTATTTGGTCCAAGGTATTGGTCCTAAGTGGTTTTGGTCCAAGGTATTGAGAAAGGCCTAAAACTATATAAGGAGGATAAGATCATTAGGCCAATAGTGAAATTAATGAATATCTTATGAAGAGTGAGATCAAAAGAAAATATGCATGCTATGGGTTTCTGGTGCTTTGCTTGATTTGAACTAAGGATGAACCTTAATGGTTGATGGGGGATGAGACCTAATGATGGATCAGGATCATAAGACCTCAAATGAATTATTATCATGTGATCTAATCATGGACAGTCTAGATCTGAATACTGACGCATGTGTTATTCTGTAAATGTTGTGATCTAGGCAGGGCTGAAGTCTGGAATAGCTGTGAAGTTTTTAAGTTAGTATTTGCAGATCTGTATGCTAGTTCGCTTTGGTAAAAGTGCGCACACACATTGGTTAGGCACATCGAAGTAGCATATACATTATGAAATATGATGTTTGAAGTCGCAGTTGGTTTTGGCTGTTGATGTAGAGTTCTGGGTTCTGTTTTGTGTTTTGGTGATAGTGGTCTGAATGTTCAGATTGATTGATTGTGATTTTCTTCAATGGTGATGGGTTTTCAGTGATTGATTCAGTTGTGGTTGATTCAAAGATTGATGATTGAGTTTCAATGATTGGTTGATGAAAATGTATTTGATGGTTGTATTGCAGTGGTGATTAATTCTAAGCTTCAATGTTGTTGATGGGTCAAATATGAAAATTGGATGAAACGAGGCCTTTAGATTGCGGTGTTGTGCTCCAGGAGTATCCAGTCTGAAAATTTATGAAACATGGTCCCTGGAGGAAAAGAGTGAAGGTCGTAGCCTTCTGTAGGTTGGCGCCTACGTATTAGTAAATGGATCGGCTAGTACAAGAGCCAGGTGGTTGGAGCTCCCTTCCAGTAGCAGCTGGAAAATGAGTGGAGGTTGGATCCTTCTGTAGGTCGGCGCCTACATACTAGTAAACAGATCAGCTAGTACAAGAGCTAGGGGGTTGTAGTTCCCTTCCAGTAGAGGCTGGAGAATGAGAGAAGGGTGTATCCTTCTGCAGGTGCGTGCCTGCGTACTAGTATGAGTCTGCACTAGTACAAGATTGTAAACAAGTTTTTCTTATATTAAAAGAAGACAGCAACAGGTGGTTTTTGTCCCGCATTGGGTTTCCACCTTAAATCTTGGTGTTCATGTGTGTTTCTTATGTGTGATGGTTTGTTCTGTTATTACTGCACATGGTTACTATTTATATGGTTAATGAAGTACTAATGCACTAATTAAATATCAACATATGATGAATTAACTGAATCATAAGTTTGTTGGATATACGTTGGTTGCCTTAAACACAGTTGCGTGTACACACGAGTTACCTTCATTGAAGTAGCATATATAAATCAGAGTATATCCAACCTCGCCCCGCGCCCCCCCGCACCCCCAATATTATTTCCAACATATTTTTCTTTTGTTCTTGCTTGTGGCTATGATACACTTGTAAGTTTCTTTTGGCTGCATCAACCTCTCAAACAACATTTCCAAGCCCAACCCAGATATGTGGATAAGGGGAGTGAAATGTGTGAAATGGTAAAATGGGACCACGCTACCAATATTGGGGTTTCCCAAGTAGTTCCCATCCTAAAGCCATAAGCCAATAGGGGAAATCCCACTAGACTAGGATTGAGGATTAACCCTCTATTTATGTTGAGGGAACAAAACCACAATCAAAGCCCTTCCTTCTTCCAAGTTAACCGATAATCCATGCCAAAAATTCCCAATGAAAAATAAGCATAAGCACTTGATTGCACAATGAAAAACATACATTTTGGGTTATATTTCCTACCTTCTAACATATGCTCTTGATAGATGGGTGAGGAAACCTACAATTGATGCTGGTAGAATAGATAAAGTGGCACATCACATCAGCTAGGGGTGGCTCTTAGGGGCTGTTGGTTGCTGACTAAATAAGATCCCTAGGAAAGAAGCTCTCCTAGGGGAGTGCACTTTTGGTGGGTAACATCTGGCTCCAATTGGGACATGAGTTTGCCATAGAGCGTATCCATGTGCTCAAATGGGGAAGTCATGAGAACTCCAACAATATTCTAGGACATAGACCTATGCCCAGCACACCATAAAACAACTATTGGAAGCATGTGCACTACACATAATTTTATCACTCATCTTTTTCATCAAATAATAAAATCATACAGAAAAGTAAATATATTCTAAGGATAAATTCTAATATATAATGCAATTTATTCTAGCATGAGAACATGATATGATGATGTTAGCTATGTAAAAGAAACATGTAATGCACCTAAACTATCATGCATGCTAACACATTATGCAAAATCTAAGTGTAGTCATAGAGCCAATGTAACCAGCTCATTATTAGATTAATGTAACAAAACTCACCCCTATAAGTAATCAAGAGATATGGCAACCAAATATCACATCCTCCTTGGAAATATTAGCATGATGAATCACAAGGGTGGGAGGTGGGAAATTAAGATGAGAATGAATCAAGGATCATGGATGAGGAGGGAAAAGAGGAATCCAATTTGTGCCATTGGATCCTCTCTTGAAACAAAAGGATGGAGAATTCAACAACCAATCTCATAAACTTTTGATGAAGAGCAAGCTCGGGAATGTCCTCCTTATGACATGAGGAGATAGATGGTTCATACGTATCCATAATAACATCATCATGATTATTGAGGAAAGAACAAGGTGTGCTACAATCATCATATTTTGGGAAGAACCACAACCCCCTTTTAGGGAATTGGGGAGGTTCCTCAATTTCATGGGTCCTAAGAGATTCATCAAGAGATACTTCAAGCTCATCTTGGTTACTAATGACATTATGACAATTTAATTGAGGATCATCATCATGAAACATATAAAATAGTCCCTTACAGATAGTCATTTCTTGCTATGCAATTTTTCACAAGATTAAGATATGAGGTCACCATGGTGAACTTGAAATGCCTTGAGAGATGCTTGATTCACCCTACAAGCATTGACTTTGAGGCTTAATGAAGAACTAAGGCTTAATTCTTCCAACGGACTTGCCAAATAATGATCTATATTGTCGTTAGGGAAGAGGGTGAATATATCATGAAGGTAGAAATGTTGCTTCCCTGGAAATGGTGCCAAAAATGTTACCACAAAATCTAGTATACCTTGGAGAGAGAAACCATACAAGACAAAGAGATAGACTAAGTGCCAGAAATGGCACAATGGCCCATTGTCACCATAGCCAAGGTCACATGCTCTTTACAAACTTTCATCAATGGGAGGAGTCCCAGTAAGTATTATGATCATCTAAAACAGATATTCTATGGTTTAAGGTACAAGCTGATGGAGCTAGAGCCCATTCAAAAGAGAGGCTCAACAATGGCTGAAGGCTTCAAAGAAGAAAAATCGCTGTCAAAGAAAAGCCCTAGAAAAGAAGGGTAAAACCCTATGGTTTTGATATTTTCGATGTTAATAGGTACTCTCGAGATCAAGGCAATAATGATTAAAGGCTTCTTATGATTTACTTCAACAAGTACTAAGCTCATACAACGTTCAAGGAGGTATTCTAGTTGGGGGAGAAGAAATTAGGTTTCCCTCTTGGAGCAACACCTAGGGCAAGATATTTTATGGATAAAACTCGAGTGGATGCCCACCAAACTTGGAGCATAGGTAGCCTAGACCCTAAGCTTCATGTTTATACTTGTTGTAATCCCTATATTTTCACCCTATTCGTAAAAGGACTGAATTTTAAGTGGAAAAATTATGGATGAAAAGTAGAGATGACCACCAAGGACTTGGGTTAGTGCCTTTTCCTTTGGGAATATGGAGTCTTAGGATGTTCAAGATGAGCTAAATCATCTCTAAGGAGGCTTAAAAATGATTCCCTAGGTACCATGTTTAACCATTTACCCACTTCAAATATAATGGAATTTCATGGACAATTCAAGAATTTCCTCCACTCGGAACATTCATTACATGCCATACATTGAATAACATGTTATCACTCAGGCTTTCCCAAAAGTTGTAAGAAAGGGAAGGATGCCGAGGTAACCACAGACCAATCTTTTAGATACAAAATCTAGCTAATCTGTATCCAGAGAGGGCTCTCTCTTTATGATTTAGCTTTGTTTTTTAAAGGTATTAGGCTAGTTATGAAGTTCAAGGATTTTGTTTGAGTTTGGGTGGTGAGATTCAATAGAGCAAAGAGGTAAAACAGAGAATTTCAGTCCATTGGGCATGATGGAGTCAAAGAAAAAGGCTTTCTGGATTTGGTTTCTTAATAGAGGATGGCTTCACAAAGCAAGGTAGTCAAACAGGGAACAAATAGAGACTTGAAGCAGATGGAATGGGATCAAATGGGGTGAAGGGAAGTTAAGAATCTTTCAACCTATTTGGAGAGGGAAATTGGATGATTACTGATAAGGAGAAATTAAGTATTCTTTAGCAAATAATCGACATGAAAGAATCAGGAAACAGGAGAAATTAAGAGTTCACTGCTTATCCAAATTCTAAGGAAAACACAGAGAACAATAGACTAAAAACAGAGTGCAGTCAAGCATATTCTGAAGTTAACCTTTTCTTTATCATTCAGATTTATGAAACACAGATGATATAATAAACTAAGGAAAACTGTAAAACACAAGATATAGAGGATTTATTGATCCAGTGGTTGATTCAATAAGTCTGTGACAAGTCCTCTGCTTCAATTCTTCATCCAGTAGGCCAAACAATAGTTGATTCCAACAAATTTTTATTCCAAAAGTTCAATATTACAGCAAAGTCTAGGAATCCACACACCACCCCTCAATACTCTAATGGAGGGGGTATTTATACAACAAAATATGTACAACAAATATCTCATAACAGTTGTGAGATAATATCTAGGTTTAACTAATAAGAGTTTACAAAAATGGAAACAGCTAGTCTCTATGATAGGAAAAGGGTAAACTGGTGTTGTGCTGGAGGCAGACACTTTAATTCGGCTGGCAGCTGTCTTCTGTAGTAACTCTGATAGCGAGCTAAACCCGCCAAACCCAGAATCACACAAACCGATGCGTATAGAAAGCATCTCAGTATTTTCCCAAATCAAAATCTTAATACCTGGCAAAGTCACACTCAATATATGCCCTTTAAACGTAATCGAGATTGACATTCACAATTGCCACCAGCGCATATGGGATTATTAACCTTCAAGGTTTATTCAACATACAGTTTCTCTATTCAAAAGTCGACTTTTCCTTTTTTAAAAATAAAGACCATATAAGCTGAAACCCATACCTGGCCTTTTCTTACTTCTGTGCTTCGGATCGAATAATCAATTACAATGTAATCGGTCTCAATTTCAACAGATCGCCTTCAATTATTGTGGCACCTCTACGGTTTCATTCGATTTTAAGAATCCTCAACAAACCAGATATTAAAACTGTCAATTACTTACCTTCTCCATTATCACAGTTATATCCCAGCAAATACGCACGTGCAAAGCGACCTGACCCCATGAAGGGCTCTGCTTCATCTACTCCATTGCTAGCATCATCTTGTTGATCTCCCGATACAGTTCCTCTTCTGAAGGTGAAAGCCATCTATCAAAACATCGCCCAGAGACTGTACAAACTAGAAGTCCACTGGATGTATCTAAAACAATTTCTCGGCATGTATCATCACATACATGCACTCATCCTGTCTTTTCACATAGGAAGGCATCACCAATTTGTGAGTAAGTGCATGTCCTTCCAGAGCATACATGCTCTGCTGTGAATTCATCAAGCAATCCTCGACTATGCTTCAAATGGGTTATTCGATCAGCAACTGTTGTATCAAGAAGGAGCATATCATCATTCACCTGTGAAGGAAGAGGAGTTTGACTTCGTTTGGAAGCCTGCATTTGAATGTAATACTCCCGAAACTCAGAAGGTGCAGTTCGAACCCATTCAATCATATCATCTTCATCCCGCTAGATATATAGTCGTTTCCATGCAGAACAACGGGGCTTTCCCTCCAATTTTAATACAGCCGATGTGATACCAATCGGCGATCGCTATTTGGAAATACTTTTATTATCACAATTGTCGACAACTCCCACGATGCTATGATATATATATCGTTTAACAACCGCTCCGATGCGATCTCAATCGGAAATCGCCGTTTCCCAGGATGAATGTCATTCAATTATCGCCAGTTCCACAGCGCCGATGCGAAATCTCCGGACCCGATGCACTTCAAACCTGAGATGTATTTAATTCACTCCGCTCCGAGAGATCTGTAAAGTCTTTTAGACTGTTTCACTGAGTTAAAAACTTTCCCAATTCACTACTTTCGACAACGCCCAATTTGCAATAAACATCGAATTCTTATCATTTTAATAAAAACACAGATTGATGTCTCTGCGTTTTCCACAGATCGGACCATTCATCCACGTTCTGCCTCTGTGGTAAATACTTCTCGGTTTCTTCACAGTAGCGCCTTTTGCCTTTAGCTGTATAATGCATTCGATTTAATAATCGAACCACAGACCAATGCATTTACAGCATCGATACTCATACCCAATTCAGCGTAATTGATATCGATTATTTAATCTGCGCCAAAGCAATGCTACAACTCTTCAACCCATTACAACTGAATACCAGTATTAACAACATCAAACTTATGTGCAGAGTTCTGTTACAAAACTTATTCAACGTTTCCCTGCCAAACTCAGACATGGTAATGCCATATATATAATTGAAAATTCACATTCATTCACTCATACTCATAAAATCGATCTATACATATAACTTTGGAAAACGCTTTCATATAACCACACCAAAATCATTTACAGACTTTTGTCTTGGCCAGATATTCCAGATCGATGGCCTTTTTACAATCGCCCGAAGGCTCCCAAGAGGAAACCCTCACACTATTCCCCCCCTTCTTCACTCTCAATCTCACTAATCTATACCAATTGAATTGAACCAATTTTGGTTCATATCCCTTTAGTCACTCCACAAAATCCCCAAGTATCTCAACACCCCTATAATCTAGATTTTATCCCTAAAATTTTGAAACTAAATCTAACTTAGGCTCATAATTAATTCTTAAATATCCCAAGTCTAATTTCTCTCATGTTTTCCAATTATTTGGAAACATTACAATGTTGGAAATAATACTGAGAGGGGGGGTGAATCAGTATTATCTAATTCTTTTAATAAATCTTCTTTATTTGTTCTTTGAATTATTTTTGCATGTCAGTACCATAAAATAATGAGCATGAACAAAAGAAAAACAGATAGTCACACCAAAGAACACAAGATGTAAGGTGGAAACCCAATGTGGGTGAAAACCACCTGCTGCAATATGTCTCTATCTTCTTTCAAATTAGAAACTCCTTTTACAATGGTTTTGTACTGGTGCAGTCCTTTACCAGTACGCAGGCTGCCACCTGCAGAGAGCTACAACTCTCTCTCTCGTTTTCCAGTCTCTCCTGGAAGGGAGCTACAACCCCCTACTTCTTTTCATAAAGCGTCAAGTACATAAAAGTTACAGTCCACTACAGTTATCAGATCAGCAATAACAGAACTAACCCAGAACACCTTATCAACAGAAAAATTCAATCAACAGAACATCTTAAGACAGATACGCAGTTTTCCCTTCTGTGGCCTGCGTCGCTACGCAGTTCACCTTCTGCTTCCCTGCGTATACCCGCAGAGATCCTTCTGCCGCACTGCGTGCCCACGCACTGTTCCTTCAACCGCACTGCGTACTGTTACTGCAGGTACGCACCCAGAGACATTATCGTGCCGCGTACTGTTACTGCAGGTACGCACCCAGAGATACTATCGCGCCGCGTACTTTTACTATGCGTACGCACCTGAACCTTAGTCGCTCTGCGTACCCACGCAGTTCTTCTTCTTCTGCTCTGCGTACCCACGCAGATCTCCTGTTTCTGCTCTGCGTACCCACGCAGCTCTCCTGTTAAACACCTGCGTACTTCTGATTAGGGCTGAATAGGCAGTCCACCAGTGTGGCACAGTTGCTCAGATCTGATCATGCGCTCGAGAGATCACCCTTCACAGATTCGACTTCAACTTCCCTTTCATATAGATCAAGCTTTTAAGACCATAACCCAATATTTCAGATCTAAAGATCTTCAATTTCAAAAGAGATGCTTAGCCAAGAGATCTCCTTTGCTTTATATAGGCAAGCTCCTCCTAAAATCATGGAACAATACCACGAGCCAAAGCCGTAATAACACAAATACCGTCGGCTAAATACCAAGGATTAAACATAAGAAACCCCACGTGGCTTTTCTCTGCCTTGAAATGAGTGCACTGGGGGTACGCACCTCCTGAACGACTGACCTGCGTATCTGGCCGCGGTCCCTGCATGGTGTACCTGCGGGTACGCACCTTCTGAACTGATCTCCTGCGTACTTCTAATTTTCAACATATTGAGAGCCTTGCCACGGGAGTTGCCATCAAGTACAACATCTGTAACATATAGCCATACCAGAAACATAATGCCAACAATCTCCCCCTTTGGACTTGATGGCAACCTCACAAACTTCAGCTTCATTCTCCCCCTTTGACATCAAGGGCAAAGGGGTATGCTCCCCCTAAGAACATGCTCCCCTTGAATATGAACCAGATCTGCAACAAAGAACCATAATCCACCATGAAAGAGATAGAGACATATTGCAGCTACTTCCAAGATCTCCTTCTGAACATCCTCCATAATGCCAACATACAAATCCTCTCAAAATCTCATAAATATTTACATAATATTAATAATTTCTCAAAAACATGAAACCCCTAGATTTAAATAAAATACAAAGTATTTTCCCGAGTCTATGCTCCTGCATCAAACTCTGCGCCGGCTGCCTGTCTTAACTGTGCTCTTTAATTATGATCTGCTACACTTTAATTGCCCTAATACTCTTTAATGTTGATCTGATACACTTTAATGCTGATCTTCTACTCTATAATGCCGATGTTGACCCCTGTTCATCTCTGCCTAATATTTAGCCCAAAATTTCCCTTTTCCCAAGGGTAACAATGCAGCTACGGGTAAACACCTGTTGGTGGGATGCTAGAGGTTGTTTTGCGCCTTCCAATTCCTTTCCTGTAGACTTTCTGTGGCTGGTATGCTAATTTCCTGCGGAGATTTCTAAGAAGTCCTGGCAATTGATGCACTGATAGCCGATTGTTGGAGATAGCTGAAAAAGGTATCTATGTTTATAGAGGAAAACTGCACTATGCAGTTTGAATGGCCGCGAGCTCATCGATGTAGCCTTTCTGGTCGGAAACTAGAGTAGATCGCCTTTTGCATGAGAGCGCGATATGCAGAAAGATATAGCAAAAATGATATTTTACCCTTTTTATTTGACAAAATGAAGTTTTGGCGGGAATTTTTTATTTGAAGGACAGATGATGTAAGCAGTACGAATGACGTCCGTGGGATTACGGGGGCAGGTGATGTGGCGGGTGACGTCAGCAGAGGGCGGTGGTAAGCGGTTTTGCCCGCACCGCTTTTGGGGCTGGGAGGTATCAGGCGGAGGGCAAGCGATCATGCTGGGAGTGCGACACGTGGCAAAGTACGGGCGCCAAAACTGATGAACCCCCGCAAGTTAAACATCGGCTGAAAGGCGGTTGCAATATGGTTTATCAACCATCGGATGGTCGAGGGTTGATCAGACGGTGGACGGGTTTTGAACATGGCAGAGGTTTAAACATCGGGGTTGGCATAACAAAACAATGGTTTTTTAATGGTTTCGGGCGCTATTTTGATTGGTCAGGGTTGGTTGTTAATTAACCCAGGTGGTTAATTAACTCCATTACGCGCGGGGAGGTTCTTAACAAGTTTCAGATAAACTTATTAACCCTTGTTTATACAGTGATTATGGTCGTATTCGACCGAGGGTGGGAATATTAATATTTTGGGGTTTTTCAATATATTTACATATTACGGGGAAGGGTATTAATTTACATGGGATTTATATAATAAAGTTAGAGTTAATATGAAAACATGTAATGAACCAGTGCTAAGTTTAAAAATAATTTAACTTTTGTAGTTAAACTTAGGCCAAAGATGAAAAAAACGGGTTTTGAGGGATATGGCCACTTTCCTAAGTAAAATAGGGTTTTACTTAGGCAATCTTTATGAAACCGGAATGAGTGGCTTGTGAGTGATATTAAACAGATCTTAATACTTTTGGGGGAGTTAGTGAATGATTTAGGGAAAAGTATTAAGGGGAGTTAGTCATGAAACCTTGCCTCGCTTGAGCTGCTCCAAGTATAATGTCCGCCATTGCACTTGTGATAGAAGTGAAAGTTAACACATTTTAAGAGACAAAAATTTATCACAAGTATCATTCTTCAACACCATCTACCTACCCTGCCTACTTTAGTCCTAGCATTTTTTCCTTCTTTACTCGGGTGCACTTAGACTAGCAAACTCTCATCAACTTTTCTTTTCTTTGCATGACAAGCCTATCTAAGTCTGAACTTATTACATCCAAGGGCTCAGATTTAATTATTGAGCTCCTTTGCTTCTCTACCTATCTACTTATCTGCCATGATTAAATAGTTTGGTCAGATTTTTATTCTCTATCTCTAAAACAGGAAATTCAAACATGAACTAGCCAAGATTAAGCTATTTGGCCATTCATCAATTGTGGCATAAATTAACAAGCTGCACACAATGCTTATTACAGAAAATGAAAAAGTAGTGGCATTTTGGACTTGCACACTTTCCTGGTCTTTCTTTGTTCGGGGTTCATTTCTTTCACTTTTTTGACCAATTTATTCTTTTTACCCTTTGATTTTTCTTTTAGGGCATACCCTCTTTAAATTTTTTAAATTTTTTGATTTTTTGATTTTTAGTAATATGGAAACCTTTGCAACAAAGAAAGGGATGAACATATTACAGAGCTCAACCAGTCAATCATGAAATATGGCACCTATTAGTATAAACAGTGGCTCCACTTGGGGATGGCTTTCCCTGGTGGAAAGTCAAGAACAGCAGGTGAGATGGCCTTATGAGTAACTTTTACTGTGTTCTGAAATCTCCCTTTGCTGGTTGCTTTATTGTATATATGACAGCACACTTGTGAAGCTTAGGGCCTTCTCTGAGGGCTTCAACTGCAACAAGTTACTATCCAATCCAAACCGTGACATTATCAAGGATATAGCATGTACATGTTAGAGTCAAAATACATTAAAAAACTGGATCAAAGTAATGTTTCAGCATTTGACCATTCACTGGTCCTTCTTCTGTTTCTGTACCATCTAGGCTCTTTAGAAAGTAAGTATTGTTCCCTTTCAATGCCTGGACGATAAATGGCCCTTTCCACAGGAAGTCAAACTTCCCATGTTTTCCTTTGTCTTCTCTCCTAGAATCCCACCTTAGAACTTTGCCTCCAAGGTAGAAGTCTCATGCTTTGGTCCTTTTATCAAATATTTTCTTGAGTTTTTCTTGTAACACTTGGGATCTTTGTTGCACTTCTTCTCTAGTCTGCTGCAAACAGATGGTCTGATTTATTCTCCTTTGAATGTCATTTGGTTCCACCTGAGCTTCTTGCAGCAATTTCATTACAAGAACTCCTAAAGATGAAGGAAACACAGCCTCCATGCCATAGACTAACTCATAAGGGCTAGTTCCAATAGATCTCTTTGTAGTAAGTCTATCTGCCCATAGTGCATTTATGAGTTTCTTGTGCCAGTTTTTCTTGTTCTCTTCCAACAATTTCTTAATAATATTAATCATGATTTTATTGGAAGATTCAGCTAAATTACCTTGAGGGTAATAGGCTATGGAATGGCTTAAAGTGATATGGTATTTGTTACAGAAATTTATCATTTTCTTGGACTTGAAGGTAGCAGCATTATTGGTTATGATCTTTTTCAGGACAACCAAATCTAGACAATATGTTGGTTTCTAGGAATCCTATAATCACTGTATCATTGTCTTGTCTAGAAGGAATGGCTTCTATCCATTTGGTAAAATAGTCTGTGGCAGTAAGGATTCATTTATGTTGGACAGATGAAGGAGGATGGATTTCTCCAATGAAGTCCAAACCCCATTGTTGAAAGGACCTTTTAGTGGAAATTGGTCTTAAGGGTAAGGGTAACAGTTTCCTTTTTCCTTCAAAAATTTAGCATTTGTGGCAAGCAGTGAAAAACTTCTTTACATCAGTGAACAAGGTTGGCCAGTAAAATCCAGCCCTTAGGATTTTGTCTGCAGTTGATTTCCAGTAAAGGTGTCCACCGCAGTCCCCTGCATGAAATTCTTTGAGAATTTTGTCAGCTTCTTCTTTTATTAAACAATTCAATAAAATACCTTCATGATTTTTCCAAAAAAGAGCACCATCTAAAATACAGAATTTTGAAGCTTTCATCTTTAAAAACCTTTTCTTTGTTCTAGATAACCCTAGTGGAGCCTGAAGGTTTAATAATACATGAGTTATATCAATGTACCAAGGTGATTCTAAGAAGCCCTGGCTGATTTGTGGAGTCACCATCTCCTGTTCATTATCCAATTCATTAATATCTAGGGCTTGAAAGTTTGTTTCAGTCATGAGTTTAGCCAATCCCTGTCCTTTTATAAGCTTTGTAGGTTTTATTTCAATATCGTACTCCAATATATTAGCTATCCATTTACCTCGTTTGCCTTCAATTCCATCCTGAGTCAGGATGTCTTTGACAACAGCATTTGGTACATAAGCTACTACATGGGAGTACAATATATAGACTCTGAAGTCTTGAATAGCTTTCACAAGTGCAAAAGCCTGTTTTTCCATGATTTTGTAATTTAGAGGTGCATCTCTAAATGCTTTACTGAAAAAGGCTATGGGTTTTTCACATCCTTGATCATCTTTTTGCAGTAAAACAGCTGTTATAGTGTGTTCTAATGCAAATGAAAAAATGATGAAGCCTCTATCGAACTTTGGACTTGTAAGGACTGGCGTTCTGGTCAAAGCCATTTTAATCTCTTCAAATGCTTGTTTGGCTTCTATTGTCCATTTAACCTTTGAATCCTTTTTTAACATATTGTTCAGCAATCTAATTAATTCAGCCAAATTAGATATGAATCTTCTCAAAAAGTTAATCTTCCCTAGGAAAGCTTGAAGTTCTTTGACATTTCTGGGGTGGGATATTTGGAGAATAGCTTCTCTTCTAGCAGGATCAATTCTGATGCCATCTTTGGAGATGATATGGCCTAATAATTTGCCTTCTTCTAGATCAAACAAAGATTTTTTAGGATTTAATTGCTGATCTGATCTAGAAAACACAGTGAGGTCATCTAGATATACAACCAGAAAATCGTGAATTTCTTTTGCAAAAGCTATGTCCATTGCTCGCTGAAAAGTTGCCCCTGCATTCTTAAGTCTGAATGGCATTTTAACATATTTGAATGTACCCCATGGTGTTGTAAATTCAGTCTTTTCTTGGTCATCAGGATGAACCAGAATCTGATTAAAACCTGAAAACCCATCCAAAAGTGAAATCCTAGAAGCACCTACTACTCTTTGTAAAATATGATCCATCTTAGGTAAAGGGTAATTGTCCTTCAAAGAAACCTTATTTACATTTCTTAAGTCAACACATAATCTGATTTCTCCTGTTTTCTTCCTGGTAGGCACTAAATTAGATACCCACTCTGAAAATATGATTGGAGCAATTATCCCTGCATCATGCATTCGTTTGATTTCTTTTTCTATTAAAGGAAGCAGTACAGGGTTGATTCTTCTGAGCTTTTGTTTGAATGGTTTTTGATTTTCCTTGAGGGGTATTGTATGCTGAATTACAGAGGTGTCATAAGACTTTAGGTCTTCATAGCTCTAGGCAAAAACATCCTGGAATTCTTTGATCAGTTCAACATACTTAAGTTTTTGATCAGGGGGCAAAGATTTGGACAATTTTACCATTTTTGGATTCTCTTTAGTTCCTATGTTGTAGTCTTCAATGTCTACTTTTAGAGGTTCCATCTGGGGTTTCTTTGGAATATCATTGAAATCAAAGAGATCTTCCAAAGGAGTTAATCCTTTGGGCAAACAATTGTCTTTCAAATTGATAATTTCATATTCTCCTTCAATAATCTCATCAACATCTATTTCTTTGAGATCTTGTATTTCCTTTTGGTAAATTTCGTTGGATGAAGCATTTGAGTTGCATTTTCTGCTGAAATGTTTGTTTCTATCTGATTTGTTGGATCAAACTCACTAACCATATCTCCATCTACGTTAGTGTTGGAAAATTCTTCTTCTAGGGCTAAAAAATTGTTGATCTGATTATCACTGTCAAACACTTGCCAGTTCTTCACATTATCAGGTATGGCTGGCCTGTGTCTAATTTCAGCTGTGAATTGATGATTTGGTTCAAATGGCAATTTACAGGTGCTGGCAAAAATTGCTAGAATATGAGCTTGCAAGTTATGTTTTCTTGGGATTTTGGCAAGCTGATTTTCTAGAAATGTATTAAGGATCCCTATACATGTTCCTTTGTACTCTCTTAATCTGGGATCATTTGTTAAGAACCTCCCTTTTCTCTGTTGAATGACTAAATCAGAATCTCCTAGGACTAACACTCTAGTTGCTCCCAATTTCTTGACCAATTTAAGACCTAGCAACAAAGCTTCATATTCAGCCATATTATTAGTGCACCTAAAGTTTAATCTGTAGGCATGGCCTTCAGCATGTTTGTTTTCAAGATTGTGCACCCAGACTCTTGCTCCTGCTCCTAATTTGTTCACAAAACCATCAAATTCTAAGTACCAAAGGATTTCATGTTTATAATTAGTATCTGGAGTTTCAGGGATCTGTTCAATAGGGAGATCTGGTTTTTCAGTTTCTTCTGGTTTATCTGATGTTTCATGATTTTCAGAAATTTTTTGGATTCGGACCTAGACCTTTCATTTGCAAATTTTTTATGTTTCATCTGCTAGAACTTTTATTTCATGTGGGGGATCAATTTCACATTGTAAAGGATAAAAGAATCCATATCTAAATGTACTGAGTAGATAGGGAAATTTTGAGGTTTCTCTTGACTACTTACTACATACTTCATTAAGGTTTCTCTTTATAGTCTCTTGGGTTGACCAAACACTGAAATAGTAGCGTAAGACATGTCTAACTATAGAGATCCTTGAAGCTTTGCACCCCAAGATCTAGACAGTAACATGCCATACTTTGGTGGAATATCAGCTACCACTATGTCCATTAATATGGTTTTGGCGGGATATTGGACTAGTGACGCACATAAGTCTTTGATTAAACCCAAACATTTGACCTGACTTGAATCAAAAGAGAAAAGGTCCTTATATGGCCTCGTGATGTCAAGATCTAATCTCTCCATTACAGATTTAGGCATTAAGTTATGGGAAGCACCAGAATCAAACATGGTATTATGAAGTATTTTATCATGTATGTTTAAACCTACATAGAAAGGAAGAACTTCTCCATCTACTGTTTTTCCATTTACTCCAGGGCCAAATATCAATTCAGGTTGGTCATCAAAAACATTTACTAAATCTTCGTTCACAGAAATTTTGAGTGATCTGCTGATTTGACTTTTGTAGACATCATGTTTAGCTAATTCTGATAATGGAACAACTATCTTTAGTTTGCCTATTTCGGTCTCAAGATTAAAAGGTCTTTCGGTCTGAGTTCTTGTATTTTGGACAGCTGGATTTTCTTCGTTTCTCTCCTCTTCAGGAGTGGGATTATGGGCTGAAATTGCTTCCAAATCAAGTTCTAGAGGCTCTCCTACTTTTCCTTTAGAAGGAATAGAAGTGGAAGGTTGTCTGTTAGGTGGATGATTGTCTGATATATCTTCAACAATTGGGTTATTTGAGTTAGGATCTGTTCTAGAAAAAATATGTACAGGGGGGGGGGACACTGATCTTACCTTTGTTAGGCTGCTTGGCATCTCTCTGTGTACTGGTTTCAGGGACATCTATTCTTCTGCTCCTCAGATTCTATTGTTTGTGGACTCCATAAATGGTTGTATCATATCCCTCCCTAAAGTCAAATGATTCACCTGACTGAGTTTGGAATTGTTTAAGAATTTGAGCTTCTTGATCCTCTTGGGTCAAGAAAACATGTTGTTCATTGTTGAGTCCCATCAGATTAATTTGAGTGTCTTCTATTGGTTCATCAGAATTTGAGGCTTCAGCATAATTTTCTTGAAATGGGGGCCTAATATTTTGGACAGGCCCTATCTTTCCAGTGTTAGGATTTTGGTTCTTCCTGAAATTTGGATTTCTCCCAGTATTGCTTGGTTGAACATCCCAAGGGGATTTTCTCTCTATTGTTTCTACTCTATCTCCAAGTCTATCCATTCCTTTAATAATAGCATCTAATTTATGTTCAAAGGCAGAAGGTTCTTCTTTGAAAGGTGTCCTTCTTTTAGCTCTGGCTCTAGATTGTTTAGATATCAGGTTGGCCTCAACGCTGACAGCTATACTCTGCATCTCTTCTAAGTTTTGAGGAGCTCTTTCCCTAAGTTGGTATGCCATATCAGAATCAAATGCATCAGGGAATTTGATCAAGGCCAAATCTGGAGGAGGTCTGAGATTTTGAGGAATAGCATTGTAGACATTATTGAATCTGGTACAGTAATCTTGGGCAGTTTCTTGTGTGCCTCTTCTTAGGTTTTCATATTCTGATAAAACGTGGAGAGGATATTTCTTCTTTTCCCATATGTTCAAGAAGGTCTGATAAAGAGCTTGTGGGTCATTGATACTGTTTGCAGGGAGGGCTCTAAACCAAGTTCTAACATCTCCATTTAAACTTTGAACAAATACTTTCATTCTAACATCATCATCATCAATCTCATATTTTTCAAAATAGTCGATCATTTTATTGGTATGTTGTTCAGCTGTGTAAGTGCCAGTACCTTCAAAAGAAGGGATTTTACTTTGATAGTCTTGGAGCAGAGCCCCTGGATTGGTAGGTAAGTTTAGGGGAGTATATCGGTTCGCCATGCTTGCAGAAATAGACGTGACAACTGGAGGAGTAGGGATAACAATGGGAATGTGTGTTGTAGATGGAGTGGAAAGGGTGGCTTGAGATGGTGAACTTGGAGAAGTTGTAGTAATGACAGAAAGGTTTGGTGTTCTTTCAGAGGTAAGCTCAGATTGAATGGATTTCTACAAATGTCTGTCAAGGTGTGAAGTAACAACTTCAATCTACAAATTTTCAAGGAATATTGGATTTTGAACTGTGTGGGTTAATCCAGATTCTGAAAAGATCTCAAATAAAGAGTTTTCAGAATGCTCATCAACAGGTTTGTCCTGTGGGTAGATCCATATCACATGACAGGATTTTGATCTGTATGGAGGCCGAGAACTAGTAGAATATTCTTGGCTCCCTTGTCTTCTAAGAATCCTAGGAATAAGATTAGGGTTTTCAAACACAGGTGGGGGATTAGGATCAGGATTTGATATGGTGTAATGAATCTTTTCTTAAGCCAATTTCTAGGTGTGTTTTTGGTTTTTTTCTTGAAATAGATTTAACAATACAACTTTAACAGTCTCTTCTAGGAGGTTTTAGATGTGGGAGTTTTTGAATTTTCCTAAAGACTTTTTTGAAAAGAAGAACTGATCAACTATTTGAAACCAACTGTCTAATCTATAAGCTATACCGGAGATAGACTGAAGTAGCATTCATTTACTTCTGCAATTGCAAAGCAAAAGCATTTCAAAGGCTACCTGGCTAACTTCAGGCTTCGTCTGTAGCTTATGAAATAAACAATAGCAACAAACCATTATTCAATTCCCCAGTGGAGTCGCCAATGATGTTATCACTCAGGTTTTCCCAAAAGTTGTAAGAAAGGGAAGGATGTTGAGGTAACCACAGACCAATCTTTTAGATACAGAATCTAGAAAATCTTTATCCAGAGAGGGCTCTCTCTTTATGATTTAACTTTGTTTTTTTAAAGGTATTAGGCTAGTTATGAAGTTCAAGTATTTTGTTTGAGTTTGGGTGGTGAGATTCAATAGAGCAAAGAGGTAAAACAGAGCAGTTCAGTCCATTGGGCATGATGGAGTCAAAGAAAAAGGCTTTCTAGATTTGGTTTCTTAACATAGGATGGATTCACAGAGCAAGGTAGTCAAACAAGGAACAAATAGAGACTTGAAGCAGATGGAATGGGCTCAAATGGGGTGAAGGGCAGTTAAGAATCCTTCAACCTATTTGGAGAGGGAAATTGGATGATTACTGATAAGGCGCGGTTAAGTATTCTTTAGCAAATAATTGACATGAAAGAATCAGGAAATAGGAGCAATTAAGAGTTCACTGCTTATCCAAATTCTGAAGAAAACACAGAGAACAATAAAGACTGAAAACAGAGTGTAGTCAAGCATATTCTGAAGTTAACATTTTCTTTATCATTCAGATTTATGAAACACAGATGATATAATAAACTAAGGAAAACTGTAAAACACAAGATATAGAGGACTTATTGATCTAGTGGTTGATTCAAGAAGTCTGTGACAAGTCCTCTGCTTCAATTCTTCATCCAGTAGGCCAAACAATAGTTGATTCCAACAGCTTTTTATTCCAAAAGTTCAATATTACAGCAAAGTCTAGGAATCCACACACCACCCCTCAATACTCTAATGGAGGGGGTATTTATACAACAAAATATGTACAACAAATATCTCATAACAGCTGTGAGATAATATCTAGGTTTAACTAATAAGAGTTTACAAAAATAGAAACAGCTAGTCTCTATGATAGGAAAAGGGTAAACTGGTGTTGTGTTGGAGGCAGGCTCTTTAATTCAGCTGGCAGTTGTCTTCTGTAGTAACTCTGCGCCGGCTCCCTGTCTTAACTGTGCTCTTTAATTCTGATCTGCTACACTTTAATTGCCCTCATACTCTTTAATGCTGATCTGATACACTTTAATGTTGATCTTCTACTCTTTAATGTCGATGTTGACCCTTGTTCATCTCTGTCTGATATTTAGCCCAAAATTTCCCTTTTCCCAAGGGTAACAGTGCAGCTATGGATAAACACCTGTTGGTGGGACGCTGGAGGTTGTTCTGCGCCTTTCAATTTCTTTCATTTAGACTTTCTATGGCTGGTATGCTAATTTCCTATAGAGATTGCTGAGAAGTCCTGGCAATTGATGCACCGATAGCCGATTGTTGGAGATAGCTGAAAAAGGTACCTGTGTTTACAGAGGAAAACTGCAATACGCAGTTTGAATGGCTGTGAGCTCATCGATGTAGCCTTTCTGGTCGGAAACTAGAGTAGATCACTTTTTGCACGAGAGCGAGATATGAAAAAAGATATAGCAAAAATGATATTTTACCCTTTTTATTCGACGAAATGAATTTTTGGCGGGAATTTTTTATTTGAAGGACAGATGATGTAAGCAGTACGGATGACGTCAGCGGGAGTACGGGGGCAGGTGACGTGGCGGGTGACGTCAATGGAGGGCGGTGGTAAGCGTTTTTGGCCGCATTGCTTTTGGGGCTAGGCGGTTTCGGGCGGAGGGCAAGCGATCATGCTGGGAGCGCGATGCGTGGCAAAGTACGAGCGCCACAACCGTTGGACCCCCGCGAGTTAAACATTGGCCGAAAGGCGGTTTCGATATGGTTTATCAACCATCAGATGGGCGAGGGTTGATCAGATGGTGGACGGGTTTTGAACATGGCGGAGGTTTAAACAGCGGGGCCAACATAACAAAACAATGGTTTTTTAATAGTTTCGGGCACTATTTTGATTGGTCAGGGTAGGTTGTTAATTAACCCAGGTGGTTAATTAACTCCATTGCGTGCGGGGAGGTTCTTAACAAGTTTCAGATAAACTTATTAACCCTCGTTTATACAGTGATTATGGTCGTATTCGACCGGGGGTAGGAATATTAATATTTTGGGGTTTTTCAATATATTTACATATTACAGGGAAGAGTATTAATTTACATGGGATTTATATAATAAAGTTAGAGTTAATATGAAAACATGTAATGAACCAGTGCTAAGTTTAAAAATAATTTAACTTTTGTAGTTAAACTTAGGCCAAAGATGAAAAAAAGGGGTTTTGAGGGATATGGCCACTTTCCTATGTAAAATAGGGTTTTACTTAGGAAATCGTTATGAAATCAGAATGAGTGGCTTGTGAGTGATATTAAGCAGATCTTAATACTTTTGGAGGAGTTAGTGAATGATTTAGGGAAAAGTATGAAGGGGAGTTAGTCATGAAACCTTGCCTCGCTTGAGCTGCTCCAATTATAATGTCCGCCATTGCACTTGTGATAGAAGTGAAAGTTAACACATTTTAAGAGACAAAAATATATCACAAGTATCATTCTTCAACACCATCTACCTACCCTGCCTACTTTAGTCCTAGCATTTTTTCCTTCTTTACTCGGGTGCACTTAGACTAGCAAACCCTCATCAACTTTTCTTTTCTTTGCATGACAAGCCTATCTAAGTCTGCACTTATTACATCCAAGGGCTCATATTTAACTGTTGAGCTCCTTTGCTTCTCTACCTATCTACTTATCTTCCAAGCTTAAACAGTTTGGTCAGATTTTTATTTTCTATCTCTAAAACAGGAAATTCAAACATGAACTAGCCAAGATTAAGTTGTTTGGCCATTCATCAATTGTGGCATAAATTAACAAGCTGCACACAATGCTTATTACAGAAAATGAAAAAGTAGTGGCATTTTGGACTTGCACACTTTCTTGGTCTTTCTTTGTTTGGGGTTCATTTCTTTCACTTTTTTGACCAATTTATTCTTTTTACCCTTTGATTTTTCTTTTAGGGCATACCCTCTTTACATTCTTTAAATTTTTTATTTTTTTGATTTTTTGATAATATGGAAACCTTTGCAACAAGGAAAGGGATGAACATATTACAGAGCTCAACAAGTCAATCATGAAATATGACACCTATTGGTATAGGAGTATAACATAACATATGCAATACTCAACTAGAAAGCCTTCCAAAATTAATTTTCAATAATTAGGGCACAATTATCACATTCTAGAAGCAGCAATTACATACATTACACAAATTCAAGATAAATTTTCCATCAACATTAAGCACTTACAAGATGACATGTAATATATCCATCCAAGATCCAAGAAATAGCTCCAAAGAAGAAATGTGAATTAGCTCCAAATGTCAAAATGTATTCCAAAATATCCTCCAATAGCCTAAGAAAAAAGTGTGAGTTCTTCTCAAAAGATCTAATCCAAGTGTAATGATGATCATAGGCTCAAATGAACTCTCATCTATTTATACATTACCTATCAAGTCTAATTTATCCTAGAAGCCCCTTATTAGTTGTCTCATGGAGGGAAAAACTAATTGTGGTTACAAGCCAACTACTTAGCCAATCAAAGATCATAAAGATAAACCCACAAGAGGGTGAAATTTTAACGTCATCACTATGGTGGGCCTCTTGGAAGTATGCATTGAGCTCTCTCTCTCTGCTAAAATGGTTCAAGAGGGCTTCATAAATGACCTACTAGGGGTTGGCCCCTATACATGCATGCAAATCATCAAGTGGACCCCAATTTTGTATTTGGGGCACAAAATGGGTCTCATGAGTCTCCTGCTGACAGAATAGCCTATATTTTCTCCAACATTGAGGACTTAGAGGATGGTTCTTGCCCTCCCAAATCTCAATTGTGAGACAAACCTCGTTTGTACCTCAGATCAGCTGCCAAAATCCGTATATACTACTAAGTTTGTTGGGGGCGTGTTGGTCCAAGTGCATCACCTCATGAATAATATGGGGAAAAGTGCATATTATTGTGGTGTTTTAGGTGCCCATGGATTTAAGTCATGATGTTGTGCAAGTATAGGAGTCCCATGGCTCTCAATGCTTCACCCGAAGGGTGTCATATGCTACTTTAGTGGACTTGGGCCCCAGTTAAGTTTCTCAACCCATGATGAAACCACCTACAAGTCACATATAATGTCCAATGTTGCATCTTCACCATCAGGTATAAAAATGCGTTAATTCATCTAAGTGAACCAAGCTTGTTAATAAAGTGCGTATTAAGACTTCATATGGGGCTCCTCTTCCAAATTTGGGGCTTTAATATTGAAACAGTGTCACCTCACAAGGTAGGAGTGGTCAATAAACAACATTATTAGGTGTTACCATCCCCTAAGGGAAAATAAAGGTCCCTAATACATACTTTAATCTATAGGTGGCATATGAATGATGATAAAATGGATGGAGAAACAGGGGTCTCAAGGCCAACTGCCATGGATACAAGGATAGCAATGATGAGGGATGTCCACATATTGGGTGTATATATGTAGGATGGAGCAATCGTGGATACATGAGTTATCCCATCCTTTGTTTTTCCACCCCTCTTTATTTTCGTTTTTCCTTTTCTTGATTTTTCTTTTGTATTACTACTCGGGGATCTAAGAAATGAGAGCATGTTGTGAATGATGTAAAGCAATTTATTAACCCCTTAAGGTGGGGCAGTTCATCGCCCATTAAGGGTTAGGATGTGCATGGGTTCCTTAATGATGTGGTGGCACTCATGGGCCCTAGGAACCATGTTGTTGGCCATGATAAGGGGTATAGCTCATGTTTGTCTTTTTCCCACGTTTTATATTTAATGTCCCATACATCTTTTGCATTTTTATAATGTTCTTTTTCTTTTGTTCTTGTTTGTGACCATGATATGCTTTTAATTTTATTTTAGTTGCATGAACCTCTGAGACAACATTTCCAAGCGCGATCTAGATATGTGGATAAGGGGATCTTATTTGTGCCAGTTCCATGTGGACCAGTGGTCATGTAGATGCAAAGAAGGAAAATGATGAAATAGGGCTTGTAATGTGTGGAGGGTAGTGAAATATATGAAATAGGAAAATGGGACCATGCTACCAAAATTAGGGTTTCCCAACTAGTACCCATCCTAAATCCATAAGCCAATAAGGAGATCCCACAGGACTAGGATTGAGGATTGACCCTTCATTCAAGGTGAGGGAACAAAACCACAGTTAAAGCCCTTTATTCTTCTGAGTTACCCAATAAACCATGCCCAAAATGCCTAATGAAAAACAATAATAAGCACCCGATTGCAAAATGAAAAACATACCTTTTGGGTTGGATTGGCCACCTTCTAACATATGTTCTCAACAGATGGGAGAGGAAACATGCAACTAATGTAGCAAGAAGAGATAAAAGTGGAACATTACATTAGCTAAGGGTGGCTCTTAGTGGCTATTGGTTGCTGACTAAAGAAGATCCCTATGAAAGAAGTTCTCTTAGGCGACCCCACTTTTGGTGGGAAACAAGCACTTAATGGACTACCACATTCATGGGATTCATTTTTAGCAAGTATAACCAGCTGAAAGGAAAATCCAAGTTTTGAAGAACTATGGGCAGCTAGTGCTTAGGAATAATCAAGACTTATATCTAGAGAAAGAAATCCAAAAGAAGAAGAAAATTCTCAAGCCTATGCATCTCATTCCATGAAAGTTGGAGGAAGAAAGAAGTATGGTTTTCAGAAGAAGAAAAAGGGTTTTGATAGAATACCCAATCCTGAATGGGGGAAATATATGTCTCAAATTTAGTTCTTTCATTGCAACAAATTTGGTCACTTCAAAGCCCAATGTCATAAAAGATTCAATGATAGGAAGAAGAAAGGAAACTAGCATGCTACCATGGAAAAATTTGATGAGTAGTCCAAGAGATCCAAGTTGGAGGAGATAAATATTACTTCTACTATTCCACACTTGCAGGATCTCTTACAGATGATAAAAACATATGGTTTAAGACATATGACAGGGGAGTGTGATCATCTTACAAGCTTGATGGAAATAATATTGGCACAAAAGGTAGATCTTGGAGACAACAACAACTATGTAGTCAAAGGAATTGGGACAACATTCATTGAGCTAGAAACAAGTGAAAATGTTCACTTGAGCAACATACTCTATGTTCCAGGTTTGAAAAATAATTTGGTTTCAATTTCATGTTTAGAATATAGAGGAGATAGAGTGGCCTTCATTGATGGGAAGTCCTTGTGTGGGACAAGGGCTCTAGTATAAGCTCTGCTAGGGTTATTGGGATTCATGAAGGAAGGTTGTATAGACTCCTGGGGAAATCTTCCTAATATTTAGTACATAATGATATTAACCCTAGTAAGTTAAGGAATAGGAGATATGCACATATTCATTATAGAGCCTTGCGAGCTTTAAAGAAGATTGTTTCAAGTGTACCAAATTTGTAGATAGATCATAAAGATGTGTGTATAGGATGTTATCTGGGATAGAATGTTAAGAAACCCTTTCCAAGTAGTGAACATAGGTCCAAATAAATTTTGTATCTAGTCCACTCCGATGTATGTGGTCTCATGTCGATGAAATCTCTTGGAGGTGCTCTATATTATGTATCCTTTATCAACAGCTTCTCCCACAAGACATGGATCTATCTGATGAATTCCAAAGATACAGTTATTAGAATGTTCCAAAAATTCAAAGTTGAAGTGGAGAACCACACAAGGAAGAGAATCAAGATCCTGATATCAGATAATGGAGGAGAATACACTTTAAGGAACTCATTTCCTTTTGTAAGTAAGCTGGGATTAAGATGGAGCTGATAGTTCCCTATAATCCTTAATAGAATGGAGTAGTCGAAAGAAAGGAAAGATATATTAAAGATTCCATGATGGCAGTGATACATGATCAAGATGTACCAATTTTATCAGGGGAAGAAGCTATCAAGGCAACTATATACATCCTGAATAGAAGTCTTGATATGATTCTGGAAGATAAGACTCCCGAAGAAGAATTCACAAGTCAGAAACCACAGGTTGATCATATGAGAATATTTGGTTGTCCAACATTCATACATGTCCCTAAGGATAAGAGAAACAAGTTAGAGCCTTCCAATAACATGGGAATATTTTTTGGGTATGTGAATCATCAAAATCCTATAGGATCTATGTTCCAAGACAACGATAGGTGGAAGTAAGAAGATACGTGGTTTTTTATGAAGATGTAGATTATTGGAAATTCATTGAAGAGCGCTTGGACACTGAAGATTAAGAGAAGAATCATGTGGCTCCTAAATAAGAACTTAAAACTCCTCCCTCATCCTCCAATCATCTTGAAGATCATGAATATATGCTAGAAGAACCTTGTGAATTGTTGAATCCTACAGTTTTTCTTGAAAATAGAAAAATACCAGATTGGATAAAATCTACTTTGCAAGATGAAAAAGGACATGCAGCTCCACAAGGAACCTTTATGGAATCTAAGAGACCTAAGAGGTTTTTAGTTATGCAACTTTAATGACTAAATTGATTGACTCCAAACCTTCCATCTTCGAGGAAGTAGCTACTTCACAAGTGTGGAAGAATACAATGATAGAAAAATACCAATCTATTATGAAGAATGATGTTTGGGAAATTGTTCCAAGACCTGAAGGAAAGTTGTGGAACCCAAAAGTGGATTTACAATATCAATCATTCATTAGATGGGAGCATTTACAAATACAAGACAATATTTGTGGCTATAGGATTCTCCTAGAAAGAGGGAGAAGACTATGATGAAGTCTTTGCACCAGCTGCCAGATTAAAGAAGGCCTTGTATGGACTCAAACAAGCTTTGAGAGCTTGGTATTCTAGAATTGATGGATATCTGATGAGACTTGGTTTCTCTAAAAGTGTTGTTGATCCAAATCTTTATATCAAGGTTGTAAAAGGTGAGTCGGTGATATTGCTACTATATGTTGATGATTTGTTTCTAACTAATGTAGACCATCTTATTGCTCAGTGTAAAAGGGATTTGGCCTCTAAATTTGACATAATCTTAACTTGATGCATTACTATTTGGGATTGGAATTTTTGCATAACCCTGTTGAAATCCTTTGTAGAAAAGGAAAATATGTCATCAAGATCCTTCAGAAGTTTGGCATGATGGAGTGCAAGTCTATGGTGTTGAGAAATCTTAAGGGTTGCAACTAAAATGATTTCTCATAAACTTGATATATGCTTCTGATGTATTTCTTATTTATTAGCTTCTTCTCTTATTACTATGTTTGTTCTTATCATCAAACGACTACCAAAATAGGAAGATCAATATAACATAGGATGTAGGTCGCAAGCCAAGGCCAAAACCTATCCACTTAAGAGGAAAACTCGCAAATCTCTTCTCTTTTATAGATTCTTCAAATGATGAATTCCAAGACCTTTAGACCAAGACCAATTCAAGCCTTCTTGATGATGTGCTTCCCTTATCCAAGTCAAACTCAGTCAAATATCTTCCAACTACACAACTTCAACCCCTAGATACAGAATTTTAGCCTCCACTGCAGGTGGACCCTACAATAGCTATTGCTTCCACACGTGTGAGAAATTATAGGGATTACAAAGCTTCCTTTTACCTTTGCTTGAGTTTCTTCTCCTTCTAGGGCTTGTAGGTGACCCAATAATCCTTCCTTCAACCCTATTTCTACACTTTCTTCAACTTAAACCTTGCATCATCAAAATCATAGCCTCGCTTTCGCACATGTGAGTGAGAAAGAGAGAAATAACCCCAAAAAATTGTCCTTTTTCATTCTTCCTTCTTTGTTAGCCTTCTTCTACTTCTCCTTCACTTAGATGATGAGAAGATGAGTGAGTGTCCATAGGAGGTCAAGTTCCCTGCTATATATAGGCTTCCAAAGAGGATGACATGCCCTAATGAGGTTGACTTCTTAGCTGCCAGACCGACTTGGTATTGGAGGGCATTTTGACATTATTAAATACAAAAAAAAAAAATACATGTTACAATGTGGTCTATGGGGTCTTCTTCATATGATAATGACTCTTTTGATTTCTTGACCCTAAGACAAACCCTAGAATCACTCAATGGGTTTTTGACCTCTAAATAAAATACCTTGAGCATGAAACCCGTGCTACAAAAATAACAATAATTATTTTTTCATTATACAAGAATCAAAAGTGCATTTCATATTCATGAAGACCGAACCTAGTTACATATTTCAACACTCCCTTTTAACTAGGGATGTATTCATAATGGTACATGGACATTCTCAAACTGAAGAGTTCTCACAATAAGAGTGAGGTGGGTAAGCCATCTCATACGTTATCATTCCATATTATCTCTTTGTGTCATAACAACCAGCATTGTCACATAGCAAGGCCTTGACTAATAGCTCTATCTCTCCACAAGATCTAAGCACAATGTTGGCGATACCAATGAATGATAAACACCATCATCATTGTTTCTCAAGGCACATACCCCACCCAGTTTCTCACTAGGTATGTCCTTTTATGAAAATTCCTATCTTGGAATAACACATCCTCAAGGAATTTCCTCTTTGACTACTCTTACCTTGGATGCCCTGCCTCATCCTCAAAGAATATCAAAAACCAAATGCTTACCCAATCTTCCATTCTTTCTTCATGAAATGAAGACAAGAATGATTTGTTTGTCTCTTCCTCTCAACTAGGAGTATATATCAACCAATTCAAGATTGTCTCTCAAATAATCAAGCTTCTTATTAGGAAGATATTTTGTCAAGATTTCAGCTACATGTTCATCAGTGAAGATATATTGTAACTACAACACTCCATCTTGCACCAGCTTTCGTATGTAGTGATACTTTTTATTTATGTGCTTTGTCTTTCCATGGAACACTAAGTCTTCAGACAACCTTATACATTTGGTATTGTCACAATGTATCACCATATGGTCCATCGATCCTTCAAACAAGACATATCTTCCTCGACTAGACATCTTCTTTGCTTACTTCACAGGTTGCAACGTATTCAGCCTCAGCACTACTCAAAGCAATCGATTCTTTCTTTTTACTCATCCAGGATATCATGGAGGATCCCAAACTAAAAAATCCTCTAGTAGTGCTTCTCCCATCCATCTCATTTCCTCCCTAGTTAGAATATGTATATCCAATCAAGTGGACATCATTCTTTTTATCATAATTCAGGCAGCAGTGGATTGTTCCTTGCAGATATCTCAGTATATGCTTAGCTCCTATCCAATGATCATGTTTGGGATCTATCTGGAAATGACTGGTAATATTCACTATAAAAAATTAAAAAAAAAATATGGTCAAGTATTCGCCAGATACATCAAAGAGCCAACCAATTGTTTATACCTTATCGAATCCACAAGGCTTGATTTGGAACTTCTTAGCCTCTTCAGGTTTGTGATCATAGGAGTTTTCATAGGTTTTCAATCCATCATGTCAAACCTTTTTAGCATCTAGATCACATACTTTCCTTGACTTAGATAGATCTCATCATGTCCTTACCACACTTCTAACCCAAATAATAGTGCATCAACCCTATATCTTTCATATCAAATTATGTTGCCAATTTATTTTTATACTCTTGAATAAAACCTTCTACGCATGTCAAGAGAAGATCATCCACATATAGGAGAATTATTATAGGCTCATCCTTCACAACCTTGATCTAGATATTCAAATCAGCAAAACTCTTCGACAAGCCCAATATTTGTCGATATGTATCCATCCTTGCATACCAAGCCCTTAGTTCTTTCTTAAAGCCATAAATTTCCTTCTTCAACCTACATACATAAGTCTCTCTATCTTTTACTTCAAATCCCAAGGGTTGTTGTATATAAACTTCTTCATCAATAGTACCATTCAGGAATGTTGCCTTGACATCCATTTGATGGATGTTCCATCCCATCGATGTTTCCAAAGAGACCAACAAACATATAGTTGTATACCTTGTTGTAGGCGCAAATGTATCTTCATAATCAATGGCTTATTTTTGGGAGAAACCCCTAGCCACAAATCTCACCTTATATTTATCAATACTTCCATTAGCTACATGATTAATCTTGTAGAGCCACTTAGAAGTTGCCACATATTTTTCTCCAGGCCTAGGTACGATCTCCCAAACTCCATTATTCATTATTGATTGATATCATTCATTCATGGCAGATTTCAATTCTTGATGATTGATAACCTCTTCAAAGGTGGATGGTTCTGCTTCTATTAACTTTGTCATATAGGTTGCATACCCTGAATATCTTTTGGGTTCAGAATGTGAATATAGATAGGATAACCAAATATTCAGAGATGGTCTACAGTTCATTTCTTCCCAATGAATGCTTCGTTAGGAGTCATGTTTTTTAGTGATCTATGAGGACTTTGATTTTGAAAATACACAGTTTTTGTTGCTTCACCCCACAAAAATTTAGACAAGTCTTAATCATGTAACATGGCTCTTACACTTTCCTCAATTGATCGATTCTTTTGTTAGAAACTCCATTTTGTTGAAGATTATATGGGACTATCAACTCCCTCTTAATCCCATCATCCTTATAGAAAGTTATGAGTTCCTTTGATGTGTGCTCTCCTCCATTGTCAAATTTGAGTACCTTTATCCTCCTTTCTGTAAGGTTCTTTACCTCAGCTTTGAATTCTTGAAATTTTTCGAATACTTCATCCATGTAATTCAACAAATATATCCAAGTTTTCCTTTAATGGTTATCAATGAATGTTACATAATATATATGACCTCCAAGAGAATTTGTAGACATATGACCACATACATTAGAATGAATGAGATCTAGGACTTCTTTTGACCTTGAAGCACTACTTCCAAATGGTTTCTTAACATTTTTACCTAACGCACATCCCTTGTATACTCCTTCATGATCCTCCTTAAGTTCAGGGATTCCATTCACCATTGAATTTAGAGTTGGTAAGATTTTGTAATGAAGGTGTCCAAACCTTCTATGCCAAAGTTCACATGGACTTAATTCAATGTGAACCAAAGCTTGAGATAGAGGTGTCAACAACCTGTAGAGTATTCCTTCATGAATCCCAATGACTTTTAAATTATTGATGCTATCAACTATATCCCATAACACAAATTTTCCATCTATAAAGGAAATTCTATCTCCCTTATTTTCTAGACATGAAATAGAAAGTAAGTTCTTTTGCAAACTTGATATGAACAATATGTTATTGAAATGAAGATTTCCTCCATTTTTTAGCTCCAACAAAGTTTATCAAATTCCTCCTATAGGATACCTCTTATTGTCATCAATTTCAACAGAGTTAGGAATATTTTTCTCTTGATAAGGTCTTTAGTTTTTTGTGCTCACCTATCATATGGCTTGATGATCCACTATTGATTACCAAAATATTTTCATCTTCAAATGTACCTGCAAGTGTTGATAATAACCCTTTGTCCTTTATAGAAATCTTGGTCATATTATTCTTGATGGATACTAGGAGATTCCATAATGCCTTAAAACATTTCTTGAAATGACTTACCACCATAGAACAATTCTTTAGTGATTTCTTCAAAGATGTAGTGACCTTCATCATGCCCTTAGCCAACCTTAGCTCTGATACCATGTTGAGAAATATTAAGGGATGCAACGAAGATGATTTCTCTTAAACTTGATAATTGTTTGTGGTGTAATTTTACTTTTCTTAGTTATTAGCTTCTTCTCATATTATTATATTTGTTCTTATCATTAAATAGCTACCAAAACAGGAAGATCAATAGTACACAAGAACAGAGGATGTAGACTACAAGCTAGGGCCAAAACCTCTCCACTTAAGAGGGAAACCTACAAATCTCTTCTCTTCTTATAGATTATTCAAATGAAGAATTCCAAGACCTTTAGACCAAGACCAATACCTTTTTAAGACAAAGTTAGACCTTCTTGATGTTTTTCTTCCTTTATCCAACTCAAACTCAGTGAAATCTCTTCCAACTAAACAACTTCGACCCCTAGCTACAAACTTTTGGCCTCCATTGTAGGTCTGAAATTTTTGACCCCTGCAATAGTTATTGCTTCCACATGTGTGAGTAATTCTGGGGCTTCCAAGTCCTCCTTTAACCTTCACTTGAGTTGCTTCTCCTTCTAGGGCTTATAGGTGACCTGATAGTCCTTTCTTTAACCTTCTTTTTGCAATCACTTCAACTTTGACCTTGCAGCATCAAAACCCTAACCTTTGTTTCGTACGCGTGAGTGAGAGAGAGAGAAACAACCCAAACAATTTGTCCATCCTTCTTCGCTAGCCTTCCTCTGCTTCTCCTTCGCTTAGATGATGAGAATATGAGTGAGTGTCCATAGGAGGTCGAGCTCCCTCCTATATGTTGGAAATAATATTGAGAGGGGGGGTGGGGGGAGTGAATCAGTATTAAAAAATCAATAACTTTTTCATTTCCATAATTAGATTTATATACACTACTTCAATAAAGGGAACTCGCGTGTGCACGCAATTATTCTTAACGAAACCAGCGTATGTCCAATGAACTTATGATTCAGTTAACTCATCATATGTTGATCTTTAATCAGTGCAGCAGTAATTTATTAAACATTAAACAATAATATGTGCAGTAATAACAGAATAAACCATCACACATAAGAAACACACATGAACACCAAGATTTAAGGTGGAAACCCAATGCGGGATAAAAACCACCTGGTGTTGTTGTCTCTATCTTCTTTTAATATAAAGAATAATATGTTTACAATCTTTTACTGGTGCAGACTCACACCAGTATGCAGACACCCACCTGCATAAGGCTACAACCTTCTCTCATTCTCCAGCTTCTACTAGAAGGGAGCTACAATCCCCTCGCTCTTGTACTAGTCGACATGTTTACTAGTACATAGGCGCCGGCCTACAGAAGGATACAACCTTCACTCGTTCTCTAGCTACTACTAGAAGGGAGCTCCAACCCCTGATCAAATCACCAGCCACTACTGGAAGGAAGCTTCGACTTCCTTAATGAAGGCTCCAGCCCTTAGTATCCTCCAGGGACCACGTTTCATAAATTTTTAGACTGGATACTCCTGGTACACAACAACACAATATGAAGGCCTCATTTCATCAAATTTTCACACTGGACCCATTAGTAACATTGAATCTCAAAATCAATCATCACTGCATTATCTGCATCAACCAATCATTGAAACTCAATCATCAATCTCTGATATAACTGAAGCCCATCTATCAATCTCTAAATCAACCATAACTGAATCAATAAAACATCGAAACCTCTGACACATTGAATAAAATAATCATTGAACCTTTGACACAATTGAATCAAACAATCACTAAACCTCTGACACAACTAAATCAACCATTCATTCAAACCTTAATCAAAATTCAACCAATCAACTGGAATAGATAGATCATTGTAACCAATACCCATATCTGAACCTAGAACACTGCATCAACAACCAGAACCAACTGTAAACTCAAACATCATGTGTCAGAATATATACGCTACTTCCTTTAACAAAACCTACCTATATCTTCAAACTTACTGAATCATAAAAACCTCTGAATCAAAATTGTACCAACCAGTAACAATTTGAAGATCTATTGTCAAATTACAGATATCAAAACAAACAACAGCAAAGAGCACCCTTCTCACTTAATCAATCAATCAATCAGACTTAGTGTCCTTATGCATTCAATTCTACTTTCAAATCTAATAAGACATCATTGACATACAGCAGTAAAACGGTAGCACTAATCAGATAGATCAGTCATCTCTTAACATCAAGCTTTTCTTTTGCATACTCTACTTGGAAGAGTCGAACTAGAGTGTATATGCAGCTTCACCAAAGCGAACCAGCGTATAGATCTGCAAATACTTACTTATAACTTCGCATCTATTCCAGACTTCAGACATACTCAGATCACAACATTTAAAGGACAAAACATTTGTTAGAAATCAGATCTAGCCTATCCATTATCAAATTTCATAATGATAAATAATTATGATCCTGATCCATCATTAGATCTCATCCCTCATCAAACACTCAGATGCATACTTAGTCCAGATCAAGCAAAGCATCAGAAACCCATAACATGCATAATTGCTTTTGATCTAATACTTCATCAAATATTCATTACTTGTACACTTATCCCTTTCATCTTCTCCTCCTTATATAGTTTTAGCCTTTCTCAATACCTCGGACCAAAACAACATGTAGAACCTATGGTATTCTTGGATGGGATCAAATAATTGTTACTCCGCTCAATATTGTGGGCTAATACCATGGTATTCGCCCTTGGTATTCTTTCACCTTAATTTCCTTAATTTTTCATCCCATGTGCGCTTTTCCTCTTGTGAAAGTGTGTGCATATGTATATGCTCTTTTTGTACAGTGAACCCACGTGTATACGCTCTTTTTGTACAGTGAACCCACGCATACAACTTAACATACCTGAAAATGTCCTTTTTCTTAAACTTCTTGATTATGATCTGTAGTCCTTTGTTCCTTCATCCTATTCTTTTGTACCATTACTTTGTTCCCTCTGAATAGACCTGTTATAATGTGATTTTCCATTGTACATCACTTCTCAACCGATTCCTTTTAACTACCCTGCATTTTGTCACATCTGTAAACACAACTCCCATGAATTCTGTCACATCTGATATCTCTCCTATAGATTCATCTAGTTACGTAGATTCGTTTAGTTACCATGTACAAGTGAGTTTTCTTCTACAAGTGTGTTTCCATCAAGTAAAACACATGCATCATAATGCCAATAATATCCCCTTTGGAATTGATGGCAACCAGATTGGTTTTGATTACTTAATGTTGTATAACATATTAAATGTATCAAGCAACACCAAGATACTCTCCCCCTTTGACATCAAGGGAAAAGGGCGGACCAAGATATTCTCTCCTTTTAAGATCAAGGGCAAAGGGTTGACCAAAATGAATACTTCCATATCTGAACAGCTAAATATGAACATTGATCATGCTCCCCCTAGGCACATGATGAATTCTCTTATTAAACTCCCCCTTTGTACATGCTGAGATGCACTAAATCGTCCATGCTCCCCCTGAGCACATGCAGAGTCTGCAAAAATATTTTCCAAAAGAATAACATGACTCTATAATTCAACTATGTAAGTATGACCTTCCTATCACCAATGAATCATACATACATCAATCTCCCAACCAAGTGGGGATATACGAAATTTGACTCATCTACCCAACCAAGTGGGGATATACAAATTGTTTATACATGACTGAAATATAGCAATTATTACATCATTCTTCCCATGCATAGTGGGGGTACAAATTACATCATATGACCAAAAAGGACTCATTAAAAGACTATGACAGATAGTGACATATTATTACATCACGGGTGTTTATATGACCTTTACATCGAATGATATACATGACATTTATAAAAAAGACCAAAGATCTAAACAAGACCATGATAGTCATCAGCAACTATCATACACCATATATGATCTGCACCATAAGCATCTGTCAGCAACATCCATACCAGCAACTTGTATATGTCCATCATCAGCTCCCAATATATGATAATGTAAATATCATCAACCTATGACAAAGTATGCCGCATATAGATATCAACTCATCCTCTTGATATCATCAAGATCAACTTGCTATGTTTTCTTAGTAGAAAGAGGCTTATCATAACATTCCATGAATCAACTAAGAATATGTCATATCTCCAAGCAGTAACAAAAAATCATTCACATCATATCATATGTATGTGAAAACACCATAGTCATCAATTATGATCATAACATCATCATCAAGAACTGCATGATCTTTTCACAAGAACCCTCAATATATCAACCAAGTATCATCATTAGGAAACACCCCACATCTGATAAGCATCAATCACGATAATCAACATATGTGAGTATCAAACCTAACATCATAAAGTAAGAAGTCATCATAATTACGTGACTAAGTGAGCCATGTCTCCAAATAGATATGTCTTCATGAAACCTGCAATATCACCATTCTCTTGGCCAACCAACAATATTTACCAATATGCCACTTAAGTAATCATCATAATATGTATCCATCATAGAGATAGCAATATGTATCTAGCTTCTCATCAGTGTGAAAAGAAAACCATGTGCTCAAACGTTCTTGATACCATTAAGAGCAACAATCCTCAACCAATATACCATGTGAGAGCCAAGAACTATGGGAATCCTCATCCATAACTGCACCATATGAAGTTTATGCATCTTTGAAGGCATGATGACAACAACATAAAAGAAATGACACTTATCAAATAATGAAGTTGTGTACTCAAGCTTTGTTCTTCTTCTTGTCCTTATGAAGATCACCATGTAAGAAACATACCATATATGCATCATCAAAAAGAGTCATCCACAATCATCCATAAATCTGATCTGAATAATAACTATGTGGCTCAAGCAATATAAGTATCATCTGAGATTTCATCATAGGAAACTTATGACTACAACATAGCATGATGTATCATTTAAACACTTCAACAACATAAGAATCCTCAGCATTGATAGGAATCATTATGTACCAAAGACTTCTAAACTTAATGCCAACAATTCCTTATTAGAAGCATCGCATATTCTCCCCCTAAACCTATGCCAACTGTTCACTATCAGATTTGATCATTGCATATATCAATAAGAGTCATCAAAGCATCATCATCAACTAGTTATACATCAAGTCATAAACACTTATGAGGGTCAAAATCATTTCTAAGTAACATCCTATTATGAAACCATCTCAAGAAAAGATAGAAAAGATAGATCAACGCCTTAGAATTCAGCGTCTTCAAGGGGGAAACCTCCTTTACATTACATAAATGAACAATTCTTCGATGATACAAATGACAAAACCTCCTTTCTATATAGAGGAGTCTAAGGAGTCACAATATAATCCAGCCGACATAACAATAATAATATAAAGCCACAAAAATAACAATAGAGGGATTCTATGGGGCACAGAAATAACAACATGGGGGTAATAGGGGAACAACAATATAAATAAGGGGTATAACTACAATAGTAATGGGGTAATCACTAGTATTATAGGGACCCAACATGCCCCTCTCCTTCAAAAAAGTGTTGTCCTCAACGCTTGAGTAGTTATGGATACTTCTGCATAAAATTCTCATCCTCCCATGTGGAATCTTCAGCGGATAAGTTCTTCCACTTGATAAGATACTCTGAAATTGATCGATTTCGTAGCTGTCGAGTTCTTGTTTCTGTGACTGCTTCCGGTTCCAATATAATTTTTCCTTCCTCATCAAGTTCTGGCAATATTGTTTGAACTGGGAGCTTGTCGCCTATAACCTTCTTTAAACATGAAACATGGAAAACTGGGTGCAATCGAGAAGCTGCAAGAAGCTCCAATTTGTATGCCATAGTACCAATCTTTTGCAACACCTTGTACGGACCATAATACTTTGGTGATAATTTATTATCCTTCTTAGCTTGCTTTAGGGACATTTGCTTATATGGTTGTAGCTGTAGGAATACCCAATCACCTACATCAAAACTTCTTTCACTGCGATGTTGATCTGCCTGTTGTTTCATTCTATTTTGTGCCAACACGAGGTTATCCTTTAAGAGTTGGAGGACTTGTTGTTGATGTTCGATGTGATGTTCCACTGCCTGAACCTTAGAATTTTCTCTTAAATATGATGTGATGGATGGTGGTTGATACCCATAAAGTGCCATAAATGGGGTCATTTTTGTTGCTGTATGGAAGGAAGTGTTATACCACCATTCAGCCAGAGGCAACCATTTGACCCATTGTGTCTATTTATCAGATACAAAGCAACGAAGATATCCTTCCAAACATTTGTTTACTATCTCAGTTTGCCCATCAGATTGAGGATGATAAGATGAGCTATGAGCTAACTGAGTACCCAGACAAGAAAATAATTCTGTCCAAAAATTTCCAGTGAAAATGGGATCTTTGTCACTTACAATAATCTTTGGGTTTCCATGTAGCTTTTGAATTGTTTCCATAAATGCAGTAGAAACTGTACTGGCTTTAAATGGATGTGATAATGCACAAAAGTGTGCATACTTGGTAAGTCTGTCAACTACCACCATGATGACACTCTTTCCCTCAGACTTGGGTAAACCTGTGATAAAATCCATTGAAACCTCCTCCCAACGTTGGCTTGGAATGGATAAAGGTTGTAATAGACCCGGTGTCTTAATTGTTTCAACTTTATTTTGTTGGCAAACCAAACATTCCGCCACAAACTTTTGAATATCTGATTTAAGGCCATCCCAAAGAAATTCCTTCTTAACCCTATGGTAAGTTTTTAAAAATCTTGAGTGCCCTCCTAAGGGAGAAGTGTGCAATTCCATAAGAATCTTTTGTTTTAGCTGGGAATTCTTACAGAGGTATAAGCGATCTTTGTACCATAACAAATCATTTTGCCAGCTAAATGTATCAGACGTACTGGAATCTTGTTGTAGCTTTCGAATAAGTGCCCACACTTCTTCATCATTCTTCCATTCCTCCCTTGCTTCGTTTATCCAATCTAGTTGGATAATAGAAATGGCGCACAACAATGCTTCCACATCCTCATCCTTTCTTGAGAGTGCATCTGCCACCACATTTTGCTTCCCTTTTTTGTAGATGATTTCAAAGTCATAACCCAACATCTTTGTGACCCACTTTTGTTGCTCTTCAGAGGATAATCTTTGTTCTAAAAAGTATTTAAGGCTATCATGATCCGTTTTTACCTTGAAGTGTCTTCCCATTAGGTAGGGTCGCCATTTCTTAAGTGCATGGAGTATTGCCAACATTTCCTTCTCATAAATAGCTTTGCTTAAAAACTTTCCCTTGATTGGACGACTTTCAAAAGCAATGGGTCTTTCATCTTGCATTACAACAGCACCAATTCCATTTCCTGAAGCATCACATTCCACAATAAAGGTTTTTGTGAAGTCCGGTGTAGCTAAGACCGGTGCTTGGCACATTGCCTCTTTAAGATGTTCAAAGGCCTTTGTTGCTTCCAGAGTCCATGAAAATGCATCTTTCTTCAATAATGTTGTTAGAGGTGCTGCTATTCTCCCATAATTCTTAACAAACTTGCGATAATACCCTGTCAACCCAAGAAATCCTCGCAGATGCTTTATGGATGTGGAGATTTTCCATTCCTTAATGGCTTTAATTTTGCTAGGGTCTACCTTAACTCCTTCATGAGATACAATATGACCCAAATATTCCACCTCCTGGACTCCAAAGAAACATTTGGATCTTTTTGCATATAATTGTTTCTCCTCCAATAGTTGTAGCACCTTGTCAACATGTTCAACATGATCCTTCCAAGACTTGCTGTAGATTAGTATATCATCAAAAAATACTAACACAAATTTTCTAAGGAATGGTTTGAAATTTGAATTCATCAAACCTTGAAATGTTGAAGGTGCATTAGTAAGGCCAAAAGGCATGACCAAAAATTCATAATGACCCTCATGAGTTCTAAATTCCGTTTTCGGAATGTCTTCAATCTTCATTCTGATTTGATGATATCCTGAACGAAGATCCAACTTGGTGAAGTAAATTGATCCATGCAATTCATCCAGTAATTCATCAATGACAGGAATGGGGAACTTATCTTTAATAGTGAGCTTGTTGAGCTCCCTATAATCCGGACACATGCGCCATGATCCATCCTTCTTGTGCACCAATACTACTGGAGCAGAGAAAGAACTTTGACTTGGTTGAATTATACCAGCCTCTAACATTTTTGCAACCATACGTTCAATTTCACTTTTTTGGACATAGGGATATCTGTACGGCCTGATGTTTGGAGGAACACTTCCTGGAATCAGATGAATAGCATGATCATGATCACGCATAGGTGGGAGACCTTTGGGAATCTCAAATACCTTGGAATGATTGTCCAGGACTTTTTGGAGATCTGGAGAAATAGATGATTCCAATGTGGAAACATCTAGCGAGCATAATTGTGCAATTACACCTCTTTGCTCCTTTTTTAGAAGCTTTGTCATACCATGAGAGCTGATTATCTTTCCTGGTTTCCCTGCAATACCCCTTAATTCAACTTCCTTTCCTTCCGTAGAAAATTTGATGAAAAGTTCTTGAAAATTAAAAGCTATTGTACCCAAGGATTGTAGCCATTGGACTCCTAGTACAACATCAGCACCTCCCATTGGAATGGAAAGCATTGGGCTAGTCAATACATATTCTCCCATGGATAGCTTGATATTATGGCACCTTCCAGAGCAATTTATTGTTCCTCCATTTGCAATCATCACTTGACACTCTGGTGCTGGATATAGAAAGCAATTCAATTCTTTTGCTACCCTACAATGAATAAAATTGTGGGTGCTTCCTGAATCAATCAACACTATTACCTTTTTCTTCTTGATTTGTCCTTCTATCTTGATGGTTTGAGGAGTGGTAATTCCCGCCAATGCATTACAAGATATGGTTGGATTTATTTGTTCTTCATCTAGGCTTTGTTCCTGGAGTATATCTTCTTCTTTTGACCTTTCTTGCTCCTTTTCTTCTTCCTCTTCATAATCTATGTAGAATAATTTCTTCTCAGCACACTTATGACCTTTAGTGTATTTGCTATCACAACTATAACAAAGCCCTTTTGCTCTTTTTTCTTCCAATTGTTGTGGTGTCAACCTTATAGGTTGTGGAAGACTAGGGGCAACAACACTTCCGTCTTTATAGTTGTGAGTGGTATGCTTCCTGGTTGCCATAATTTTTCTTTCCATTTTTCTTGCTAACCTGAATGCCTTCTCTAATGAATCAGGTTCCCAAAGGCGAACATCATGTTGGATATTATCCTTTAAATACCCTATGAACACATCAATCCTATGCTCCTCTGGAATATCTTTTACCCTTATGTTCAATTTTTGGAACTCCTCAATGTGCTCCATTACTGAACCCTTTTGTTTGAGACTTATCAATTGGCTAAAAAAAGTGTTGCTTTTTGTATCTTCATAATGTGCTATCAATTCTTCCGTAAAAATTGCCCAAGTGATAAATTTTTTACGAGAGAAAAGCCATTGATACCATACAAACTGATTTGGTTCCAAATATATAGTTGCCATACGTACCTTTTTTGTGTTTTGCACATTATTGAGATCGAAGAACTGCTCCATCTGTAATATCCATGTGGCGGGATCCTTGCCATCAAACTTCCTCATATCGATTTTTGGAATATGGTGGGTCTTCGATCCAACATTAGAGTCTATGGAATCATGATTAACATTACTTTTGTTCACATCATGAGTTTCCTTTACAACCTTTTCACCATTAGTAAGTATTTCTTGTAGAAAATTTGTTAAATCTGTCTTCAAATCTGCCATGTTTGTCTTCAAATCTGCCATGTCTCTCTTCAAATCTGTCTTTGAATCATCCATCTTAGCTTCCATACCCTTTATCTTAGATTCCACGCCATTTATCTTAGCTTCTGTTGGCTTTTGTGAGCATGACATTTGTTGCACTTGTTCTTGTAATTTTGATATATCATGTAGCATTTCTTCCTCTTCTTCATGAGTCATGCTAGAGCTTTCAGGTTCCTTACTAGGTGTTTTCATTTTCTTTCCTCGGGGCATCAGTTACCGATAATAATTCTTTACTATGCCCTTTGAATTCCTTCAAACCCAGCTTACACAAAAATTAAAAAAAAAAAACTACACACCTTTTTTCACTTTGTAGAAGCCTGATATTGAATCTGATGTATCTCTGTAATTCCAGATCCTCCAATTCTGAAATTGCGACCTGTAGTAGCCTTCTGTGTCCTCTTTCCAATGCCACAAGTCTGACCCAATTTGGATTCTCCAAGGAAGAGTTATGCGAAATCTCCCACAGTGACTTGATTATAGACTAGTTCAGTAGAGCGAACTTGTACAACGTGCCACGAGTCACTCTTTCGACCTATGGATCTGAAAAATTCATAAAAGAAACTACAGTTTGTTCTCTTTCTATACCTTCTTACGAAATTTCAATCTGATCCCCAGAGAGAAGGATATGACGATTTTCCTAGGTCACCTGTTTTGAATGTAATTCAGGAGTCTGCAAAAAGACCAACTTCCTTAGATCATATCTCCACAAATATCGCGCGAAAAGCTCTGAAATTTGGACCCAAGGTTCAGTGCGATTTCTTCTCAAATGGGTTTTTTCTGTGACTTCTGAAACATCACAGAAAAAAAGTTATAGCGAAAATTCCACGATGACCTGTTTGGAGTAGCGAAACCCTAGAATCCAAAGCTCTAATACCAAATGTTATGAAACCAGCTCAAGAAAAGATAGAAAAGATAGATCAATGCCTTAGAATTCAGCCTCTTCGAGGGGGAAACCTCATTTACATTACATAAATGAACAATTCTTCGATGATACAAATGACAAAGCCTCCTTTCTATATATAGGAGTCTAAGGAGTCACAATATAATCCAGCGGACCTAACAATAATAATATAAAGCCACAAAAATAACAATAGAGGGATTCTATGGGGCACAGAAATAACAACATGGGGGTAATAGGGGCACAAAAATATAAATAAGGGGTATAGCTATAATAGTAATGGGGTAATCACTAGTATTATAGGGACCCAACACATCCATAGACTGTAGTCATCAATCATCTAGACAGAAAAGATAATTGATAATTGTCTAAACCATATCAGATTCTTTTTGCTAAGTCTGTCCCACTGCATCTTCATCAAACCAACATATACGTGGTTGTATAGCTTCTAACTCGCGTATATACGCGACTTGTCTTCATGATAATTGCGTATGAGAATTAGAGCACTGAAATTTCATACTTTCAGTTCCTCCTGAGTCTGTTCTATCTGTATACTGAGCTATGCCACATATTTCTGACTGTACTTCCTTCTTCTTCCATACCTTGGAGTGTGATGATGTTTTCTCCTTTTGGTATGTTGGCCAAAATTTGCTCCTACATTCTTTTGCTATATGCCCAAACTTGTTACAAGCATAACATCTTATATGTTTCATATTCCCTCTATAGTAGTCAATGGCTTTGTGACCAAACATATTGCAAGAAAAGAAATATCCCTTAAAGTACCTGGAAGCTGATGATCTTTCTGTGTGATAGATATTAGCTTGAATCATTCTACTTTTTCATCTGGCTGCAACATTGTTGGCATTATGATGCATGTGTTGTACTTGATGGCAACCCTCTCATAGAAGATCATCTCACTTGTATACATTCAGATGAATCCACAGAAGAGATATCAGATATGACAGAATACATGGATGTAGGACAGTTCAAAGGGATCAGATGACAGTTCACAAGTAAGCTTTGCCATCAAGTCCAAAGGGGGAGATTGTTGGCATTATGGCTAAAGTGTTGTCCTTGATGGCAACTTATACAGGTGATGGATCACAGTACAACCAGTCAGTAGCAGAGATTGATGATCAGCTCTCAAATATTGAAGAAAATAAGGGGTACGCAGGTACACCGTACAAAAGGTGCGGACATGTAGGCATGTCTTAGATAAAGTGCGTACATACACGCAGGTATCCCGTGTTAAAGGTGCGGACCCTAGTTCACACACTCTCATGCAGTGAAAAAGTATTCTCACGTGGGAATCCAATGGTGGACCATAGTATTTAGCCCGACGTATTTGATCCTATGGTTTGGTCAGTGGTATTGTTTTATATTATTATTATTATTATTGAGCCCCATGTTTTTGGGCCCCTTGTTTTGGTTATCTATGGTATTGATCCATGATTTTAGGAAGAGCTTGCCTATATAAAGCAAAGGAGATCATTTGGCTAGACAATTGTGAAATTAGAAGATCTTAAGAGAAGCTAGATCTGAAATTCTTGTAATCGGTTTGTGAGAGAGAGTTGAATCAATATCAAGGAGAAACATGAGAATTACAAGTCGGATCTACTAATGGGTTGATATCTCCTCGGCGCATGTTCAGATCTGTAGATCTGATAGTCTGGGTTATTCTTGAAGTCTTGAAATTATCTATACCCGCAGGTACGCAAGTACAGTGAAAGAAAAGTGCGGAGATACGCAGGCGCAGAAGCGTTGCAGGTGCGCAGATACGCAGGCCCAGAAGCGCTGCAGATGCGGAGGTGCGCAGGCAGCTCATTGAACACAGAGCGCAGGTACGCAGGAAGCCCGTGAGGCACAGTGCGTGGGTATGCAGGAACACAGTTGGAAACAGTGCGGATGTACGCAGGTGGTCTATTGGTGAAGCTGCGGACTTTTCATGAAATCTAGCTGCCCCTGTTTATTATTGTTGTGTTCTGGGTTTTGAAGTGATGTCTGGTATTATGTTCTGATAACAACAGTGATTGATTGAATGATTATGATTAGCTTCAGTATTGATAGATGAATGGATCAGGTTCATAATGACTTATCCTTATATGATCTGATGGACTAGATCTGGTTGATAACTCTCATTGTATATGTATTGATCTGGTGATTGGGTAATTCAGAAGGTTGTTTGATTATGAGCTTCAATGTTGTTGTTGGGTCCAGTATGAAAATTGGATGAAATGTGGCCTTTCAGATTATGTGTTGTGCTTCAGTGTATCCAGTCTGAAAATTGATGAAACGTGGTACCTGGAGGAGAAAAGATTGTAGGCCAGCACCTACGTACTAGTATCTAAGCTAGTACAAGAGCTAAAGGAAATCTTTGGAGCATTGTAGCAGGTAGCAGCCTGCGTACTAGTAAATGGATCGGCTAGTACAAGAGCAAAGGGGGTTGTAGCTCCCGTACTGGTATAAGACTGCACCAGTACAAAATATTGTAAAAGGATTTTCTTATTAAGAAGAAGATTGAGATGACTTGCAGCAGGTGGTTTTCTCCCGCATTGGGTTTCCACCTTATATCATGGTGTTCATGTGTGTGCCTTATGTGTGATGATCTACTCTATGTTACTGCATCTGTTAACTGATAATATGGTTGATAATGTTCTAATGCACTCATTGAAGATCAATTAACTTAATCATAAGAAGTTGTGGAAGTAGCATATATGAATCTGATTATGGAAATGAAAAAGTTTTATTAATGTGATAATACTGATTCACCCCCCCCCCCCTCTCAATATTATTTCCAACAATTGGTATCAGAGCATGTCATTTTGGTAGAAGCTTGATCGCTTGAAGGAGATCCGTGGAACAATGGGAAAGAAGCTTAAGAAGAAAGCTCATAAGAAGAAGAAGACATCTCAGAGGAACTATGACAGTGGGAGAATCGATTGGGGATTAGGTATAAGAAGCTCTTCAGATTCAGAACCAGATTCAGAATCAATTCAGAATGAAGATGACCATTCAGGTATGAATTTGCTATCCTCCGATGTTCCAGCTATCTTTCCTTTTGGAAAAGATGAAAGTGATAGTGAGACTACTGAATTTGCTCTTATGGGTGAGAAAGAAAGATATCAAATAGAGGCAGAATTTAATAGGCTGACAAACAAAATTAGTGAACAAGAAAAACTTCTGAACATAAAGAGTGGTGCCCTCAAAGAAGTTGTTACTAGACAAAACGCTCATCAAGAGTTATGCAAGGAAAAGTATCAAAAGTTGCAGGTTGAAGCAACATCTCTAAGAAATGAAGTCATTGAAAAGAACACAACAATCAAGGAGCTCAGAGATCGATCCAGTTATTATGAAAGTCTTGAAGCCACGATCCTCTCACTAAAGGAAGAACTTGAAGAATCAAATAAGCAGAATGAAGATCTACACCAAGCAATTGAAAAACAAGACAACGAAGTCATCAGCTTAAAATCCCAGCTGGAATGTGCCTTCAGGATTTGAATGAAGAACAAGAAAAGGAGATTCTCAAACTAAGGGAACAAATGGAAGAAGGAAGGAAAGCTGAAGAAGATTTGAAAAATCAATCTCTTGAAAAGGAAGAACAACTTTAGGTTGAGGTAAATATCTTGAAAGGTAAATTAGAAGAAAAGGATAAGCTTTTACGATTTCAAGATAGTTCTAAAGTCTTGGATGATATTCTTAGTAGTCAAATGTTTCCTGCTATAAAGACTGGTCTTGGTTTCCATGAATCTGTTGAAGGTGAATCTAGTTCACAAGGTGAGGCAAGGAACTCTAAAGAGAAATCTAAAGTGATCAACGAAGAAATGAAAGATCAATCTCATCATCAACTAAGGAAAGAGATTCCTCAAAGAAAATCCTTTACTCCTCCTATGAATAATGTTGAATGTTATATATGTCATAATCTTGGACATGTTGCAGCTAGATGTAGGAGAAGAAGGGTTCAAGACCATTATGCAGAAAGATCATCACATTCAAGGTACTTTAATGGATATTGCTTTGCTTGTAATATGTATGGTCACAAAGCTGCTGATTGCTACAAAAGGAATATGAAACATGTAAGATGTTATGCATGTAACAAGCTTGGACATATAGCAAAGGAATGCAGGAACAAAGCACAGACATCACACCAAAAGAAGAAAACATCATCACGCTTGAAGATATGGAGGAAAAAGGAAGTACAGTCAGAAAAAGGCGGCACAGCACAACGTACAGACATACCAGAATCAGAGGGAGCTGAAAGTACAAAACTTCAGTGTCCTGAATCTCATATGCAAACTCCATAAAGGGAAGTCGCGTATATACGCGAGTTGGATACTGCACAATCGCGTATATGATTGTTTGAAGAAAGGCAGTAGGGAAAGTGAAGTTGGAAGTGAGTCTATGAAGTATGATCTCTCGAGCACAAGATCAGATCTGTGTATCTGACTGTCAGAGGCACCTTGGAGGACCATTTAATTGGGTCCTAATCAGAGGTACGCAGACGATTCTCTGTGAAAGTGCGGGCGTACGTAGCAGAGCGGAAGTTCCTTTGCAGAGGAACGCAGGTGATACATAGTGAAAGGGCGAGGATACGCAGCGAAGGCACAGTCCTAGTGCGTAGGTACGCAGAGCGATAGAGGTTCAGGTGCGGAGGCACAGTGAAAGTATGCGGCGCTACAGAAGCCGCAGGTGCGTAGATACGCGGCGCGATAGCATCTAAGGGTGCGTGGCCACAGTAGTAGTACACGGCGTGATTGAAGAAACAGGTGCGTAGGTACGCGCTGTAGTAAAAGGATCTCTGCGGGTATACGCAGAAACACAGAAAGTCAAGTGCGGGGATAGGCAGAGGAGCGGAAGGTGAAGTGCGGAGCCACGCAGGCCATATAATGAGAAACTGCGGATCTGTCTTAAGGCATTTATTGGCTGACTTTTCTTGTTGATAAGATCTGACATAAGGCACAAGTTTAGGGGGAGCATATGCTCTTAATGCATTGTTGGCATTATGGTTAATAGTCCTCGGATTCCTATTGTTCTTGGCACATATTTGGATGAGGATTGTTGGCTAGACTCATGAATGATTGGAGACATGATGAGTTCTTACTTATATAGGTTGTCTCGTACACATGTGGATTGGTGCATATACTCCCAATTGATGATACTTGGTTCATGCAGATCTGGATGGCTATGGTGTTTCTCACATATGTTAGAATGAGAATGATTCTGTTCTAAAGGATGAGTTGATGCGGACATACCTTGATGATTCTTGCACTAATACAAGTTGCTGGTGACAGATGCTATGGAGCAGATCATTCAATGTTGTTGTTGATGTTTGTCATGTATATCATTCGATGTAAAAGTCATATCAAGTCTCATGATGTAATAGTGTATCTATTATAGTCATTTGATGAGATCTCTTCAGGTCATGTAACGGCCTATGTTGGTTTCCCCACTATGCCTGGGATGAATGATGTTATTCTTTTATGTTATCATATGTAAACTTTTGGTATATCACCATTGTGATGGGAAATAGATGTATGTATGAGTCTTTGGTGATAGGAAGGTCTTTTATGATATATAGAGTCATGTTCTTCTTGTAGAACATCTTTTTGCAGACCTTGCTTACAGTCAGGGGGAGCTTGAGCATGAACAGTACTATAGCAGAACAGACATTTCAGCTTGTTCTCAGAAAGAGCATGATCAGATTGGTGCACCATGGCATATACAAAGGGGGAGCTCATTCAGAGACTTCAGCAGATCTGTTTTATAGTCAAGAGGAGCATGTTCTTAGGGGGAGAAAAACCCTTTGCCCTTGATGTCAAAGGGGGAGAGTGATTTGGTGTTGTTGCCATCAAGTCCAAAGGGGGAGATTGTTGGCATTATGATGCATGTGTTGTACTTGATGGCAACCCTCTCATAGAAGATCATCTCACTTGTATACATTCAGATGAATCCACAGAAGAGATATCAGATATGACAGAATACATGGATGTAGGACAGTTCAAAGGGATCAGATGACAGTTCACAAGTAAGCTTTGCCATCAAGTCCAAAGGGGGAGATTGTTGGCATTATGGCTAAAGTGTTGTCCTTGATGGCAACTTATACAGGTGATGGATCACAGTACAACCAGTCAGTAGCAGAGATTGATGATCAGCTCTCAAATATTGAAGAAAATAAGGGGTACGCAGGTACACCGTACAAAAGGTGCGGACACGCAGGCATGTCTTAGATAAAGTGCGTACATACACGCAGGTATCCCGTGTAAAAGGTGCGGACCCTAGTTCACACACTTTCATGCAGTGAAAAAGTATTCTCACGTGGGAATCCAATGGTGGACCATAGTATTTAGCCCGACGTATTTGATCCTATGGTTTGGTCAGTGGTATTGTTTTATATTATTATTATTATTATTGAGCCCCATGTTTTTGGGCCCCTTGTTTTGGTTATCTATGGTATTGATCCATGATTTTAGGAAGAGCTTGCCTATATAAAGCAAAGGAGATCATTTGGCTAGACACTTGTGAAATTAGAAGATCTTAAGAGAAGCTAGATCTGAAATTCTTGTAATCGGTTTGTGAGAGAGAGTTGAATCAATATCAAGGAGAAACATGAGAATTACAAGTCGGATCTACTAATGGGTTGATATCTCCTCGGCGCATGTTCAGATCTGTAGATCTGATAGTCTGGGTTATTCTTGAAGTCTTGAAATTATCTATACCCGCAGGTACGCAAGTACAGTGAAAGAAAAGTGCGGAGATACGCAGGCGCAGAAGCGTTGCAGGTGCGCAGATACGCAGGCCCAGAAGCGCTGCAGATGCGGAGGTGCGCAGGCAGTTCATTGGACACAGAGCGCAGGTACGCAGGAAGTCCGTGAGGCACAGTGCGTGGGTATGCAGGAACACAGTTGGAAACAGTGCGGATGTACGCAGGTGGTCTATTGGTGAAGCTGCGGACTTTTCATGAAATCTAGCTGCCCCTGTTTATTATTGTTGTGTTCTGGGTTTTGAAGTGATGTCTGGTATTATGTTCTGATAACAGCAGTGATTGATTGAATGATTATGATTAGCTTCAGTATTGATAGATGAATGGATCAGGTTCATAATGACTTATCCTTATATGATCTGATGGACTAGATCTGGTTGATAACTCTCATTGTATATGTATTGATCTGGTGATTGGGTAATTCAGAAGGTTGTTTGATTATGAGCTTCAATGTTGTTGTTGGGTCTAGTATGAAAATTGGATGAAATGTGGCCTTTCAGATTATGTGTTGTGCTTCAGTGTATCCAGTCTGAAAATTGATGAAACGTGGTACCTGGAGGAGAAAAGATTGTAGGCCAGCACCTACGTACTAGTATCTAAGCTAGTACAAGAGCTAAAGGAAATCTTTGGAGCATTGTAGCAGGTAGAAGCCTGCGTACTAGTAAATGGATCGGCTAGTACAAGAGCAAAGGGGGTTGTAGCTCCCGTACTGGTATAAGACTGCACCAGTACAAAATATTGTAAAAGGATTTTCTTATTAAGAAGAAGATTAAGATGACTTGCAGCAGGTGGTTTCCTCCCGCATTGGGTTTCCACCTTATATCATGGTGTTCATGTGTGTGCCTTATGTGTGATGATCTACTCTATGTTACTGCATCTGTTAACTGATAATATGGTTGATAATGTTCTAATGCACTCATTGAAGATCAATTAACTTAATCATAAGAAGTTGTGGAAGTAGCATATATGAATCTGGTTATGGAAATGAAAAAGTTTTATTAATGTGATAATACTGATTCACCCCCCCCTCAGTATTATTTCCAACAAACATGTCCAAAATTATGACATATAAAACATTCAACATTATTCAGTAGAGAAAATAACTGATTATCACTTCCATAGTTAGGAGTAAATGATTTTCTTTGAAGGATTTCTTTCCTTGGTTGTTGATGGGGTTGACCTCTTATCTCCTTATTGAGAATTTCAGGTTTTGCGTTAGATTTCCTTGCTTCAGTTTGTGAGCTAGATTCACCTTTAACAGTTTCATGAAAACCAAGACTATATTTGATGGAAGCAGACCTCTGATTACTAATAATATCATCCAAAATCTTAGTACTATCTTGAAATCGTAAAAGTTTATCCTTTTCTTCTAATTTACCTTTTAAGATATTTTCTTCAACTTGATATTTCTCTTCCTTTTCACGATACTTCTTCTTCATGATTTCTTCATCTTTTCTTCCTTCTTCCACTTGTTGTTTTAATTGGAGAATCTCATTTTCTTGTTATTCATCTTCTTGAGGTAGTTATTCATTCTTCTTATTTGAATTTTCAAGATCTTCTTTTAGAGAGACTATCTCAACTTCAAGACTTTTATAGTAACTAGATATTTCTATAAGTTTCTTGATTATTGTATCCTTTTCATTTACTTCATTTCTCAATGATGTCACTTCATCCTGCAACCTTTGACATTGATATTCCTTTTCCTTGTATTGCTTCCTTACTTTGTTTCCTTCCTCCAACTGAGCTTTTAATCTCATAACTTCTTCTTTGTAGGCACATTCCCTTTTATCAATTAGATCTTTTTGATCTTTAATTTTGTCTGTGAGCTTTTTAAATTCTGCCTCTATATGATTTCTTTCTTTTTCACCCATAAGAGAAAATACAGTTGTTTCATTGTCACATTCATTATCTTCAAATGAACATACCAATGTATCACCAGAGGATAATAAATTTGTACTTGATAATTCTTTTGCTTGTTCATCTTCATTCTGAGGTGATTCTAAATCTGAAGAGTTGCTTACACATAGTGGCCAATCGTCTCTCCCACTGTCGCAGTTCCTTTGAGATGTCTTCTTCTTTTGAGGTGCTTTCTTATTTTACTTCTTTCCCATTGTTACTACGGATCTCCTTCAAGCGATCAAGCTTCTTACAAAGGAATGTTTATGATACCAATTGTTGGAAATAATACTAGGGGGGGTGAATCAATATTAACAAATCAATAACTTTTTCATTTCAATAATCAAATTTATATATGCTACTTCAATGAAGGGAACTCACGTGTGCACGCAACTATTCTTAAGGCAACCAACATATGTCCAGTGAACTTATGATTCAGTTAATTCATCATATGTTGATCTTTAATCAATGCATCATTACTTTATTAAACATTAAACAATAACCATGTGTAGTAATAACAAAATAAACCATCACACAGAAGCAACACACATGAACACCAAGATTTAAGGTGGAAACCCAATGTGGGAGAAAAACCACCTGTTGTTGTTGTCTTTGTCTTCTTTTAATATAAATAATAATTTGTTTACAATCTTGTACTGGTGCAAACTCATACCAATATGTAGGCACCCACCTGCAGAAGGCTACAACCTTCTCTAGTTCTCCAACTTCTACTAGAAGGGAGCTACAGCCCCCTAGCTCTTGTACTAGCTAATCTGTTTACTAGTACATAGGCTCCGACCTACAAAAGGCTACAACCTTCACTCATTCTACAGCTACTACTGGAAGGGAGTTCCAACCCCCTGATCAAATCACCAGCCACTACTGGTAGGAAGCTTCGACTTCCTTACTAAAGGCTCCAACCCTCAGTATCCTCCAGGAACTACGTTTCATAAATTTCAGACTGGATACTCGTGGTACACAACAAGACAATATGAAGGCCTCGTTTCATCAAATTTTCACACTGGACCCATCAGTAACATTAAAGATCAAAATAAATCATCACTACAATATCTACATCAACCAATCACTGAAACTCAATCATCAATCTCTGATATAACTGAAGCCAAACTATCAATCTTTGAATCAACCATAACTGAATCAATCAAACACCGAAACCTCTGACAGACTGAAACAAACAATCATTGAACCTTTGACACAACTGAATCAATCAAACACTGAAACCTCTGACAGACTGAATCAAACAATCATTGAACCTCTGACACAATTGAATCAAACAATCACTGAACCTCTGACACAACTGAATCAACCATTCATTCAAACCTTAATCAAAATTCAACCAATCAACTGGAACAGACAGATCATTGTAACCAGTACACATATCTAAACCTAGAACACTGCATCAACAACCAAAACCAACTGTAACCTCAAAAATCATGTGTCATAATATCTACACTACTTCAATGAAGCCAACCTATGTATATACACTACTTCCTTTAACAAAACCTGCGTATACCTCCAAAATTACTTAATCATAAAAACCTCTTAATCAAAACTGTACCAACCAGTAACAATCTGAAGATCTACTGTCAAATTATAGATATCTAAATAGACAGCAGCAAAGATCACCCTTCTCACTTAATCAATCAATCAATCAGACTCAATCTCCTTATGCATTCAGTTCTACATTCAAATCTAAGAAGACATCATTGATAGATAGCAATAAAACAACAACACTGATCAAATAGATCATTCATCTCTAAACATCAAGCTTTTCTTTTGCATATGCTACTTGGAAGAGCCAAACCAATATGTATACGCAGCTTCACCAAAGCAAACCAACGTATAGATCATAACATTTAAAGGACAAAACATTTGTTAGAAATAAGATCTAGCCTATCCATTATCAGATCCCATCATTAGATCTCATCCATCATCAAACACTCAGGTGCATACTTAGTCCAGATCAAGCAAAGCATCAGAAATTGATAACATGCATAATTTATTTTGATCTAATACTTCATTATATATTCATTACTTGTACACTTATCCCTTTGATCTTCTCCTCCTTATATAGTTTTAGCCTTTTCTCAATACCTCGGACCAAAACAACGCTTAGAACTGTTACTCCGCTCAATATTGTGGGCTAATACCATGGTATTGACCCTTGGTATTCTTTCACCTTAATTTCCTTAATTTTGCATCTCATACGCGCTTTTCCTTTTGTGAAAGTGCATGCATACATATACACTCTTTTTGTACAGTGAACCCGCGTGTGTACACTCTTTTTGTACAGCGAACCCATGTGTACAACTTAACATACCTGAAAATGTCCTTTTTCTTCAACTTCTTGATTCTAATATGTAGTCCTTTGTTCCTTCATCCTATTCTTTTGTATCATTACTTTGTTCCCTTTGAATAGACCTATTATAATGTGATTTTCCATTGTACATTACTTCTGAACTGATTCCTTTGAACTGCCCTGCATTTTGTCACATTTGTAAACACAACTGCCATTCATTCTGTCACATCTGATATCTCTCTTGTAGATTCATCTAGTTACCATATACAAGTGAGTTGTTCTGCTACAAGTGGGTTTCCATCAAGTACAACACATGAATCATAATGCCAACATTATATATAGGCTTCCAAGGAGGACAACATGCCCTAATGAGGCCGACTTAGTCTTGGAGGTTATTTGACGCTTTTGAATACAAAAATAACTCTTTTTACATGTTACAATGTGCCCAATGGGGTCTTCTTCATATGGAAATGACTCTTTTGACTTCTTGACCCTAGGACAAACCCTAGAAGCACTCAATGGGTGCCTATCCTTTAAATAAAAGACCTTGAGCATGAAACCCATGCTACAAAAATAACAATAGTAATGTTTTCTTTCCTTTTACAATATACAAGAATCGAAATTACATTTAATATTCATGAAGACCCAACCTAGTTACATATTTCAACATATGGAAACTCCTCTGTTGATGAGCCTAAGAAAGCTGAAAGATTCTGAGTCTGGCTTGGTGGATCTGTCCATATACCAGCAGTTGATTGGATCTTTGATGTATTTGGTAAATACCAGGCCAGATATTTTCTTTGCAGTAAACATCTTGATATAGTTCTAGATAGAACCAAGACATGAGCACTAGTTTGCAGTGAAGCATATATTGAGATAATTGCATGGTACTGAGGACTGCTATTTGAGATATGCTTCGAATCATGAAATTTATTTGTAGGGATATACGAACTCTAACTAGGAAGGGAGTGTGAATGACAGGAAGAGTACATCTGGTGTATGTTTCAGTTTGGGTTCTGCTATGATATCCTAGATGAGCAGGAATCAGACATATGTCACACTTAGTACTGCAAAATCAGAGTATATTGCAACTTGTTTGGCATGTTTTGAGGCAGTATGGCTTCATAAGCTACTCTCTAGATTATTCAACTAGATGTTGGAATCGACTGTGTTATTCTATAACAATTAAAGTCGTGTGAAGTTGAGAGATAATCTAGTGTTTCATGATAAGACAAAGCATATTGAGACCAAGTACCACTACATTTGTGATATGGTATAAGAGGGAGAAACAAGGCTCTATTATATCTCCACTAATGAGGAGATGTTTGACATTCTCACTAATCCTTTGTCTCAGGCGAAGTTTGTATACTTCATAGGAAAATCTTGGACTGGTGGAGAACTCATCTATCAGTGAGAGGGAGCATTGATGTGACATCAATAGGGAAATGGCTCAGACTATTGGTAACAATAGGAGCTTGGCCTGGACTATTGATGGGTGTACAATAGGGGTATGGACCGATTTGTTGGTGACAACTGGAGCATGACCCGGACAATTGGTGAGATAGCATGAGGGATGGACATTCTTAAAAGGAATGGTCTCTAAGGCCCGAACACTCGTGGAGTGGGTGCCTCTTTAGCATCATGGCCTAGAGAGAGGCCTTTATATTTGGGACATGGGTTTCCCTAGGGTTTGACCATGGGGGATGGAAACCCTAAACTAGTTAGAGTACCATGAGGTGAGGCACCCACCAGATCATGGTGACTAGTTGAGTAAGTACCATTGGTTAGGAGAGCTAACCTGGGTTGTGGTACATATTGATGATGATGTTGATGTAGGTCAAGGGTATTGACCTAGATAAAGATGATATCGATGAGATTTATTTTTTTTAGAAAGATCATGTATATAGAAAAAATCTAGATAGTCATTATGAATACCTCCTTAACTAAGAGGGAGTGTTGAAGAATGTAGCTATGGCAGGTCTTCATAATCCTTAATGTATTTATAATACTATGTAAAAACATGAAAGAAAATTAAATTTAAACTAGAAGAAAGAAAATTAAAAGAAAGGAAATAAAAAAACACCTAAAATTAAGATCCTTGAAAATTGCTTATATTCACAGTGAATAACATATTTACCATAAGTTACTACCCACCATAATTTAAGCAAGTATTTGCATAAAAGATAGAATAGGAATAAGATGTAAATAAATATACATACCACTAGTTATTGTCCACCATTATTTATGTGATCTTCAACACTTTAACAAAAATGAGAAAAAATGTAAATGTGCAGACTTACTATGATTTAATTTACAAATGGACTTGATTTAATTTAAGAGGCATGTCTCTTGGGTATCTTGGGTATAAAATACACTTGAACTTTTTAATTTTACATACACACTTATCACTCACATATCTCTCTCTTACACGCATTGTGATATCTACTTTATTTTCATGGTTATTAGTTGAATTTCTTATGTGTGATTGCTTGATGAAGAGAAAAGAACTAAAATATATATTCACAAGTAATCACCATAGTTAAAAAATAAACTACTTGTATCAATTGTATAGGCCCTCTAGATGTGACCTTTGTTTAGCCTCTAAGAAAACACCAAAATTCTAGTTCTAGAACTTTAGAAATAATTTCCAAATTTGTGGTTGAAAAATTGAACCTTATTAACCTCTACCTTTCCTCCACTTTCTTCAACTTTAGGTGTCTGCTGTGAACAAAATGAAGGCATGTATATGGGATATTCTTTATCCCTAGTCATTGTCAACATCTTCATGGAGCAGTTTGAAAGCTTAGCCTTGGAAACTTCCACCAAAATCCAAAATTTTGGTATAAGTTTCTTGATGATACCTTTGTTGTTTGGCCACATGGTTTCCCTATTGTAAATTCTTTCCACAAGCACCTAAACAACATCTCTCCCCATATTCAGTTCACTATGGAAATACACATAGGTAATGCTCTCCCCTTTCTTGATATTCTCATTTCTCACCAATATCACGGAAGCTTTACCATCAAGTATATCTAAAAAAATTCCCACACTAATAGATACCTTCATGCCCAATCACACCATCACCCAACCCAAAAATCTATTTTCCTTACAACTCTTTTCACCAAGCCTTTCACATCTCCAATCCCCAATTCATTAGAAAAGAGAAATCCCATATTTCTAAAGCTTTCTAAGATAAAGGGTATTTTTCCACCAAAATTCACAAAACTTTTGGTCCTACTCAGAAAATCAACTCAGCCAACTCCACCGCCTATTCCCGCACTTTAAACTGCATTTATCTTCCCTATATTCAAGGAAGTGCTGGTCTTATTTCTAAAGTCTTGACCAAAAATCATATAAAAATCATTTTTAAACCCTCTAAAACTTTAAAACACCTTTTTAAAACTACCAAACACAAATTTGATCCCCTTGCTTTATCCTTGAATTTTTAAATCCATTCCTCCTATAGAAAATAATATATTGGAAAAACATGAAAATCTTTCAAATCTCGCCTCAAAGAACACATGTGCACCACTAACCATAATCGTACTACAAATTCTACTATCACTTAACATTGTCATAACTTGAAACAACTCAATTTTTTGACCAAACCAAAGTTCTCTCTATTACCTCTCATTATTCCACTTGCATTACCCGTGCAGTTATCGAAATTGAAAAGCACCACAATAACCTGAATCGAGAATATGATTATAAACTCAGTGAGTCTTACAAACCAATAATTAATCTCCTCAGCTAATAACCCTTGCCTCCTTTGTCTATGGTTTTCTTACCTCTTCACTTTCCCTCTCCTTGAACCTTTCACTATTGTTATAGTTTAACCATTTTTTCTCTTTTCATTCTCTTCCCCTCTCCATGAATATTTTAACTTTGTTTTAATTCATCCCTTCACTTTTTTTTTATCTATTTTCTTCTCCTCTCTGTAATCAATTATATTATCTAATTTTGTATCCTTCTCTTTTTTATTATTTGTTAATTTTTAATATTCATAAAATATTTTAGATAAAAAAAATTCACATCTTCAATATTTCCTTTTTGTCTTCTCATCTTCCCCCTTATTTTTTCCTTCGAACGATTCTTATCGTATTTTATTTATTTTATTTTACTAATTTCTTCTCTTTTCCTAATGTTATTTTCCCCTCCTTTCAATGGCTAATTTTATTCTCTCTTACCTTACTAGGGAACTCTCTTCTCTCTTCATTATACAACTTCTTAAGTCCTTGATTATGGGAGTCATGGCCACTCAAAATGTTGGATGTTTCCTATAAATTCACATTATTCATACCCATAATTAATAATAGTATAATATGTGCAATCGTGTAAAACTTGCATGCTTTAAAACATATCTTTCTTGAATGCCCCTATGTTAAACAATTATCTACTTTCTTTTTTAAACATCTCTATTCTCACATGACTTCTCCAATCACATGGAGAGATATGTTTTCAAATCGGTACAAACATTATGATGGTTCCTTCGACTCCAAGTTGAATTTCAAATCGATTTGGATGGTTATCCTAAAATTTCTATTATGAAAGATGTGGTTGCCTCAAAATAAAGTTATATTGTAGCAAATTGTTCTTCTTCCTATAAATGTAGCTGAAAAATTATGGTTTGATATCCATGAATTATTGTATCATACTTCCTCATGTCAACCAGACTCCAGTTAAATGATTTAGAAAAGGTATGATGGTCTACTACCATTTATGAAATATAAGAAGCAAGAAGTCTTTAAAATCCCCTCAAAGCCATGTTGGTAGCTTCATTAGATTCATAATAATTCTCTAAATGGTGAATGGCACAAGACTCTTTACATTTTGTTTATTGATGAAGCCTCAAAAGAGAATCCAAGGGAGGCAGGTGTTAGGGGGGCTATCTTTCACCCTGGAGGAATAATTGAAGGAAAATTTTCTTGGAAACTTGAACTACATACAAACAATGAAACATAAGCTTATTTTATTCTTAAATGAATCTTTATAGCTCAATTTGTTCACCCAAACCTATTAATTGTGCTTGGCAATTCCCATCCCATAATCAACTACCTAGTTAAAGTTACAAATGAAAAAAAATATAAGATTAGCTTCCATCATCAATCAAATTTAAATGAAAGTCTCTCTCCTTGCATGCAAGGTTGAGTGGTATCATGTCAAATGAAACCATAATCAAATGGTGAACACTCATACCAACTACGATATCAATATGGATTAAAAGGGGGGTTTTTATTTTAAGGAAACATCATCCAATCCCATAGCACCATGATCAAACAAGTGTCTGCTTAGCACAATACCAACTGGAGTTGTCACAAATCATTTCGCGTCATGCACAATACTTCACGACCTCCCCTCTCCATGATGATTCAAGCCATTCACGACACAATATTTAACCACCTACATCATTTCCCATGCTTCCACTATGGGATGTCGTTGGGAGTGTAGACAACATATGATTCTAACATCTAGTGTTTAATTTGGAAAAATGGTTTGGTTGGAAGCTCTGCTTGGATAATTGAGTTTGACTCTAATCCTCTCCTGGTTTCTTTTGTTCTCCCCATTACTTCTAAAACAAACATAGATTTCAAGGAGCTACCAGCAATTTGTAGCTCCCTCCAACATCATGCAACAGTCATCGATGAGTTGAAGTGTGGCATGGACGTGCTGTCAACCAGACTAGAGGCATTGGATAATACTCTAGGAAAGGAAATAGACATGTCTCTTAGTGTATTGTTTCACCTAAATAAACAGATAAACTCTCTAGAAAATAAGGTTTGTAATATGGAAAACAACTTGTAGCAGTGGCCCCTCAATAACAGGAATTAGAGACCTAGAGTGATGGTTACTCCAACACCTCCTCCCCTCTTCTAGTAGCCATCCTAACAGCACTATTGTACATCCATGATGGTCTCCTAACCCATATTCCCAATTGATGTTATGTTAATTTCAAGTTCCAACTTTGGTTCTCTACAATTACATGAAATCTAGTCTAATTGGGGAATTTTGGATTTTTTATCTCCCACAAGTTCTAGTCCTTATTATGTATACCCGGTTTTCCTACTATCTTTGACATACATCATTTGCATTTTATATCCTATTTATTTTTTAGTATTTTAGATTCTATCTTATTTCAGTCCTTCTCTCACAAACTTGTTTTGCATCCTATCTTTGTAAAATGTCATTTGTGGTTTATGTGAAGTATAATCAAATCCCTCTCAAAAGGATTAAGTTGGATTCACATAATGAAGGAACCTTGATATATATGTACCTAAAGAATGAGAAATAATATTTTTTCTTGTCATGGATATTTCTATATTTCCTCTATAAGCTTTGGCAACAACCTTTTATAATATAATTTTTTACTAGTGTTTGTGAAAAGGAAAAAAAACAAAGGAAATCTAAGCTTGAGAGAAATTTGTACAAGCGAGTGTGTCCTTAGTTCCTTATCACCCTTTATTTTTATCCTCCTTGAGATTAAAAGGAATGCAATATTTAAGCTTAAGGGATGTAGCATCCAAAGTGTTCATCTCAATAGTGCTCTATTTCCCTAGGCCCCTAGGTCCAACTTCACATTATAGGATTAATTTTTTGGTAGCCCCGATTTAGCCACCATTTCCATCTCACATGACCTTCTATATAATTACAAATATTATTAATGATTACTTTCTAGCTAGAGATGTTGAATTCAATATAGTCACTATGAAACATGAGAAGAGTTAGTTTGTAATGTTTTGTAAATTAAATTTCAAAATACATAAAGACATTTGATCTTATAGTCCTTACTATAAGGAGATAAATGAAAATGATATTTTCCATGCCTTAGATTTGCCAAATTTCAAAATCACAAACTATATAGTTATCTAAGACATCAATTAAGACCTTGACCATATTGAATGATATTTGGTTAATTGTATTACTTTTATATCAAATAAATTCATATTTAGAATTCCTCGAGATTAAAAAGACCCTCACTAAAATCAACCCAAAATTATGAATGGGGACATATTATAATGTAATTTTACAAGAAACAAAGTTTAATGTTTGATAAAATTTCCCCTATATAGGAAAAGTTAGGAATCCATGTATATAGAACACATAACATTAAAAATAATGTTTACTCATTTTCATACTTTAGTACCAACATTTTTATGAGCATTAACATATTGTTGTTGTAATAGCAACCAAAATTGATGTCGACCTAAACTGGTTGTGTCAATTATATCGGCCTTTAAACCCATAATGCCAACCTTATGGTCAAAAAGGTGCTTCCTTAACCCAACTTAGGGAGATAAATCCCTTTTTAATTCTCTTTTAAATTTAAGTGGGAGGACCACAATGGTAATACAAAAACCATCGGATTCAAGCTTTGTTCAAATATTGTTATCAAAGCCAAGAGTTGTATATATGCATTCAAATGTGCAGTGCCAAATTTAGGCAGAACCACCATAGTCTCGACTCTTCTATATAACAAGTGCACGGGGAGAATTCTTAATGCAAGCTTAAATCTATTTGAGCTCCTTCCCAACTTGATTTATGGCCACACCATATAACCATATCCTAAATTCCCTAACGAGTGCAACTTACAATCGCTATGACAACTCAACAATTACTCAACGCATGTCATACACACATGGACCTGCTTCCTTTGTTTCCTATTGGGAATTCATTCCTTACCTTCCACGTGATCATCTTTACACGTCACCCCATATCTGCATCACCTCAGCTCTTCCAAACATTGCACAAAGGCTTCCTCTTCCAAGAGATGGACTCTGGGAAGTGAATCTTTATGTTAGTTGTTGCGCTCAAATCTCTGTTAAAGTGAACACTAGCCCTTTCCACGTAGCCACTTGTCATTCTTGTCGTCTAATGCACTGGGTCCACTTCACCCCAACGCTTTCCACATCACCGGTCTCAACACATCATCTGGGTCCTCATCATCCTGAGCTTTTCCAATGGTGCACAAGGACTTAATATTTGGGAAACAGAACCCAGGGAATAGGAAAATTCTCGTCTACGCTTTTTAACAGACTGTCGACACTTTGTAAGCCATGTCATGCAGTCACTTTTCTCATTGGTCGACTTCCACATCCACTCAGTGCCTAGTCATCTCGACTACTCCCTTCGCATGTTACTCCTTTTCTCGTTTGAATAAAAGACTCTTAGAGATGAAAATAATTTTCGTCAATTGTCAATCTTAATCTTTGTTGGATGATGGTCTTGCACAGGCTCTAATAAACTAAGCCACTCTTTTTTCTTTCCTCATCCCTTCTGCTTGTAGGCTTACACACAATGATTTTTCTCTGGTTCTTTTTTAATACACTATGATCACCATGCTTCTTTTGCACACTTTGATTGCTTTGGATTATTGATCCACTTATTCATCCACAATCAATAGTTAATATTCATCAACTACAAATTAAGGGAATTTGGCCCTACTCTAAAGGATTTCTTCCTCCTCTCTACAGTTGATTCCTTTGTATATAAATTTCGTTCTAAGACACTCTCCCTCTTGAGCTTTAAACAATTGTTCTGGAACCTTTATGTACTTTCTATGGAATTTACTCTAAGTATAATCCCTCTTGAGCTTAAATTACACCCAAATTGTATCAAAATTAGTTAATTATGATTACAGGGATTGAATAGGACACAAACAGGTATTCACAAACAATCCTTCCAACCCTCGAGACAGAGTGTTCTTTCATTAATTTACACACTCTATACAAAGTTGCAAAATGCCTCTTTCATTGAATCGACCCTTCTTGGCCTGGTGACCATATTTGGCCTTATTTTTCCAATCCTCTTGATACCTCTCTCCTCCTACTTTTTTCTACACACTTTTTGTCTCCAACTTACATTATTATATGAAAGAGGATTCTGAACTACAATCAATTCAGATCCACAAAATCCTCAACAAACCCCTATCTTAAGGAGTCCCTACATTCAACTATCCCTAAATATATCTAACCTTCATTCAACATTCTCGAGATTGCTTCCTACAAGGATATATAGTTACAACATCCTCACTCCTATATACAATATTTATAGATTTTCTCAAAAACATAGGAAATACAAATAATTCAAGCAATTACACTCAATTAGGGAACCAACTCCCTTGGTAAATGAAAGACCCCTAAGTCTAGTCAAAATGTGTTTTGACTTGGAGGTAATATGTTCCTGCATCATACTCAAAAGGTGAAAAAAATCCATGGTCTCCTGACTATGTGCTTTCTTAGACTAACGAAATCCTCCTAGACCCTAAAATTTAGTTTGTAATCGATCATTTTTTCTATCATGTTGTTGTTGTTTTTTCGTGGTTTCTTTTATTCTTCCAGGATTCCAAACTTTATGTTGTAATTCTCCTCCTTATTTGGTGATGTATACCTATTCATCCATATCCAATCCACTACTAACTTTCCTTGTTTCTGCAATATGCCTCCTCTGAGATACCTTCATCATAACCTTCCTCATTTCTTCAATCTCTATGTTCAGTTGGTCCTCTAGCTAGTACATACTTTGCAAATCTATATTTATTTCTTGTTGAACTTTGTTCTTGGTACTCTTCATTGGTTATTGCTACACATTCACCTCCAGCTTCCTTCAAACTGCTAGAACTTGTCTTATTTTCACTTTCTTCACTACTTGTCTTTGGATTGTCCAACCAAACCTCTAAAAATATGAGCTCTATTGAGAGATCACTAACACTTCACTAATTAATTTTCAACTGTTGATTATTTTCCATGGGAATATTTTTCCTTGCTCTAGCTTCCATAGCATTATCTTTTTGAATAAATTTTACACCATCATCATCTTTCATGGTAGCTTCCAATACTTTTCCATCTCTGACATTTGCAAATACATACTTAAGAAAAAAATTTCTCAATCTCATCCCTCTCCTCTAACATTCTCATTTCTTCATCAATTTGTATAAACATGTCAATTGAGTGTTTTTCATTACCTACAATCACACACAAATCATTAGTTTTAAAAACATAGGGATCATTAGCCTCATTTGATGCCTCTATAACCACATCCTCATGTTGATATTAACTAATCCAACAGTACACCAGACTGTCAATAAATCTCTTCTCCACATATTTAGCTTCTACTTTATCAATGTACAAGCCTTGTCCATAAACAATTCAATTATACTTAGCTGCTCTGAGTTCTTGCTTCACTTTTCTTACATTCTCTGCCTCAACTCTTTTTGCAATGGTTGCCACCTTACCTTCTTCTTCTTCATTGTCTAGCCATACCTCTGGTCTCCTTTGCTTTCCTGTAGAAACTTCTTCACATGATTGAGTTTTGTTCTTAATGTATATTAAAAAAAAATCAGAAGAAGTCACATTGAATATTTTGGTCGATACATTTGGAACCAACAAGTGTGGTTCATCTTCAGGACACGATGAAGAAACAGGTCTAGGAAGAAGGTTAAATAGGGAGATAGGTCAACCTAACAGCTAGAAGAAAACAGCTATATTTGAATTCCTAATCATGTATCCTCTTTGTGCTAGTCGTCTTGGAATTCTTGTTCATCTGATTGTGATTTCCTTCTAAACCCATCACATGACCATTAGTAGCCATCTTTACCTTTTCTTCTTCTGAACTCTACTTGTCCGCTCTGATGGGAATCCAAATTAGACATAAATTAATGCCCATCTAACCATCCTCCAGCACATTAAACCTCTCTTTTTTGCATTAGATGACATATTTTTAACTTTAATATGTTCATTAGGAAGGTTTAGAGATAATTACATTTTTGTGCCTAATATTATTTATTTTTGTAGAATATTGTGAGAATATTGGGAAGATTATGAAGATTTGGAAGAGGAGATAATCTAGGGAATTTCTCCCTGCTACAGGAGGATCAATATTGGATAATAAATGAATAAAATATCATGAAATTATTGACAAATTCTGGAGCTCCAGTGATTGAGAAAATCTAGGAATGAGTTCACTGTCATTTACCGTAGATTCCTATTGTTGGGAACTAGATCCACTATTTGAGGGATTTTGGAGGGGAAAGCTTTCTCCTTTCAAGGAGAATTCCTCCCCATCAATTTGTATAAGTACCAATTCGAATTTTTCTCTAGGTGCAGGTATTTCTTAGTCTTCTTGTGGAGAAAACTTGTTATTTAGCAGCTCCACTTTCATTTCTAGCAGGGGTGTACCTGGATTGTTTCAAATAATGAAGTTTTGTGTCATTTTTATCTTCTAAAGATTGGTTTCCTTCATAGGACTCTGATTTTCCTTGGGCTTGGCTATCCCAGGAGCCTTAGAGCCCTCTTTTACAATTTCTTTATTTCCTTTGAATGTCTTCTTCACTTGCATCTCTTATTTATGCATTTACTACCCATGCTTCTTTTGCTCTAGGTTACATTAGTTAAATGATTGAAGTGAGTTATTTTGCAATTTATTTATAGATTCTCAAGCATGATGCATCCTTATAATAGCTTTTAAAATTCATATTAATCATTGAGCTACTTGGTTGGTTTACTAGTTCATAAATCTAGAATTTATGGAAGTCCCTTGTAACAAAATAGTAGTAATTTTCTACTATTTTTTAGATCATGTTAATGAGAATCATTTGAGTTTATTCCACTTGAATTGTGTCATAAAAAAATTCAAGTTAATAAAAAAATTTATCCCATAGCATTTTCACTGGATTAGGTTAGGCATTTGGTAGGATAAGTAGCTCACTAGTTCTTGAATTTACAGTATTTAGAGTAGTAATTTTCTGATATTTTTTAGCACGTGTTAATAGGGGTATTTTGGAGTGATTATACTTGAAAGGGAGCCTTAATACATCCTACTTAATAAAAAAAAAAATTCCATCCCATTTGAATTTTATTTAATTGGGCATTCGGCAAGTTATCTCCTCTTGTAGTAAAATAGGGCCCTCTGTAGCACGTGTAAACTTGACCAGATTTGCTCCAAAAGCTTGGTTTTTGTCTCTTAGGCTTGAATCATCACCCCTAGGCTCTAATTCTAGGATTGAGTAAAGCCAAATGCCACTCTATACCAACCTTTCCATCACTGCAAGTACAAATCTGTAATCAGAATTAGAAGACAGATTTCCACATTTGAATAACAATGAATGTTTTCTTATGAAATATACATGGATTCTATTACTAAAGATATGTTTCCTTGAACATAGTGATAAAAAGTGTGATTCATCAATGCAAATTAGATTAGACTTGATTCTTGAATTCATGCTTCCTTGAGGTTTTAGTTACAAGAATTATTGTTGAAAATATCAAAATTTACATTTTCAAAACAATATTCCACATTCTGCAATTAAAGAATTAATTTTCATTCTACAAGTCGACTAATGTTTCCATTTTGCAATTAGGTTAGTGTTTGATTTCATGATATTCACTTCGTTTCATTAGATCAACAAAAGAAGGATACATTGCATGTTGCACATACAATGTCGACACCTCTTAAGTTTGTACAAACCCTGGGTTGATAATTTAAGTTGGTAGCCTTTGGAGTTGCAGCATTCTTGTTGCAATACTGGGGTTCATCACTTTTTGGCGTCGTTGCCAGGGAGGTGTCAAAGTATGTATTGTTTTCTTCCCCATTTGATCCTTTTCGACAAAAACAAAAAAAAATGCATTAGGCATATTTCATTTCAGAAAATTTCATTGCATTAACATTCTTATTCAATTTTTATTTAAAAAAAAAAAGACTTCTCTAACACCAATACCGCCACTTGATCATGTGGTGCAGTAAGAACCACATCACCATCCACTTTTGCAGGTAGAAGAAGAAGAGGTGGCAGAGAAGGTAGAAGAAATGGATGGAGATGATGACAATTAGGAAGATCCTCTTGGATTTTCCATTCAAGATATTGATATCAATGTCCATATGAAGAGCATCCCTCCATCTTTCCTTCCCAACTTCCATGGTATGAGGTCAGGGGATCTAGAAACCTTTTTCTTTGAATTTGAAATCCTTTGTAGATCTTATGCTTACTTACTAAACACTCAAAAGTAGATATTGTTTCCGACAACATTGAAGGATGGAGCTCTTAAATGGTTCATGAATTTAGGGACTAATTCAATAATATCATGAAATGATATGCAAAAGATATTTCTAGAAAAATATAAAGATTGTGACCTTAAAGAAGAAATATTTAGAATGTCCCAAAAAGAAGATGAGAGCTTTGAGGATATAATAGAGAGATTGATGTATAATGTTAAGAGGTGAAAATTACATAATTTAGGATTTGACACACTAAAAACCCTCTTACTTAGAATAATTAGGGATGAGTGAATTGATCATGAGTGGAGGTGATGTATACCAATTATCATTTGAAGAAATTTGTGAAACATGCAAAATTACATGCTACTAAATATTTTCCATCATTACCAAGATTGAAGGAATTTTATCAAGAGGAAAATGGACCAAAGCAATTATGTTATGTAGCTCCAAGAAGACCATGGCAGCCTAGTCAAACCGGTATGATGCAAGAATCTAATTCACAATTTTAAGGTTATGCACATCCATCTCAAAGTAATTGGAACACACCCTTTCCTTGGAGACCTTGGCTATCTCAACCCCAAAACTAATCTTGGCAACAAGGTTACCAAGAACCTTATCGGACAAATCCACAATATCCTCAATGTCCTCCATACCCAACTCCATACTATCCCTACCATCCACCTCCACCACAACCACAAACCCAACCACATCCATCTCAAAGATCCACTCCCACTCAACTACCTATACCACCATTTCCAAACCCAAACAATGAAGTAACTCAACCCACCTACAATGTTAAGGTACAACACTTCCAAACAGCTCCTCTTGATCTAAATGGTATTCATCTTAGCTGAGGAAGAGTATTGAAAAAAATATATTCTCTTGATGTCATTGAAGGACAACATTCAGAAGAAGAAGATCCAAATGAGAAGACCAAAGAATCATAGGTTGCACTTGATGAAGAGCAGACTTCAGAATTAGAGTGAGAAAGTTCCCTCATGTTTACCATCAGATCCTCTATGTGTTCAAGAGAATCATCAGAAAAAAGAGGAAGATTTGAATGTCATGGTAGAAGAATACATGAAGAATGATCCAAATGAGAAATTCAACCAAGGGCATCAAATCTATATTGAGGCTTGGTTCTAGAAAATCAACAAAATGGAGCATCACTCTCTTCTTCAATAGTGCTTGATATCGTTAAAGTCAAAAAATTTGGTCTCTAAAATTTAGGTACATGTCAAAGCATATATTTTGAGCCTACGCATGAGTTTATCTATCATCTTGATTGGCACATGGCTCCATTGGAAGTAATCATATACTTTAAAGAAATTTTGCTTTTTTCAAGTAGAGTAGGATAGAAAAAAAGAAATGAAAAAAATGAAGAGGAAAAGTAAAATCTCAAGTGAAAACCTCCTTTGAGGCGCCTAGATAGACCTACTAGTTGACAACGTAATTGAGGAAGCTAGAAAAAAAAAAAAAAAAATTGATCATAAACCTAGTCAAAGGAAGTCAAACTTGGGATTTCTCCTCCTTTTCCCAGATGCTCCAATAGGACCAAGGCCATGCCAATCCATAACCCTCATCCATTTCCAACATTCACCCGTCATTTCAAAGTCTTTCCCATTCATTTTCCTCGTTGTCCTAAAATGCTACAGGAGGGTTCTGTTTTACTATAGGAGGCCAAAATACACAGGGTAGAAATTATTTTTACTATATCTAGAACACTGTGCATCTGTTAGCTGAGTTGTTTCATGTGGATATGCATGTAGATGACGGTAACATGATCAAGCAATTTTAGCAAATTCCAATGCAAAATTTTTGATAAATTGGCCTCCGTCACCTACAACCATTTTTTATTTTTCTCGAGATTCATGCATACATTGGCCAAAACTATTTATGGGTAAGTGCATAAGGATGATGGAAACATGCTCAAAAAATTTCAAGTCGATCTAGTCTACTATTTGAGAGATATGGATAAAACAATTCTGCTACAGGAGACTGCCCCAAAATGCTACAAGAGCAACCAGAAGTGTTACAAGAGGCAGATCACCTTGGAGAAATAGGTAAAAGGTAAAGTATTCTTTAGGAAATGTTGAGAGAGGTCCACCAACATCACTTTCATCACCCATCCACTCCATCTAGCCAAAATTCAGCTTTAATTTCCACTCTGCCATACATTAAAAAAAAAAAAAAACACACACACACACACACACAAAAACACAAAAAATATTTGCTTTCAATTTTTCCACCACCTACACCACTTCCTGATGATTTTAACCCTATCCTTATACCTTTTATGACTTTCCCTAAATCTTACATTCAATATGAGGCCTCAAAAGAGGAATTAAGTGACTTCTACAGGAAGGAGATTCCTTCTGTAGCATCTTGTATAGTTACAACATAACTCAACATCAATTATTTTTTCACCCACAGAGCAGAAGATCCATCCACCTTTAGCATCATGAAGCCATTTCTGAAGTTGAGAAGGGGAACACCCTCCTTAGCAAGTAGCTTATCCACTCCACCAATAACAGATTGGACATTGGGAAGAAACCTGCACACACAATAGTTTTATCAATCAAAGAATCATCAATCTATGAAGACCTGTGCAGAAGCAAGCAAAGGAAATCAACACCTTCAAGATCATCATGTTATGAGGACCAACTCCAGCATGCAGGCATATCCAACAATTCGATATCACAGGTAGGAATAGGTATGCATTTTTCTTCACCTCTCCTGTTGAGCATATTATGGTTAAAAAATATTGTTTTCAATGCACATGAGAGAAGGTTTTATAGGCTGAAGGTGGCCAGTAAACTTGGCCACCCTCAACTAGTAAGACTGCAGTTTACTCAAATACCCATGCAATGTGGAGAATTCAAAGTGGGGAAAGTGATAATTACGAGGAATGAGGACCAGATCACCAAGTGCACCGAGCCCACTACCATAAAAAGAAATAAAATAACAAGGCTCAACTTTAGTTGTATTGATGCTCATTCCCAAAATAGTTATAGAGGCTCATTAAGACATCGAAGGTCGAGCTAGATTCTACCAGGGGCTACCTAGGGTGCTATAGAAGAGATACAGAGTTGATTTGCACGTGTTATAGGATCAGGCATAGCTGTTATAAGGGGAGAAACAGGGTTGCTACAAGAGAGACAAATTGTGCGCTACAAGAGAAATACATTTGCTACAGGAGAAGACAATGTGCTACAAGAAAGTCCAGAGAGCTGAAAAAAAACTTGATTTTGAGAAAATTTACCCTAGATTTGAAGAGGTTCATCTAAGAGAATGGTAAGTCCACATTTTTCTCTACCATCTGTGGACAAGAAAATTGCAAAACCACTCATTCCTTCAACCAAAATTATGATAGCAATTTGAGAATAAAACATTGAATGAGAATGTTTGTTTTATGTTAAGAAAGACAAGAAAGGAAATGGAAATTTTTTTGAGTTGAGTCTTAAGTTTTCCTTCCTCTAACCAGTATGGATAAAACTACTCTTTTACCCCTGTAGCATATTGGGAGTATTGGTTTGCCAAACCTTGGAAAATCATAGTGACAAATCATGGGGGGGGTAGTTTCAATTGAAGAGAGTCCACGGACTCATCAAGGATGCTAATTATCACATATGTTGTGGATAATGTTAGAAAAATTGTATCATGGACAAACATTGTGGACATTAACAGGGAGACTTTTCTTAAGACACAAGCACAAGCCTAATTATAACTTGGAGAAAAGGATGGATCTACAGAAGAAGGAGTTGGAGAATAAGAGGAAGAGGATGGAGCAAGAGAATATGTGTCAAAATTCCTTTTGAGGTAGCTTGGGATGTTAAGGATTCCACCAGGGCCATGAATGAGGCATAATTAGGTCACTAAGTTGCTCAGAGGATGAGAAACACTTTCAACAAAGGGGTAGATGGGCCTCCAAATTAGACATAAATTAAGGCCCATCTAACCATCATTCAGCACATTAAACCTCACTTTTTGCATTAGATGATATTTTTAACTTTAATATGTTCATTAGGAAGGTTTAGAGATAATTACATATTTGTGCCTAATATTATTTATTTTGTAGAATATTGGGCAGATTATGAAGATTTGGAGGAGGATATAATATAGGGAATTTCTCCCTGCTACAGGAAGATCAAGATTTGATAATAAATGAACAAAATATCATGAAATTATTGACAAATTCTGGAGCTCCAGTGATTGAGAAAATCTAGGAATGTGTTCCCTATCATTTAATGCAGATTCCTAGTGTTGGTAACCAGAGCCACTATTTGAGGGATTTTGAAGGGGAAAGTTTCCTCCTTTCAAGGAGAATGATTCCCCATCAATTTGTATAAGTAACAATTCGAATTTTCCTCTAGGGGTAGGTATTTCTTAGTCTTCTTGTGGAGAAAACTTGTTATTTAGCAGCTCTACTTTCATTTCTAGCAAGGATGTACTTGCATTGATTCAAATAATGAATTTTGGTGTAATTTTTAGCTTCTAAAGCTTGTTTTCCTTCATAAGACTCTGATTTTCCTTGGGCTTGGCCATCACGGGAGTCTCAGAGCCATCTTGTACAATTTCTTTATTTCCTTTGAATGTCTTCTTCACTTGCATCTCTTATTTATGCATTTATTATTCATGCTTCTTTTTGTTGTAGGTTACATTGGTTAAATGATTGAAGTGAGATTTTTTGTAGGTTATTTACATATTCTAAAGCATGATGCATCCTTAGAATAGTTTTGAAAAGGCATATTGGGAGCTACTTATTCACAAATCTAGAATTTTTGGAAGTCCCTTGTAGCAAAATAATAGTAATTTTCTGCGATTTTTTAGAATGTGTTAATGAGCTTAATTTGAGTTGATTCCACTTGAATTGGGTCATAAAAAAATTCAAGTTAATAAAAAAATTTACCTCATATAATTTTCACTTGATTAGGTTAGGCATTTTGTAGGATAACTAGCTCATTAGATGTTGAATTTCCAATTTTTAGAGTAGTAATTTTCTGCTATTTGTTAGCACGTGTTGACAGGGGTATTTTGGAGTGACTCCACTTGGAATGGAGTCCTAAGTCATACTACTTATTGAAAAAAAATCCCATCCCATTTTCATTTTATTTACTTGGGAATTCAACAAGTTATCTCCTCATATAGCAAAATAGGGCCCCCTATAGCCTCTTGTAGCACGTGTAAACTTGACTAGATTTGCTCCAAAAGCTTGGTTTTTGTCTCTTAGGCTTGAACCAAGACCCCTAGGCTCTGAATCCATGATTTATGAAAACCAAAGACCATTCTATACCCACCTTTACTTCACTACAAGTACAAATCTGTAATCAGAATTAGAAGACGAATTTCCACATTTGAATAACAATGAATGTTTTCTTATGAAATGTACATAGATTATGTTACTAAAGCTAAGTTTCCTTGAACACGGTGATAAAAAGGGTGATTCATCAATGCAAAGTAGATTAGACTTGATTCTTGAATTATGCTTCCTTAAGGTTCAGTTACAAGAATTATTTTTGAAAAGATCAAATTTCGTTTTTCAAAACAACATTCCACATTATGCAATTAGAGAATAAATTTACATTTTACAAGTAGAATAATGTTTCTATTTTTTCAATTAGGTTAGTGTTTCATTTCATGATATCCACTTCATTGCATTATATTTACGAAATAAGGACACATTGCATGTTGCACATACAGTGTCTACACCTCTTAAGTTTGTATGAACCTCGGGTTGATAATTTAAGTTGGTAGCCTTGGGAATTGCAGCATTCTTATTGCAATACTAGGGCTCATCACACTCATGAGCTGAAACAGGCCTTCTTCATCTTGTAACAATTATTCCACTTGCTAGAGTATCAATTTCTCCTCTTGGTATCCTTCTCTTCTTTTTCTCTTGGAAATTATACTCAGACTCACTGTGGAGTTGCCTTTGGTAACTTCTACCCAACCTTAGCTGTTAGAAGATGTCCTTTTCTGTGCTCTATAGTAGAACCTCTTATAAAGCACGTCTACTCCTCAGATTTGAAAGTTGTTAGGCTTCTGAAATTTCATCCACTCACTTCTCTCTACCCCTTTTTGTGTCCTTGCTTCAGCAATCTCATCTTGTCATTTGGTTTTGTCACAATTTCTCCTTCTAAGAGCTCAACTTGTTGTATGGCTGCAAATATAAATACTTATGATTGGCATCAACATAAAAAAATCAATACTTGTTAATATCTTCTTCAAGACCTTTTTCTTTTAAAATTCCTCTACACATCACCTATGTCTTTTCCTCATGCATTCATTTATATATATTCTCCCATTTTAAGAGCATTTCAACCTACTCTAATCTCTGCAATTCCTTCCAAAATCAACTTCACAGGAACAATCAAATTCCTATTCAATTTCTATCTTCCCAAATGAATATCCTCCAATCCAAAAAGTAAATTTAAAACTTACAGTGCACCTTAAAGAATATCAGTGTTCTTTCTGTAATTATCTATCCTCTACTTCAGTGAAAAAAATAAAACAATCTCCAAACCTGTTTTTCCACAAACTATATTTCGTAGTAGAGTTTTATGTATCCTCCACTGAAGGATTTAAAGTTAAAGAGCTTTATAGCTCTTATACCAAATAATTTTGACCTAAACTAGTCGTGCCAATTATGTCAGTGTTTATGGACCCTTCACCAGATGGACATAAATACTATGTTTCTTCATGGAATACTACAAGAAGAAGTATATATTGAGCAACCTTTGGGATTTGAAGTGAAGGACAGGAAGACTCATATTTGCAGGTTGAAGAAAGAACTTTATGTTTGAAGCAAGCCCCCAGGGCCTGATATGCTCTCATTGACAGTTACCTAGTGAAGCTTGGATTCACAAGAAGCAATGTTGACTCGAACCTCTACTTCAAAGTGGTCCAAGGTATGCCTTTGATTTTGGTTTTATATGTTGATGATCTATTCTTGACAAGTAGTGATCCCCTGATGCTCGAGTGTAAGATGGGGTTGGCCTCCAAGTTCGAGATGAAAGATCTTGGTTTAATGCATTACTTACTGGTATTAGAGGTGTGGCAAAGACCCTATGAAATTTTCCTTTCTCAAGGAAAATATGTCGTGAAGTTGTTGGAAATATTTGGAATGGTAGAATGCAAGTCCCTAGCCACAATGATGGAGATGAATTTCAAGAATTTATGTGGAGATGTTGCTAGACCAGACTTGGTAAACTCTTTTGAATATTGACAATTGATTGCAGCATTGATGTTCCTTGTGAACACATGTCCAAATATATGTTTTGTAGTGAACACTTTGATTTAGTTCATGATTGAACCTCTTCATGCACATTGGGTTGCTTCCAAACATGTGCTGAGATATTTCCATGGGACGATCAATATCGATTTGAGATATACTTCCATAGATGTGAGTCTAAATGGATGCACTAATGTTGATTGGGCTGGAAATGTTATTGGTAGGAAGAGAACATTAGGGTGTTGCTTTAGCTTGGGGTCTTCCATGATATCTTGGATGAGCAGGAAATCGAAGTCTGTAACTTTAAGCATGGCTGAGGCAAAATGCATTGTTTCTAGTATGGCTAGCTACGAGGTAGTTTGGTTGAGGAAGCTCTTTGGAGAGTTGTTTGAGAAGGTCCTAACTAGGAACCTAATATATTGTGATAACAAGAGTGGGATCCGATTAGCGAATAATCATGCATTTCATGACAATTCCAAACATATTGAGATCAAGTATCACTACATTCAAGATATGGTACAAAGAGCAACAGTGAGACTCCATCACATTTCGATTAATGAGTAGATAGTGGATATACTCACTAAAGCTTTGCTAAAAGGGAAGTTCTTGGTCTTCAGAGAGAAACTTGGACGGAAGAATGTGACCCTCCTGGGTAAGTGTCCTAGTTTATCGAGAACATGAGACACTTGAGATGGGAAATATGATGCAGTCATAAATTTATCCCTAGTTGAGAGGGAGTGTTAATTTGGCAGCTCAAGGACAGATTCCCTCCTTTGGACAACCTTCCTCATCCAAAGAAGACCCTCTTTTCCCTTGGAAGAATTTAATTCGGTCAAGGAAAAATATTTTTTTGATGTGAAAACCCATATGTGCACAAAACTTCAAGTTGACCTAAAGGACAAATTAGGTCTCCAAAGAAGCATATAAATACAAGTCAACCTCTTTTGGAGCATCACATCACACGACTTCTTCTTCTCTCTCCTTCTTGTATTCATTCATATAGGTCTGAAGAAGGGAAGCTAAGTTCACATGTGTGAAGTGATAGAGGCAATTCTGATTTTTTGAATTGACTTTCCTGCTAGGAGAGTTTGTCTAGCCAGTAACCAAGTTTGACTTGGAGTTTTGACCTCCTTTGACTTGGAAAATTTTGATTTCTTGAGGCCAAATTTTTCTGTGGAGAAGTTGAATTTTTCTAGGGACTTTTGATTGCTACTAACCATTGAATTTTCCTCTACAATTTGAATTTTGACCCCATAAATTTTCTCTCTCTGTTGACTAGGTTTGACTAAGTCGTTTTGGACTATTTTGACTTCATTTTGACCAGCAAAGGAGGCCGACTATTTTGACCTTTGACCGAGTTGATTGGGAGGTTGTTTGATTGTTGAATTATGACTGATTAGGGCATCTTTGGATGTTATTGACTATTGTTGACTTTCACCATATTTGACTTTTGGGCTCATCTCTTGGATTTTGGATATTGGTTTGTTGGGAAGTCAAATTTGTTGACCTTTGACTCTTGATTGGTGAATTTTATCATTGTATTGTCTCTTCTAAACATTTTATGACAATATAATAAGAATAAGAATTTGAAATGGTTTTCCCTGTTGTGGAGTTTTTCCCTGGTATTTGACCTAACCCTTGGTGTCTCTATTGTGTATGTTTTTCTTTTATTGTTCCTTTTTATTATACCGCATTGTTGATGTTATTTTCTACATAATTGCTAATGGCATTATGATGTTATGGGGTGAATTCAATATAAAAATAATGAAAATTTTATAAATCCAATTATCTAAAGCAAAGAACAATATATCCCTAATAAAAATTAACACTTTAAACCCACAGTGTCAACCTTTATGGTCAAAAAGGAACTTCCTTAACCCAACTTAAGAAGACAAATCCCTTTTTAATCTTCTTTTAAATTTAAGTGAGAGGACCACAAGGGTAATACAAAAACCATTGGATTTAAGCTCTATTCAAATATAGCCATCAAAGCCAAGAGCTATATATATGCATTCAAATGCGTAGTCCCAAATATAGGAAAAACCACCGTAACCTCGATTCTTTTATATAACAAGTGCGCAAGGAGAATTCTTAATGAAAACTTACATTTATTTGAGATCCTTCCCTACTTGTCTTATGACCGCAACGTATAACCAAATCCTAAATTCCCTAACAAGCGCAACTTCCAATTGCCGGGACAACTCAACAATTACTCAACGCATGTCGTACACAAATGGCCTGCTTCCTTTTTTCTATTTGGCATTCATTCCTTGCCTTCCATGTGATCAGTTTTACACGTCACCCTAGATCAATGTCACCCCATCTCTTCCAAACTTTGCGCAATGGATTCCTCTTCCAGGAGACAAACTCCATGAAGTGAATATTCCTATCAATTATCGCACTCAAATCTCTGTTAAAGTGGACCCTGGCCCTTAGCCACTTGTCATTCTCATCATCCAACTCATTAGCTCCACTTCACCCTGACACTTTCCACATCATTGGCCTTAACACATCATCCTGATCCTCGTCATCGTGACCTTTTCCAATGGTGTGCAAGGACTTAACCTCTAGGAAATGGAACCTGGGGAATAGGAAAATTCTCATCTTCGCTTTTAACATATTGTCGACACTCTGTAAGCAATGTCATTCTGGCACTTTTTGCATTGGTTGATTACCACATCCGCTTGGTGCCAACTACTCCCTTTGCATGTTACTCCTTTGCTCGTCTGGATAAAAGACTCTTGGAGATGGAAATATTTTTCTTCAATTGTCAATCTTGATCTTCGTTGGATGATGGACTCCTGGAGGCATTAATAAACTAAGCCTCATATTTGTTCTTTCCATGGCCCTTTTGCTTGTAGGCTTACACATATCGATCTAACTCTAGTTATTTTCTAGTACACTACAATCACCATGCTTCTTTTGTGCAATTTGATTGATTTGGATTATTGATCCACTTTTTAATCCACGATCAACAATTAATCTTCATCAACTACAAATGAAGGGATTACTTCATCTTTACTCCAAAGGATTTTCGCCTCCTCTCTATAGTCAATTCCTCTGTATTTAACTTGCATTCTTGGATGCTTTCCCTCTTGAGCTTTAAACAGTTATTTTGTAACCTTTGTGCACTTTCTATGGCATTTACTCTAAGTGCAATATCTCTGAGCTTAAATTAAACCTAAATTATATCAAACTTAGTTAATTATGATTACAGGGATTCAATTGGATAAAAACGAGTATTCACAAACAACTCTTCCAACACTTGAGACAGAGAGTTCTTTCATTAATTTACATGCTCTGTACAAAGTTGTAAAAGGCCTCTCCTTGGCCTTATTTACATTAAATCGGCCCTCCTTGGCATGATGACCATATTTTGCCTTCCTCTGCTAATCCTCTCAATACCTCTCTCCTCCTACTTTTTTCTACACACATTTTATCTTCAACTTACATAATTATATGAAAGATGATTCTGAACTACAATCACTTCATATCCACAAAATCCTCAACAACCCCTATCTTTAGGATTCTCTAGATCCAACTACCCCTAAATCTCTCTAACATACACTCAACATTCTTGAGATTTCTCCTTATAAGGAGCTCTAGTTACAAAATCCTCACTCTTATATATAATATTTATAGATTTTCTAAAAAACATAGGAAATACAAATAATTTAAGCAATTACACTCAATTAGTGAACCAACTACCTTGGTAAATGAAATACCCCTAACTCTAGTTCAAATGTGTTTTGACTTGGAGGTAAGATGCTCTTGCATCAAAATTTAAATAATTCATGGTATTCCAAACACTTGTTCATTTCATTGGCCAAAATTGTATTTAAGACTATGCAATGAAATGGAATGAGTGGTCAAACTCTGCATATGAATTATCACTATTGTCATCTTTCACCACACGCTTCAAGATCATATTTGCATGGTCATTCATGCAATGAATGTGAAGTATATGTGACAATAACATTGAATGGATGATTACAGTTGGTAAGAATTATAACCATTATGTCATCATACTTAGGAGAACCACCCACACCATTATTTTAACATACTAAGGAGAACCACCCCCATGACTTAAACTCCTCGTGTTAGCCTACTTTTTTGTATCCTTATGATCGCCATCTAATCACACTTGTTCCATAACCACACACCCATTGAGTTGTGTCATGCCCTAAAAATGTTTGTATCACTCTATGTAATATATGATCCCCTTCCAATCATTGGCCTTACACATTTTCTATATAGTCTTTGTAGTCTCTTTGAGTTAGAAGGTTAAGCATCTTTGCAAATTTTGATGTTATGCATGTGTATTTTCAATGTTCATGTCAAATTGTGCGTGCATTTTATTACATGGATTTTATGTACTTAACTTAGAGGTGTATCACTATAATATTATATCTACAAGTCATATGACTTTCAATGAGGACTCCTTAGACAATGGTTCTAAACATGGAGGAAGAGTGGAGGAATAACATAGAAGAAAAGGTAAAATCACTATACTAATGAATACAACAATAGGAATCCCTAGGTGAATTGTAATTGCATACTTTATGATTGTGATATAATATTGAAAATATCTATTTATTTTACGAAGATTTATGTTTATAATTCTAACCATTAATTGTTATAATATGTGTTATGTTGTAAAAAAAACTTAATTAAAAAACTTGAAAAATTTATGAAAAGTATAACCAAAAAAAGACACCATATCTTGATATGAATTGGTAGCATTTGGTGTGACAAGGAAAAACTCCCATAGGTCTTAGTCAAATAGATATGAGCATGTTAACCATGGCTATGATTTATCATGTTTCAATGCAATTTAGAGTGCAATTAAATCTACGATACTACTTTTTTCATGGTACTTATTCACTCTATGATGTGCATATTAATGTTTGAGCACAAGGCACAAAGGTGAGGATGACCAAAGATGAAGATTTTTCTTGGTAGAAGACATAAAATATGCAACGATTTATGGCAATGTACAAGTTAATGATAAAGGAGAGGCTCTGAAATTTGATCGTGGCAAAATTTTCCATAATGAAATGTTTGACATTGTCATGAGGAAATGGTTAAAAAATATATCATAAACATTGGCCTAATATCAATATTCCTAGTAAGAAAACATCATTACAACATTTACGTAGAAGGTTCCCAAAATGTATGGTTCAGTGAAAAATGAGCCCTTTGTAGATTCTTCAGGATTATCATGGAGAGAATAAACCATATCAAGTGAAATATGTTTGAATTAATATTATATGTAGTTTCTCATGTTTCCACTCCTTCACCTTTTATTTTTCATTATGTATCAACATTGAATTTTATAGGTGACCTCATTTTTGTAGTTTTGATCTTGCCAACCTCTAGAAATAAAGCAAAGATCTAAACATAAATCAAAGACCATTAATGTTGAAAAATATGTATTTGACAAATTTCTTAAGGATAACAAAGAGGCCAAGAGGGTTGTTGAAGAGAAGATGACATGAGTGGGCCCTCACACACCACAACAAAAAGCCATAAGGATAATAGACAATATATGCTTGTATTTATTGATATTTATATGCTTACGATGATTTATTTTGATATCGGTTTAACTTGTTATATTTTGTTTATCTAATATTCTAGTACCATTGAATTACTTTCATGGTCATTTTTCGAACATTGATAAACATAATTGATCTTATCTTACCTTATGTATAAGCACAATTAGATGTAAAGGAATTAACGATTACACATTTTTGGGTCAAGCCAAGAGGCCCATGATTAGAGGGAGTTTGTAAGTTTATCAACACAATCTCATTCATTATGATAATATACTAGCTTGATATACATCATTATTAAATATTGTTTTATCTTATTGTATGTAGTTAAATTGATTATAGTTGTGAGGTCACTGGTGAAAATTTAAGGTATGCCCTCATGAATGGTTAGAAAATAATGGTGGTAGATGTGGAGCCCATGCCCAATGTAGTTAATTGTTTTTTTGTGAATCAATATTCTATTCATTCTTCCAAAAAGAGGTACAACAGTAGAAAAATGCAGGTGGTCTCACCCCAACCACGTTTGTTGACTACCATTATCAGCATATGACAAACAAATAGAAAAACATCTAAAGACACAATCCACAACTTAGGAGGCCAAAAGCACCAATAAACACATAAAACAAGTAAAACACATGTAACCATGCTAGTCATCAGAAGTGATGGAGGTTGGGTTATCTGGAGTTGTTCCTGGAGGAGGAGGAGGACAGAAGGAGAATTGAACGTGCTCTTCGAAGTGGTCCATCCAAACCTCCAGCTTCTCTACTTTCTCAAATAACATATTCTAGCCTCGCCATACGACAACTATGCGCTCCCAGACATGGCACTGGAAGTAGTGCATTTTGTTCAAAGTGGCAATAAGATATGCATGTTCTGCTTGCCTCACCCTCTCTAAGGTTTCCAAGCGTTCAAGTACTGACTGAATCAAATCTCGGCAGTGCTCTAAACAGAAAACTTGTATCTAATTGTGTCCCAAGTTATGACCCTTCCCCTGTCGCCCCGAACTGCCACTACAAATCGTCCCACCCCGTTGTTGGATTCGTGGAGTCCTACTCCCATGAACAGCCACTGAGCCACCATGACCGCGACCACCACAGGCCTCAGAAGCCACTCGACCAGAACGACCCGCCTTGCTGCCACCGCAACCGCCAGAGACCACCGGTCTTGAGTGACCTGCATTAATACTGCCCCTCCCAAAGCTAGTGGTCACCATTTCCATCTGCGAGGAAGATGCACAGCCCCCCAGGTTGCTCGAATTGGGATTAAGATGCGAAGAGTAACGAGCCAAATGGGGATTCAAACACATTAGGACCAACCCTACACCATTGGGATGAGTTGAAGCTGACCAGGGGGTCACTTCACAAACCTCAACTGTCACCGAGGAGAAACGCCCCACCCCTGCCAACCCAAGATGAATGCAAATAACTGCAATTCCAAACCAGCAACGAGGACCTGGGTTTGAAATTCACAGTCCCTCTCCCTAAATACAACCCCCGCTAACCAAACCACCCAAAATACAGCACACGCGCTCCACAGACACTACCTGACCTTGTAGGACCCCGAGAGTGAACCATTGAAGGCAGCAAGCCAAATTTCACTCCAACACGCAGGGGATGCCACCAGACCCCAACAAGACCATCAAAACAAAACCAGAGCCAAAAGGTCGAATCCTTCCCTGCGTGTGATGACCATAAACCAAATTCCAAACTGGAAATGAACAAGAATGCACACTCGTAAGTGGAGGAGGGGACGTCGGCGGTGAAAACGCCACCTCTCCCAGACAGGGTGTCCTCGGAAAAAGTCGTTCCCTTACTCAAAGCTCAAACTGTATTTACCATAACAAGACCAAACCCAGAATGTCTGATAGGAAACCTCACCACCCTCCATAAATTGTCGACAGATGCCACCTTCCACAATTTTCAATACTGATTGAGGTCTCACACAAGTTACATTACCATCTCCTGTACACAAGGTGCATTGAGAGGATGGGGAGGTTGGTCTGTGCGCCTTCAGCCATGTGGTATTCATGAAAGCCCTCGCATTACCTCAGTATCATCGTTAGCTTGGTTAATCACCCATCGGGGACCAATGTAGTTCATTGTTAATTGTTAATTCTGTGTTTATTTCTTAACTTATAAATAGTTGGAATTAGTCATTAGTTGATTGGAATATTTTATATTATTTATAGTGCATGGAGATAAGGGTGACTTGGGGGGGATAAAAGGGTATTGACAACTATTTAACCTATATCTTTTATTACATCTTTAAAAGTTGGTAATTTTTTATTTTATTGAACTTATGCCCATTTATTATGTTTCTACATTGTGAGAATGAGGAGGATTCAGAAGATGAGGAGTGAAATTACAATAGTTCAATCAACTTGATGTCAAAATCATTTCATTTTATATGTGTACATGCTTTTTCATGTTATGTTGTATAGGAAGTTGGCATTTCCCCAGGGTGTCAGTGTGCCACTTATTTATAAGCATAAAAAATTAAATTTTTTTGGCTAGCATATCTATTACTTGTGAGACAATCCTATGGTTTAAGAAACTACAACCCAAGAGCATCTAAGTTGTCAAAATCGCCCAAGAATCATACTTAGCCTGGGCTACACCAACCCTTAGCATGGCTAGATTTCTTTGGTGTCTCCTCTTGACTATCACAAATTACAAACCTTGGTTGCCTTACACACTGAAACCCTCAAAATCCAATTGTGCTAATGGGATTTGACTATTTGAAAAAAAAGGACATGGCGATGGGACTTGATCCACTTGTATGTGCACGAGTCAGAAAATTATTAATATATAAAAATTTACATATTTGTTTTAAGACTTAATTTAAAATTCATCATCACATTTATATATACAAGGATTTTTATTTCCATGGTTTGTGAAATTGATTTGACATTAGAATAGTAAATTTTCATAATTGCATTTGAGAATAGATGGTTTTTTGCTCTCACGGTGTGAAATTCATTGAATGTTAGTGAGGTGTTGTGTTTGTATATGCATGGGTTTTGTACTCGTAATTAGTACATTGTAAAATAGACACATACCAATCATCAACCTCATCAATATTTAAATATTATAGAAATAATTATTAATTTTTTTCCAAGGAAAGAAATCAACCTCCCTCTCATCCTGAAGGCAAGAGTGAGGTTGTTGGTACTAGGTCATCCCACGATTATACTCACTTAAGAGTTCTATTATTAGGTTCGAAGTCACTACAACAATATTCATCAAGGCATCAAAGCTCATCATGTCACTAACAGGGATTCAAACTTGGGTGGGGAGGATAATAATCATCCCACCCAACCACCCAAGATAACCCCAATTGACAAAATAATAATTATCAATTATTAAATAAGACAAATTAAATAATATGTCACGGTTTTGACACTAAAATGACATATTTTTTACATTAAATTAACACAAGACATATCTATCATGGTACTAAAAGGATTCTAACATGATGCAAAATGAATAATAATGAGACATAACTTATTCTAGAATGATGAATGTAAAATGACATAAGTATCAATTAAAATGACTCTAATAAGACATTAATATGATGCAAAAATGACTAAATAGTTCCATAATCAGACATTACCATGACACTAATGAAATACTAACACTTACATCAATACAGGGTGATGCTAATAAGATGCAAAGAACACACTTCCAATTCAAACTCTATAAGAGTTTTTTACAATACTATGTGATGCAACACAATGTTACATGACACAAGGAATATTTGTGTTCATATTTCACATTAATATGATGCTTTATAAAGCATGTATAAAAAATGGTGTGGCGTTGCATTGAATTGATGTAAAGTTGATGCAAAAAATGACACCCCTTGTAGCATCATGTTTTGTGTTGAACAAACTTAAATTTTTTTCTTGTGGCCCCATATTACAGTAGTGAGGGGCTCAAGGGAATCTACTTTGGCAACAAGGTACAACTATTAGTCTTATGGTTTGGCCTCTAGCATTAAAAACATGTATTTCTTAGGCTTATGTACCTAGTAGACTATGTTATAACCTTCAATCCAACACATACACACATATATATTCCCCAAGGTCTTCGGAAAAGTTAAATAGATGAATGAATGCATTTAAGCACAAAACTTAAAAAAACATTGCAGTTCACGACATGTGAACTTCATGAGGGACTCTAAAAATAACTCAAGAAGGTCCCAAAAATGTAAGAGTATTGCTAGGAGCTAAACCCAAACCTAATAACATAGCTACGTAGTTTCACTGGTCAAAATGTTCTCATACCATTCAAATAGTAAACTCACGTTATAACGCATTTAAGGGCCATGTATGACCATCTTAGATATATGCCTCCTTCCTTAATGCTAAAATGAAAGAAGCCTTTAGTTAGGCTTCATGTGGTTCTACAAACCTTTTTATAAGAATCCTAGGCCTCCTTGTCTCAACTTCATGATACACTATGGAGGAATTCCACCAATGAAGAAAATTGAAAGAGATTTCCACTTAATACAATCACAAAGAACAAAAAATTAGTTGATATGAATACAGATACCCATTTCATTTTCAAAAATGATTATACTTGGTGTAAACGTTAGGAACAAATTTCTTAGGGGCCTTCAGCAACACTATTATTGGTGTCAATTGGTTCTTGAATATTAACTCCTTGCATGATAAATGAGACAATTAGGTGAATGGGTGACCATATGTCCCCTACTAACCATATGGAGGCCAATCTAGGCCCCAATAACCGTCACATGATAGTAAAAGCTACATAATTGTATTGTAAAATTCAAAGCATGGCCCATAAATGTAGCCATGACACTTCATTTTCCGGTGAAATCATATATGTAAAGTCTCCGAAGACAAGCCCTAACAGAGCCTCATATTAGAACCTTCCATGCTTTCAATTATTTTGTTCATGATGGAATTATATATTTATATTCTAGGTTTGGACCATAGAAGATCCCAACAATTACAATGTTGTTGTTTTCAAATGCATCTCATAGTAGTTAAGAGAATTTTGAGGTAAAAAATAAGCCTTGAAACAAAAAATATACTAACAAAATCAAGTTTAAAAGAACCAGTAGGATTCACGATGATGATTTCAACCATAAGAGTAATTTTTTTGGAGGGAAAGGAAGAAATATATTTTTTTAATCATATTATCAAACTATCTCCTAATATGTTTACACAAATTTCAAGCGTAGGCGCTTACTTGATGAAGAATTAAAAAAGAAAAAAGAAAATAGTTTTCTTTCTTTCTCTTGTTTTATTATTTTCCTTAGGAGGCCCATTTTAGACCTCAAATTTTCCCTAATTAGTATGTATATCTCACACCATAAAGTGCCACATTTCATGCTCCAATTACTTGCACTTGATGGGAGGTAATGATAATCTTTTCTATGCCATTAAAATTTGGGATATTTTAGTCTCCTTCATTCTTGTAGTAGTCATGTGGCATCAAATGAACACATACATTAAATCAACCATGTGGAATCCATCTACACTTTGCATCATAGATCTCAACGAATGATGCTCAATCTAGAAATGGAGGAGCTTTACTCATCCTATCCAAAGGACATCTAAAGTGCAACTATGGTTAGGTGAGCCTTAACTATGACCAAAATAGAAGGTCACAACAATGTTTTAGGTATTGTTATATATGTTTTATCTTCATGTTATTTCACTGTAACAATGGAAAATATCAAAGCTTAGGACAAGTGATCGGTTATTTTGCATTATCATGGATGAGAGAAGGATTGTGGTAAGGAATTAAAACTAATGGAAAACACATTTAATAAGATCTCATGATGACGCTTGACAATGATGAAAACATATCTATCGAGTGATAGGGTGGTATCGAGTATCTATAAATTCATGACTCAAAACTTTGGCGCACATATGGATTAGCTTCAAGGTTATAGATGAAAAGGATTGTGTTTGGTATGCAAAATTGTTTGTCACGAATTATGCTTAATCTAGAAATCGGTGTGCCTTGGTCCTCTCATCCAAAGGACATCCAATGCCAAACTATGGTTAAGGGAGTCTTAACCATGATCAAAATCAGAGATCACCACAATACTTTCAGGCATGGTTATGCATGCGTTCTCTTCATGCTATTTTACTATGGAAATGTAAGATACCCAAGCTTGGAAAAAGTGATGGGATATTTTGTATCATCATAGATAAGAGAAGGAGTATGGTGAGAAATTAAACCTAATGCCAATCAAATTTAATAAGATCTTGTGATGACACTGGAAAATTATCCAAAATGTATTTTGAATATGAATAACAAGGTGGTATCAAGCCTCTATAAATTCATGAATCAAAGGTTTGGTGCAAATCTCGATTGACGTCTAGGTTACCAATGACAAGGAATTTAATGTCTAGTACACAAAGGTGTTTGTCACATGGACTATTTTTTAGGAGTTACTTCAAACATGTGACTTAAATTACATGTATGTATAATGTGTATGCTTTCTCTTTCCACTACTTCCTACCATTGTGTTCTTTATTCCATTTTTAGTTACATCCATGATTTATGCTCAATCTTATGTGAGTATGCTAGAGAATCTAAGCATAGTTTTAAGAGGTATAATTGCTAGCAATTCTCAAACCATTTCCCTAATAATTAATAATTAATAATTTATATGCGTTGATTCCTTAGTTTGGGAATTCAATTTTTCGTGAGGAGACAATTCTATAATGCCACCTATTCTTTCTAGGTCCTCCTTCATTCCTTAACTATGTGTAACTGGTTGAATGATCTCTTACTAGCCAAAAAATATCCCTTCTAGATGAACTTTTTCATTTCACTAGTGAGTTTTATTAGGTTTCATGTGCCTCTTATCCCCCTCAATGATTTGTATCATCCTTGCTTCTAGTTTTATACCCTCATGTCATCTTACTTACATCTAGATTTACCTATAATGTGTTTACCCTTGAAGCTCCATTATAATTAATTCATCATTAACCACAAGGAATTTCTCAAGAGATCACTAATCCAATGTAATAATTGAACCTTGTAGACACTATAAATATTGACAACCTTTTTATTCTATAAATACTCCAACACCCAAGCTTACTATTCCAAATGCATCTTCACTCACTTGAAAGAAAGGTGCAAGAAATTGGGAGTAGCTTTCATGATGAGAGTGATATGACCCATAACAACATTTTGTATACAACATTTCACTAATAATTTATCACAAATATATCATTTAAGATTTGAGGTGAACGTATTTTATCTCATACTAAGATCCATAATTTAAGATTTCAAGTCACAATCGAGAACTTAGTAGGGTCTTCACAAGATTTATTTGCACAACTAAGAGCAACATAGTGGGATACTTATCCCCAACTCACAAACTTTCTAAAGAGATGAGGAAGGATTTGTTTTTATCCACCAATTTTTTCCAATAATAAGCATATGATATTCTCATTAGGTAAACTTAATGTATATGTGATGAGTTGAAGTTTACTTCTTTTAACAATTTGGATGTTCGGAGTTCTAGAACCAAACTAAAATATTCACCATATATATATATATATATATATATATATATATAGACATATGCTTTCGAAACCTATCATAACTCAATTGTGAATTGGAAATGATGACAACCATCATTATCCACTATGTACAAATGATGGTTTACTCATCAACATTATTCCACGGAGACCATGTCACTCTTGGTTTGTAAGGGGGTATACTTTCACTCTTGCTAGATATATCTAGATCTTGGATCATTAGCTCTTTTCTTACATCCTAGGAAGATGAACTCTTAGTTAATCATAAATACTTTTAGGTCTACTCCAATACCAAAAAGATGAAAAGTAGCTTCAACCTAGATAATATTAAAAAACCTAATACCCCTTGTGGTCATTGTTCAAAGCATCTCCAATAAAGTCATATGCTTTTTTATAATATTTGACCATAGTCCCATATGTAAACCATCTACTATACCTAATTATAATCTGGCCTTTTATTTAAGACAACATATATATATATATATATATATATATATATATATATATATATATATATATATATATATATATATATATATATAGCGAGAGAGAGAGAGAGAGAGAGAGAGAGTTAATACTTGGTTTGATTAGTAGCCTTGTGATATATTCTTTGCCTTATTCTTTTGGCACATTAAAGCAATTATGTTGACATGATGAGTATTCATGATGAATTTTGCCATATAGGTTTTATCTATGACACAGTCTAACTTATAGACGAAATGGTTTTTTCATGGGAATCTGGCCATACAGTTTCAAGCAAGATTGTGATTTTGTGTTGTTTAAAATAAATTTTTTAATGCATGAATGGATTCAGCACCCTGAAAAACCTTTAATTTGCTTGAACTCTATAGATTAAATAAATTAAAATCAAGTTTTTAAAAATATTTGTTGGATTTTGGTTTAAACTAACCAAAAAAAATACTCTACAAAGGAACATTTTGTCTATTAGTTGGACTACACGTTTAACTATTTCGAGAAATAAAATGGATGTGAGCACTGAGATCCTCCACTTTGAGGGTATTTGTAAAATAATTTACCTTGAAGTTACCACTAATTATTAGCTACTAGTTCCTCCCTTATGATGAATAAATTTACGGGTTTCTTTCCACAAGAAAAAATTATTGTGTGAAATGAATTCTCAATAAAAGATAGGTCAATGTAGTTAAGTTAGTTTCCATGTGAAAACTAATTTTCAAATTCATGAAACTTTTAATATGAGAACTCTTTTATAAATTATTTTTATATCTTAATTGATATTTTTGTGTTTATTTGAAATTAAAATTTTGATATGAATAATATTTTATAAATGTTTTATGTATTTTAATTATTATATACCTGATTTTTTTTGTAAGCTAAGGTATTTTATATTAATCAGAATCAGCTTTACATGGATTTACAAAGATTATCAGAGTGACCATGGAGGATGCAACTTTCCTCATAATTCTATCTCATTCATCCAGTCTAAGTAAGTTCAGAATCCCACTGAGAAACAAAGACTCCATAACCCAAAAAACATTAAATCCAAGGCCAGAACTGGCCTACAACATTGCCCAACAGACCCACCACAAGATAGATAACATATTTTGCAAAAACCATCGATGCCAACATTCTATAATCTGCAAGGGGTTTGCCCAAAAATCATATAAACATACCAAATTTTCATGACTCATTTACAAAATAACCATGCCGAGGAAAAACAACCATGAGATAAGCATCAGACCGACCATAGAACATACAACAAGGGGAACAAGAGAGATGGCATGTTCCCAAAAAAATTGGCTAAGAATCACCATGTAGATAGCCATGCAACGCGAAGGCCATTAGGGATATCAAACATCCACATTGATGAGCCAAAGATCCCTCACACAAAACTATCAAGCTACACCTCCACCCAAAGAGCACTCTAATCATTCTCAAAAGAAGAAATATTGGTTGGATCCCTCGCACTAGATTCAAGGGGATTCGCAATATCTCCTCCATGTGATTCACATGCAATGTGGCTTTCTATATGAGCCAGTCGAGATTCGATTCTACCTAAACAGAACCATTAACTCTTGAGCATTCTCTTGAAGTCTTCTAGGGATATAAAAACATTTTAATTCTCCACTTATTTTTCCCTTTGGGACCAAGCGCAACAAGGTCTTCATTTTCCAATGAAGATCCACATAGTTTAGTTATTATTTCTTCCTACCCCTAGTGTGCCTAACATCAGGAATCCAAGCCAATATATCCTCCATGATCTCTCGACCCTTTCCTGTGTCTGTAGCTTCTGAATTTATCTATGCTTTTCGAATGGAACAACGTTGAAAAATGTGACAGTCGAGTCATAAGAAAAAATCCAGGAACCACACTACCCATGTTGGAATTGGCCACCACCTCCTTGCTTACTACGCCCCCTTTTCCTTTGTAGCATAACTAAATCAACGAGGAACTTCCAACAACTACTATGAGTGGCTCTACCTACAAAATAACAAAAGAACGGATGTGACAGAACATCAACAACACTATGTAACCAGTAGACTAAATCATCATAGAAAATCCAAATGCTAGACCCAAACTCCACAGACAACACACCAATTGAGACAGAAGGAAAAACTACCCCATCCCCAAACTTTTCACCATTGACCATTGAACCCAAGAAAACCAATGAAAGGACCAGTATACTGCGAAACACATTGAAAAACATCCACCCTCCAAATTTCCCTTCCTAAAGCTTATCCAACCTAAGACTACACCAAAGCCTATAAAGCCACTGTAATTCACTTTGAACTAGACTTGCATTCTTTAGCTTACATCTTGAGCGATGACCACATACCAATAGCCAAGAAATAATTGGCACCAAGGCTCAAATTAACGATATAGACCATACTTTGGAAAGACACATAGTTTCATACCCTAGATCTCCAAGCGGAGACAAGGTTTCCCACCAAAATAAATAAACCAAGAATAATAGGGATATAACCTAAAAAATTGCTCCGAGGAAAATATGACTGAAAACCCACAATGAACCTTCCAAAAAGAAATCCTTGAGCATCCAAGCACATGACTAGACATCCAAGAAGCCCATCCCTTCACTCTAAACTTACACATGATTAGTTCACTCCCCACTATCAAGATTTCTAATTCAAACATCAGCCACAACACAATGGGACTTACACCTTCAATCTTAACCGAACCGTATAACCAGGAGGTCGAGGATCATCCCTCAGCTCCTCTCATTTCACCATACATTAACCCCTCGTCCATCGAATCCAATTAATAGAAGAATCGTGCCAATTGTTAGACTGCATGTTCATGCATGAGAAGGAAAAATAATATATATGATTATTTGAAATAATTTTTTCATGTAAGAATATATAATTATAATGAAATAGCTTATAAATTTATATCAATAATAACTTATAATGAAATAGCTTGTAAATTCAAATCCTATGGAATCTTGCTAAGGCTTAAATTTTTCTACCTCGATTTTTCATTGGAAGGTTTAGCTTGGGTTGCAAATGCCGCTATGAAGAATTTTTTATTTCTTTCACATGCTGGAAAATTTCCACTTGCTTTATTGTTGGCACTTCCTTGTTCCAAGTAACATGTATTGTGCATCTACTTTGTCTTCTAATAAATGGCTTGAATAAATGTAACTTATCTATTATTCCATGAAATATCTTTTGGTGTTTTCATATGCTAAGATTATTTCCTTTCTTGATTAAATGCCAAAACCGTATTGGTAGTATTTTCTAGCAGTGTGGTCCCTCGCAACATATTGAAAATGTGTTACTGCATTAGTATTGTTCAACCAAACTGATGAGGAAGTCTCACGTTATTGTGTCAGCCCATGAATGTGTTATTAAGGATAAGGGGTTGAAGGATATACAAAGCCCATTGATAGTTTACAATGCTTTTTTAGTCGGTATTCTTGTGAGCAAGGGAACATGTACCCAAATCAGTATTGATTTCAGTTGTTGTGTGTTTTATCTCTGAATGTTTCCAATGTGATATACCCTAAAAATTACTTCATTTATGTGGTGGGATCCTTAAAAGGATGTGTTAGGTTTCTAAAACATAGAAGAGCTTGCATCTTCTTTTAGCTGAAAACAAAATTGGGCTAGACCTTTGCCTCACGTTGCCTCGAACATGAATACATTTTCCTAACTTAATGGGTTAAGTCTTCTTTATTGCTCTCTTCATGTGAAATAATGAAAAACAACAACATAATTATTGGAAAAGAATAAAATCTTTGTAATCCTAAATTTTGAAAAAAAAACAAAATTTGTATTCATATATGTGTGTGTGTATTAGTGTGTGATTATCCAATAAATAAACTATTATATTAAAAAAATTACAATTGTTTTATTTTAATATGAAGTTGTTTTTATTTCTTTCAACAATAAATATGGTATTATTTTCTAATTTATGTATTTACTTATTCTATTGTTTTTATTAATTGAATAGGTGTAAATATTGAAAAATGTCTCCTATCGGTCACCCTAAGAAGGAGAAAAGGAAATTGTCAATTGTCGATGCATTTGGTCTCTGACAATAATCTAATCAGCCATGTAATCTTATAGATAAATTTGATGCTCATCTACATGAACATGATGAATGGGATAGTGTAGAGCTTGTTGAAAGAGAAAACTCCTCAAAGAATATTCAAATCTAAATGGAAGACAAGATTTCCATGGGCTTATATTGTAAAATATTGTAATGGTAATGAAAGGATAAAATGTTCTTGGTGTGTTAAATTTAAAAGAGACACTCCATTTGTAAAAGAGGGAAGTATGACTCCTCAAGTTAGTAGTCTAAGTGGCCATGCAGAATCGGAAGCTCATAAATTCTCTTTAAAACTTTTGGAGGAAGAAAGCAAATGAAGTAATATTCCAATCACTAAACATGTCAAACTAATGGTAGATGTTGAGAATGAGAGAATTATATCAGTGATTGTAAACATGTATTTTGTTGTTATACATGAATTATCTTAGAAATGTATAAGTCAATATGTGGCTTGAATAGGTATAAATGCACGCCACACATGCCTCTAACAGATGAATATTATGCATACAAAAATACAACATTAGGAAAAGAGGCTTCTAAACAAGTGTATTGGAACAAACTAAAAGAGGAGATTTCACATAGCTCATTTTAATACATTTTAGTTGATGAAAGGATTGATTGAACTATGGAACACCTTTTGATTTTTTAAATTACATATTTGACAAATGTAGGAAAAGGTCAATGTGTAACAAAGTTTATATGTTCGCTTCAAATTTATTGATGGAACAACTCAGTGTGTTTATGATGCAGTGAGAACTCTTTTAGCATAAATGGATTTATCTTTGATGAAGTTAGTTGGTTTTGGCTCAGATGGTGCATCTGCTATGAGGGGTACTCATGAAGGTTTATCTTCTAAGCTTCGTCTAGATGATCCTCATTTATTAGATATCCATTTCATAGCTCATAAGGAAATATTAGCAGCTAATGATGCTTCATCTCATTTTCCAGAGTTGTAATATATTGACAAATTTGCAAACAAAGTTGATTCATGGTTTGGGAAATCAACTGAAAGGCATGGAGAATTGAAAGAGGTAATGGAATAATTTCAAAACATTAAGTTAGAGGTCTTACAAATTCATCAAATTAGGTGGATATCTAGAGGAAAGATCATGGAAATACTTGTTCAACTTATGCCTGCTTTGTTAATGGATTGGGATTTAGGAGAGAAAAAAATGTATGAGCTGGGAACAATATTTCAAGTGCAATTTTGCATCCATCTACTTGCAAAAGTGTTAATTGAATTAAATAAGTTGAATCAAAATTTCCAAGAGGATCATGTTAATATTACATCTATTGGCACTACTTTAGATGTTTCTATTAACATGCTTCCCAAACGATTTTTGGGAAGCATTTTTGGGATAGGTGCAATGCACATGTCCTCATTTTTAGTTAAAGAACAAGGAGGAACCCTTGAATTTGTAGATAGCACGAGTATGGAACATTTACATCCATTGAGGTTCAAAAGTTTTCCAAAGATGCAAATATCAGGGACACTATGATTATATTCTTTTAGGAAAAGTTTTGTTGTAAAGGTGGTTGAATCTTTATATAGGAGATTCACAAATTTACATATATTTAATGTTGCTAAATTTTTCAGTCCTTGACATTACTATGAAGAAGTGAATGATAGAGACTATCAAACAAAATGATGGTTGAAGTGTTTATGTGAAAAAATTAGTGTTGGGAAATCACCTATTGTGGATACTGCTAGATATTTGGCTGAAATGGATGAATTTATTTGTACTATTTCTAAATAATACCCCAAAAAACACATGTATGGAGCATGGGATCTACGTGGAGATGAATTTGAATGGTTTGAAGGATTTTCATATTTGATACAGTTATGGAAAGTTATTCTCATTATCCCAGCAAGCACAATAGTGCATGAAAGAGGCTTCTAAAAATTAAACAAGACAAAAAATGATGATATATCGAGACTTTCATTGGAGACACTAGATATGTTAATGTTTCCATCTCTTAGTGCACCTCATGATCTAAATGAGGTAGACTAGAATGTTGTTTATGATGTATGGAAACAAATAAAAACTAGAAATCATTTTCTATTGGGAAAATGGATTTATATTTTCAGTGATGTAAGTTCAAATACTTTTAAAGATCGTTGAATGGATAGAAGAAATACATGTTTACCTTTTTATAATGGAACTTGAGATAAATATTTTCATATTTACTAAGTTCTATTGAGATTGTATAGTGTTTTAATGTAGCCACTCTTTAAATTTTTAAGATTTTAAAGATTTGAAGGACTCCATTTCATTTTGGCATTTTTTTAAGAAGGGTTTATTATGTCATTGTGTGACATATAGGATTGTCTCCATGCTATTATTTTCAATTGTACATACAATTTTTTGCATTTTTTAAGCATATGAAATGTTAATTTAGGTTTGATTTTCGCAGGATGGCATATGTCGACGACACGTGTTTCACTACCGCATTACAGCTACAAAGCCTGAAGCGAAGCGAGCAGCATAGCATGAAGTGACTATGTACAATGGTGTGATAGATCTGTCTCGACGTTCCTATATCTGTATGTGGTCAAGTTTCATACGACTAGGTCTGAGGTATTCTGAGCATAAACAAATTCCAAGCTTAATTTTGGCATTAAAAACATTACAACTGCAATAGATGCTAGCATAGGCCACACTACCATGGCTATTGACCATGCCATTATCCCAATGATTTTGCAGGGAAAATTCAATCGTTTCTTCAACAAGCCCACATCTACTATCAATATTGTAGGCATACTACTAATGTGATAGGGAATGCATGAGGGTGAAGTGTATTCTTAATAGAAATTGGTATGTCATGCCTTCATTCATTATTATTGGCATCATGAATGCATGCAAAAATCGTTCTCCTATCGATTGAATCCATGAATAATTGTGGGTTTCGTTCAAAATGACCGATTTTTTTATTTCTTTTTAGGTGATCATTAAGCAACTGTCACAAATTGAACCATTTTCACTACAAAATATAATTAATGTAGGGTTAGAGATAAACGTTTTGCAAGTATATACTGCTAATATTGAAAAGGCACTTAATTCTCTCAAGCATTTTCAGGCAGAGATTATCTCTTGTCACTTTAGTCTACTCTTAGGAATGCATTCAATGCTCACAAGCATTTTCACGTAGATAATGATTTCAATGCAAAACTTTGAACATGAAAATATTTGTGAATCGCCTCAATTTCATTTTAAAAGTAGAGAGAATGGTAGGATTAATTTTGTAGATCAATGGCACCCACTTTGACACATAATGCACTTCATAAAGCATCCATTCTTTGTGATTGGTTTAATTAGGTTTACTATGATAATATTTTAATTATAGATTAAGTTAAAATAAAATTGTTTAAATTAATTTAGTGGATGGGACATCTATTAACTCATTTAGGTCACGAAGGAAAATCACTTTAATAAATAAGGATGATGTATACTTATATGTACATATCAGGTTGATGGCTAATACACAGACACATATTAGTTATCAACAAAATATTCTAATGTCCAATAAAATATTTAAATATTAATTATATAATATTAAAAAAAAAAAAACAAACAAACAAACAATTGAAAGTAAAAGAATTATCACTACAATTTTTGTGTCCATCTTAAATAAAATATTTTAATATCTATCTTACATACATAAAAATAACAATTGAAAGTAAAAAAATTCTTACACTTAAATTATTTCAATTACATGTTACTTAATATTAGGGAGTCCTTACCTTCTCAATATGGAGTTGACACACACATACACACACACACACACACACACACATATATATATATATATATATATTTATTTATTTATTTATTTATTTGTGTGTGGATTGCTCAATGTGAAGTGTATGTATACTTCTTTCCAATATATAGTTTGATTTTTAAATTTTAGATTTAATTGTGGAAATGGAAAAAATATTAAAATTATAACAAAAATATTTTTTATGTTTGTTAAGTCTGAATTTTGAAGCAGTAAAAGTATATATAATAATTTATAATTTCTAGAAAAAATATTTAAAATTAAATAGGAAAATTTTATTTAAAAAGTTATATGTTGAATTTATATTGAGTATTATCATGATGGTTAAAAAAAAAAAAATTACTATAAACATGATTAAATTTAAGAAATAATAATCTATGAGGGTAAAAAAATATTTAATTTCATCCTATTTTATTTTATGAATTAATATATTATTTTAATTATTTATTAATATAACTTTAATTTATTGATATATTTTGTATTCCAAAAAACCATATATTATATTGTTAAAAACAACATAAATATTTTCAATATTATTTTTTAAAAACAATAAGAAAACAATATTTATTTGTTTATTTTTGAATTTCAATTTTAAAATTCATATATACTTTAAAAATCAATTAATATATATGGATGGAAAATTAGAATCTTTACTTATGTAAAATAAATTATATATTTGTTAATATTTAGTCCACTATATGAAAACAAATCATTCGCAAAACTAAGATTTTCACTATATAGAATGCTTAATGTCCATACCATAGAAAAGCTAAGAAAACTTTCAATAAATTCATTTTATGTTAAACAAAATTGTAATTTAAATTTTCAATATATAAATATTTTAATAATTAATTTTAAATTGAAATAAAAATATAATTTAAATTTTAAATATAAACCTTTAGTTAAGGATATATTTGATTTTATATTTGACTACCCAAATTATATAAGTTTAATTAGTTAGCCTTTTTGATCTATCCTGATGATGAGCCACAGTGGATGGCTCGAAACGTCGATTTAAATAATCATGGATGCGACAATCCCGGAAGAAGAAAACACTACACGAGACTAATCGCAGAAGCCTCAATACAATAATTTAATTAATTAATCATTTAAAATCATGTTCAAATAATAGCATTCATAATTCAACTATAACTAGAAACTTCTTTGAATTTATGAATTCATTTTAATATAAAAATATAGTTGAAATTTTGAATGAAGTTTTTTTTATTTCAAATAATTTCATCTTCACAAATATCATTTCAACCAAATAAATTAAAAACTATATGCACATAGTTCATGTATACAAATAAACAATGACATGTCACCATATAACTCTTGTTTAATATACATTTGTCAAAAGAAATAAATTTTTTATATAATCTTTCATCTTTGAAAAAGTAAATAAATATATACCCTTCCAAATAACATTAAGACCAACACTTCAAATTTAATCACTTATTCAAATACAAGGCTCTATTCATTTATTAGTTTTCCATTATCTATCCCACCCACTTCTTTTATCTTCAAACAATTTCTTTTCCCCTACTTTGAGGTGTGATGATATTATCAATAGTTTTAGTGACATGTTTTATGGGTGTCTTTCATCGTGAGTAGTTATTTTCTTTCCTTTTTCTAAGAAAACTTTATGGAATTCCCTCTATTCTCTAGAATATCAAATAGAGGGTAACTCAACCTCACAAAAATAACAGTGGGTAACCCTTAAGAACTTGATCGAATTTGAATCTATAACCTATTCTCTTCCCTTTAGCATCGTACCTTCTACGGAAGATTCAATCGATTAAATTAAATCTTAAATTTATTGAAAGTTATTATTAATATAACTTTAACTTTACAAGTTAGTTATTTCATTATAATGATATATTCTTGTTGAGATTTGAACTTACACCTCTCCTACACATTTTCCTAGACTTTTTCCCCTCATCAGTACTCCATAAGCTATCAAAGAACATTGTGTATTGATTCTAAAAGAGCATTTAAGTGGTTTTCTAACTATGTTTTTGTGTTTGCTGTTTGACTTAGATTTTGCTCATTAGCTACAGAATGCAGCCACTTTCCGCAGCTGATTCAACTTTCCACAGCTGTTTTTGTTAAACTCTAGGTTGCAGGTGTCATCAGGCAAAACAAGGCACGTGGGCAAGATAGAAATGACCTGGACATGGATCAGGTCCTATTGGTTTAGCCGGATTCATTAAGGAAAGTCGTGGTCAACGGTGGTCAAATGGTGGTCCAACGTAGGAGTCCTACGGCAACCGGACTCTGTTTTCAAACACGTGAAGGATTCGTGGCCGTTCCTAGATCCCTGGGGTCATGTTGACACCTGTAGACTGCCCCACGATGTGAATCCAACAGCCACTCTTGATAGATTGAATAATCTCGGCAACCAGTATGCTAAGCTTACGGACGTTGTCCTTTTACGTGTCTTCAGTTAAATATGTTTCATAGGAAAACAGTTATGAAATTTTTGTTATAAATAATGTGTTTCCAAACGCATAGAGTTAGTCTTTGTTAATGTAATTTTGTTGTTAAAGTTTACTGTGCTGTGACACTAGTTCCACTGTGGTAACGAGAGGATTCTTCCTCTGTTTTGAAATATAAAGAAGACTATGTTTTATATGACTGCGTGAGCATAATTCTAGACTAATAGTCTGTTGGTCAAGGCCATGCAGAGGGCCCCTGCACACTGAGGTTTCATTTCCCTTATTGTTGTAAAGTTTTTATGCATTGTTTCTTTGTTTCCATTGCACATATTTCATAGTTATCCACCTGTGTATATTTCATTTGCTATGGTATTAACATTTCATTCCTGTACATGATTTTTCAAGTTCTATATATTGTTGTTAACACTTATCAGTGTGTGTGTGTTTCAGGATAGGGTAGGCCCGGGCATTTTCATACAATTTTTGCAATAACTAGTGACATAAAATTAGCCTCTCTACTGACTTTGCTTTTCTTAGTTCTTTTTAATTCCAGCTGTGCTTTGATCTCAGTCTTATTCACTTGCTTTGTTAGTTAGTTTAGATATTAAACTGCTCATATCATTGATGTTATCTCCTAAAGCCATAGCTTAGACTACATGGCGAGCTATCAGACTATGAATGATGTGATTTGATTTTAGCTTTATTTTACTGCAATTAGATATCAATTTCCTCATATCATTGACGTTATCTCCTAAAGCCATAGCTTAGACTACATGGCGAACTATCGAACTATGAATGATGAGATTTGATTTTAGCTTTATTTTTCTGCAATTAGATGTCAATTTCCTCATATCATTGACGTTATCTCCTAAAGCCATAGCTTAGACTACATGGTGAGCTATCCGACTATGAATGATGAGATTTGATTTTAGCTTTATTTTTTTGCAATTAGATATCAATTTCCTCATATCATTGACGTTATCTCCTAAAGCCATAGCTTAGACTACATGGCGAGCTATCGGACTATGAATGAAGTGAATTGATTTTACTTTTATTAGTTTGCAGTTTTTGACTTGTTTGAGTGTAGTAGCTTAACTTATTTTTTCTGTATTTAGATGAGCAGCAGAAGTAGTGATTTCATGATCAGTAGTTCATCATTTATTTGATTTTACTAGCAGTACATTTCCATTCTTGTTTAAATGACAGTTTCATTACTAGTACGTTTTGAGATCCTCTAAAGTGTTAAGCTCTGGAAATCAGCATAAAGGACATAATTGCCTTAAAATCTATATCCATACTTACCTTCTGAAGTATTCTTAAAATTTAGGAATAGGATTTCCATTCACATTAGGAGATAAACGAAGATAAAAAGCCCAAAACAAAACAAAAATTGAAAACAATAAAAAGTAAGAAAGAGGTTGTCTTGCACATATAGTGCGCCACACTTCGTCATTTTATGACTCTCGGTCGATAATTAATGTAGCAATTTAGGACATACTAAATTGACTAAACATTTTGGCGCCATTGTCGGGGAAGTGTAACTAGGTAGCCGATCTCTTACATAATAAAAAAAAAAAAGGGAAAATTGATAACTTCTTGAAGTATGTTCTCCTCTGTCACCTAGTGTGATCTGGAGGGTCGGAAAAAGAGTTATTACTTTAATAATTTCTTGATTATGCTCTCTTCTTGCACCCAGTGTGACCTGGAAGATCAAAAAGAGAATTATTAGCCCGACTTGAAAAAAATAAAAATAAAAAATGACATGCATAGAGCAAGAGATTCTAGGGGAAGGTTTATAGCTAGGGCCAAAAGTTCGATTTTCACAACTCCAGCTACTTCAAGGCATAGACAAGATACACCTCCATCATCTTCGACTCACACTCCCAGCCTTAGGATTCCTGGAATTCAAGGGGCAGCAGCCGAATTAGGAGACTCTCCCACACTATCCATTAAATCTGATCTAGGAGAAGAACCTTTCTTCACTTCTACAGGGGAACATATTGTAATCAAAGAAGTAGAAACACCTGAAGAAGAGGAGAGAGAAACTCTTCCTCATTTTCCATTAATAGAAGAACCAGAGGACTCTGAGAACTCTGAGGAAACTATCATGACAGAGGAAGTAGTAAATGGATTTGGAGGAGGGGGGAGAGGTAGAGGTAGAGGGGGAGGAAATAATGGAGGAGATAGAGGTAACAATGGGGGAAATAGGGATGGAGATAACTCATTTGGATTCCCTATAGCCGATGAGGAAACCCATACAACAATGAAAAACATTTCACCATCTGTCCTCCCAAACTTTTATGGGTTGTGAAGTGAGGATCCTGAAACATTTCTATTTGAGTTTGAAGTCTTGTGTCGAACCTATGACTATATGGAAGACTCTCAAAAACTCAAACTGTTTCCTTCAACATTGAAAGGAGCTGCTTTGAAATGGTTCATGGGATTAGTCACTCAATCTATTAGGACTTGGAATGATATGAAACAAACATTTTTGGATAGATACCTGGATTATTGTATGCCCACCAATCATAAGGATGAAGTATTCAAAATGATGCAAAAAGAAGATGAAAACTTGGAGGATTTACTTGAAAGATTTCAATACAACTTAAAGAGAGCAAAAATGAGTAATTTAGATGAGGAAACCTTGAAAGCCCTTCTATTGAAAGCCATTAGAGATGAATGGATAGATATTTTAAACATGATGGGGAAGGGAGATATTTCTCAACTTCCACTCCATGACATAGCAGAACTATGTGTCCATCTCTCAAGGGGAAAATCTAAAACTAGAAAAGGGCTAAGAGATCCTTCTCTTATTAGAGCAAACAAATCTGCAACTGGATCAGTAAGTAGGGCAGAGATTGGCAATATGCTTGATGAGTTCAAAACTGATATTCTTGGGAGCCTTAGTGAACAACTAGACACCCTTAAAATACAAAACAAGCAGAAAGCAAAAGCTGAAGCCTTAGCCATCTTTTGTCCAAAATGTAGAAAGAAACATGCTTTAATGGAATGTCCCTTGGATACAAAAGTTGTAGAAACATGTGTGATTTGCTCAAAAAGCCATGAGACCAAGGATTGTCCTTCAATTCCTGGGCTCAAAGCTGTCTTTCAGGAAGATCCAAATTCATTAGAGCCCCTCTGTTTTGTTTCAAGGAGACCATGGCAGGGGCCACAAAATCAAGGATTTAACAATCCTAAGAACTTTCAGCTCCCACCAAACTGGAAGTCTTGGCAACAACCTTGGCCCCAATCTCAAAATCCATACCAATCGTGGGCACAAGGGATGCAAAATCCTTATGGGAGATTTGCTCAATTTTATCAATATCCTCCAGATTTTCAAAATCAACAAAATCCACAACTTCCAAATCAAAACTCACAACTTTCATTACCATTTCCGCAACAACAACCTTCTCAACAAAATCCAAATTCTCAACTCTTGCTTCCATTTCAATAAAAGACAAATCAACTACCATCCCAGCCATTGCCAAATCCCAACAATAAAAATCCTCAGAATGCTTACATGGTAGAAGGACAACAATTTCCTACTTATATGATTGTTCCTCTTAATGATGTACAACTCAGGTCTGGTAGAGTTTTAGAAAAACCTTCTATAGATGTTCAAGAGAAATATACCTCTGAGGAGGATTCTCTTAAAGCCAATAAAGGTTTTGAGGAAGCATCTCTTCAAAACCCAAACATTCAAAAAGAAAAAGAAAAAGAGTCAACCCCCACAACTCCCATAGTTGAGCAACCTGCATCTTCATCCACACCTCCTTTCCCTGAATGATTACAAATTGATAAAGGGGTGGAAAAACAAATCTTGGGCCTGACTATGATTTTCTAGATGAATTAAAGGATGTCTGTATCAAGATTCCCTTGCTACAAGCCATTAGAGAGATTCTTATTCTAGCAAAAACAATAAAGGAGTTGAGTCTTAAGAGACCGGGAAGGAAACCAAGAGATACAAGAAGAATCCACCTGATAGGAAAAATTGCAGATATCATGATGGGAAAAATTACCATGCAGAAATATGTAGATCCAGGTATTCCAATTGTCAAGACACATATAAATGGGATAGAAAACTTCACTAAAATAGCATCTCCACTCTTCAAACTACTTACAAAAGACTGTGAATTTAAATGGGGTCCTGATTGCCAAACAGCATTTGAAACTTTGAAAACAAGAATATCTGAAGCGCCCATCTTGAGAGGACCAAATTGGAAACTTCCTTTCCATATTTCTACAGATGCTTCATATTCAGCTTTAGCAGTTGTGTTGGGTCAAAAAGATTTAGTTCCTTATGCCATTTACTATACCAGTAAAAATTTAACTCCCACTGAGTTGAACTATACTGTGACTGAAAAAGAGTTCTTAGCTGTTGTTCATGCAATCAATAAGTTCAGACATTATATAACAGGCTATGAAACTTTTATTCATACTGATCATTCTGCAATTAGATATCTAATGAACAAACCTATTACTAATGGCAGAGTTACAAGGTGGCTCCTACTTTTACAAGAATTCAATATTACTGTGTTGGATAGACCAGGGAAACAAAATACAGTAGCTGATTTCTTGTCTAGGATTCAGAATACTAAAGAAGATTCTCCTGTAGAAGACAAGTTTCCTGATGAATATTTATTTGCAGTAACTACTAAGACCCCTTGGTATGCAGATATAGCTAACTATTTGGTTACAGGGAAACTACCTCCACATTTATTTCCTGGTGAAAGAAGAAAGATTATTTAGGAGAGTTAAAAATATTCATGGATTCCTAACGAATTGTTTAAAACAGGGCCAGATATTGTGATCAGAAGATGTATTAGGGAAGATGAAATGCCTGATATCCTCAAAGCATGTCATGATGAACCATGCGGCAGACACTTTGCTGACAAAAGGACAGCCTATAAAATCCTTTCTTTAGGATATTATTGGTCATCCCTCTTCAAAGATGTAAAACAATATGTCAAAAGGTGTGACAGCTGCCAAAGAGTAGGGAAACCTACCCTTTCAAATGAAATTCCATTGCAGCCACAGGTACTCATCGAACCCTTTGAAAAATGGGCTTTAGATTTCATTGGACCTATTAACCCACCATATAAACAAAGAAAGTATATATTGGTATGTACTGATTATGTCACTAAATGGGTAGAAGCCAAAGCATTATTTTCTGCTACTGAGCATTCAGTTGTTAGTTTTCTTTATGAGGATATTTTTATTCGCTTTGTTGTTTCAAGAGAAATTGTGACAGATCAGGGAGGTCAATTCACATCCAACCTGGTGCAGAAGCTAATGGAAGAATACAAAGTCAAGCATAGAAAATCTACTCCTTACCATCCGTAAGAAAATGATCAAGTGGAGTCTACAAACAAAGTTATTGAAGGCATCATTACCAAGATTGTTCATCTACACATAAGAGACTGGGCAGAAAGGCTTCTTGAAGCCTTGTGGGCCTACAGAACTACATGGAGGAATACAACAGGACATTCTCCCTATGAACTTGTTTATGGGAAAGAAGTCATGTTCCCCATTGAGTTCCAAGTCAAAACTTTCAAGATGGCAGTTTAGTTGGGAATGGATCTATTAGAAGCCCAAAAGCATAGAATGGAACAGTTGAATGAGCTAGATGAGATCAGACAAGAATCAATCCTAAGAACTGATCTAGTTCAATATCAAAGAGCTAAGTGGCATGACAAATACATCAAGGAGAAAAAGTTTCAAGAAGGAGATTGGGCATTGCTATTTGGTTCCAAGGTTTAAAGATTTTAAAGGAAAATTTCAGACTCATTGGCTTGGGCCATATGAGATTGACAAAATCTTTAGCAATGGAGCGGTAAGAATCAAAACTATTGATGAACATCAAACTCCTCTTATTTTGAATGGCCACAGATTAAAGATCTATCATAAGCCACTCTCAAAAGAGGAATTTGTAAAAATCTTTCAAGATAATTCTGCAATAAGGCTGGCGAAGAAGAATCCTTCTTCTCCACCAGCCTAGTCTTTGTTCTGTTTTATATAAAATAATAATAAAATAAATAAAAATAAAAAATATGTGTATAAGCCTAAAAGCCAATCACTGATTGGCAGTGTTATACAGAAAATATAGGGAAAAAATCAGAACCTTCTGACGCCCTATATTTTCCAAAAAACAAAAAATCTTTTTCTCATTTCATAGTTTCATTTCACTCCACTTCATTTCATTTCATTCCGCCAATAAAATCCCTCTCATGACCAGTTTTCATTCACTCAGTCATCATTTATCCATCTCCATTCAGTAATATGATCACTGTGTCAGTTTCCGCAGCTGAACTTAGTTTCCGTAGCTAAAAGTTGATTCCGCAGCCATCACTCTGTTATTCAACACTGACAATCAGATGTTAGTTAAATGATCATGAAAACCAAATGCAGGTATGGCAAAAGGAAGATATTCTGAAGATATAAAGCACCTAGAAGCATCATCAGGAAGCAACCAATCAAAGGTCAGTGGACGGAAGTGGTAAGTTCCAAGGTATGAGCAAAGTTCATTTCAAATAGCATTTTAAAACACATTTTACATAGTTATGAAACCACCAGCTCCATTATATGTAATGATTCGCCTTGATAGCTTCCATAACCGCTCCATAGCCTTTACATAATTCCACCACGAACCTTGCATTAATTTTTAACGGCCTCATGATCCATCTCCGAACTTAACTCGTGTTTAATCGTACTTTGACACTCCATTTGTTAAACCAGATAATTATGAGGACGTGATCGATTTGGTCACGACTCTTTCCTACCGCACAAATTCCACAGCTATTTTGTGAGCATGCTAACGTCTATTTCGCAGCCGTATAGTTCAAAACTTTGTCGGGTTCACTCTATTTCCATACTACCCCATCGAAGTTGCATTTGTATTCTTGGTGTGCTCACATAAGCCCTCGTTCTGAGAACTTTGTTCTTCCATTTACGACTAATGGTTTTTCTCCATAGTCCTTCTACATCCTCTGCAAACACAATCGTCTCACCCCTGTCAGTCTATCACTCACGTAGACGTATTTTAAAGTAGGGAAAGGAATGGGTCCTCTATTGAGAGCAGAACCGGAAGGGCCCAAATTCATGGAGGGGTATCCACAATTGAAAAGTATGCTAAGGAAGGCATGGTGGCTACAATTCATTCAGAAATTCAGAGACTACAACAAAGAAGTTACGAAGACTTTTTCAAGGTCTTTTGATGGCGTGGAAGCTGAGGTTGGAGACCTTAAATTCTCAGTCACAGAGGCATCCATAGCAGTTGCAACGGAACTCCCACGGGAGGGAGAACAGTGGTTCAAAAATAAAATCTTTGACGAGAAAGCATGGAGGGTTATCCTACGCAATCCAGGTATGGATATAACCATTTTCAAATGTGGAATCCCTGTCTATGCTTTAGAAGAAAAGTGGGCCAGTCTATTATCGATAATCCAGAAATTTATTACATGTGAGGGACGGTTCGGGTCCATGTACATGTACCACACCCGGTTGCTGATGAATTTTCTAGAAAACCAAACTATTAATTTGCCTTACTTTTTGTTAAATAGCCTGAAAAAGATGTCCATAACTGTCCAGAAAAATCTGGGGGACGTAGAACCCCACCTGTACCATCACGGCCTTGTGAAAATTTTGATTGAAAAACAATTGAAGGAAAAGAAGGACACCTGGGAGCAGTTTTTGGTTAGAAATTTCTTTCAAGATCCACCTGAAACACCCGAAAGCAGCTCATCAAGGAAAAGCAGGAGGAATAAAACAAGTGTTAGAATTCAAGACACTCCTACTAACATAGTTAAAGAAACTAGTAGGGAAGAAAAATTGTCAGAAAGTAGGAAGGAAAGAACTGAGGGTAAGAAGACAAGAAAATAAAAAGGGAAAAGAAATATTGAGGCTGTCTATCAAACCCCAGAACCTTCCTCAAAAGAGGACCACCAAATACTGTCTGAAAGACTAGTTTACCTTCAGGAACAGTCAGTTGTAGCAAAGAGAAAAGGGAAAGAAAAACGAAGTGTGGAGAAAGAAGACACTAGTTCACAAAATTTAAGGAGGAGCTCCAGACTTAAAGGAAAATTGAGGAAAGTACAAACAAAAGGGCCCCACTTTATTGATTTAGGAGGGGAAACACCGGAACAACCTTCAGCAATCCCTCCTCTCCATGACCCACACCATACTCCTATTCCTCAGCCAGATTTTGAAAATAGTCCTTCTCGACCAGATTTTGAGATCAGTCTTTCTCAACCAGATTTTGGGGACAGCCCAAGGAAGACTACACCTGAGATAGATCCAATCCAGCAAGAAATGTATGATTATATTGAGACATTGGAGAAAACTGCCACAGACCAAGGCACTTCATCTGCCTAGCCTAATATAGCCAAAGAAGCTCAAATCCAATCACTAAAACAAGAAGTTTTTGAGCTGGAGGTCCTAAATAGACACATCAAAAGAGAAAATGAAACATTGAAATAATAGGGCAGGTTAGATAAGATTATTCACGACAACACCATGTTGCATCTTGGGCTATGGCAGAAGAAAAATAGAAAATTGAAGAAAAATAACAGGAGGTTGAGTAGGGCTCTCATCAACCTCAAATTCAAGTGCCTAATGAGGAAGCCGAGGATGATATGCAACACCTTCACAGTGGGGGTATGTTGAGCTTTGAAATTACACCTCTCCTACACATTTTCCTAGACTTTTTCCCCTCACCAGTACTCCATAAGCTATCAAAGAACATTGCATATTGATTCTAAAAGAGAATTTAAGTGGTTTTCTAACTATGTTTTTGTGTTTGTTGTTTAACTTAGATTTTGCTCATTAGTTGTGGAATGCAGCCACTTTCCGTAGCTGATTCAACTTTCCGTAGTTGTTTTTGTTAAACTCTAGGTTTCAAGTGTCATCAGGAAAAACAAGGCACGTGGGCAAGATAGAAATGACCTGGACATGGATCAGGTCCTATTGGTTTAGCCGGATTCATTAAGGAAAGTAGTGGTCAACAATGGTCAAATGGTGTTCCAACGTAGGAGTCATATGGCAACCGGACTCTGTTTTCAAACACGTGAAGGATTCGTGGTCGTTACTAGATCCCTGGGGTCATGTTGACACCTGTAGACTGCCCCACGATGTGAATCCAACAGCCACTCTTGATAGATTGAATAATCTCGGCAACCAGTATGCTAAGCTTACGGACGTTGTCCTTTTACGTGTCTTCAGTTAAAGATGTTTCATAGGAAAACAGTTATGAACTTTTTGTTATAAATAATGTGTTTCCAAACGCATAGAGTTAGTCTTTGTTAATGTAATTTTGTTGTTAAAGTTTACTGTGTCGTGACACTAGTTCCACTGTGGTAACGAGAGGATTCTTTCTTTGTTTTGAAATATAAAGAAGAATCTATTTTATATGATTGTGTGAGCATAATTCTGGACTAATAGTCTGTTGGCCAAGGCCGTGCAGAGGGCCCCTGCACGCTGAGGTTTCGTTTTCCTTATTGTTGTAAAGTTTTTATGCATTGTTTCTTTATTTCCATTGCACATATTTCATAGTTATCCACCTGTGTATATTTCATTTGCTATGGTATTAACATTTCATTCCTGTACATGATTTTTCAAGTTTTGTATATTGTTGTTAACACTGATCAGTGTGTGTGTGTTTCAGGATAGGGTAGGCCCGGGCATTTTCATACAATTTTTGCAATAACTAGTGACATGAGATTAGCCTCTCTGCTGACTTTGCTTTTCTTAGTTTTTTTAATTCCAGTTGTGCTTTGATCTCAGTCTTATTCACTTGCTTTGTTAGTTAGTTTAGATATCAAACTACTCATATCATTGATGTTATCTCCTAAAGCCATAGCTTAGACTACATGGCAAGCTATCAGACTATGAATGACGTGATTTGTTTTTAACTTTATTTTACTGCAATTAGATATCAATTTCCTCATATCATTGATGTTATCTCCTAAAGCCATAGCTTAGACTACATGGTGAGCTATCAGACTATGAATGATGAGATTTGATTTTAACTTTATTTTTCTGCAATTAGATATCAATTTCCTCATATCATTGACGTTATCTCCTAAAGCCATAGCTTAGACTACATGGCGAGCTATCGGACTATGAATGATGAGATTTGATTTTAGCTTTATTTTTCTGCAATTAGATATCAATTTCCTCATATCATTGACGTTATCTCCTAAAGCCATAGCTTAGACTACATGGCGAGCTATCGAACTATGAATGAAGTGAATTGATTTTACTTTTATTAGTTTGCAGTTTTTGACTTGTTTGAGTGTAGTAGCTTAACTTTTTTTTTTGTATTTAGATGAGCAGCAGAAGTAGTGATTTCATGATCAGTAGTTCATCATTTATTTGATTTTACTAGCAGTACATTTCCATTCTTGTTTAAATGACAGTTTCATTACTAGTACGTTTTGAGATCCTCTGAAGTGTTAAGCTTTGGAAATCAACATAAAGGACATAATTGCCTTAAAATCTATATCCTAACTTACCTTCTGAAGTATTCTTAAAATTTAGGAATAGGATTTCCATTCACATCAGGAGATAAACGAAGATAAAAACCCCAAAACAAAACAAAAATTGAAAACAATAAAAAGTAAGAAAGAGGTTGTCTTGCACATATAGTGCGCCACACTTCGTCAGTTTATGACTCTCGGTCGATAATTAATGTAGCAATTTAGGACATACTAAATTGACTAAACAATTCTTACATGAAAAAATCATTTCAAATAATCATGTATATTATTTTATTTTAATGGGCTCCTCCGTGGCTGCGCACTCCAACTCATAGTTCGCATCAAACTTTCAATGAGTTAGCTTGTAAAGTTATATTAATAATGAAATAGCTTGTAAAGTTACATTAATAATAATTTTCAATAGATTTAAGATTTAATTTAATCGGTTGAATCTTCTACAGAAGGGCCATTGCTAAAGAGGAGAGAATAGGTCATAGATTCAAATTCGATAAAGTTCTTGAGGGTTGCCATTTATTATTTTTGCCAGAGGTTGAGTTACTTTCTATTTGATATTCCATAGAATAGGGGAAATTCATAAAATTTTCTTGGAGACAGGAAATAAGCCATAAAACATGTAATAAATAATTTTAGAACTAGTATATCTTCAAAGTAGGAAAAAAAGGCATTATAGTGAATTAGGATGATATATTATTTGAAGATATAAGAAGTGTGTTGTATGAATGGTGGAAAACTAATAAATGTAATTGAATAGAGTTCATGAATATTGTATTTGAATAAGTGATCAAATTCGAAGCATTGGTTTTAATTTCATTTGGAATGGCATATATTCATTTAATCCTTCAAAGATGACAGATTATATAAAAAAAAAAAAAAATTACTTTTAGTGACAAGTGTATATAAAACAAAAGCCACATGTCACTGCTTATTTGTATATATGAACTGTATCCATATAGTTTTTAGTTTATTTGGTTGAAATGATGTGTGAAGATAAAATTATTTGAAAACAAAAAACAAAAAAAAACTTCATTGAAAATTTATATATTTAAAATTTCAAAGAAATTTTTAATTATAGTTGAGTTAAACGATTAACTAATTAAGCTTATAACTCAACTATGATTAAAAATGACTTTAAATGATTAACTAATTAAGCTTATAACTCAACTATAATTAAGAAAATGATTTTAAATGATTAACTAATTAAACTTATAAAAATTGGCAAAATCAAATATATCCTTACCTAAAGACTTATATTTAAATTTTTAACTATATTTTTATTTAAATATACAATTAAATGTATCAAAATATTTATATATTGAAAATTTAAATTACAATTTTATTTAACCTAAAATGTTTACAATTTCAATTATATTTTTATATTAAAATGGATTGATAAATTCAAAGAAATTTTTAATTATAGTTGAGTTAGAAATGTGGTTATTTGAAAATTATTTTAAATGATTAACTAATTAAGCTTATATAATTTGGCTAGCCAAATATAAAATCAAATACACCCTTACCTAAAGACTTATATTTAAAATTTTAACTATATTTTTATTTAAATATACAAATAAATGTATTAAAATATTTATATATTGAAAATTTAAATTACGATTTTGATTTAACATAAAATAAATACATTGAAAGCTTTATTATTTTTGTTATGGTAAAGACATTAAGTATTCTATAAAATCTTAGTTTTGCTAATGATTTGTTTTCTCATACTAGATTAAAGATTAACAAAGATATAATTTATTTTATTTTAATTTCTCATTTATATATATTAATTGATTTTAAAATTATATATGAATTTTAAAATTGAAATTAAAAAAATATATAGTTTAAATATTGTTTTATTAATAATTTTTTAAAAATAATATTGAAAATATTTATGTTTTTTCAACTATATAATATATAATTTTTTTGAATGAAAAATATATCAATAAATTAAAAGTTATATTAACAAATAATTAAAATAATGTATTAATTCATAAAATAAAATAGGATGAAATTAATGATTTATTTCCCATATATTATTATCTTTTAAATTTTATCATATTTATAAAAAAAAAAAAAATGATTATAAGAGATATTGTAAAAATAACATTAATAAAAGAATAGACTTTTTAACTTTTAATACTATGAAAAATATTATGTTATATGTAAGGTATGTAAGGTTAAAATATCTTTTACAATTCAGAAGAGCTAACAACAAAACTAAAAATCATCACGATAATACTGAATATTAACTCTATACATAACCTTTTAAACAATGGTAATAGCTACGATGCAGCATAGTCCCTGTCTCTATTGTTATTAATTGATTTTTTTTGCATGGTGTTTTCTCAGTAATGACATATTTGTTTTCCAATAATAAAATAAAATAAGTAGCTCTGCACAATGAACTAAGTTTCGCACAATATGCTATAAGTTCTGCATAATGAGCTAAGTTTCACACAATAGGCTATAAGCTCTGCACAACAAGCTAAGTTCCGCACAATAGGCTATAAGCTCTGCACAATGAACCAAGTTTCGTACAACGAGCTAAGTTCTGCACAATAGGCTATAAGCTTTGCACAATGAGCTAAGTTCCAAAAAATAAGCTATAAGCTCCGCACAATAAGCTAAGTTTCGTACAACGAGCTAAGTTCTACACAATAGGTTATAAGCTTTGCACAATGAGCGAAGTTCCACACAATAGGCTATAAGCTCCGCACAATGAGCTAAGTTCTGCATAATAGGCTAAGTTTGTCGCATAAAAGTTATTAGTTTTTTTCTTAGCAATAATGTATTCATTTTCCAATAATAAAATAAAATAATTGAATTTTTTTCATAGTATTTTTTCGGTAATGATGTATTTGTTTCCCAATAATAAAATAAAATAAATAGCTTCGCACAATAGGCTATAAGCTTTGCACAATGAGCTAAGTTCTGCACAATAGGCTATAAGCTCCACACAATGAGCTAAGTTATGCAAAATAGGCAAGTTTCTCACTTCTGCACAATAGGCTAAGTTTCTTGCACAAAAGTTATTATTTATTTTCTCAGTAATGATGTATTTGTTTTCCAATAAAAAAATAAAATAAAAACAATTATTTTTTTTGCATAGTGTTTTCTCAGTAATGACGTATTCGTTTTCCAATAATAAAATAATATAAATAGCTTGACACATTTATTGATAATATTTCAATTGTAAATAATTAGGCATATATGTGGAAGTGCGGATGAGATGTATTGCGTTGGATAGATTTCTCCGCGCAGCTAGTCATTTTCTCGTATATATGTTATCAAATCCGTATTCAAGAGTGTTTTTCGCACTTGCATTTTCTCATTATTGCCTCCTACGCATAGCTTCTTTCACACAAGTAGTAATTGTTTTTGTATTTGCACAGAGAGGTTTGTATTTCATCCACATTGCTTGTTATGCACTGCTTGCTCTGCACAACGACACCTACATAGATTCTTCCGTATGCATTATATCTGGACACATAACTCTATTGTGCGCAGAGGTCTGCATTTCGTCCACTAAATTCTTTTATTGCTAATATTTTAGTAAGAAATTGATGTATACGATATTATTGGTGATATTCGTATTTCTGAATATCTTTTTGTATTTGTGCAGAGATGTTTATATTTCATCCACATTGATTATTTCGCATTGCTTTCATTGCACAACTACGATTACACAGCTTCTTCCTCACGAGCTATATCTAGACACATAACTCTATTGTGCGGAGAGGTCCGCATTTTCCGCACTACTTGGTCCGTACAACTTTTTTCGTACATGCTATATGTGGAGACCCCACTAGAGCGAATAGTTATTTTAGTAAATGGTTAACATATACGAAGTTATTGCTAATATTTTGTATATTTCGAACATCTGCTTGTGCGGAAGTGCTCTTTGTACGAATATCTGCACTTTTCATTAAGTGCTAATATTATTGCTAATATTTTAGTTATAAATAATGCATATTAGCAATCAATTTAGTAAAATTTATGTGGATAATAACATTATTTATGTTCATATTATTGATAATATTTTTATTGTAAATAATGTTTTGAATATCTATTTGCTTATGCTCTTGTGCAAAAATGTTTTTTGTGTAGATGTATGCACTTTGAACTAAACACTTTTATTGCTAATATTATTGTTAATACTTTAGTTATAGATAATGCATATTAGTAGTCAAGTGAGTAAAAGTAGTGCGGAGTGCACACAAAGTTGTGTACAAAATCGCATTTCATTGATTAGAAGCTTTGTTTGTAGTAGAAGAAGCTTTCAAGTTTGCATTGTGTAGATGATAGCATTGTTTATGCACATATTATTGATAATATTTTAATTGTAAATAATGTATACTATTGTTATTTAAGTAAATTTCAATTGTAAATAATGTTTCAAATTAGCATATGTGCAAAAGTGCAGGGAAATTCCATTGTGCGAGCGGAACTTTCAATGTGTGAATCGCCGCACTTGGTACTTTAGTATTAAATAATTGCAATACCACTGAAGCAAGCAGTGGACTTATACAATTTTTGCTAATACTTTAGTCATAAATGATGTGTATCTACCTATCTCTACAGCTAATTAAGTGGGGTCCGCATTTTGCCCACACTTCTGTCTCAACTCATGCTTTCTCCGCATTGTTTGCTCTACACAATGACATTTGCACAGCTTCTTTCGTGTACGCTATGTGTGGACACACTTCCTCCACAGGTGTTGTGAGTTAGATTCCACTAGCATTTGCATTAAATGCATTTATATTTTTTGTTTGCAATAACACCGAGATGATCGGTGGACCGCTAAGATATTATTGTGAATTTTTTAATTATATTTTTTGTGTAAGCTTGGCAGTACCTTCTTTTTCTATTAATCATATATATTCAGGCAACAAAAAATATGATTGGTGACCTCAACCTATCTGAGGGAAACAAGGTATGTTGGCCACCGATCAACATCATATGTCGTCCAAAATTTAAACAGTTTGAGAATATTCATCCATGTTAAATAAGCTATTGTATCTACCATATGTTTAATTATTCTGCCATCAAAGTAAATGTTATATGACTAGAACATTGTAGTAACAACAAAATTGCATTACTTCCTATCTTATCTTCATTCAGTCATCTAATGATTCAATGGGAGTCAGGTCCTTAACACTCGACCCAGGCATTTCATTCTGCAGCAGGATTTGAATTTGTTTCTCCATTCGGCCTAAGGGGACATTCTAGTGATATTGCTACACATGTGCAACCTAGATCTCCCTTTGAATATCCTTTAAGCTTTCCCTTCTTGATGTGTTTGCGATGGTTCCTCCAGATTCCTATTTGTTGTCATGTCCCTTGCTAGTAGGTTCTTCATAACCCAACAGAGCTGGATTGTCTATCTGAATAGAGTTTTCCTTCCTCAGATGTGTCCCGAGTCTATGAGTAATGGATCCTAGTCCTTCATTGGAAGCAGCTCCGTTGTTGCCTTTCCATTTAGCTCTACCTCCCATGTCAAAATTATGCCCTTAACATGTGCTGGAGTTCCCCCATGGTATGCATGCATGAGGTTCTGCATATTTTTCTCCCTTGTTTTCCTACCCCTCTTCTGTTGGGTCTTGCTGGTTGAGGCAACCGACATTTTATTTTTGTTGTCTATATGTTTGTAGGCATGGAGACACCATCCTCTTCCCGACCCCGCTTCAGCCTTCACCATTTTTCTTTCAATCAAAGTTCCTTCCAGCCACAGCCACTCCTGAATTATTTCCTTTTCCCAGATCAGGAGCACTGGAGTTGGAAGAGGAGGAATATTAAACAGACATGTAAGAGTAGCGTAAGCAGAAACAATAAAACCAAACCAAATTTCAGTGTTGTCATTTGGTCATAACTTGTGGAACGCCTTTACAGAGTCTCGATTTTGGGTTTGAGGGGTGTAGCCCGAATTCCCCCAAACCCCTTCAAGGTTTGCCTTCATCCTTATTGTGCCCAAATTTAAATGATTTTCTTCCCTCTGCCTCCCAGTTCTCCCCTTGGGGCAACCAGCTCGCTAGCTTCTTGATTTAGGCCCTACGACAACAAGTTTTATAGACTCGCAGGTTTTGGAATACTCAGGAATTAGGATGAAAATGATTGACCAAGATATGACTGAATTGACAGGCCCGTCGAGGTTTGGTGACCCTGGCTCGTCATTCCTGCCCCTCTATACTTTGAAACTACCATATAACCCAACCTTGACTGAATTGGCTGAAAGGTTGGTAAATGACATATCTAGGATAGACAACATTCCCTCCCTCCAATCTTTCATTCTACCCTTGACCATGTCATATCTCTGGTTCCACGGAATTAACCACGCCATTGCATAATTGACAGTTGCACTGGGGTTCGAGTCCCCCAAATCCCCGTTAATGCCCCACTGAACCAAAGGTTTACCAAGAAGCTGAACAATGGCTAGTAGGTCAAACTCTCCAACTTTATGAGGCCCCAACACCCCGTTCCTAGTCCATTGGGCTAGAAAATCACTCGAGGACTAGAAAAAACCAGACTGGACAGACATGCAAGTGGTTTGGACCCCAGACACCCCTTTCTTTCCTCTTTGGCTCAAAGAATTTCCAAGTGACCGCAGGCCCTCAAGGGAGCCTCGGCCCCTTCTTAGTCCCAGACACCTAGTATTAATGAAAGTAGGAGTGAAGTTCACAACCCAAGTGCCAAGAGCAGCCCCTAACCCTCCATGCATCCCCTTTTTTTCCAACAGGTTACCATATAATACAGAAATTAAAATACCAGACATCAACAACAGAGAATTGAACCAAATTCCATCAAAAACATGTGAAACCACCACCATTCGTTGCCAGACCAACCTCCATTCTTGCAACATTGACTCCATATCAAGACTAAGGCGGGCCTGAATTACATACCAGTTTCCCTCTGAAGCGTTGGTGGCGTCTTCCTGCTGGTGGCGACAATCCCTCCTCCCGCAGGCAAGTTCCTCCCCCCAACTTCCAGTCTCGTCTCTCGTGGCCAAGTTCCTCCTCAAACCTTACATGCATGCTCTAGCATCCCTCACCACATTTCTCCCTCGTTTAACACCTTGCCTTACCATTTGCCTTCCCAAGGCAGTTGACACCTGTTGCCATTCTCTCCAGGTCCTTAATGCTGCGCACGTGTGGGGTCCTTGGTTGGGCCACCCACCAGCCCTGTCCACTTGCTCCTCACACATTTCATCGATCCACCGAGGGATCTCCTTTCCCATCACACCCCGATCGGGGGTGAATTTTTTAATTATAAATAATGTTTTTTATTACTAATATTTTAGTATTAAATATTTCATATTTTCTTTTGCAATATTTTAATTATAAGTAATGTGTATCTTTGTATTATCAAATATCAACAGTCTGATATCATTGAACACAAGCTTTCTTTATGGTTATGTGGTAGTCTATTGCATTGAAGAATCTTTCAAGCTTTGATTCTGCAAATGCTCGCATTTCGCATTAAAAGCTTTTGTAGATTTTTTTTGGGAACTAATATGTAAGTGTTGAGTTTGGCTGCGAAAAATTTCAAAGCTAACATGCAGTATCAATTTTCATTTATCAAATTTGATATTGCATATTATAATCGTTGTCTCTGTAGTATAGCTTTAGTGTTTATAACATATTTTATTATGTGATTACTTTAGATTTTGTCTCGGTAGTTGGAAGTGGTAGTGAGACATAAATGAGACACATTACTTATTTCAGTGAATAGATTTCATTTAATATATGCATAATGCGAGAAAGGCAAAAAGGCATTCAAGTGGCGAATTGACATCTGGGTTCTGAAATTACTTTTTCAAAGTAAAATTTTGTCGATAGCATGGCAAGTCTACATAGTAAATCTATTGTATACGTGTTAGTTTAGTGAATAATTATGGAAAATACTTTTATTTATTGGCAAAAGAGCTTTAGTTAATGAAAATAGAATGTGATTTATGATTTTAATAAAATAGTATGTCGACATTGATTTCTAAAGCGTGTAAGGTGGATTAATCATGAAACGTAATCATGTCAATTGCACTATGTCAAATTGGAATTTAAGTAAAATGTATATGATTTAAAGTAACAGATTTTACAATAGTATTTTCTTATTAAAGTTCAGGAAAATCAATACTATCCACATTGATAACAATTACTAGTTAATGGTTATCATTGAAATCGATAGTAGTTAAATGTCGTTTCAAAACTTAAATGTCAATTCATGATTTAGATGACTTATTGCCTCTTATGCATTATATATATGCTTGTTGTCTGTAAAAACAATTTGTCAATGTTCATTTTGTTCTAAAATTGTTAAGTGTTTTAAGGTATTGCTTTATAATTTGTCTATTTTTTTTTTCATTTGTTACTAACATCGAAGAAATGGCTCAAAGAAACAATGGCAGGGGCATAGAGAAAGATGTACATGCAGGAAGCAAAGATATTTTAATGCTCAGCCAAGATATCTTAATGCTTAGCAAAGATATTTTAATGTTAATGCATAAAATACTAGAACTTCAGAAAATGCTTAGGCATCTCGAAGATGAACTAGATATCGTAAGAACGTTATCAGAAGAGTTATTGCAAATCATGAACAGATGAATTAGTTCTCAATTCCAATAGCATAATCAGTACAATCGTTAATTCCTAGAAACAATGGTTAATTAATAAAGAAGTCGTTATCAGTTTTTTTGCTATTTGTTGAATAGATTTTGAAATTCAGTATATGCTAAAGGCTATGTATTGTAATATTATTGACAGAGTTAATGCAAAGAAACATATTGGACTATTATGGATTACAGATCTATGTATAAATGCAATATGTTTTATAAGTTATATCGGTTTAGAAAATAATTTGAGCTTTGTATGACGAGTTATTTGGATATTTGTTTAAATCTTGTATGGAATAGCTATTTAAATAGGAAAAAAATACCGAATTTGTAAACAAACAAGACTGTTTTTGTAAAGTAATGTCACCGACCCTGAAATAAAGAAAACAATGCAAAAAGCAATAATGAGGGGGAAAAATGACATAACATAATGCAAAACTTAGAACCGAAACAAAAATAAATAATTCATTGGATTACATTTATGTACAATGTCATAGTAATATTTGCATTGGTAGAAAAAGTGTCTTGTTGTTGTGATGAGTAGATTGTTAATCTTGTTTTTACATGGGTATATTATATTAAATGATAATGTGAAAGAAGATCACAAATGTATAGTAAAATGACAGAGTTATTAGTATGCTTGGAAATGCAAAGAGCGGGCATTGTGTCGTTGTCGAATTGCTTAGCAACATAAACAAATAAACTTGTAAGTGTATATGTACAACTACATTTTGATGGTCTATCGTAAATGTGCCATGTATTTTGAAGTTTCTCAATATTTCAATAGCATCTATTTTATCTGCACAATATTGGTCATAGGAAATTTGTAGCATGTATGATGCAATTTAGATGATGAAATTAAATAAAGTCAGTGTTGAAAAGTGTGCAACAAGAAATGCTTGTTGAGAGTGCAACAAGATGATGGAGCTTAGTGAAAAGAGTCGCCTTCACTAAGTGGGCCCGCAGGCTATTTTTGGCGCAAGTCTATTTTTAGACTATGTCTATTTTTAGACATATGGATCATGTCTATGGATGATTGATCAAGTTGGGAAAAATAGATGGACTTCTATTTTTGATGAAAGTGTGAGTGATCACAGTGTGAGTGATTATAGTGTGAGTGATCACAGTGTGAGTGATCAAAGTCAAAAATAGAAAAGTCAAATATTATTATCTCACAATAATATTTGGACTATAAACTTAATCTTATTCTCTTGGAGCACTTCAGTTTGAGCTACGGAAGTGGCACATGCAGCTGTCAGAAGGAAATTCGTTTTTCTTATGAGTCAGTTGAGTTGTTGCATGCAGGACTTCAATTAGAACTCAAGTGAGTTGAGTTTAGTGGACTGGAGGTACAGTTGATGGAGTTGTGTTCAGTTTAGCTTTGTTAAACTGGTTGTATTTAGTCTAACTGATCAATAGACTAAAGATGAGTTGGGTGAATTAGTTATTAATTAATTCACAAGTTATTAACTCATAATGCAACTATAGAATACATCAGTTAACTCAGTTGCATGTCAGTGCATGTTCAGTTCAGCAGGGACAGGTGTTAGAGGATCAGATTGCTATCAGTTGTGACTATAGATGTGCATGATGATTTGCACAATCAAAGGATTCAGTATGCCAATGAGTTTGCTCACGTATCTTCATGATATTATAGCTGTTGCTCACGTCCAACATAGTGTGGGTGACTATTTTGCAGTGTAAAATCGAGTTTGGGAAGCTATTCTCATCAGTTCTCGAGCAGGTTTGAGCAGTGGAGGCAGGCAAGCAGCGGGAGAGATTTGGAGATCAAATCTGAGCTGTATTGTGTGTAACAGGTGGAGATACTTGTGAGAAGTATTATGCTTTGTATTGTTACATGATTCAATCAATATAATATACAGATAGTGTGGGGTTTTTAGCGAGATGCTTTCTCCGGGATACATACTGTGTTTATGAGTTTGATTGATGCTTCTATGTGTGCCTGTGGATGTTTCTGCTTCTGTAATTTGATGATCAACGTAGAGGAGATTATGTATTATACATGTTCCGCTTAAATTGTATGATCAGGATAATCTCTGTTGAATATGTGTCATATTATTCAAAATTTCTACATGGTATCGGAGCTAGATGATTTGTAGAAAAAGTTTCTACATGGTATCGGAGCTAGATAATTGTAGAAAAAGTTTCTACATGGTATCGGAGCTGCTTGATTTGTAGAAGAGATTTTTACAGGATATCAAGCGAGGATTGATCATCAGATCTACTATTCAGGAAGTGTTTACATTCTATTTCTCTAGGCAGAGCCTGTAATCGGGCCAGGTAGCCTCTGGATTCATCCTTCTTTTGGAAGGTGAGATATCCGGTGAATGCCCATACAGTCAATCTCTGTACAAGAAATAATTTGTTCTCGCGAATTCTAGATCGGAAGCGGTTGAGTTTTGTGCTGGTGGAATTCGAATTTAATTCCAAAGCAAGAGATAAAACTCAGAAACATTCAGTTCGAGAATGGAGATAGTATGCCCCAGTATCTCACGAGGTTCACTCAGTGTCGAGATGAGCTGGGAAGTGTGGGGGTTACTATTGATGATGAGGATGGTGAGTCTAGGATTCCTTGACCTTCCTAAGAGTTGGCATAGCTACCAGGACTCGGTGAATGGAAGGGAGAAACTGCCAAATTAAGAACGACCATGGTCGGATTTGATGCAGGAGGAGATTAGACGGAGCACCAGAGATGGTTCTTCATCCATGCAGGATGAGGAGAACTGTGCCTTAGCGAGTAAGGCGAAGAAGGGGAAGGAGAAGGTTTCTCTTTTCGAATCTTGTTCTTCCAGTGATGGGAAGAAGGTTGACAAGTCGAAGGTGAGATGCTTTCGTTGTCATGAGATTGGTTCACGGGTCAGGAACCTGTATGCTCTTGAGGTTCAAGATGCATGCGAAGCCTTGAGCAGCAAGGCAACTGATGGAGACTTGGTGGTTGAGAGGGAGCGTATATTACCTCTCAACATGCAGAGCCAGAAGAAGTCTCAGACGATTGTGGAGGAGCCACGATTGGTGCAGCAGCTTCAGGAGGTTGTGGAGGAGCCACAACAAGGGAAGCTGAGAGGAGATAGAGTAGAGACATCTACTCATCCAGAGACCTCCAGTAGGGGGAAACTTCAAGCCAGGTGGGCTGAGGGATCGCATGCATCCATACCTCCAGGTAGGAGGTGGGGTGATGTGGATTGATTGTCCCAAGGAGGAGGGGCAAGATCCTTGAGGTACCCAACCTCTTGGATGAGACCTTGCTACGGGAGCCCCGATGCGTAGTAGCAGGAACTGACTGATTGGGTAGAGACAGATGCGGATGGAGCGGCAGAGAGAGTGACAGTGCAGGGAATCCCAGGACAGCGCATAGCTAGTAAGTTGTAGCAATGCGAGAGGCACAAGTGTTTTGCACAGTGCTAGGTGGCACAGAGAGGTGTGCAATGGTGCAAGATGCATGGAGATGTTGCAGTAGCGCAGATGTCAGAGAGGGAGCACTTGTCAGCAGCAGGTAGAGCTTCAGCATCAGAGGATGTTTCTATCCCAACAGGGAGGTCAGTTGGGAGGTGCAGTGCGGATGCAATGCTGGGAGATAGAACCAGCAGCAGCACGGATGCAGTCAGAGATCAAAGTGACAGAGGCTAGAGCAGTCAGATACTGAAGAGCACAGAGATGCAGAGTTTCAGTTGACAGAGGCAATAGCAGTCAGAGACTTTGATGACAGAGCAAGTGGACCGGCCAAATGTGTTGCATGGAGAACATTCCAGAGTTACAGGATCGGGTTTGAGAGGAAGCCTTTCTTGTTGAGAGGGAGTGTTGAAAAGTGTGCAACAAGAAATGCTTGTTGAGAGTGCAACAAGATGATGGAGCTTAGTGAAAAGAGTCGCCTTCACTAAGTGGGCCCGCAGGCTATTTTTGGCGCAAGTCTATTTTTAGACTATGTCTATTTTTAGACATATGGATCATGTCTATGGATGATTGATCAAGTTGGGAAAAATAGATGGACTTCTATTTTTGATGAAAGTGTGAGTGATCACAGTGTGAGTGATTACAGTGTGAGTGATCACAGTGTGAGTGATCAAAGTCAAAAATAGAAAAGTCAAATATTATTATCTCACAATAATATTTGGACTATAAACTTAATCTTATTCTCTTGGAGCACTTCAGTTTGAGCTACGGAAGTGGCACATGCAGCTGTCAGAAGGAAATTCGTTTTTCTTATGAGTCAGTTGAGTTGTTGCATGCAGGACTTCAGTTAGAACTCAAGTGAGTTGAGTTTAGTGGACTGGAGGTACAGTTGATGGAGTTGTGTTCAGTTTAGCTTTGTTAAACTGGTTGTATTTAGTCTAACTGATCAATAGACTAAAGATGAGTTGGGTGAATTAGTTATTAATTAATTCACAAGTTATTAACTCATAATGCAACTATAGAATACATCAGTTAACTCAGTTGCATGTCAGTGCATGTTCAGTTCAGCAGGGACAGGTGTTAGAGGATCAGATTGCTATCAGTTGTGACTATAGCTGTGCATGATGATTTGCACAATCAAAGGATTGAGTATGCCAATGAGTTTGCTCACGTATCTTCATGATATTATAGCTGTTGCTCACGTCCAACATAGTGTGGGTGACTATTTTGCAGTGTAAAATCAAGTTTGGGAAGCTATTCTCATCAGTTCTCGAGCAGGTTTGAGCAGTGGAGGCAGGCAAGCAGCGGGAGAGATTTGGAGATCAAATCTGAGCTGTATTGTGTGTAACAGGTGGAGATACTTGTGAGAAGTATTATGCTTTGTATTGTTACATGATTCAATCAATATAATATACAGATAGTGTGGGGTTTTTAGCGAGATGCTTTCCCCGGGATACATACTGTGTTTATGAGTTTGATTTATGCTTCTATGTGTGCCTGTGGATGTTTCTGCTTCTGTAATTTGATGATCAACGTAGAGGAGATTATGTATTATACATGTTCCGCTTAAATTGTATGATCAGGATAATCTCTGTTGAATATGTGTCATATTATTCAAAATTTCTACAGTCAGGGTGTTACTTGTAGGTAGTGCAATAAAGCATAGTATTGTTTATAGTTCTAGAAATTGTGATTGGATTACTACATTTTGTGGATATAGCTTTGAAAAGCATTGTATATACGCTAACCACTTTCATATATCCTTGAAAATGTTATAAAATTAATATAGAAAACAAATACTTAGTAACACGAAATCAAATGTTTTTCTTATTTTTTGTTTTTTATCCATGTCGATTTAAACAATATGATATAGCTTACTATGCATATTCCGCTTAGGGAGGAAAGCATATTTCTTAGACTATCAGTTTTTTTTCCTATCTTGACTGCACAAATGAATGTTAATTGTGATGTACCAAAAACTTTTTCTTGTTTTTTAACTATATTTTTTAGCAATATCAACGGAAAAATGTTTTGTTGCAAGTCTCTTTGAATTATAGCATATGCTGAAACAAGTTTATCGTATACTTATACATGTTACATATGCAACATTTGTAGAACAATACATGAAAATCGTATAATAGATGATGAATATTTTTCCCCGAACATTGAAATATACAGACCTATGTATATGTAAATTGTTTTTTATTTCAATGAACTTCATAACAATAAAACTCTTAAATCAAACAAAGCTTACTATAGTTTTTTCCTATTCTCCATTGTCGTCATTGATTTCCAAAACATATTGTGTTGTTTGTGTTGCCAAAATTGTAATAGCTAGGATTGTGATGGGGCCAGCCCACGTGGTCCCGCCTTGCCTCAGCTGATGTGGACTTACGTTATTGAACTGGTTGGAATATGCGGTAATTGGGAATTGATTATGGTTTAATTTACAATCAACTCGGCTGTACTTTGTATTAACCCTCCGTTGGACACCTGTTCTCCTCGAACTTGGCAAACCCTACCTTGTTTTTGTTACCCGGTTCGCGCCTTTGCGGTCATTTTTGCCTTCGATGCTTGGTCTCGGTGGTCTCTGTGTTGTTTTGGCTCCGCCTCTGGTTATTTGTCTGTGATGAAACCCTTTGGGTTTCCGCCTGTTCCGTGGTGATATGATGATGCCTCAACTATACCCTGTCGTTACTGTGTGGGTTTGTCTATCCGGCACTTGGTTTCGTTGGTAAGTTGCTATGGTTCCATCGCATGTTCATTTCGTTTTCATGGCTGTAAGAACTATCCTTTGTTTGATTTCGTGGTTACTGTCTGGTCTGGCCTTCTTGACAATTCTTTGGTTAATGACTATGGCGTAATGATGCTCGGTCCGCTCAGCTCGACAGTTGCACAGGTCGATGGAATTCCGGTTTCGTTCCTCTCCGGCGCTCGGCTATTTGGACAAGGTATGACACAGTTCTATGCTAGAATTTCTTTTCCTCTGTTTGCACCGAGACTAACGTTCTTCGGCCCCTCTGTGGACAGGGGTCTCTGTTTCAGGGTTCTGTTGGCCTACTGTTCCGGCACACTGTCAGGTATGATTACTCTCCTGTCTCCATACTCAGGGTTTTCATTTACAGGCGTTATGGCTTCAATTCTCATGCAAGGGTTTTATTGGAAAGAAACCCTGACCTTCCACCTTCTATGTCTTTTGCAGGTGTGGCCGTCTTCCGTGTCGTAGCAATGGCTTCCGTCGACTCCTTCCGGGTAGTCCTGTTCTTGTTTTGCTTTCCTGTAATGAGTCTTGGTCCTGATCACGGATTATGGTCGCTTGTTATGTGAAATGCCTGTTTATTTGTTGTGTTTGGAATTTCTGGGTTTGTCAAACCCTTGGCCGTAACTTAGGAGGGTTTGTGGGTCGGTTGCAACGCTGTTCGGTTGCACCACGATGCACAGTTCTATGTAATTTTTATGCAGAAGAAATACATTGTAAAATTAAGTGATAGATAGACTCATTCGCTGCCAGTTCTGGTTGCTTACCCGGTTATTGTGGTTGTTTGGTTTGAACCCTTAGTGGGTGCTGGTGCTTTCCGCCTCTTGTTCGCTTTCTTCTCTGCCAGTTCGTAGCTCTTTGAATACTGTAAAACACTGTTGATATATTTAAATAAAAAATGAAATATTTACGCAGCACTGTACATACAGGCTTTTGTTACTGAGGACACATATATGAACAATTTGTTTGCTTGTGCACTGAAATAAGATGAAGGAAAATGTATATTTATTATTCTCTTGTATATGCTCCGCTGCTGAACCCCTCTGGGTTTGCTTGCTTGTCTTTTTATACAATGTTTTCAGGCAGTTTGATAACTGCTGGTAGTTATTCAATTACAGTTTTAGCAGTTACTATAGGCATGACTTTCTTTGACTATCAATAGTTTACTTAGTCTGCCTTTTTACCATAGGAATTCGTTGTTAACCACCTACTGACCCTAACCTACTATTATCGTTTCTAACTAGAACCTATTACAATATTTCAAACATAATGAACAGAAATTAAAATAACAACAGTTAACAATGTAGCTGACCACGAAAGAAAGAAAACAAAAACATAGGAACTTGACAGACTTGCTGTCCGTTCAGTGAAATGTTTCTCATCCCCAATCTTTTTCAGAAACTTTGTTCGCCCTCCCTCGGTCTTCACCCTGTTGACCAGATGCTCCTGCATCAGATTGTGCCTACTCGAAAGGCATTGTCATTGTGTGACAGATTTACAATTATCGTGTTTGGAAAAAATTGGTACTCTGCACAAACAGGACAAATGTTTTCTACGTTGTTAAAACTATTTAGACAAATAGTTTTCTCACATTCACCACAATCGTATCTATCTTTTGGAATAATTTCAAAATCTTTAATAAAAATACTGGCATTTGCAATAAGATTTGACTCATGTTGTTCGATTAACGATGTTGGCACAAGCAATGTTATTGTCATTTCTGCTTTCTTATATGTTAAGTCTACACATAGTATTGCTTTTGACTTATTTATTTTGTCCAAAAATGTTCGATATGTGACCAAGACAATGCCATGAAAAAAATTTCCAGTTATATTGTTATTCATGTCTTCGATCAACAATGGCATCAACTTGACATCCTTTTGCCTAATTATAATCATTGAATTGAAATAGTTTATTTGTTTTTTTAAGAAAAGAAAAAAAAGAATAGAAAAATGAAGGTAAAAAAAAAAAGAGGGAAAAATGAAAAAATTGATATAGAGTTAATTGATTTTGCGCAAAAGTACCTATTTGTGTTTATTTCTTCGATAGTTTCTATTGATTTTATTTTGTTTATTGCAATATTTGTTTCTGTGGTACTACTCATTGCTATGTCCACATTGTCGTCCATGTCTACTGTGACATCATTTGAATTCGATAACTTTTGCTTGTTCACAAATATTACACTAAAACCATTGCTTAAAAGAACACTATAATTGAAACTAAGTAACAATTTTCTAATGAAAATGGAATAAGATAAAGCAAATTCATTAGTAATGTACAAAAATACTAGATGGATTTTAGTTTTAGCAAATACGAAAGTCTTATAAAAATGTTCAAAGTATTTTTTTCCTTGTAATTGTTGTCCTGAATATGAATCTCTAAGTGTCATATGTTTCCTAAAAAAATAGAAATAAAAAATTGCTTTTAGTTATAGTATGTTAAAAAATATGGCCCAAAAGCAATGGGAGCACACACAACAAAAACAACAACAACAATTGCATTGTGTAATGCAAATATAATCGAAGTACAATAAATAAAACAAAAATGTGCCTCTTAGAAGAGTTATGATTGTCTTTAATGGTATTATATGTTATGATTGTATTCATTTTTGTTGCTATAATGATATGAGTTAGATCAAATATACAAAAATAAGAAAAATAAGAGTTTCTAATTCCATAGCACGGAAGTACTTCAAAAATAAGAACTATATGACAGTAACATATTTTTTCCAAACGTTTTTTAGTATTATCACATCATATAGTATTTAAAATTCGTACATCATTATTATAGAACCGTCACTAATGCTACACGTTTTGCAGTTTCGTTCTAAGTGATAATCGTTCATGGTCTACAATTTCGAGAACAATATCATACAGCCCAAACGAGAATTTTATTTGTAATCAACTCTTCTAACTTGTGTTTGCAACTTGTATGCTAAAGTGATTGCATGATGAACACCTGGTGAATGTTTCACGAACAACACAATTAAAATTAGTAAGTAGTATTTTGACATTAGCATATGAATATTAAACATATGTATCAGACCCTTAAGATAGTTGGACTAGTAGATAGCAGAAATTGTAATAATAAAAATAAAAGGAAAAAAATTAATGTTGGAATACGAATATTTAAGTTTAATGCCTTTCCTTTAAAAAATAAAATACAAAAGAATCAATGCCATGTGTTCCTAGATGAATTTACCTAGTTGTTTTGTTTTTCCCCATTAAGAAAGCATGACAATTTATCTATAGCCCAACTGTGAAGAGTATCAATGCTTTTTTGAACTTTTGAACATTAAATATTTATCTATAAAAGTAAATCATTAGTGATTTTCCTTTGTGATTAACACAAACATGTATTTAGCGAATCGACATAGATGCGAGGCATATGTTTGCCTAATTGTGATGATTGTTCACAAAATCAAACTTGTAATTAATGTTTTAAAGTCTCATAAGCCCTCAACCAAAGCAAAGCACCTATAGAGCTCTAACCACTATAGAGCTAGTTTCTCGATATCTAGAAGTTGCAGATAAAGATCCAAAGCCAACACCTCGCTCAACTTCTAAGCTAGGCTCATTACAGTTTTCTGTAAATTGGATAGAAAACGAAGATGGTGCTAAAGATGGACCCATCAATAGCACTATGGAGGAAGTGCTTAACCTTGTGATTGAAGGGTCCATACTACGTAGAGGCCACCAGCGAATTCGGCCCCCGTGTTCGATGCATGTTGATTTCCAAGATGTAGGCAACGTTCACTAGGTATGCAGATGTGTAGTTATCTATGACCATTTGTTATTGTGACAAGCAATGATATTATTCATGATATTTTAAGTGTAAATAATGCTTATGTTCGTATTTCTGAATATGTTTCAACTAGGCATATGTGCACAAGTGCGGAAAAACGCTATTGTGCGCAGGAAGCTTTTAATGTGTGTGTCGCCCTACTTAGGACAAAAGGATTATATTGTTAATAATTTAGTGTTAAATAATGTATATTTGCTCAATATTATTGTATATTCTTAGATTAATGATAATATTTTACTTGAAAATAATGCATATTATTTCTATTCAATTGATTATATATTTTAGTATTAAAAATGCATACTTTATGCTTATATTATTAATAATTTTTTAGTTGTAATTGATGTATATGTTCGAATTTTTGAATATGTTTCAAATTAGGTATCTATGTGGAAGAAGTCCATTGTATGGAGAAATCTTTCAATGTGCGGTTCGTCGCACTTGGCACTAAAGGCTTTTATTACTAATAATTTAGTATTAAACAATTCATATTTGTTGTTCACAATAGCACAAAAAAAACGTTGAACTTATACGATATTGTTGCTAATATTTTAGTAAATACTTTTCTTGCTAAAATCTTAGTATTAAACAATGCATATTTATTTTTCATAATAATACCAAAATAAACGCTAGACTGATATGATATTTTGCTAATATTTTAGTAGAATTTGTATTTCGTCTACTTTTCTTCCACACACGCTATATCTGGACATGCTTGCTCAAGTGCATTCCTGCACATAGTTCGTACTCTACACAGTAAAAGCTTTGCACAGTGAAACATAATCATATTTGTTGTTCTCCCGCACATACCCCATCCTTCATAAACATTTATACGATATATGATCTGGGAATTGAAAAATTATCTTTGCACAATGAAATATTAAGTAAAGATTTGTTCGGGAAATCGATAAACATATCCCATGTTTTGCACAGTTAAAGCTCTGCACAACAAAACATAATAATAGTACCAGATTGACATTGATAGTTTAACATTAACTTCCTTATACACCCCATTAGAAGAAATTTTATCCTAAAAGTGCCCATGAAAATTTCATGTGATAATATGTAAACAGATCATAACCCTTTAAATTTAAAAAGAGGTACATGTAAATATTTTGGAGGGAAAAGAAGAAAAACTACTTTTTTTAATTGTATTTTTTACTTATCTCCTTATAGGTTTACTCAAGTTTCAAGTGTAGACACTCGTTGGATGTAGAAATAAATTCCACATTCAATGGGTACTCATTATGCACTTTTGAGAAAACCCACATTGATAATAAAAAAAATGAAGATACATTAAAAAATGTGTTCAACATGTCTTTTTAATGTATCTTCAATTTTTATCAATTTGGGCCTTTTCAAAAGTGTGTATAATGGGTACTTGTTGGATGTGGAATTTAATTCTATATCCAATGAGTGTCTACACTTGAATTTTGAGTAAACCTATAGGGATATAAGCCAAAAATACAATTAAAAAAAGTAGTTTTCTACTTTTCCATCCAAAATTGATTACCCTTATTTTATTATTTTATTATTTTTCTTTAGGAGGCCACTTTTATGCTGAAATTTCTTCTTATGGTTGTTTAAAATCTATGTTGACGTATATGATATTATTGGTGATATTCGCATTTCTAAATATAATTTTGTATTTGTGCGAAGAGATATGTATTTCATTCAGACTGCTTGTTTCGCACTGCTTGATTAACATTGCTTTCCCTGCACAACGATGATTGCATGTCTTTTTCCGCATGCACTATATATGTACATGAAACTCTATTGTGTGGAGAGGTCTGCATTTCGTCTACTAAAGGAATTTATTGCTAATATTTTAGTAAGAAGATGACGTATACGATATTATTGGTGATATTTGTATTTCCAAATATCTTTTTGTATTTGTGCGAAGAGGTTCATATTTCGTCCACATTGTTTGTTATGCACTGCTTGCTTCGTACAATTATGATTATAAAATTTCTTTCATACACGCTATATCTGGACACGTAACTCTATTGTGTGGAGAGCTCCGCATTTCGTCCACTAAAGTATTTTATTGTTAATATTTTAATAAGTAATTGGTGTATACGATATTATTGGTGATATTCGTATTTCCGTGTATATATTTGTATTTCTGTGGAGAGGTTCATATTTCAACTACATTTGTGTCTCAACCCATGCTTGTTCCGCATAATGATGACTACACGACTTATTCTCTACACGTTATATATGGATACGTAACTCTTTGTGTGGAGAGGTTCGTATTTCGTTCACATTTTTGTCTCACCTATTTCATCCACTAAAGGCTTTTATTGCTAATATTTTAGTAAGAAATTAAAGTATACGATATTATTGGCGATATTTGTATTTTCGAATATCTTTTTGTATTTGTGCAAAGCAGTCCATATTTCATCCACAATGCTTGTTCCACATTGCTCTGTGCAATGATAATTGCACAGTTTCTCACGTACATGCTATATTTGGACATGTAACTTTATTGTGTGGAGAGGTCCGCATTTCGTTCACTAATATGCACTTGCTCCCCTGCACATACTACGTACTCCGCACAATAAAAGCTCCTCCCAACAAAAGATAATAATATTATTGGTTCTCCTTCACATATTTGTTTCTCCATAAACATTCATATGATATACGATTTGGAAATTTATAAAATTATTTCCGAATTTGCTCTCTTCATAGTCTATGCACATGCAAAACCACCTCCGCACAATTGCTTCCACACTCAATAACGCCATTCGATCAGTAATTGACATTTTAAACTAATAGACATGTCCTAACTACACACTTGCTTTATTGATCACTTAGTAGGCAGGTACATATTGCTATGTTTCTACTTCCATACATCCATCCCTATCACATGTTCCGCACATTGTCTATTCGCACAAGAAATGCTTTGTAAACTGCTTTTTTCTCTTCAACAAACTTGATAATTATGATAAAGGTACTTAACTTTTTTTTTTTTATTATGAACTGAGCAATGACATTCATATTGTCAACAATATTTCATTGGCAATTTAATTCAGTATATACGAATTATCACTTCACAATGTTATCTGACTTTGCATTATTTCAAAACATTAAAATATTAAACATAAAATCATGATTTTGAAAGCATTGAAATATTAAAATTAATGTGTATTCTCAAAATTAATACAAAATATAAAGCTTTGAAACTTTGGTTATGATTTTGAAAGCATTAAAATATTAATATTAACGTATAAATTGTTACTAGTTTAGCTCACCGACAAAATGAAAAGGTCTATTCAAATTTGAAACTGCAACACATCTAATGTTCATTCTTATTAATAGTCTAATGTTCACATTTGTTTTCCAATAGTCTAATGTCAATACAATTCATGTAGATTTTAATAGGTGAAGTTTGTATAGTGATGGTTGTGTGGACAAAGCGTGTGGTTGTTCGAAGGTGGTTGTACGAAGGAAGCATGTACAAAAGAAGCGTGTACAAAAGAAGTTGTGTAGAGACTAACATTAATCAATTAATTTAGTATTGTATATGGCTTTTGTGTGAAAATGTGGAGTCTTTAATTATGCAATAGAACATCCTTTGAGCATAAGCACAAATGTCACTGAACACATTTTTTCGACCGACTACGAATGCCGCACTTTAGCAAAATAGAATTGTGCATTATGTTATGCTTTGTTATACTAAATAATAAAATCTAGAAATACAACAACAAACTACCACATGCCAACTTGATGATTTTCCTTTTGGCGTTATTTTCCAGGTTTATTTTACCTGCAAGATTCCAAAGTTAGCTTATGTTGTGCGAAGGAAGTTGGGTAGAGTTGGCTATGCAGAGGAAGTGTGTGCGGAGAACAAATGCTCACGGTGTGGAAAGCTTTGTGCAAGGATAATCAATTAATAAGAAGTAGAGGCAGGGACTATGTTGCATTGTATCTCCTTAGTGTATTTATTATCTTGGTAAAATTCTTATCAGTAGTGTGTGTAGACTCAAATTCCAATGATTAATCAAAGGGTGTTATCGAGTGTGGTTGGCATTTTTGTTCTGATAGTGTGAAGTGTGGTGAAATGCGGACCCGACTTAATTAACTGGAAAGGCAGGGAGATATGCACTATTTATCCCTAAGTCCAGCAGTTGCCTTGGTCTTATTGCGAGTAGAAAATATTTATTATTTAATGCTAAAATATTAGCAATAAAAACCTTTAGTGTGAAGTGCGGTGTTCCGCACATTGAAAGCTTCCTTTGCACAATAGAATTCTTATGCACTTCCACACAAATGCCTTATTTGAAACATATTCAGAGATACAAACATAAGCATAAATACTTTTTTATAGTTATATTTGCATAAATAGGCATATATGTGAAATTGTGGATTAAGTGCATTGTGCGGAGAAAGCTTTGAAGCTTTCATTGTCGGAATCTTTGTAATCCGCACAAAAATTTGTTTGCAAAAAGTTCTGCCCCTACTTTGAATAAATTTAAAAATATTATGACAATGAACATTATTTATGTTTCATAGCAAAACGAACTATGTCTCATGTTTCTATTTACCTTTGGTATTAAGGCATAACAGGTGGAACCAAAGACCCTGAGATGCTTTACCGAAGGAATGTGGCCATACCACATTTCATAAGGAGTCTTGTTTCTAATAGCATTAGATGGACATCTATTCTTTACATATACAGCACACAGAATTCCATCAGCCCAAAACATCAATTTTACATTATTTAAAAACATCATGGAACGTACCATATTTAAGATTGTTTTATCATTCTTTCAGCTACTCCGCTCTATTGGGAATTACAAGGCACAGTTGTTTGATGTTTGAACCCATGCTGGTGAAGATAGTTTTCAAATTCATTTGAAGTTTATTCTCTTCCATTATCAATGTGAATAGAGCCAATATGAGATTATGCATCATTTTTAATCCATGTATGAAAGTTCTTGAATGTTTGAAAAGCATCATATTTGTTCTTCAATAAGTAAACCCAACAGATTCTGGTGTATTCATCAAAAAATGTCATCATATATTTATTTCCATTAGCAAAAGGAACAGACATTGGACCACATAAATCTGAACGAATGAGTTCAAGTTTTCTATGTGCTCAGGAATGTGAATCATGAAAAGATTGTTTACTATGATTTCCTATGTAAGCATCACATTTCTTAAGTTTCCTAGGAATTGTAGGCAAACCAGTAACACCATTTTTCTTCAACAAGTGAACTTGATGGAAATGTACCTTCATCATAATGAGAACTATATGAGAAATTTTGTGCACAAGAAGAGGTACCTTGCAGCATGAGAAGCCTTTCTTCTTTTATCCTCGTCATGCCAAGTGAGTGATATGATGTTTTTCTCACCTCAACCTTGCCATCAAACATATGAATGGAGTTTCCTTGCCGGTGGATGTGGACCAAGGACAACAATTTTCTCGTCAGCTGTGGGAGATATAAAACATTATGCAGAAGAAAGTTTGCAAGACCAGGAAATTTGAGCCTGATTGTGCCAAGCCCTGATGGCTTGAGTTTTGATTTGTCAACAAAGTGTATTTCTCCATCAACATTGTCAGTAAATTCTTCAAATAAATCTCTTCTAAAATTCATGTGGCAACTTGCTCCTGAATCAAGCAACCAATCATTTTTCCAAGAAGCAAGTGAAGCATTAAACAAGTATTCATTTACTCCAATATTACAATGTGCCACAACATAGTGAGCTGATTCAGGTGCTTTACCTTTCTCTTTGTCATTGGTTTTACCTTTGGGTTGATTTCTTTCCTGCTCAATTATGTTCCAAGGTAAATTTCATGTGGATGCATCATGTGATCCATCTCTATTGCAACGTATGCAATGAAGATCAGATTTTTATCCTTGAGAGTGCCTGCCCCCCCCCCCTACCTCTAAAATTTCTTCTTCCTCTTCCTCTCCGACCACCTCTTCCTCTGGAATAATGATGAAAATGGATCCTGGTATAAGCCCAAAATCCCTTTTCATGTAAAAATCTTGAACCTGGCTTGTGGGTTATGGCCCACTAAGCCTTATCAGAAGCGTTTTAAACTTAAAACCTTTTAACTTATTGACGTGGATCTTCATTAAAATCGTGCCATCCATACATAGGAGTCTACATAACCATTTCAAATACATGATATACATGCTAAGTATTAAGACCCCATGCTCAACCATAATACAATACACAGCAATATGTGGATTTAAAATATATGCCGCCGCCTTTAACTAACTATTCCACTAGTCACTTCTTAACGTTGTTCAACGAATACTGACTCGATGGCCAATCACAAACTTTATAATGAACACAGCTTCCATCTTTATAATTAAACGCAGCTCCAGTTTATTCCTTGATCAGCGTAAGGTCCAATTCAACAATGCCTTTATCACCAGTTTGACATCGAATTTTACAATTCGATATCCATTTCTTCCCTGCGCTACACGCTGTCTTCAACAAAAAATCACATATAATAGTTAAGAAATATATAGATTGCCATCGACCCTGAAATGATCGATGTCGATTGACAAGCTCACGACACAGAAATTAATTCATAGATTTAACTACAAAATCCATAGTTCGACACGTAGGAAATGAACAGAATGTATTATTTTGATTATATACAAAAATCGCTTACATCTAAGGCATTGCAGCCTTAGAACAAGCTCGCTCTCGGTTACATCTTGCCCACTCACAAATTCCTCCCAAATCAAATATATCACACCCTCTCACATTACATTTATATAAGACACATTAGATAGGAAGGATCAATCAGATCCTCTCCTTATCTTTCTCCAACGAAAGCTCTCCAAAAAGCGTGCATGGTTGTTAACAATACAAAGTCTATCGAGACATATCCACTTTAAATCTTTAAATCTATTTTTCTGCTTTAAAACAGACTTTCCTTTGTTTTTCTCCCGTGGCCCACGTTCGCTTGCTTTGGATTCCTCCCTTTGTACAAGGGTGTTGGATGCTCCTGCATCAGACTCCCGAGGCACAAAAATTTATGACCTCCTGGTCATATGCTTCTTCCTGTCCTTAGCAATTCTACCCACTGTTTCAATCCTTCAGTGGAATTGCCTTCATGGTCTTCTGTGAGCTGCAACCAAACCTCTGCAGTAACAGTCTTCCTCTGCTACACGATACCTCACCAAGCTTCCTCCTGAGCTTAGTCTTTTGGCATCCTTCAGGTTCTCTCCTCTGGAACCATATGAGCATTCCATGCTCTAGGTTTGCTGCGATCTTCTCACCTTCGGCTGTCGATCTCTATGCGACAGTAAGACCACAAACTCTCTAGCTTAACCAACTGTACCTCCTTCCGTAGAATATTCTTCTGCTCTGATACCAAAATGATGAAAATGGATCCTGGTATAAGCCCAAAATCCCTTTTCATGTAAAAATCTCAAACCTGGCTTGTGGGTTATGGCCCACTAAGCCTTATCAGAAGCGTTTTAAACTTAAAACCTTTTAACTTATTGACGTGGATCTTCATTAAAATCGTGCCATCCATACATAGGAGTCTACATAACCATTTCAAATACATGATATACGTGCTAAGTATTAAGACCCCATGCTCAACCATAATACAATACACAGCAATATGTGGATTTAAAATATATGCCACCGCCTTTGACTAACTATTCCGCTGGTCACTTCTTAACGTTGTTCAACGACTGCTGACTCGATGGGCCAATCACAAACTTTATAATGAACACAGCTTCCATCTTTATAATTAAATGCAGCTCCAGTTTATTCCTTGATCAGCGTAAGGTCCAATTCAACAACGCCTTTATCACCAGTTTGACATCGAATTTTACAATTCGATATCCATTTCTTCCCTGCGTTGCACACTGTCTTCAACAAACAATCACATATAATAGTTAAGCAATATATAGATCGCCATCGACCCTGAAATGATCGATGTCGATTGACAAGCTCACGACACGGAAATTAATTCATAGATTTAACTACAAAATCCATAGCTCGACACGCAGGAAATCAACAGAATGTATTATTTTGATTATATACAAAAATCGCTTACATCTAAGGCATTGCAGCCTTAGAACAAGCTCGCTCTCGGTTACATCTTGCCCACTCACAAATGCCTCCCAAATCAGATATATCACACCCTATCACATTACATTTATATAAGACGCATTAGATAGGAAGGATCGATCAGATCCTCTCCTTATCTTTCTCCAACGAAAGCTCTCCAAAAAGCGTGCATGGTTGTTAACAATAGGAAGTCTATCGAGACATATCCGCTTTAAATCCACTTTAAATCTGTTTTTCTGCTTTAAAACAGACTTTCCTCTGTTTTGCTCCCATGGCCCACGTTCGCTTGCTTTGGATTCCTCCCTTTGTACAAGGGTGCTGGATGCTCCTGCATCAAATAATATTAAGCATAATTCTTCTCTCTATGTGCAAGACATATAACTTCTTCAGAAGATTGAGGAGTTGTCTTCTTCCCAAAAGCTTTCTCTCTCTCAGCAAATTTATTCATAAGGGAGCCAAAGGTAATCTCTTTGAGGTTTCCATTTGCTTTCAATGACTCAAGATAATTTGAATAAGTTGGGTAAAGTGCCTTGACAAAAGCTATCAGACGAATGTGTAGTTCAACATTAGTGACTTTGATATCATGCATAATAGATTTTACTTCTGTTGCAAGAGCAAGAGGATCATCATTTTGTAATTCACGGTTGAACAATTTAATCATCAATTGGACAACTTCAAGCGCAAACTATGAGCCATAGAGTTCCTTCAATTTTTGTAAGGCTTCAAAAGCATTTGAAAATGATGAAATATGGTGACTCACCTCTTCATTTACAGATGTTGCAATCAAGGAATAAGCCTTGCTATTCTTGTTTTCCCAAATGGAAAATTCCTTGTCTGAGGTAGGCTTTGCAGGTTCATTATCTCCTTCTCCTACACAAATTCCTTTCCACAACTCATTGAAAATGAGAGTGTGTTTGATCTTCCAAGACCACTCAGGATAGTTCTCTTTCCCGGTGAGAACCACTCCCACAATAGATATCAATGAATGCATTTTTTTATTTTTTTTAAATGTATAATGTGTAAAATGTATTATGCTTCCAAAAAAAATTGCACTTCTAATGTAAAAAATAAAATAAAATAAAATAAAATAAAAAAATAAAAAGTTGCATTGTATTAGTAATATTCTGAAAATTGCAATTTTGGAAGCAATATGACAGAGGTATTATTGGGGGAGGGATTATATGGGGAAGGAGTGGTATGGAGGAGGGGATATATGGGGGAGGAATCATATGAGGGAGGTGTTAACTCGAAGCGGTGATAACACACAACACATGGTGTTATATCCGGGTGATATCAAAACGTGCAATCGGGAGTGGATTTAAAAAACTGGGAGCGGATTTATGGTATAAAATCTAGGAGAGGATAGTTGACAGCATATGGAATTCGAGTTCTTGATCATGATTTCACAGTGGAACAATATGGAACAATGCAAATTTTGGTGTCATTGCTTCTCCTACTGGTCTCGGTGTTTTCAATGGCCGGTTCTCTACATATAGTCGTGAATGTCGATTATGGGAGCAGCGTATGGGAGGAGTCGGCAGTCGATTATGTATGATGTTAATAAAAAGTTTCATGTATCTAAAGATGTAATCTTTCCTGAATCTTCCAACGCTGATAATTTTGTTGAGTGGAAACTTGATCGCCTGGATAGATTCGGAAATGCAAAATCATTTCAAGAATTTGATAATCATATTCCACATCTTGAAGGGGGGATTCCTATACTGGATCAATCTGTGGAATATTCTTCTGAAGCACTCTCTCCCCACATGAAACTCCAACCATTGATGATACTTTGAGTGATGTGATTGACATAATTGGGAGACTCAATCTTGATTCAATCCCAACTCAATCAACTAAGCAGCCTGGACCATCTCAGAAAGGTCCCCCAAAGTGGCTGACAAAGACACTTGAAAGTGTTCATCCTGATGAGGTTGGAAAGACAGGAACAAGAAATTCAACTAGGCAAAATGGAGGTGATGTAGATGATTCTGATTCACCTATTGATATGGATGTTTCTTATGATTGTGAACTGAATTTGTCTACAGAATTTTAACCAACTTCCTTCAAAGAAGTCGCTTATCATGATGAATGGAAAGAAGCAATGCAAAAGGAGTATGATGCCTTGATAAAGAATGGCACCTAGAAGCTGGTTGATCCTCCATTGGGAACCAAACCAATTGGTTGCAAGTGGGTCTATAAGAACAAGTATAAAGTTGATGGCTCACTTGACAAGCACAAATCTAGGCTTGTGGAAAAAGGTTTTGCACTGAAGGAAGGGGTCAATTATGAGGATACTTTTCCCCCACAACAAAATGGGCTACCATCTGGACACTCTTTTCCATAGCAGCTCAGAACGGTTGGAAATTCCACCAAATGGATGTAAAAACTTCTTTCTTTAATGGAGATCTGAAAGAGAATGTTTTTGTGTCCCAGCCTGAAGGATTTTTTGTGAAGGGACATGAACATAAAGTATGCAAACTTGTGAAATCCTTGTATGGCCTCAAGCAAGCACCGCGAGCCTGGTATGAAAAGTTAACTGAGCATCTTCTGAAACTCAACTTCAAACATTATGATCTTTATGATGTAACTTTGTTTGTCAAGAAAGTTGGCAAAACAGTTGTATATCTTGTGGTATATGTAGATGATATTTTGATGACAGGGAACAATGAGAGCTACATTACATCCATAAAGAAGGAGATGAGGAAATGTTTTGAAATCACTGACTTGGGCTATGTTCACTACTATCTTAGTATTGAAGTAACTCAACATCCGAAGTCTATATTCCTCTCTCAAAATAAGTACATTGGAGATATGTTGAATAGGTTTGGCATGGTTGAGTGCAATCCTCTGACTACTCCAATGGAACAAAACTTAAAGCTCACGTCCATTGAAGGAAAAGAATTTGAGGATGCAACAAAGTATAGACAACTTGTAGGAAGTATCAACTACCTTACTACTACCAGACCATACATTTCATTTATTGTTGGAATCCTCTCCAGGTTTATGAAAAATCCTTGTGAGGGACATTGGTCTGCTACAAAAAGAGTTCTAAAGTACTTGAAGGAAACCCAAGAATTTGGACTCAAGTATACATAGGTGGGTGACTTCAACTTGATTGGATACTCTGATTCAAACTTCGATGGAGATAAAAAACTTGGTTATCTACTTCTAGTTATGCTATGAGTCTTGGATCAAGAGTTGTCTCCTGGAGATCATGGAAACAACTAGTTCCAGCAGATTCCACAATAGAGGCAGAATACATGGCAGTAGCTGAGGCAACAAAAGAAATTTTGTGGCTCAAAAAAATTCTGGAAGATTTGCAAGTAAAAAAAGTACATTCAACTCCACTCAGATTGACAACACCTCTGCAATAAAGTTGGCCAAGAACCCAAAGTTCCATGATCGAACGAAGCACATAAATACAAAATACCATCTGATTTGACATCATATTGAGGCCAAGACAATCCATCTATGCCATTTTTCCACTAATGAGTAGATTTCATACATCTTCACCAAAGCGCTTGGAAGAGAAAAGCTTGAAAGATTCATAACGATGCTTGGACTCACAAACATCCCTTCAGATTAAGGGGGGGAATGTTGACACCTAATCGTGGGGATTGGGTGAACACTTGTAAATAATGTAAATAGTAAATAATGCAAAATGAAGAGTCTTCAGGAGGTGAAACCCAAGAGTCACTCCCTAATGTATATAGCCATGATTAATCTTAATGAATAAGAACAATTGATTTGAGGAGCTACCTCCTAGCCTGACATATGTATCAATATAATAATACAAATGCTCAAAGCATAAGTTTGTAATATCAAGCAATACAATCACAGTAATAATAATACTATCGAGTTTTAAATTTCAATCATTACATCTATAGTTAAAATAAATCAACGGAATATAAATGCATAGAAGATCATATGCTAAGCATTAAGAAATCTGATTCTCAGCACAAATTGCTTGTATTAGTAATGATAATGCTCAATGGCTCAGTTCATTAGCTCAATTACTCCGATATTGTGGCATCTTCTCTTTAAGTAATTACTTCTGCATCCACTAAAAGTAAATATGTGAGCTACAATATGAAAAAGGAGAGCTACAAAAGAAAGTAAGTAATTGCATTCAACAAATAGACCCTGTGACATCAGTAAAATTAACAATTCACGATGATTAAACACTAGTAAAAAAAAAATATGCAAAGATTTAAGGACACTTATAATTTGTGAAAGCATATAGACTAATTGTTTCACTATCAATTGCCTCCCGAATGCATGGCCTCTTGAACCAATGTCTTCAACTTAGCTTGAATGAATTCTTTCATTGGTCCCACTGTAATCTCTAGCCTCACATGTTGATTGAATAATTTTTTTTCAATTTCTTTTTCCTCCTCTTGTAACCGAGTGGTTAACATAGATTTCCTATCATTAGAACTGACAAAGTCAACTACCCATTTGTCAATTTCTTCAGTAGTAAAATCAGTTATAACATCAAATTACTCTGCCATTGACTGTTTTCTCTCGTCCAATTCCAATGTAGAATATATTTTGTAATCAATTCAGAATTTTAGAAATAATTATATTCTTTATTCTCTTACATTCAGAAATAATGTTTTCTAGTGTACTAATTCTTTTGGACCATATATCTTTGATTTTCCTCATTCGATTAGCATTAGCAGTTCTTTGTTTTTCCTATGCAAATCATACAGCAATTCAAGACTTTGACCAAAATCAAGCAAGTCATTATTAACGAAATGCTTGTCTTCGGTAACATTATTTGTGAGCAAATTGACAAATGAGTTGATTTGTTGTGCTAACCATAGCAGAACAGAAACCATCTACCATACATGCTTAATTATTTTTAATCTTTGGCATATATTATTGAATATATGACATTTTACTGCATTAACCAATTGCAGTGCTCCAATAGATCCATGAGATGTGCTAGTAGTGGGAATTGGGGATTGTTGAGTCTGTATTCCGATTGGATTCATTAACAAAGGACCCAGATTTAAAGCATTTTCCAACATCTCTATTGTTGCTTTTAGTACTAGGTTCTCTGCTTTTTGTTCCTCAATAGACACCACAAGTGCATTCCTGGTAGCTTCATGCAATGTCAAAATATTTGTGATTGAAATTCCAGACATATGAAGATTTGTTTTTGTCATATCTATAAATTTTTCACCATGCATTCTTACTTTTTCAATTTTCAATATTTTACTCTCTCTATTATAGTTTGCATCTTGAAAAGAAACAAATTGATCATCGAAAATAGAAAATTCTTGGCAATTTTCTTTGTTATTTTTTTTCTTTTCATTCAAAGCACTACTGACCCAATTAGGTAGTGGAGTTTCAATCTCCTTGATGATAGCTTCTTGATTGCTTCTTGCTTGTAGAGGACTTTTGCATTTTTCCAATTGAGGCTTCTTTTCATCTCCGACAGCTGATAGATGACCATGAATCAATTGTGCAACTTCGGTATATTTTTGTTTTCTTTCACTTGAAGACGAAGATAAAGTAGTTTCGAGTATGCAAACAGAAGATTGTGCAATTTGTCCACTTATTTGTTTACTTCTTGTTTCACTGCTAATACTTGCTTCTTTAGAAATTTCTCTAATATTCACTGCTCCTTCCTCATTATTACTCGCAGTATTGTGACTCTTTTTGCTTTCACTTGCAACTTTTGTCAACAAGTTCTCACATTTTATCATATTTAGATGTCTGACAAATAGACCTTCTGGATCAAATTCTTGCTAACCTTCAACTTCTTTTAAATTAACACAATGCAAAGACCTCGCAAACTCTGAAAGATTATTTCTATTCTTCATGGTTCCTTGGCCAACAATACATGGCAAAGAAATAAATTGCTTCTTCTTTTTCTGTTCAAATTTAACCTACCAATCGTAATATTTTCTATAGACTTCAGCAACAAAATACTTGTCCATAACAATTTTTGGAAGCAATAGTGGTTTACCTCGAAACCCATAGACTTGAATAATTGTATTATTTGTTCTTTCTTCATGTATGTCTTTCCCCTAGTGTAAAACTTGTGCTTCATCATATATTCGATGAGGTTGTCATCCAATTATCATGAAAATAACTTGTTTTACAAAAATATCTTGAATTAGACAAAAAAATGAAATAGCTTGTTGCTTCCACAATATGGGATAGCAGAATTGCATCGATTCTTTGTCAACACTGAAATTAGGATTATGTGGAAACTCATCAAAAGTGTGACTCGAAACAAGGGTTGTTATTAGATATGCCATCATGAAAAACCTATTGCTCTTCTGCAAATGTACTAATTGAAAACACAGTTCATTTGAAATAAGATCAGCCCAGTCGAATACACAATTTTTTTATATGAGTAATAGAGCACATAGAGAATGGAACTTGGCACAATGGCAGTAGTTTCTAGGCCCATTAAATGTGCATACATCCAACAAAACTCTCTGAATGATTCTCTAAATAAAGTGATATCTAGATAGGAAAGATCAAAAGGAACCTTAGAATCTGGAAAAGAGAACTCATATAAGATTTTCAATCCATTTGCCTGTGATTCTAGAAATATATTTGCATTTGACAAATCTAACTACATATTCGAAACTGGTAGCTTTAATATTTGCCTAAATGTCTCTGCACTCAAAGAAATACCAGTAACTTCGACCGATAGTCTAATTATTTTTGTTTCCAAACCAATATTGTATGTGCATAAATAAACTATTTCACTGAAATCAAATATCTTTGGAACACATGCAACATTCGCTATTCTAGTAGACCAGATCTTATTGTTGTTCTTCTCCTACACAGACTGATTCACATATCACTCATATATAGTCGACCACTAAAATCTTTGATCGATGAACACAATGAGTTAACAGTATCAATGAAAATAGCTTCTTTACATACCCTTGAAGCCATTTCTGCAGCAAATTTTGAAATTTTTTTGTCATCCAGAAACGATTTTAATGCACTATAGGTATAGATCAACGATATGCTAAACAAGCACCACTTGTTACTACTATGTCTGTGAAATCCCTTCTACAAGACATTTCCAATATATAGCAACTCAGTATAGAAAAATCTACATTTACGACAAATAGCATAAATAAATTGCATAATCTAAACGTGCCATAATTTTGGCCAAAAAATAATAGAAATTTCGACACAATTTTTCGAAAATTGGGCACAATTTTTTTTGGAAATATGATTACAATTGTCAAACTATAGGATTTTTCGCTACCGGAATAATTGTTGATAATGTTAAATTCTCTGTATTTTTCCGTTTCTGATACATGTTACTATTCCACATGTGAAATGTGCTTTACGAAATAATTAGCAATTAAAAATAGCAAAATAGGCATTGCCGAGAAATAACACAAATAGTTTAAAAATCAAATTTGGAAATTAGTTACTCCATGTACGAAAAAAAGTAAATGTGAATATTTTCTAATATTGGCATCTAGCTTACAGGTTGTAACAATCGCATCCATTATTATATCAATGTTAGTGTAGAGGTAATAGCATTTACATTATTTATTACAAGTCAACCTGTCCATTTCAACAAATGGGTATCGAACCGTTAATGTCATTATACCATCTACGAAAATGGAAAAACTGCACTCTCCACAATGAAAGCATTTTATTTTTTTGTTTATTGTTCTTCTCCTTTATTTTGATTCTACATAACGTAATTTTCCAATTCTGTCTCTTTTCCATATGTAGTATACGCCTCCTGAATTGATTATAATTACCAGCAAAACTTCACCTATCACATTATGATATTTTTATTTTATTTTTCAATTGTGTAAGGTCCCACCTTACCAACCATCAGTATTATACTAAGGATAACTCAAAATGCGATTTAAGTTTAAGTTTTTAAGACATAAAAGTTAATGCAAGGTTATATATCTATATTTTTATTTTTATTGGTATTCTTTACACTACATACTAATTTCTACTAACTAACTAACCCATGGTAATATTAAACTTCTCATTAAGGCTACAGGGTCATGGTTCCTCAAGATCCAAAACTTACAACCATAAGTCTTAAAATCACATTTAAATGATAGAGTCTTTAGTGGGATAAATAATATCAATATTTACAAACCACAATTTCCAATAAGCTAATTGTTCATTCTATTGCAATTAAGAGTGTTTAAGAGTGACTAATTTGATTTTGTTCTAGATAATATGCCTATGAATTCTTTGGTAAAACAAAGGGAAGAAAAACAAGATAATTCAACTTCTAAAGGAGTGGTTTCCAATTATTATGAATTCATATGTGAGCTAACAATTACAACATTTCACCTAACCAATTTGCCTTCCATGGATTTTTACTTCAATGGAATCATCATGCTTATTCTTTGAGATATCTCCAAAAACACCTTGGTTGCAAATCCTAAATTTACTTAGTCATTTTTATAGACAATTCATAGATGTAATTAGCTACAACCATTGAAGCATTATGTCAAACAGTTTGCAAGCATGAAATGTACAGCCATTGAGGCATTTTGTCAAACACTTACAACCATAACCCTTAAGGTGATTTCACCAAAATTAACTAACATGAATCTAAGATTACATAATTTCTTTTTCTTTGTCAGTAATGCCAAGAAGTGAACCTAATACATAAGTAGAACTGTCATCCATCTTGATTGTTGCATATACAAAAATTTAGGCACATAATGACTATAAATATTTAAGAATTTTTACAAATAGCTCGCAGTGATGTAGCTACAGCCATTGGGAATTTTGAACAACAGTTAACAGTCACAAAACAAGTTGCTAACTATTAAACTATCAAACAAGCAGTCACAAGTTTATTAAACTATCAATGTATTAACCATTGATACTTTAAAATAATAATTCCAAGTTTATATAACAGACTGATTTCATAAAAAGAGATTACCAGGTAAATCACAGCTACAAAAAAAAGCAGCAAGACAAACCACCAGGCAGCAGCAGCAAATCTGTAAAATATAGAAGATTACAGAACCGGATTCTGAAACTCTGTTTTTTGAAATCAAAGTTGGGGCGACATGGCCATAAGGTACAGATACCCCCTGAAGTTAAAATAAATCAAAACAAAAACACCCAGAAATGCGATTATTTAAAACCACAACCAAAAACAAATTCATACTATCTCATTTATCCCTTTTGTCAAACATATACTCTGAAAACTTATCTACAGCTGTAAAAAGAGAAGGAAAACCCAAATTTGTGCTATTAACATGTTTTCATAAAACTCATGGCAGCTTGAATGCTTCAGCCATTAAGAAATGATGTAAATCAACTTGCAATGAAAGTGTACAAAAAAAACTTACATAAAATAAACTACAGTTATTGCAAAATTCCTTCAACGTTTATTATGCAGCATTTGATATAAATCTAAGTTTCAGTCAGCGACCAGATAAGCAAAACCACGTAATGAACTACAAAAAGAAACACAATATGATATTTTCAACATACCTGGCAGTGAAGAACCATATCCAGGAAGAACTTCTCCCCCTGGAACCCCCGAGTTGCAAAAGCTCACAAGCAGTAACAATGGACAATAGTAGAGAGATTTGCAAGGCAAACTAAGGAAGCAAATTTTCACTTCCTCTCAATACCACTCATGGCCAACCTCAATAGCTAGAGATCTTAGGATTTTAACAATAATTTCATAATTATTATGGAAGCAATTGGCTACTCTCCATATCTCTCCCTCTTAGTATTTTCCTCAAGTCTCTTCCACTCTTGGCCTCCTAATCCCCAAGTGAGAATACATGAGACTCATATATAGGAGGAGCAACTAATGATTGTCATAAAGGAGTAATGTGCATGCATTGGATTCCATTTAGAGGAGTGTAACTTTATGCCATTAAGGAGAGGTATGTATGCCTTAGTTAAGGAGAGTGTAACATATGCATTAAAGAGAGCGTAAGAGGAATATTTTATGACATATTTTTAATGAGTGAAAAGGAATATGCCATTCTTTGATGAGTGCATAAAATACAGTATAATGAATTATTTAAGAGAGAGAGAGAGAGAGAGAGTTACATAGAGCCATGAGAGTCATGAAGGAGATGTGTGAATTGATTGAGGAGATAAAATTGACTTGTAATTCCTTTTTAATAATAATATCATAGTCTCGTAAAAGATAATAATAATATTAATAATATTGAGGATTCAATCAAGATTGAACTATTAGGATTGATTAATGATAAGTTAATTCGTTTTTCTTCAACTCCGCTTGATTACCAATTTATGTAAAGTGATTTACTATTTTTGGAAAGTTGTGCTTGAGATGTTGGACATGACTTTCTATTTTTAGAAAGTCATTCCAGAATTGTGAGAATGAAATTTTATTTAAGGAAATTCATCCATGAGTGGTATTTTTATTCTGGAGAATAGGGATTCCGCACCCCTATTTCATGCATCTCCATGCCTTAGTAGATTGAGGACTCCGTGCCCTGATCTACTCCAAAGATCCAAGCTTCCACAACTTGATCTTTTTAAATATTCAGGACTCCGCACCCTAAATATACAAGACTCCACGTCTTTATCTTTCTTGGATTTAGGACTCCACACCCTAATTTCCATGCCCTCTCATCTATTGTGCTTTGAAACTTTGTGTTTCTCCTTATGGTACTGATTGTGAGCTTTTACCCATCTAATGGTTCATTGGTAAGGCCTTATTCAAAGACCTGCACACATTACAATCTCATAGATCAAAGGAATCAAATGAATTTCATAATGAAATTAACTTAATCACATTTTACCCATAATGGTGCATGGCTTCCACAGTCATTTTGGTTTTGAAGAAATGACTTCCACAGTCATTCATAATTGAACATCCTTGTTGGAAAATTACCAGATACCCTACCACATCCTGCTTAGTACAATATTAAACATATATAATCACACAAATCATGTATCATCCATAAATCATAATTAACCATCTATTCTACATAACCATGAGAATCCATGGGTATATGTGTCTCAATCTTGGATCACCATCCATGTCATACACCTGCTTCATAAATCAGATACAAATAGAAAAAACATATGTATAACATTTTACTTAACCAAAACCATCTAATACAGATGATCAATGATGCCACATATAAGAGGAAATATAACTATATAAAACATTATTCCCCCAATCCAGTGATCAATCTGTCATACATAAACATAAAAGGAAATATAACTATGTATGTAAAACATTATTCCTCAATCAAGTGATCAAACTATCATATATATATAACCCTTGATAGGAGTGACAAAACTATACTAGAAAAATAGGACACTACAAATTGGTAAAAATTATTATAAAATAATGTCATTTAATTAATAAATCTCACAGTGAAACAGGTTTCTATAATAGCATGAGTTATATAAATACTTAATTCAATAGATGCATTTGTTCCTTGTGAAGCCTTTGCACGTGCACAACTACTTCTGCACAACTAGTTTTGTATCCAATAACATTTAACAAATACTCATTTACATTTGACTATTGTAACTTTTATGACTTGCAACATATGCTTTAATATGAGTTTCGCACAACAAAAATATTCCCACAATAAGACAGGGTTCTATTTTTAGTAGGTCTTATTTAAAAACTTATTTTCTTTAAGAAAACAAATTGTATATGTCTATAAGCAAATCACTTGCAAAAACTGGTTTACGATTGACCATTACAAAACAAAGATCTCATAGTTCAATGTATAATTATTATTATTTAGTATTATGATCATATGTTATTGTGCATAGATTTCACACCAAGTAGTTTTCCCTGCATTATGGAAACTCTTATCCTAATTCCAGCATAATGAAAATTGTGTATGATGAAACAATGATATGTGCCATTTTCATTTTTCTACATGCATCCATAAATAAAGACAACTGCAACATAATAGTAATGCTTTCTATCCCAACAACCCTCAATAGTTATCAACATAGTGAATTGTATTCATATTCAAATGCTAATGACAATAAATGCAATAGATACAAATTCACATGTAAAACATAATCTAAGAATTATTGAAATAATTGGTAAAAAGTTTGAGTATTAGAACATAGTAAACAGAAATGCATTTTAATTATTATTCATTATAGAACACTAGATAATATATAAAAGTGCAAAGAAAATAATAGTAAACAGTTGTTCAATTATTGTTTTATGTATAACATTTGAGAACTCGGGTCCATACAACATCCCATGTCAAACGTTATCTCACAATTTCTTACATAATTAGCAAACATAGAAAACGGTAATTATACTTCAAATAAGTTATGATCACAAAGCCATCATACAGGAAATAAGCTCTATTATATAAAGCACTTATGAAAATGTCAATATTTCAATTGCAAAGGTGTCCTGATGACAACTGTGATTGCAATATCGTCAACTGCAATCTCTAAAAGAAATATGCAATAGATAACAAGGAACTGCATTCAACAATTATAATATTCCATCATAACACATTCATAATATCTAAATAGTTAAATTCTTTGATGGAAAAAGCAAATTTTCCAATGCATTAAAACAATTACAATATGCAAAAGCATAGTTTGATATTCTTTAGCTTTCAGGAGTACAAGAAGACAATTGGATCAACAACTCCAATAGGATTACTTTGCATGTGACAGGTTTCATGTGTGATTTCCTTGTTGGTTCTTGGATGCATGGTATATGCATGTGGTTCCTTGGTTATGTGTTGTCATTGGCATGGAAATTTGTCTGGATTAACAATTGTTTCAATCTTGCCTTTCCATTTCCTTAATAACCATGGTATAATGGGTTCCCCATTTGGTTTTTCGATTGGTTCTCAAGTTTCCTATGGTTGTGGGTTGGGACAAATTTTTTGAAGCCCTGAAATAGCTTGGGTTCCCTGGAGGCTATGGGTTGAGTTACTAGCCCTGGACAACTTGGGTAGAGACCAATCAGGTTGATGTTAGTGATTTTTGGACTGCATAGGTGAGATCATTGTGCTTGAGGGTTTATTGGTTTTATTTAGTTTAACTCTTATGATTCCACATTCATGCTTGGAATATGGTGCAGGGGTGATTGGTTGAAAGAGAGATTTGGTTCATCCCAATCTATGTTTGGGTGATACGTGGAAGTCCCTGACTTGGTTTTCATTTTCATATGTTAATATGAGTTATTTTCCTATTGTGGTCTATGAGCACCTGTATTGGTTATTAAGGTGATCATATGGTTGATTTGTCATAATTTCAATTTTGGTTATATGTTGGTTATATGCATGGTTTTATAATGTGCTCTAGCTATGACTCTTTTCATGATTTGATAAGTTAATGGATGGTTGATGAATGCACGGGCTATCAAGTGTTGTTACAGCTAGCTTGAGAGGGCATTGAGCCTTCTTGGTGATTTTCAAATGAAGTCCATAAGTTTATGATTAGATATGCACTCATGACTGGTAGCTTGTATGTTTACTATTTGTTTGACAAAATGTATATCTTGTATTAGGCATGTATAGGTTAAGATATTACTAAATTTTTTATTGTTTAGCATTGTTATCATCATTGTTATGATTTTGGAAAGTTACAGGCAGTTTTGGGCAGTGGTCTAGAGGTTATCCAGAAAAAGTGGCATAAATCTCACAATTGCGTGCATAAAATAGAGGAAATTGGATCATAAATGCATGGAGACAAGCCTGTGATGTGGTTATAGCCTCCCAACTGCATGCATGAAGTCTTATGGGTGCAGTTAGGGAGTAAACCTAGTGAAAAAAGTTCTAGCTCAGGGATTGATCACCAAGGGTGGTTTGTAAGCTCTTGAGTGATCTGTAGTCTCTAAGGGATGTCAGTTTGTTTCCGGTTTGTAGGCCCCACTTCCATAACTAGAACTTGGAGGTCGGGTCATATCATAGTGACACTTATCTCATGTTTACCCTAGAGAGCTTGTAAAAGTGGGTCAATATGGGAGGAGACATTACAGGGTGGTATCAGAGTGGGTTCTATTATTTTTGGGTGATATATAATACCACAAGGTGATATCTAATACCACAAGGTGGTATCAGAGCTTACAGGTTCAAACACTTAGACTAGATGGGCTAAATAAATATGGTTATGCATGCATGTTAAGTGTACATGTGTCTACTATGCACGCATTATCGTGGTTATTATTGCAGTTTTGTGTTATCATGCATTATGTTGATATTTTGATGTCATTATGTATCTATATCACACTAATCTAGACTAACTTGTGCAAATGTGATAGCCTCCCCTAAAATACACTAAGGTATGGTTTTGATTATGTTTATATTTGGTTATCTAACATGACATGTTTGCAGGAGATATAAGATCATAGATGAAGTGAAGAATGGTGGTCTACAGTTCACATGACTCCCTTTATAGGCCTAATGTGAACTCTGTGGAATGGGAAAGGTCAATTGGGCAACAAGGAGAAGAGTACTCGCTTGATCGAGTAGATACTCTAATAAGTTTGAAGGCAGGGATCTGAAGCTGCAAGGAAAATAATAAAAGGTTGATTGAGGCACATGAAATACTTACCAGAGATCAAGAAAAGAAAACAAAAGTTAATGCAGTCATCCTTAAGAGCCTTTCAGATTTGCAGAAGCAGGGACAACTGAGGATTAGTCAGGGATAGGAAGAAAAGAAAAATGGGGCATATGGTAGCAGGTCTCATAGAGGACAGGGGTTGAATAGGGATGACACGGTAAGAGGTGGTAGATCTTTGGATACACCTAACAGGTGGGCTAGTACTCATGGATTTTACTCTTGCTCTAGTTCTGATAGATATCATCGTCATTACCGCCAACATACTTATAAGAGGAGTGAGAAGAAGTATTTCCCAAAGGAATTTAAGAAAGCCAAGCCTACTACTTTTGATGGGGATGTTAAGAAATCAGAAGATGCAAAAGCATGGCTACTTGGGATGAAGAAGTTATTTGGATTGCATAATTATTTAGAGAATATGAAAGCCAAGATAATTATCTTTAATCAGAAGCATCAGGGTAGAGGAGTTGAGTTGGCATGAGTTTAAGATATATTATGACAAAAAGGCCAAGGAATTATATGATCTTAAGCTGGGTTCCATGAAAAATGAAGAGTATACGACCATGTTTATGGAGCTATTGAGATATGTGCCCTACCTCAAGGATGAGAAGACAAAGGTCCAAAGGTTCATCAGTGGATTGCCTTCAGCATTTAAAGATCAGATTGAGTATGATGAGCCTCAATCACTGGAGGAAGTTACAAGGAAGATAAAACATTGTTATGAGCAGTCTAAGCACAATTATGAGCCTAAGGGGGATTGGAAAGTTAATGATAAGACTAAAGGAAAGTGGGCTAAGAAGAGAGGAAGATTTCAGGATGCAGGTGACATGGTGAGCGTAGTACCTTATAAGAAGTTCATTGCAATTCACAAAGGACATGGATTTTAGCGTGAGGAGTAAAATAAGGGAAATGGAAGGAAGCCTTTGAGGTGTTTAACTTATGGTGGAGAGGATTGCAAGAGTGAGTTCCCATCGCATCAGGCTTACAAGCCTCAGATTTATAGTGCTCAGGAGGCACAAACAATTGGAGATGTTGGTCAGAGTATTCCTCAGATTTATGCAGCATTGGATAACAAGTAGGAATATCATCACGCATCCATTATCGAGATGGAAGGTAAGCTTCATGATTAAGTTGTTTCCATTTTGATTGATGTTAGATCTAATTATAGTTATATCAATCCTGACCTGGTGGATATGTGTTGCATGAATATAGAAGTGCATGAAAAATATTCGTTGGTGTAGTTGGTTACATGGACCAAGAGAAGAGTTCATCATTAGCTGAGATATTGTGCATTTGAGTTGAATGGTATGCCTACATCAACACATCTAAATGTGCTTCCTTTGGGATCATATAATATGCTTTTGGGCATGGATTGGTTGTTCATTCATGGGACCAAGGTAGATTGCTATGAGAAGGCTATTGAGTGACTGTATGGTAATGGGGGAAAGAAGAGTATTGCAAGGAAAGAAGAATCCTATATCAGTGAGAATGGTTACAACTATGCAGGAAAAGTGCAATTTCCGGAAAGGATGTTTGTTGTTTACATTGCATATTTCTAGTGACAAAGGGAAGGATGTTGATGATGAGAAAGTCTTGAAGAGGTATCCTGTTTTGCAGTAGTTTCAAGATGTGTTTCCTACAAAGATTCTAGAGTTGACTCCTCATAAAGAGGTGGGATTTTCTATTGAGTTGATGAGGATAGCAGCACCAACATCTAAAGCACCGTACAGGATGACTACTCTAGAGTTGGTGGAATTGAAGTTGCAGCTTAAGGAAATGCTTGATAAGGGATACATAAGGCCAAGTTTGTCACCTTAGGGTGCACCAATATTGTTTGTAAATAAGAAGGATGATACTCTTAGATTGTGCATTGATTACATACAATTGAATAAAGTGACTATCAAGAACAAGTATCCATCTTTGTAAATTCATGATTTTTTCGATCAATTGAAGGGAGAAACAATGTTTTCAAAGATTGATTTGAGATTAGGATATCATCGGGTGCACATCAAAGAAGAAGACAATAACAAGACTGCATTTCGTACAAGGTATGGACATTATGAGTTTGTGGTGGTTCCTTTCGGTCTTACCAATGCTCCAACCACTTTCATGTGTTTGATGAACAATGTGTTGTGTCCTTACCTAGACAAGTTTGTGATAGTTTTTATTGATGATATATTGATATACTTCAATAATGAGGAAGAGCATGTAGAGCACCTAGCAGCAGTGTTGATATTTTTTAGAGAGCATTAGTTATGTGCCAAGCTCAACAAGTGTAGTTTATTTCAGTTTCATATTCACTGCTTGGGACTTGTTGTTTCCAAGTAATGGATATCAGTGAACCCAAAAAATACTAAAGGTATCATGGAGTGTCCAACTCCTAGGAATGTGGATGAGGTCAGATCATTCATGGGACTAGCAGGTTACTATAGGTGGTTCGTCGGGAACTTCTCATGGATTGGTGATCATGTTACATCTTTGTAGAGGAAAGGGAAGAAGTTTGAATGGACTGAGGAGTGTGCAACTAGTTTTGAGCAGTTGAAGAATTTGCTTACAAATGCTCTAGCTTTGAAGATTACAGATCTTGATGAGGAGTTTGCAGTTTGTACAGATGCTTATAAGGAAGGACTTGGTGGAGTCTTGATGCAAGAACGGCGGGTGGTATGTTATGAGTCAAGAAAGTTGAATGAGCATGAAAGGAACTATGTGACCCATGATCTTGATTTGGAATCTATCATTCATGCATTGAATATGTGGAGACATTATCTTCTTGGCAGGAGGTTTGTTCTGATGAGTGATCATAATGGGTTGAGGTACTTGTTTGATGAACGCAATTGGAATGCTAAGAAAGATAGATGGTTGGCTACTCTCAATGAGTTTGGCTTTAAGATCAAATACATCAAGGGCAAGGAGAATAGGGCTACAAATTCCCTTAGTAGGAGAGTGTTGGTGAATCATATTTCAACTGTAAGCTCTTATGCGACAAATTTACAAGAGCATATCCTGCATGTAGGGAAACATGACCAAAAGTACCAACAACTGAAGTGGATTTGCATCAACAGGGTGAAGGTGATAGGGATGAGGAGTGTCACCTCACAGCAGATTACTTGGTGAGATTCATGTACAATATTTATGTGCCAGATAGTAGCAAGCTCAAGAATATTATCTTGAGGGAGTTTCATGTCAAGACGTATTCAGGCCACCCAAGATACCAGAAGACTTTGAAAGTTGTTAAGAAGTTATATCATTGGTTGAACTTGAAGAAAGAGGTGGCTGAGTTTTTCGTGAAGTGTTTGGACTATTAACAGGTGAAAGTTGAGTGTAAACACCCAGCTAGTTTGTTGTAACCTATTCTAATTCCAGAAGGGAAACGAGAGGTAATTTCCATGGACTTCATTACAAGTTTGTCGAGGACATCGAGACAACATGATTCCATGATGGTTTTTGTTGACAGGTTGATCAAGGTAGCTCACTTCATTACAGTGAAGTCTACTAATTCAACTAGTGAGGTAGCTCAAATATTCATCAAGGAGATAGTGAGATTGCATGGTGTTCCAAGAAGATTATATCAGACAAAGATGCCAAGTTCACTTCTAGGTTTTGGAAGGAGTTGTTTGCAGGCTTGGGGACAAAGTTAGCTTTCAGTACAACTTATAATCTGCATATAGATGTACAAACAGAGAGGGTTAACATGATTCTTGAGGATATGTTGAGGATATATGTCATGCATCAGTAGAGGAAGAGGGAGGAGTATCTTCCACTAGTATATTTTGCATATAATAATGGGTATCATGAGTCCTTGAGGATGAGTCCATTTGAGGCGCTTTATAAGTGGGGTCGTAATACTCCTATTAGCTGGAGTGATCCAGTGAACAAGGTGTTGATTGGATCAGAAATGTTGGCTGAGATGGAATAGGAGATGTAGGTTATTAAGAGGAATTTCACATGGGCTTCACTCAATGAACCTTTGACATATCATGTGCGTCCATAGCATACTAAATAATACCCCTAATTTTACTACAAATTGGAAAATGCCTCTAAAAATCACATTATTTAACCCTTTACCAATATGAACCCAATACACCTTCCCAATTTAAAAACCCCTAATTTCACTACATATTATAGGTATCCAATTTTTCATTAACATTTTTTATACCCCTTTATATTTTTGCATTAAATTTGAGGCCATTTTTTATACCTGCCAATATAAAAACCTTATACCCCCTAATATATGCTCAATATGTTATGTCATTTTTCCTCAATATATATCCCCCGATATGAACGCATGTGGTATGATATTACTCTCCTAAAGAAGCCCTCATGACAAATTTAAAGGCAACACAGGACATGTAGAAGAGTTATGCAGATCAACATAGAGAATTCAAGGAGTTTCAAGTTAGGGAGCATGTGTACTTGCGCATCAAGCCCAAGAGGAGCTCATTGAGGATTTGGTTATGTGCCAAGCTGGCACCTCGGTATCATGGGCCTTTTGAGATCCTTGAGAGGATTGGTCTAGTGGCCTACAAACTTACACTGCCACCAAAAGTGAAATCCCATGATGTTTTCCATGTTTCATGGCTTAAGAGATATGTTCAGGATGTTAATCATGTGATTGATTGCCCTGTATTACAAGTGGGACCAGAGGGAGAGTTCCAGCTAGAACCTTTGCGCATTTTGTAATGGAAATAACTCATGCTCCAAAACCAATCAATAGAACAGGTTAAAGTGCAGTGATAGCACTTGGGCCCGATGAAGCTACATGGGACTTGTTGATCAACTGCGGGCTTTGTATCCTTATTTATTTTCTAGTTGAGAAGATGTGTTTGGTTTATATTTATATATGCATATGTGTATTGTAAATACTACAATGAGTTGTGTTATAAAGCTCCAATAAGCATTTTTTTGTAAATACGGCATCAAGTTGTGTTATAAAGCTCCAATAAGCAGTACGGTGCTCATGGTTTCAATAGTTTGGTATGATGTAAATGATTCATCGAGTTGCGTTATAAATCTCCATGGGAAACATCTTTTGTTGGTTATAAGCATCATTCAATACCGAGGACGGTGTTCCCCCAAAGACGAGGGGTTTGTAATAGCCCCTGGTTGATTTTCCATGTAAATAAAATAAAACCAAGGTCATGGGATAGGTATTCCAAGATGAATGGTGGGAAAAACATTATAGTGGAAATGACTTGTGGTTTATTTATGACTACGGAAATTGGCAACGACAAGAGGTAATAATTGGCATAATTATGAAAATAAAATAAAATAGGAGAAAAGGAAGGTGAAGAGGTGCATATTTGGATGCAAAGGAAATTAGAGGAAAAATGAAGGAAAAGTAAGAAAAAATGAAACATCAATAATAAAAAGGCATCAGAGAAATAGTTGATAGATTTTGACAACTTTTGGCTTAGCCTTTTGACAGTTTTGAGTTTAACTCTTGTTCATTCTCTCATAGTCTTGCACACTTAGAGCATCCTTGGAGCATTCTAGCAATAATTTGGATTGGAGAAAGAAAGCAAAGGAAAGCAAGGGAGCGTAAGGAGATAGTTGGATCAACAATTACAACAGGATTACTTTGCAGATGACAGGTTGCATGTGTGATTTCTTTGTTGGTTTTTGGTTGCATGGTATCTGCATGTCAGTCCTTGGTTATGTGTTGTCATTAGCATGGAGATTTTTTTGGATTAACAATGGTTTCAGCTTTGCCTTGCCATTTCCTCGATAGCCATGGTGTAGTGGGTTCCCCATTTGGTTTTATGATTAGTTCTCAGGTTTCCTATGGTTGTGGGTTTGGACAAATTCTTTGGAGCCCTGAAACAACTAGTCATTTGAGCCTGTGGGTTGCGTTACTAGTCACTGGAGCTTGTGGGTTGAGATAAATTTTACGAATCCCTGAAACAACTCGGGTTCCCTAGAGGTTGTGGGTTGAAATATTGGTTCTTGGAGCCCTGGTTTGGCCCCCGGAAGCCCTGCTTGGTTTTATTTTGGTTTAACCCTTATGATCCCACATTCATGCTTGGAATATGGTGCAAGGGTGATGAACTGAAAGAGAGATTTGATTCAACCCAATCTATGGTCGGGTGATACGTGGAAGTCCCTGACTTGGTTGGCATCTTCATATGTTAATATGAGTTATTTTCCTATTGTGATCTATGAACACTTGTACTGGTTATTATGTTGAACTTACAACTGATTTGTCATAGTTTTTATTCTGTTTATATGCATGGTTTGATGATATGCTCTAGCTATGGATCTTATTCATGATTTGATAAGTTACTGAATGGTTGATGAATGCATTAGCTAAAAAGTGTTGTTACAACTAGCTTGAGAACGCATTGAGCCTTCTTGGTGATTTTCAGATGAAGTTCATAAATTTATGATGAGATATGCATTCATGACCTGTAGCTTATATGTTTTCTATCTATTTCACGAATTGCCTATCTTGTATTAGGCATGTCTAGCTCAAGATATTTCTCAAATTTTGATTGTTTAGCATTGTTATCATCAATGTTATGATTTTGGAAAGTTACAGGCAATTATGGATAGTGGTTTGGAGGCTAACCTGAAAAAGTGGCATAGATCTCGTGACTGCATGCACAAAACAGAGGAAATTGGGTCATAACCACATGGAGATATGCCTATGGGTGCATTTATAGCCTCCTAACAACATGTATGAAGTGTTATGGGTGTGGTTGGGGAGTAAACCTAGTGAAAAAGAGTTCCAACTCAGGGATTGATCACCAGGGGTGATTGATAGGCTCTTGAGAAATCTATAGTCTCTGAGGGATGTCAGTTTGTTTCCGGTTTGTAGGCCCCACTTCCATAATTGGAACTTGGAGGTCGGGCCATATCATAGTGACACTCAACTCATGTTTACCCTGGAGATCTTGTAAAAGTGGGTAAATGTGGGAGGAGGTGTTACATGGTTATATCTACAGTGGATATTTGCTCAAATCTTGATTCCATATTTTACAACACGAATGCATTTGGTCACATGACGGACATTGAAATTCCATTTTCCCATTTACCACTATTAGTTTAACATTGACCAATACAATTTATATGTTTAACCTTGAAAAATAAATATTTTTTCAATATTATTAAAAAATCTAATTTTCAAATATTGGATAACTACCTCACATATTTTATGCCATAATTTATGGATATTGTTGCGATATTCATGCATGATTTTAAATATTTGTGTAGTGAATTTGTATTCTTAAGAATTGCAAGAAAATCATCCAAAATTGAAATCTTTAAAAATAATTCATCTTAAGGTAAATAACATATTTACTTCTTGTTATAGGCCATGTTTTTACATCCTATCAATAGGCCTCCTAATGGGATAAATCAACATCGACTATTCCCCCTTGTCATCATCTTGCACAAATCCCTAAGCATGTCTCTTTCATTCCCCAGAGTTTCTCCTTGAAACTATGTCATATGAGCTAGTTTTAGGACCAATGCACCCTGGCCTCTTGTTGGACAGTGTTCACCTATAGGTTGCTCCATTGTGGCCTGTGTTGATCGCCTACAGGTTTCTCCCCTTTTCACCTGCATTGGTTCTATAAATTCAAGAAAAAGAGATAAATTATGGAAACCTCCTATTCTAGACGCTTCCAGAATTTGTTACAACCATTCACCTCAGATAAATCATTCGGATCCTATCCTACCCTACTTTGGAGTTTCCATCCCTTATCCTTTGATCCCATCCTCCCATCAAATGTGGATCTAAAACCTTAGACTAGTAATTGGACAAGAACTCCCAACTTACCACACTCCTCTATATATTTACAGCCTTCCATATGCAAGAGGTTGGCTTTTGGAGAGTGATTCTACCTTATTGTTGTTGTGAAAGTTATCTTTTCATGCATTTAGGGTGATTTGAGGTGAACTTTATGACAAAGGAAGGACAATTCAACAACTTGGAGGATATCTTCTACAATATCAATACCTATTTATGGTTGTAACTCACTCCATTTATATCAATACAAAGAGTTCTTTTTTTTCCTATATTTGATGTCATTATTTCAAATATTTCAATACCATGTTGATATGTTGAATAAAGTAGAAAGATGATGCTACATAGATATCGTAGTTTCTTGGCTTGTGTTGTCTAGTTGTGCATGTTCTAATTTTAGCAGTTGGAGCTAGGATTGGAGCATTTAAGCCAAAGAAGGAGCGAAACATATGATAGATTCCAAGTAGGTTTCATCCCTTCATCTACTTCCTTTAAGGAGAACCTTGGGTCCTTTCTCTTTCTGTTATTCTAGGTCAGTCCACCAGACCTAGGGGAGATATTTATGTCCATAGAAAATTGGCGACTACACTGGTTATGCTACTACCCAGAAAATTTTACGTGTTGGTTACTTCTAGCCTACCATCTTTCACCATTGTATCCTCGTTGTCCAGAAGTGTCATGCATGCCAGATATATGATTGTAAGGCTCGTGCTCTGCCGACTTCATTGCATCTCGTTATTCCTATTGGTCCTTTTATGAAATGGGGTATGCACTTTATGACATGTAACCCTCACTCGGTCGATGGGCATGGTTATATTATTGTCGCGGATGATTACTTTACTAAATGGGACAAGACGATGCCTACATTTAGCAACACTGGCGAAACGACTGTAAACTTCTTTTTCAACCACGTCATCACAAGGATTGGTGTTCCACAAACAATAGTTACGGATCACAAAAAGCATTTCTAGAATCATGTGATGACCGAACTAACTACTAAGTCGCGACTTTCCCATGAAAGTTCCACTCCTTACTATCCTCAGGTTAATGGATAGGTTGAGGCCATCAACAAAGTTCTTAACATGATGCTTCAATGCATGGTAGGGGTCCACAAATCAGGCTGACATTTTCTCCTTTACGCTACTTTGTGGGCATACCAAACCTCAGTCAGGACTGCTACTAGATTACACCCTTTCAGTTGGTATATGGTCTGGAAGCTATCCTCCCAATTGAATGCTAAATTCCATCATTGAAACTAGTTATCAAACTTCTTCCTGCCACTTTCGTATAGGAGGGGCTTCTTTTACATCTAACTCGTAAAGATGAAACCCGATGTGACGTTGTTATAGCTAACGAGCTCATAAAAGATGCATCAATAGGCAGTATGACAAAAGTGTCAAGCCTCATGTCTTGTCAGAGGAAGACCTTGTTCTTTTATATGACGAGGATTCTGACAAGTTAGGTTCAGGAAAGTTTCAACCCATGTGGTTAGTTCCATATATTTTCAAGTGAGTCCTTGCAAAATAGGCCTACGAGTTAGTATATTTTGATGGAATTCCCTTGGCGCAGCCTATAAATGGGTTGCACCTCAAAAAATGCTATGCTTGATCTCAAGTGTAGTTTCACTATGTACATATTGTCTATAGGTATGTTGAGTGCGTTTTTAGTGTGTCTTTTCAGAGTTTCACACAGTTTCTATTGATTCGCTTTTACGTTTGGTTTGCAGATGTCGGTATCCCTTGAAACTTTTATCGGTTATGCTGATGGTGCTAGTCGTAGTACTCGAAATTTATCTTCCATAGCATGGGCTATCTTTGCTCCAAATGGTGAGTTAGTGAGTCTGCAAGGGATTTGTATTATTTGCTCCACCAACAACATCATTGAGTATAGCGCAGTGGTCAAGATATTGTCTGATGTTATTGCACATGGTATTCGACGTTTAGACTTCAGACTTGACTCACAACTCGTAGTACTACAACTTGCTAGTGTCTATTCAATTAGAAGTTCCACCATCTTACGCATGGTTTTAAGAGTTCGCCTTTTAAAAAGATATTTCAATTTCATATAATATGAAAAAATTCTAGAAATATAAATAGATTGACAAATTCCCTAGCTAATCATGTTTTATATAGACATTTGCAACGAATGTAATTAATTTTCAATTCACATCACATCATATTGAAAGTACAATAGAAACCTAAAAACACTGAATAAATATATATATATATATATATATATATATATATTATGTTTGGTTTTACAAAACTTGTGCTTGAGACACATATGGCATACATCGCCCATATAAAAAACTACATTGTCATGTCCCTTCCCCAATTTTGTACAAAATTTTGTTAAGGAAAGGACCCAAGCAATTTTGACTTAGGGACTTCGGAGAAATGAAAGCTGGATTAATCTGTTAGTGGAAGGTAGGGGCCACCCATGTGGGAAAACGCATTAGGCAATTCGAATTGCCTTGGAGGGGGAGTCGTATGGCTTGTGGAGGGGCCCGCATGAGGAAAAGGGAGGCCCACGAAGTTATAAGGAGGAATAGCTCCTCACTTGGGGATTCATTCATACTTGCACATTGAACTCTCTTATATATTTTCTCGAGCTGCTTAACTGAGTCAACTAGTTCTTTAGCCACGAATCTCTCAAGCGGGGGATTCAACCTTACCATTGGGAGACTACGAGTGCCACCCTAGGAAGGAATTTTCAAAGTACCTTGAGGAGAATCAGGGAAGATTCATAGCCATCACACTCAACCCACAAACCAGCAATGTGTATTTCTGGGCCATGCAGAGACAGGAACATGTAGTTCTGATCAGGGGTTCATCCGGGCAGCACTTGTCGGAGAAACTTGGAGAGTTTGAGCATATCAGGAGTTCAGCCTTGGGGAGGAGTTTTGGAGTATGTGGGTGTAGAATTTGGGAAGTTTGAAACTCAACTTTGGATGACTGTGCAGAGGGCCAAACTAGGCATCACGTGGGCATTGAGGGAAATAGCCACAATACCATGATCATATCAGAGAAGGGTGGAAATTCATGAAGGATAGCATCTTAGTGATCTACAAAAATTTTGGAGAGCTTTCCCGACACATTTCAATAGGCCGAGTTTGCCAGCTCGAGGAGGGGGATGGGGTCCTTGGGGGTCGATTTTCAAGGGTATGAACTAGGCCAAACCCTTCTTGGGTTTTGGTGGGTTTTTTTCGAGGATCTAGGAGCTGAAGTTTCATAATTCTCTAAGCAAGGAAAGCAGGGGTTTTAGCACTTCCTTTCTAGCAGACAGCGTAGTTTTCTGGGTAGCATGGGTCATTTCTGGAGTAGCAGTTGGGTAGCCCTTAGATGATTATTTGCTCACCTGGGTTTTGTCATGCTTGTCCTTAAAGACAAGCACATGTGCACCATTCCATTCATGGTTGTATTTGCCCCATGATGATTTAATAAAATGGCTCAGAAGTTCTCTATTTCCAGCGTTTTCATGGGTGTTTGGTGATTGCACCTCATTTTTTATTGTTGGTTTGTCTGCTTGCTTTGTTTATCACTGAATTTCCTAGTTAATAACATTAAATTGGTATCAGAGCCCAAATCTTGGCTCAGCCATGTGATTTTATCCTATGAGAGAAGGCGACCACTAGAACATTACATACAGAAGGCAGAGGTACCCAAGCAGAGAAAGAGAGCTTGAGATCACTCCAGACACTGAGGATAGGGGAAAGGTAATAGTAGTAGAGAAAGACATGGGAGAGCCCAAGAGAATGGAGGAGATGGCCTTTGATAGCCTCTTGAAGGATCTAAATGATCTAGCAAAGGGGCAAAAGGAAATGTTAGAGGAGATCAAAATGCAGAACCGAAAGAGAACCACTCCTAAGGGATTCCTATTTGGGGAGACTTTGGGGGCCTCTCAACAATTCGACCATCCTTCGCCCACAGCACAACCTCCATGAGCAAGTGGGCCAACTTGAGTTACACTTCCCTCCTTCATGCCTTTGGCACAGGCTAAACCAGCAGGGGCCAAAGGCCCTTCACAGGTAGGAGAACACTTCAGAAAATGGAAGTCCATTGGTGCATACTTCAGGGAAGCACTCTCTCTCAGAGATTTATGCAAGCTCAAGCAGAATGAGAAGAGAAAGTGTTATGGAGGACAGGGCACGCAGAGCTATGAGTTGCCAAGGACGATAGGGAGGGTGTACTTCCCCACGTGAGATGGCACTACCAAGTGCACTACTCGGTCCTGGGTTTAGAAGATGGACACTTATTTCCAGCTTAACCAGATGACAGAACTAGAAGCCATCAAGATGGTCACGCTGCACATGGAGGGGGAAGCCCACGACTAGTGGTTTCATGGCTTGGCTACCCTCGGGCATGCCAATGTGACTTCATAGGAGTATTTCACCAGGAGGGTGGTGGAGCACTTTGACCAAAGGGATCTAGAGGCTCACTTCAGGGAGCTAACCTAACTCTAACAAACATGCAACCCAGAATAGTACATATCAGAGTTCCTGAGAGTCTCAGTGATGGTGCCAGACCTATCAGATGCATAGAGGGTATACACCTTCATAGAGGGCTTACTTGAGCTCCTGCATGGATTGGTGAAGTCACGCAGACCATCCACGTTGTAGGAAGCAATTATGTGTGCCATATATTTACAGGGGACCATCCCCAAGACACGAGCACCCTTTCCTACATGTACCCCCTACCCCCTGAAGGGGAATGACACTAGACCCCCACCTCAGAGAACCACCCAAGGAGGGGGGTAGTTGGATGATGAGACACGAAAGGACCTCATGAGGAGGAATTTGTGCTTTACTTTTCAGGAGCCTTGGGCAGCGAGCCATCGATGCACAGCTGGAAAATCACATTACATTGAGGTCTTCTCAGATAGTGACCAGGAGGATGAGGTGGAGAAGGAGTGTGGTATGGGAGACGGTGAGAGTCCAGCAGAGAGGGAACCACCACCACCACCTCCACAGGGGGGGGATCCTTTGCCCCATCCAATGGAATCCTTACTTCTTTATGTGGGGTCCCCAAATTTCTGACATTGAGGATTAGAGGAATGATAGAGGAGCAACAGGTGTTAGTATTAGTTGACTGTGGGGCTACCCACAAATTCATAGATGCCCAGTTGGTTCAGAGGAGGGGCCTCACCATGATCGAGTTTAAGGGCTTTTCAGTCTTGGTGTCGGGTGATCATATTATGTAGTGCACTCGATATGTGCCCGCTTTAATGGTGGCCATGGGGAACTACTCTATGACAGACCATTTCTTTGTGGTCAATGTGTCAGAAGCCAACGTGGTTATGGGTGTCTAGTGGTTGTACTCCCTTGGGTGAGTTACCACTGATTGGAAGAAACTGGAGATGGAGTTCACTGACCTGGATGGCAAATCGGTGGTCCTTAGAGGCATGCATTCGTACCCACCTCAGAAAATCTCAGCGCATAAGATGGAGGCAGATCTGCGACATGGAGACATAGCATGGGCAATAAAGTTGAGGGTTTCAGAGGTTGGGGGGCAAGCCCAACCACCACATCCAGACATACAAGCCTTGGTAGATAGGTACATAGTGGTATTTGGAGATATCTTGCTAGGGTAGCTACCAGACAGGGGATTCAAGCACACCATCAAGCTAGTGCCTGGTGTACAGGCAATCATTACCACCCCTTATAGGCATCCTAAGGCCTATAAGGTCGAGATTTAGCAGGCCATCAAGGAACTGTTTTCATTGGGTCACATCAGGCCAATTTCCAATCCCTTTGCTTCTTTAATGGTGCTGGTGAAGAAGAAGGATGGAACCTTGTGCATGTGCATTGACTACCGGACCCTCAACATGAAGACATTGAAGAACCGATACCCCATACCTCGCATTGATGAGTTGATGGATGAGCTTAGAGGATCCAAGTACTTCTCTAAGATAAATCTATGTTTGAGGTACCATCAGATCAGAGTGAGGGATCAGGACATCCCTAAGACAGCTTTTCGATGCCATTATGGGCACTTCGAGTTCTTGGTCATGCCCTTTTGGTTGACCAACACCCTGGCTACCTTTCAGTCATGTATGAACCATGTGTTCTGGAGGTAGCTGAGGAGGTTTGTATTGGTTTTCTTCAATGGAATATTGATATATAGCAAGACTTGGGAGGAGCATATCAAGCTCTTGGAGGAGGTGTTTTGTATTTTGGAGGAACAAAAGTTCTATGCCAAGTTGTCCAAGTGTGATTTTGGCCTGACCGAGATGCTCTACTTAGGGCATATAATTGGAGTAGATGGGTTGAAGATCCATGAGGAGAATATAAAATTTATCCGTGATTGGTCGGTACCCAGAGATGTGACAACGCTGAGGGGCTTCTTAGGCAACTGCATGTATTATCAGAAGTTTGTCAAGGGTTTTTTGTAGTTAGCAGCTCCCCTCACGGATTTGGAAAACAGAGGGGATTTCGCATGGACAGCTGGGGCACAGACAACTTTTGACCGCCTCAAGGAGGTGATGAGGAGTTGGCCAGTATTGGCACTTCCGGACTTCTCCCAGCCCTTCACCGTGGAGTGTGATGCATCCGGGGAGGGATTGGAGCAGTGATATCCCAGGATGGGCACCCCATTGCTTTCAAGAATCAAAATCTTTTTACCCCATGAGAGGTCATATTCTACATATGACAAGGAGATGTTGGCCATCATGCATGCCTTGGCCAAGTTTCGACAGTATTTGGTGGGTAACAGTTTCCGAGTGAAGACTGATCACAATTGTCTTCATCACTTCATGGGAAAGCAAGGCCTCAACGACAGACAACAAAGATGGGTCAACAATGTGCAGGCCTATGATTTTGTCATAGACTATGTGTGGGGGAAACACAATGTGGTGGTCGATGCCCTATCTAGGAGACCCACAAGCCTATCACTCATGAGCATTTTCCATGATCGGAAGGCCTAGTTATTGGTTGAGTATCCTAAGGACAGAAGGATTGCGAGATTCTGGAGGGTACCCACGTAGATGAGCACTACTGGGTGATGGACTAGGTCATCTACTACAAGGGGTGCATATTTCTAGTTCCCAACTCACAAATGAGGGAGAGAGTGCTCTAGGCAACACATGACGCACCATTGTTAGGGCATCAGGGGTTCAGGAAAATGTACATGGCAGTCAGGGAGCGTTTCACATGGAAGGGCCTCAAGGGGGAGGTGTTGAGGCACATACAGGAATGTGAGGCATGTCAGAGGAACAAAGGGAAGTTGATTCATCCCACTGGATTATTATAGCCGCTCCCCATTCCCAAGGGGAAATGGGAGAGTATCTCCATGGACTTCATCACTAGGCTCCCCACAGTACAGGACAAGGATTGCATCTATATAGTGGTTGACCGATTGACTAAGAATGCCCACTTTTTCGCCATCCCAACCCAATATTCGGCTTCATAGGTTGCAGATTTTTTCTTCAAGGAGGTCTTCCGGTTACACGGGCTTCCTAAGAACATAGAGAGTGACTGGGACAACAGGTTCATGGGAGGATTCTGGCAGGATCTCTTCAGGTTCGTTGGCATAGAGCTCACCCCTAGACATATGGCCAAACTGAGCGAGTTAATGAGTGGCTGGAGGGGTACCTAAGGAACTACGTGACTGGGTAGCAGAGGGCTTGGATTCAATGGCTGCACTTGGGCAAGTATTTCTAAAACACCACCCATCACATGTCCATCGGTATGACTCATTTCCATGCCTTTTATGGTTATGATTCATTATCTTTTACGGACATTATTTTTGGAGACAGTCAGGCCCCAAAGGCCAAAGATTGGATCCTAGAGAGCCAAGACATCCTTAAGGCTCTCAAGGATAACTTAGTGACAACGTAGAATCAACAAAAGTTGTACACTGATAGGCACCGAACTGAGAGGCATTTCGAGGAGGGGATTTGGTGTACCTCTGGTTACCACAATACAGGTAATCCACATTGAAGAAGAAGCGGGCCGAGAAGCTACAGCCACATTTTTATGGGCCATACAGGGTAGTCAGGCGACTTAGGGAGGTGGCCTACGAGCTGGAGATGCCTCCGGGGAGAAGGATTCACAACATATTCCATGTCTCAAGCCTCCAAAAGGTGTTGGGACAACAGGTGACAGCAACAATTGAGTTACCCCCACTAGATAATGAGGGTCATTTGCTTTTGGAGCATGAGTCCATTTTGGACAGACAGGAGAGGAAACTGAGGAGCATGACAATTAGGGAGTTTTTGGTGTGTTGGAAGAACCTGTCGGATGAGGATGTCACCTAAGAAGGTGAGCACGTTCTAGAGCACCCAACACTGAAGTTGCTTGAGGGCAAGCAACATTTGGGAGGGGAGGAATATCATGTCCCTTCCCAAATGGATTTGTAACAGGTTTTGATCTCTCCCCAATTTTGTACAAAATTTTGTTTAGTAAAGGACCCAAGCAATTTTGACTTAGGGACTTAGGAGAAATGAAGGATGGATTAATTTGTTAGTGGAAGGTAGGGGGCAACCACATGGGAAAACACATTGGGCAATTTGAATTGCCTTGGAGGGGAAGTCGTATGGCTTATGGAGGGGTCCACATGAGGAAAAGGGAGGCCCACGAAGTTATAAGGAGGAAGAGATCCTCACTTGGGAATCCATTCATACTTACACATCGAACTCTCTTGTATGTTTGCTCGAGTTGCTTAGTTGAGTCGACTGGATGTTTAGCCACGAATCTTTCAAGCGGGGGAATTCGACCTTACCTTCAAGGGACTATGAGTGCCACCCTAGGAAGGCATTTTCAGAGTACCTTGAGGAGCACCACGGAAGATTCATAGCTAGCACACTCAGCCCACAAACCAACAGTGTGTATTTTTGTGCCACGCAAAGAGGGTAACATGCAGTTGTGATCAAGGGTTCATCTCGGCAGCACTTGTCAGAGAAACTTGGAGAGTTGGAGCATATCAGGAGTTGAGCCTTGGTGAGGAGTTTTGGAGCAAGTGGATGCAGCATTTGGGCAGTTCGAAACTCAACTTTGGAGGACTTCATAGATGGCTAGACTAGGCATCACGTGGGAATTGAGAGAGAGAGCCAAAACACTAGGATCAGATCAGGGAAGGGTGGAAATTCACGAGGGAAAGCATATCATTGATTTGCAGTAGTTTTGGAGAGATTTCTTGACACATTTCAGACATGTCGAGTTTGGCAGCTCGAGGAGGAGGATGGGCTCCTTGGGGGTCAATTTTCAGGGGTCTAAACTAGGCCAAACCCTTATTGGGTTTTGGTGGGTTTTTGTCGAGGATCTGGAAGTTGAAGTTTCACAATTTTCTAAGCAAGGAAAGCATGGATTACAGCACTTCCTTTCCAACAGACAGGGCAGTTTTCTAGGTAGTGTGGATCATATCTAGAGTAGCAGTTGGGCAGCCCTCAGATCATTATTTGCTCACCTGGGTTTTGTCACACTTGTCCTTGGAGACAAGCCCAGGTGCACCATTCCATTCATTGTTGTATTTTCCCCATGATGATTTAATAAAATGGCTCAAAAGTTCCCTATTTCCAACGTTTTCATCGTTGTTTGGTGATTGCATATCATTTTCGATTGTTGGTTTGTCTCCTTGCTTTGTTTATCACTAAATTTCCTAGTTAGGAACATTACATACATGCAAATATCTAAGTATACAAATCAAAGGTGCTTATGACATAATGACACTACACGAGCCATCTTACCCAATAGTCGACCAATATGACTAGGCACTCTTATAGTGTATCGTTAAAGTTGAAGCGGAATCTGATCAATAGCGGTCTCATCAATCCTGTGTGTCAACACCTCCATGTGGTGCTCTACCTCTGATAGGACCTATGCTACATCAGGATCTCGTAGTATATGCCGTCTTATTGCAATGACTCGTGCTAGTTGTACTGCCTCCTCATGTTTTCGTTCCTTTGCACGATGGAGATACGAAACACCAATAGGTCGAAGTGGTCCCATATATGCATGAAACATCAATAGTTTAGCCTCGGAAACATCAAAAAAATATATATATATTGTAAAACTTTCAAAACTTAAAAGGTAAAAATTTCTTACCTGAAGCACACCATTCCTCACCCTCAGGGAGCACGAGCTCAGGGTCATCACGAAAATCCATTTTTGCATAAGGATAATCATTGATCATAATAAATTGTCTTCACAACCATCCAAAGAAGGCTAGTGAGAATTTGATCACCAATGACCATGCATGTCATGACATATGATCAATCCACCCCCTCATCCCTGGCACCCTCAAATTAATAGGCTTGAGTGTAATCTATTGAGGCTAAAGTAGTGGAACCCGCTCTAGTGCAAAGGAAACTAAGACCACATTGTATCCAAAGTTCTTTAGTTTTCCCTCTTGTGCTTTAGACAATTATTATTTAATATTGACTAGAACTCGCTTGCTCAAGTTGAATAGTTTTGGCTCTAGATACTCCAACCCATATTTCATCTATGACCTGCTTGCTACATGAAACGTTAAGCTACCTACCAATCTTGTGATAATGAATAGGGTCGTTCTCAAAGGTAATTGGGTCACATCTCTTATACTGATTTTTCATCTTTGTTGGTTGGACTCGAGGTCTGCATAGGTGGTGATATAATCTTTCACTGTCTCCCCACCCCTTCTCCCACCTAGGAGAGAGATGGTGATGCCTCTCATGGACAAACCTGTAAGAAAGTAGATGTCTTCTACCTTTATCTCGAGTAGATGTTCCCCAAACCTGAACGCTTGTGCCTGAAAATCCCATGAATGAACAAGGTATTTAACAACTCCAATTGTTGCCTCATACAAGGAAGCTAGAATAATTTTAGCATCCCATAATTCCTTAATGCATTGACGGTAGTAGGATCATTTTCTGCATTCAAGTCATGTTCCTCATGTTCTCTTTCTCTCCACATGAAAGCCATTTTATGTTGATGAACCCTTGAAACATCAATAGATTCATTAAGATCATTTTCATGTAAAAAACCTGACAAATTTTGAGGAAAAACTGCTGAACAAACTTTGGATTTGTGCCCAACGCACCCAGAAGAGTAAACGAGAGTGTTTCACCCCTAATTGCAGTGTATGACTACTTAGGTGCAACGCTTTTTTTGACCATCTGGGCCTACGTTGGTCCTAGGGCAAAATTTTGGAACCCCAGGGCTCTCAAAAACTCATAAATTTTGCATGAAATCATAAAATGCAACCACAAAAAAAAGAGAAAGGTTTTAACTCCTACTTGGAAGCGACAATACTCAAAATTGTCCACTAGATTGGTCGCAATCAGTTGTAGAAGATCAAGGGAAAAAGTACTCAGAACTCTCATTTTTGAAGGTAAGTGTGAAATGGTAAAGATGAACAGTCATTTTTGAGTATATATGGTCATATAATTCCTTATTTTATTCATATTTAATGTTTTGACCTAGTCATGATTCATTTTTTCTATGAAACAGGTATGCTTAATCCTTTATGTGTTGTTCTGAGCAGGTCAACAGTTGTTAACGGATCTTTTTGTGCTTTAAACAGGTTATTTTGACTGAAGAGCACACTTTTATCTCTTTTTAGGGCTCTTTAAGCCTACGAAAAAGGAACCCCTTGGATTCCTCTTTTAGCTCTTTTCAAACTCCCAAAACATGAAAAGATTTTTGAGAACTTGTATTTTCGAACTCGTAAAAGTAAATGAAAAGACATATACTCGACATAAGTTTACCCCTTTTACGAACTGAGATAGACTAACTACAAAAAAGGAATACCTTAGTTGAACATGGCTAAGAGGTTCTTTTGGGTATTGTTTTCTTCCTTTTCGGACCTAATGAACTACCTACGAAAATGATAATATGGAGTTTTCTTTTTCACCTCTTTTTCAAAATATCTAAACGACGATGGACTCATCGATCATGACGGGATCAGACCACTCCTTCTCTAGGTTCGTTAAATATTCTCAGAGGGATTCATCTGAATGATGAACTTACAGATCAAGCATATGTTATCCTCCTCAATCTTGTTAAAAAATAAAGAGGTACTTACCAGTATGGTTGGGAAAATTGGGAAAACATGGTACTCTATTTGTTAATGGCAGCAAGTCACTCTTGAAGACGACATTCTTCCACTTCATCTCCATAGTTATTGGATTGGGTAATATGCTTGTCTTTTTGTTCATCATACCTTCACAGAACCTCCATTTTGGTTTTGGTTCAATGCTGCCAACTCCATTCAGTGTCGTCATTGTTTTCAAGAGAAGTCATTCAACTTATATTTGTTGCAATACTCTTAATCCTTCATTCTATGTTTGCCTTTCCTAATACAATACCATATCAACATCATTTTGATAATTTTGTCTCAATCATCATACCCATTTCATGTTGTTGATGGGGGATACATCAACGCCCTCCTACGACGGGTCACTTCCTTTCGACTTCATCACATTATCCAGGAAGTTGACTTAGAAACACCCATTGGTACCTTGGTGTTTGCATACATCAATGGAAAGTTTCCTCACTCTCAGATACATGTTTACATCATTGGCCTTCGGCCGAAAGCATCTTTGTGGTGTTTGACATCAACTCATTTATTCAAACCATATGAATTGTATTGTAGTACCTTGAGAGCCATTAACATCATCGATGGTTTCTCCCGTGTTTGTTAATGGCTTACATCATCAGCCAATAATCAGATGGTGTCTACCATGTCCGATCGCAGCTCATTGATTCACATGGTTAGTGTTGGGAACGGGAGCCCCCAAGGACAATTTTGGGGCTAAAAGCCCATGTTTTGGTCAAATTTTGTAATAAACTTGTAAAGACTCCACATTTTGTGGTCGCGGAGCACAAATGTTTCATAAGTCATAAAGGGTTTTCCGCCCTTAGTTTTGTAAAGTAAAGTTGGTTGTAAAAGATCTACACATGGTCCGTGAACCATGGGATTGTATAAAAAGAGCTAAGCTCTAAGTAGTTTTAGAGAGATGTCATGAAGAAGATAGTAATAGCTCTGAAGTAATAAGTCTAAGTCTCGGGTCGTAGCATAGGTAGAGGCTCTGCAGCTAAGTGTGCAGAGGCCTAAGGTGGAAGTCCGCAGTTTAGTGCACGAACCCCTACAGTTGTGTGCGCAGGGTGGACAGAGTCTGTAATCGCTTAAAGATATCAATAAAGAGAATTATTCTGCAATTTCTGAGTCTTTGTTCTGATTAATGCATCTTGACATGTTATGTATGAATTTCATTTATAATGTTTATATGATGTGCGAATGAATGCAATTACATTGGAAAACTGAACACAATTAAGGATATTTGTTTAAGCAGTGCTAACTATAATTGTTTAAAAAGACAAGTAAGACACTTAGACTAGTTTGGGAATCTGCACGGTACGCTGCCATAGCAGCGCAAAAGTACCTAAGCCGCAGGTTAGGGATGCGCGAAGGTCAATTGTACCCTTTCGCGGAGGTACTGAAGGGCGGAATAAAGGGCTCATCTCGCAAGCTCTAGAGCGAAGTGACCTGCGCAAAGGCAGGGATAAAAGGAATAAACTGACATCAGGACCATCTCAAGGTGCGGAAACTTGGTTCCAACATCCCCCCATACTGCTTCGGGTGAGACTTCGGTCCGCGCTCTGCGGGCTGATGCCGAAAGGGCCAGTAGTGTAGGGATTTGTTTGGCTAATTAAAGCTGAACCTAGGTCAGGCCCCAACAAGCCAACAAATGCTTCCATTGCCAAGACTAGAATCTACATAAGAGATGTGTGATGTCGTATCACTGGAATCCAACTAAGAAAGAGATCGAAGACTAGTTGGATAGGAAGATCCACGAATTCGCGGCACAGGAGAACAGAAACCTGCGACTGACAAAGGAACAGTGGTTGGACAGATACTTATATACAAAGATCCATGAAATATTTTTCTGCTCCTTTTTAGTTGAGCTATACGAGTGGATCGCGAAGCTAGTAAACAGCCAAAGAAGGTGGAGACTTGACAGTCCTATTGCTTGGACCTCGAAGCTAGTACAGAAATTGGAAGCATCTGAGGACAAGATCGCCCGTTTTGTCGATCATTGGCTCGATCGCGTCATAGGAGGATTTGTGACTGAATTCATGGTCAACACCTTAGTTAGCTAAAGCGAGGTGGAGTGGCGCTTTTTCAAAGGACCGCGAGGTAAGTACTTGAAATCTTTGAATACCTAGATTAAAATGTTATTATGCAAAAAGCGGGTTATGCAGCTACCTTAATGTTCAGAGCTACGCAAAGCGGAAAGAATTATAGGACCGAAAGGAAAAAGGGTCCTGAATATAGTCCATTGATTTCACCTCTGTGAGGTGAAGAAGAGGGAGTAGTGCAGGCTTCTGCGCGAAGTGCTATTCAGTTAATAAGACAAGGATTCCCGCGACTACCACCTCCACCCACACCACCTCCAACTTCACCACCATCATCTGCGACTTCACCCGTACTGCCTCCACCTCCACCATAGTTCAGTATGGCCAATTCAGTGAAGTTGCCTTTGTTCAAAGGCTTTGGAAATGAGGACCCGGACCAATTCTGGTTCGTTGTGAAAGCTGTATGGGAAGCTCAGGGCATTACAGATGATCATATGAAGAAGGCAACCCTGGTTAGTGCTCTGTAGGATCACGCGCTAACCTGGTACATCAAGTACTTGAATGATAACCTGAATGCTGGAGTGGCAGACATCTAGACATCACTAAATAGAGAATTTAGTAGGCGAAAATCTAAGGCACAATCAATTGTAAGGTTCAAGGAAATCGTGATGCAGCCAGGCGAGACACCGTGGGAATTAGATCAGAGACTGAAGTGTAAAATCTGTGAAGCTAATATGAACCTAACATACAGACAGCATCGCGAATGGTTTTTGGCTTCGCTCCTGCCACGCTTAAGGGTTGCATTGAACAACAAAAGATAACAACTCAGGCGAAGACCTTGGAGATTTCCATGAGACTGCATGAAACACCGATGCAAGATCCAAATCTAAGGGTTCAACAGATCCATGCACAGCTGAAGAATCTTTGCCTTGAGATGAAAAGTTTGAAGCAGGATAGAACAGCTCAACCAAAGGTGCGTGGAGAGGTATGGTGCTTGAAATGTAAGGGTCAGGGGCATGACAAAGACCATTGTCCGGTCTTTGAAAACTATGTTGCAGCAGGAGGATCAATGCCTTTGAGGCTGGAAGCTCAAGCAAGACTGACCAAGGGGCCTGCATTGTGGTGCGCTATATGTCAGGTAGCATGAAAACATGCCACGGATAACTGTCATTTGCTGCAGAAGTTTGTACAGACACCGCAGCAATTGTTCTGCAACTTTTGTAGGTCGGTAGGGCATGATGAGCGTAATTGCAGGAGTTATGAATTGATGATGGATAGAACTCCCGCCTATAGGGTTCAAACAGAAACGCGGCCCCCTGACCAGAGTGTGGGGATGGCAAGGACAGGATTTCAGGGGCGCAGAAGAGGCTGAGGCGGAGGAGGACCTGACAGAGGTCGAGGACAATTGATCTGCTATAATTGCGGAGGACCAGGACACTATGCCCGCGATTACACTGACCCAACACGTCTGTCGTGCAAGTACTACACTTTGTTTGATCATGAAACGTAAGACTACCTTACGTTGATAGCAAGGATACATGACAAAGGGGCGCTACCATCTCCGCCAACTCAAAACTTATAGATGATGAGGTCTGAACCGTGCGAAGAGGATCCTAACATGAATATAGTACTCCAAAGTGGACTCGCAATAGGAGATGACAAGGGAAATTGCCCGAAGGCAGTAAATGGGTTCACAAAGCTCTGGCAAAGGAGGTTGAGTTCGATTTGGAGCATGCACATGAAAAATTCACGGAAGCTAAGAAGAGCTTTGTTGAGGCCTCCACCTCAGGAAGAAAGGATAAGCCTGATCAGGAGATGGACCCTTCTATGCTTACAACTTTTCTAGAGAGCTATATGAAGTTACTGCGCGATAGTAAAGTTGTGAAGGGGTTACAAGAGCTCATAAACAGATGCGTTGGAAACACTCTGGGTGAGCCACGCGTAATACGAAAGATTGGCAAGCATAAAACAAGGATGGGATGGGAGATGAGGCTGACCGCGCAGACAGGAGAGTATTAGATGGATCAGGTTATTTTTTACCTAGGGTCAGATGCAAACATTCTACCAAAGAAGACTTCGGAGCGGATGGGAAGACCCGTGCTACAATGGTCTCCGATTCAGCTAAGGATGGCGAATCAGTAGAAGATCATCCCCATGGGGCGATTGCAAGGGGGTGACTGTGGATATTGAAGGTGCGAGCACGCTCGCTGACTTTGAGGTAATAGAAATTGTAGATGACAGCAACCCCTATACTGTGCTCTTGGGAATTGATTGGGCTATTAATATGAATGGGGTAATCAATCTAAAGAAACAAAAGATGACATTTGAGAAGAAATCGCTACGTGTAATTGTACCCCTAGATCCTGTTGAAGGATCGCGTTATACTGAACTAGTCTGCGATTATGAGAGTGATGACGATCTGGACTGTATCTATAAGATAACAGCACGAGACCAAGACTGGGTGAATCCAACGGCAGATGGACAGATTACATGGGATCGCAAGAGTTCCTCACCTCGGACTTTGATGAAGAATTAGAGCACTGGCAAAATCAGTTACATGAAGTGACTACGCTGAGCTGCAACATGATGACCCGGTCATTGCGTTGTGTGTCGTCAGATGTAAGAAATCTGCCTACTTATGATGGCCTGAATGATGTAGATATCTTTTTGGATGCATTTGAGAGGGAGGTACTAGAAAAGCAGCACTTCCAGGCGTTGGACTAGGCACTGCGCACTACGCTCACAAGATGGTGGGGTACACATAACGAAAGCTTTGATTATTGGTGCAAATGTAGGAGGATGATGAGAACACGATTTGGGAAGCTGAAGGTGTGAATGACAGACAAGTATGATGGCAGGATGATCCACGCGCACATTTGGCCAAATCGGCCCAGGCTTATGGAGAGAAGCCCCAACCTGAATGGGTGCACTTGTTCTATCACACCCTAGACATCGTCCCAATGAACTGGTATGTAGAAACGGAGCTCCACCATGGTACACGTGAATGGGATATTCTGCATGAAGGATTCATAATGACATTTATTTTTGAAGATGAGTTTGACTGTATTGATGAGGCGCTACAAGAGGTGAAAGCAGCGATCTTTAGGATACTGCAGGATCCTTTGGACCTCATTCAGCCTGAGTGGGCTACTCAGCTGAGTCACGCGCTAGAATGCTATAATGTAACCGGTGAAGAGGATGAGGATCCGTGAAAGATTAACATCCCTAAAACAGAAGGTCACCGCGATGTTGAAGGACCACAAATTGAGAATCTTGATATAACCACGCCACTGAAAATGAAACAAGTAAACATTGGTAAGGAGGCAAAGCCCAAATTCGCGAAGATTGGAGACTACTGGGACGACGCGATGGTGGATAAGGTCACTGAATTGCTCCATGAATACCAGGATTTATTCCCTACCAAGTTTACGGATCTGAAGGGGATAATCGAGGACCTGGTTTTATGAAGATCACATTGAAACCTAACGCGAAGCCGGTCAAGAAAAAACCTTACCATCTCAACCCGAAGTATGAGGAGAAGGTCCGCTTAGAGCTAGAAAAGATGCTTGCGGCAGGCATCATTGAGCCTATGGAAGAATCTAACTGGGTAAGCCCAATGGTGGTACAGGAGAAGAAGAAGAAGGATGAAATAAGGATATGTGTGGATCTCAGAAAGTTGAATGACACTTGCGTACATGATCCTTTGCTGACTTCGTTCACTGATGAAGTGTTGGATAATGTAGGTGGCCAGGAAGCATATTCCTTCACTGATGGGTTCTATGGGTACCACCAGATCAAAATTGTGCTAGATGATAGGAGAGAGACAACCTTCGCAACTGAGTGGGGTTGTTTTCAGTACACTATAATGCCGTTTGGATTGAAGAATGCGCCTGCGATCTTCTCGCGCGTAGTCGTTGCAACGTTCAAGGAATTTATTCACAAGTTCCTGGAGGTCTACTTTAATGAGTGGACTGTGTTTGGGCTGATAAAACGCCATGTAGCAAGATTGTGCCTGATGCTCGATACCTATTGAAGATACCAAATCGCACTCAATCTGAAGAAGTGTTTGTTTTGTGTCCCTTTTGGGACCCTGCTAGGTCATGTGGTTTGCAGACAGGAACTAATGGTAGATGCCGCGAATATTGCGGTGATACTGAACTTGGAAGCACTAAGGAGTGTGAAACAGTTGCACGCTACCTTAGGACATATGAGATATTGTAGAAAGTTTATCAAAGGTTATGCCCAAATCATTGTGCCTATGGAAAAGTTGTTAAAAAATGATTTCACTTTCTGCTAGAATGAGGACTGCAAAAATAGCTTGGATGTATTGAAAGAAAAGATAGTCACCACCCAATTCTAGCATTCTCGAATTGGAAGGAGTTTCATGTACATGTCGATGCGTCATGTATAGCGCTAGGAGCAGTGCTCACACAAGTTGGCGAAGGAGACTTGGACCATCCTATCATGTTTGCAAGAAAAAGGTTATCCAAGGTAGATAAAAACTATTCCACCACCAAGCACGAAGGGTTAGCCATGGTGTATGCGCTCCAGAAGTTTAGACACTACTTGTTGGGAGGCCATGTTAAGATGTATACAGATCACTCCACACTGAAATACCTGATCAATAAGCCTGTGTTGGGGGGGAGAATCTACAGGTGGCTCTTATTGTTCCAGGAGTATGATTTTGAAGTTATTGTGAATCCTGGATGACTGAACGCGGGACGAGACCATCTGTCGCGCATCGAAACAGGGGAAGAACCCACTATTTTGAAAGAAGGATTTCCCGACGCACAACTATTTGTAGTGTGCATTGCGGATGGTAATTTTGCGGATATAATACACTTCCTAACGACAGGAATTGCCCCGAAAGGATACATTGTCCAGCAAAAGAAGACATTAGTGGTGCACGCGGCAGGTTTCTCTGTCATTACTAGGAATCTATACAAAATGGGCTCTCATGAGATATTGCGACGATATGTACCTGATTTTGAAAGAAGTAGCATCCTCGTAGACACTCATGGAGGCATCGCGGGAGGACATTACGCAGGAAGAGAAAATGCGCAGAAGATTCTACGCACAGGGTTGTAGTGGCCAACCCTCCATCAAGATTCAAAAACGTATTGCAAGGCATGTGATGTGTGTCAAAGGACTGGCAGGCCATCCCGGAGGGATGAGATGCCTCTGAATCCACATATGACATTACAACCCTTTGAGAATTGGGCGATAGATTTTTTGGGACCCATTCAGCCCCAAGGAAAAACGGCGGTGAGGTACATTATCACTGCGATAGAGTATTTGACTCGTTGGGCAGAGGCACAACCTGTGAAGGATTGCACAGGCGCGACTACTGCAAAGTTCCTCTTTGAGTATGTACTGACAGGGTTTGGTTGTCCAAAGATCTTGATGAGTGATTGCGGTATGCACTCTTTGAATGAGACGATCAGCATGCTAACGGAGGAATTTCAAGTATATCACCAGAAGAGCACGCCTTATCACCCGCAGGCTAACGGGATGGTGGAAGCATTTAATAAGGTGTTGGAGGACGTGCTTACCAAGGTTTTCAATGCTTAGCGAAGTGACTGGGACCTACGCATACCTGTAGTATTATCGGCCTATTGAACGATATGCAAGAAGCTGACTGGACAAACCGCCTTTAAGCTTGTCTACAGTGTTAAAGCTGTAATGCCTATGGAATATATTGTGCCTAGTCTGCGCATAGCATTGCTCACAGGTATGATGGATCGGGGAGCCCTGGAGGAAAGGCTCGCACAGCTCGATGAGCTCGAGGAAGAAATATTTCTAACTAGATTTCACCAATAGGTCCAAAAGCAGTGCGAAAAAGCATGGCATGATCGACAAATTAAGTTGTGTACCTTTAAAGTAAATGACCTGGTTTTGTTATATGACAGTAAGTTTGATAAATTTCTAGGAAAATTCAGAATGCACTGGTTAGGGCCCTATTTCATTAAGGATATTACCGATCGAGGAGCGGTACAACTGGTTAAATTGAATGGAGAACCCTTCCCAGGAAAGGTGAATGGCAGACGCTTGAGGCCATACACCGGCGGCTCGACCATGTGACTAGATGAAGGTGGCACAGTTTTAGCACTCCAGGCAGCTTAAAGGAGGCATGGGACTATAAACTACACTGCCCGGATTGGGGAGCTACGTGATTTGAGGACTATGCGAAGCAAGGAAGTGTCACAGGGTTTGCGGCAGCGGGAAGGGAGCTGCGCTACCCAGGGAAAAATCGCGCAGGTTGGTCGAAAAGTGACTGTTAAAGTCACTGTTCATGATTTGACGGCAGAAGTGCGACCCAATGGAGTGGGCGGCCGACATTTAAGATGAAAATTATGGCTCAAATCCTTGAAAATTTGCCGCCAATCTGGCATTAATGAACCGAATTTGGGGGGAATGGTCAGATTTGAATTCAAAATGCCCTATAAATTACAAGTGGCTCTCCAACAAATAACACTTGCATTTTGAGACTTAAGTTGTTGAGCTCTCAGATGCACATGAATCACGAGCACTACAAGCTTCTGATAGCCAGTAAAGTATTTGAGACGTTGCCAAAGGAGACACAGGAGTTCTTACAGAGAATCATGTCAGTTCCCACAGAAATTAGAGATACCGAAGTAGAAGAATTGATGCCGGAAGTTGAGATGGAGGTAGAAGTAGCTGCTCCAGAGGTCGTCGAAGTCCCCAAATCGCCGAGGATGCCAAGACCCAAGCTGACCCCTACCAAAGAGATCGTGAAGGATAAAAAGGGCAAGCAGCCTACCATACTAGTCCGCGCACCGCCAAGGATAAACCCACCAAAACCCACCGCACAAGAGAAAGGCAAGGCCATAAATTTGGAGCCAGAGGAAGAAGACATTGAAGACATCCCAATGGACGATGAGGATGTGGGACTTGAAGTGGAGGAGGTTGAAGCTCAAGGTGCAGACCCTATTACTTGGTTTCCAAACAATGTCCCTCCGTGCAAGCCCAAGACCAAGCTACCAAAGGACATCGATGAGAGAAAGACCCCCTTGCAAACCCCTCTGCTGCTGGACGAAATTGTTTTCGACATACCACACTTGGCATGAGTGCCACTGCTGAAACTTGAGGACTGGGACTTGGCAGATCACGAGAAGTTCCCACACCTGGCAACCGAGCAGCTAATGCATCGCATCATTGATACCAATACTGAAATGACCGCATTAGAGCCGTGGAGATGGCTCAAGGAAGCAGACAAGGCAGGGTTGTTCAACTTGCTCTGGGTGTCGCACTATAACCGCACCCCAGTCACAGTTTTGGTCATCAAGAAGATGTTGTGCTTGGTGCATGATGGGTGTCTATGGCTGGAGGAGCTAGTACCCATCAAGGATAGATTGATTCACCGGATAACGCGCTTATACAAGAGAGAATCTGGCCATGATAGTTCGTGGAAAAGGTGGCGAGCAGGCTCTTGTAGGATCCATGAAAGAAAATTTTAAACTGGTGAAGAAGCCGCACGGATATGCTATATCCAGCATTTGCGACCCTACTGTGAAGGTAGCCACACAGATCCTAGCAGGGAAAGTGATGAGGAAGTGCCGCGCCGATGAGGTGTCGACGCCTGTCGTCACGCTAGCAGCGCAGTGCATCGAAGGAGTCCAGTTTAATTGGTCGGACTACCTTCGCAGAGAGTTCCTGGCGAACAACACAAGAGCTCAGCAAGACATTCCACTACGCGTGGATGTTGCTGTCAATTGTGCTGGTAACGTGGGAGCTGCCAGAGGACAGCCAGTTCCCTTCGGTCGTGCCAGACCTCCCAGGAGTAGTGAAGTACGCTTCATTGTGGGCGACCAAGGATGCACAGCAAGTCAGGGAAAGCAAGATATTTTGGATCTTGATGGAGATGAACATCCGCATGACCATAAATCGCAAACCACGATTATCGCCTACGGTGTACAACAACCTACAGGGCTATGCCAAATTTAAATCCAACTTCCATCGAGTATCCATCAGGACATGGAAGGACCCTACGCAGAAATGGTACGACTTGCCTTATCTCGCAACGGATGACGCCATTGATGCGGTGCTTGATCAATGGTTGTCAGAGTGGCGCGCTACCACAAACTTGTCGGTGGGTGGGAGAAAGTCCGCCGCGCAGAAGAAGGAGGAGGAGGCCAAGCTTAAGATGGCACAGCTGGACGAAAATAGGAAAAAGGAGGCCGTTGATAAGGCCCAGGTGGAGCGTGAGGCCATGCAGCAAACAGTGAAGCAGACAGGTGGGACAGAGCGGGGCTCTGACAAAGGCACGAGGTCGCCTTCACCGGAGACAGAAGAGGAGACATAACAGCACGGCACGGACCCTCAGGAGACGTCCACCCATATCAAGCGCCCAAGGGAGCAGGAGAAAGGATAGTCCAGCAAAAAATCAAAGTCTACCAAGACGTCACTGGACCCCATCACGTTAACATAAGGCGACTTACATGATATCGATGACATAGTGAAGGATGTCACCGCGGAGGCCCTGCAACAATTTGAGCAGCAGCAACAGATCATTCTAGGGGCTATCCAGATAAGGTTGTAGGAGCTGCAGACCCACGTGTCGCAGGCTAGCACAGTGTCTACCAGCCTGGCTATCGGCACTTCAGAAGTTGAAGAGATACGCGCGAAGGCTTCCAGTGCAATAGTGTTACCTGATGGAGCAATAACCACAGAGAATGAGGTTGATAGGCCCACTGTCAGTGCCCTAAAAGGAGTAGGGATGAACCTGGCAGTGCTCTTGCATGAAGTTCTCCACCTCTTACAGGATGAAGTGATTGAAAAACTGAGGGCCCGTGAGCACCACGCCCTCCAGGTGATCAGTGAACAGCGGATCAACAACGAGCAGATGGCACTATAGAGAAATGTTTCCATCACCGCTGCGACCGAGGCAACTAATGGTCGTTGAGGAGGCATGTCGAATGGTCCTAGAGTTGGCCATTTCGGAGGAGGAGCCAGTCGAGGTACGCATCTGTAAGCTGGCCAAAGGGGTCCACGACACTCGTACTGAGATGGAATGGGTTCAGTTGGGGTTGAACCTGCAAATCATGGAGTTACAGTTGAAGGCCCAACCTTCAAATCCGCCAGAAGTGAAGGAACAACGAGTGACCGTTGTCACAGAAGCAGTAGCGGTGGTCGATAGTGCAGTAGCAGACTGCACGCAATTGTTTGAGCAGTCATTTGAGGTCCTGACCAACTTGCAGGAGGAACCCAATGTACAGTAGCTAGAAACAGAAGTGCACGAGATACAGGAATGCTATGATGAGGTTAAGGGCACAATGCGAACCATCGCGCTGACACAAAGACTAGCCAAGCTGTAGGAGGCCAAGCAGCTAAAGGAACAGGTGGATATAGCGCTGCACAAGGAAGCAGTGTTGAAGGCAAGACTGAAGCCCTGGTTGGATGAGGCTTACACAGTGACAGGATCTATCGAAGGCAAGCTTGTGACTCTGCAAGTGATGCAGCAAAATCTTTAGGCCGACAGCGCAGGAGTTGTGACCAAGCAGACAGTGGAAGACGTGAAGCAGGCACCTGCACAGTGCACGGTTGAGCTTGCAGTCATACGGGTCAAGTTGGAAGGGCTTCGTGCAAAGATCTTCATGCCTACCAAGTGACTCGAGGGCGAGTCACAATGTTTGTGTTGGGGGCCTGTTGGGAATGGGATCCCCCAAGGACTGTTTTGGGGCTAAAATCCCATGTTTTGGTCAAATTTTGTAATAAAATTGTAAAGACTCTGCATTTTGTGGTCGCGGGGCACAAAGGTGTCATAAGTCATAAAGGGTTGTCCGCCCTTAGTTTTGTAAAGTAAATTCAGCTTTAAAAGATCTACCCATGGTCCGCAGACCATGGGATTGTATAAAAAGAGCTAATCTCTAAGTAGTTTTAGAGAGATGTCATGAAGAAGATAGCAATAGCTCTGAAGTAAGAAGTCTAAGTCTCTGGTTGTAGCGTAGGTAGAGGCTCTACAGCTGTGTGTGCAGAGGCCTAGGGTGGAAGTCTGCAACTGAGTGCGCGAACCCCTGCAGTTGTGCACATAGGGTGGACAGAGTCTGTAATCGCTTAATGATATCAATAAAGAGAAGTATTCTGCAATTTGTGAGTCTTTGTTCCAATTAATGCATCTTGACATGTTATGTATGAATTTCATTTATAATGGTTATATGATGCGCGAATGAATGCAATTACATTGGAAAACTGAACATAATTAAGGATATCTATTTACACAGTGCTAACTATAATTGTTTAATAAGACAAGTAAGACACTTAGACTAGTTTGGGAATCTGCACGATACGCTACCATAGCAGCGCGAAAGTACCTGAGCTGCAGGTTAGGGCTGCGCAAAGGTCAATTGTACCCTTTCGGAGAGTTACTGAAGGGTGGAATAAAGGGCTCATCTGGCAAGATCTAGAGCGGAGTGACCTATGTGAAGGCAAGAATAAAAGGAATAAATTGACATCACGACCATCTCAGGGTGCGGAAACTTGGTTCCAGCATCCACCCATACTACTTCGGGTGAGACTTCAGTCTACGCTCTGCAGGCTGATGCCGAAAGCACCAGTAGTGTAGAGATTTGTTTGGCTAATTAACGTTGAACCTGGGTCAAGCCCCAACAAGCCAACAGTTAGACTTGTACATTGGTTGCTCGTATTAAGGAGATGGAAGACCCTAGATCTATTTTCATCCACCTGGGCTGCGATTTCCAGAGTTATACAAAGATCACAATGTATGATGCCCATGATCATGCAGACAGTCATACATTCATGGGTCCACCACTTGTCATCTGTGGACATGTATTTTGATCATTGTACATGTTATGTTAGATTATGTGATGAGTATGGGTATACATCCCTCAACAACAAAGATGTCATGATGTAAATGTATTATAACAGATGAAGCTCGCTGGTTTTTCTTAATCTCAACTTGTCACAAGGTAAATCACTTCCGTCATCAGTCATCATTTCTGACTTTGCGCTTTAGGGGGGAATTTTTTATAGGCAATTTTGTCACATCTGATAAATAGGCCTCCTAATGGTATCAATCCACATCCTATTCCCCCTTTTCATCATCTTGCACAAAGTCCTAAGAATGTCTCTTTCATTCCCCAGAGTTTCTGCCTGAAACTGCGTCATCTGAGCTAGTTTTAGGACCAATGCACCCTGGCCTCTTGTTGGACAGCGTTCACCTACAAGTTGTTCCATTGTGGCCTACGTTGATCACCTACAGGTTGTTCCATTGTGGCCTACGTTGATCACCTACACGTTTCTCCCCTTTGCACCTACATTGATATAGAAATTCGAGAAAAAGAGAGAAATTCTAGAAGCCTCCTATTTCATAAGCTTCCAAAATTTGTTACGGCCATTTACCTCAAATAAATCATTCAGATTCTATCGTACCCTACTTTGGAGTTTCCATCCCTTATCCTTTAATCCCATCCTCCCATCAAAGGTGGATCTAAAATCTTAGATTGGTAATTGGATAAGAACTCCCAACTTACCCCACTCCTCTATGTATTTACATCCTTCCATATGCAAGAGGTTGGCTTTTGGATAGTGATTCTACCCTTATGTTGTTGTTGTGACAGTTATCTTTTCATGCATTTAGGGTGATTGGAGGTGCACTTTGTGACAAAGTAAGGACAAGTCAACAACTTGGATGATCTCTTCTACAATATCAACACATGTTTATGGTTGTAACTCACTCCATTTATATCAATACAAAGAGTTTTTTTTCCTATATGTGATGTCGTTATTTCATATATTTCAATACCATGTTGATCTGTTGAATAAAGTAGATAGATGATGCTACATAGATCTCATAGTTTCTTTGCTTGTGTTGTCTGGTTGTGCAGGTTCTAATTTTAGTAGTTGGAGCTAGGATTGGAGCATTCAAGCCAAAGAAGGAGTGAAACATACGACAGATTCCAAGTAGGTTTCATCCCTTCATATACTTACTTTAAGGAAAACATTGGGTCCTTTGTCTTTTTGTTGTTCTAGGTCAGTCCACCAGACCTAGGGGATATATTTATGTCTGTAGTCATAAATCCTACATAGCACTTCCCATTATAATTTGAGCAATTCTTTGCATTAAAAAATGATAGGAATAAGATGTAAGTAAATACACTTACGAGGAGTTACTTCCCACCATCATTTATGTAGGATTAAAATTGTAAATGTGTAAAAATCTCAATTCATTAGTTCCCGCCAAAGGAAGACGATAGGATTCAATTTTCCTATTAACCACTGTTAATATACCATTGGCCAATACAATTTATAATGTTTTATGAAATTTTTTATAGAGCATAATTTATAACTTGATTGGTAGGCACTATGCTACCCTGCAACACTTATTTTAAATGAATTGTTAATTTTGCATTCAATGCATTTACATATAATCAAAATTTAACCTCTTTCTCTTCTGTGTTCCCTTCCCTTGCTTTAGGGGTATGCTAGTATAGATTAATAGCCCCAGGGGACGTTCTATCCTCTTCACCATGGTGACTCTTTATGAAAATTGACCTTACTTGAACTACCCATAGTTGCTACAACATAAAGTTGCATTGCCTTATAGATACTATGGAGGTTATAAATGGAAATTGGCTACAAATACATTAAACTTTCCAATGTAAGTGCTAAGAAGTTATATGAGAAATTGTGATGATGTGATTTGGTTCTTCTCTATATTAATAAGGATTTTTTTTAATGATCGATAATTTGATTTGTTAAAATTATAATGTTTATTGTATTATATCACCACTTAAAAAATGTACTTGCATCTGCGCTCCTGAGACCTAGCCGCCCCTGCTGCTGGTTCTGGCCGCCGGCCAGCTTCGGCTCACGGGCTCTTTGCTGGAGGATTCAGCCTCTCTCCTGCGCCTGACGAACTGCTTCGGATCTTTCATTTCTTGAGTGTTTTCCTGCTAGGCCTGCGGCTGCTGCGCCCCATCGCAAAGCCTTGCAGAGCCCTTCATGGAGCCCAGCGGGGGCTCTGCCCCCCCCCCCCCCCCCATACCCTTCCACCGGAGATCGCGGCGTTCAAAGCCATGGTAGCTGCCAGCTCGAAACGCCCTCCCTCAGCTAGCCAGCAGAAATTCGTCAAGAAGCTTGATTCCATCCCAACGGTTTCCCTACCCGAAGAAGAAATATGCAAAGCTGCCATGAATCTAGCTAAGAAAGGGTTGATAGGCTAGTTTACGAGTCTCTGGCCTTCCCCCAAGTCGGTGGAGGACTGGACACAAAGAAACTGGTCTCCCTTGATCAAAGAAGGGGTTAAAAGCTACTTCGTAGGCAAAGGATTCTATGTGTTCGTCTTCGAGAGCTCGGATGACAGAAGCCTAATCTTCAGAAATGGCCCCTATTTTATGGGACAGCAGGGGTTGTATCTAAACAAATGGTCCCCGGATTTCGACCCCTCTCAGGACATCCCCTCAGCAGTTCCAGTATGGGTGCGACTTCCCCATCTGCCTCTACACTGCTGGAACCAAAAAACTCTACAGATCATAGGCAACGCGTTAGGAAAGTATATAGATCAAGCAGTAAGGAAAGATCAGTACTCATGCGCCCGAATCTGCGTAGAAGTTGATCTAGAGGAGGGTTTGCCTGAAGCAATAAAGCTCTCGGTGGCCGGGTGGACCCACGTTCAGGAACTGGATTACGAACAGCTCCCATTCAAGTGCAGATACTGTCATGAACATGGTCACTTTGCAAAGAACTGCAAGAAAAAGATCGAGGAGCAGGCAAAAAAAACAAATGAGGACCAGTGGACTGTAGTCCAAAAAACCGCCCGACAAAAAAAAGGAAATGGCAAAGGCAGCTTGTCCGGAGCTCCAGCGGTTTCAAGCCCAATCAAGAAAAGGCGCAGAAAAAACCCAGACTATCCCTTCTACCTCGACTCAGGAAAATCTGGAGCACACAGCAGACCCATCCCCCATCAAAGAGGGGGAAGAAGCTCCACAGGTCGAGCCTGCGCAATGAAGCCCCTCCAGCCCCTCATATGCTGATGTAACAAGGAAAAAGCCAGAAGAAAGCTCAAGTTCTTCAGAGGATGAAACCTTTGAGCGACCTTCTAAAAGAGCAGGCAGGAAATCTTGTCAAGAGCTAAGGGAAGAGGAGGTCGAGCGACTCAAAGTCCAAGGAAGCCAGGCCACCATAGAAATGACCATGGGAAGAAACACTAGACCTAGGCCTTCCAAGGGAGGCCACACTCCCTTCCTCAAGTAAATGATGAAGCTCGCCTCTTGGAATTGCAGAGGGCTGGGGAACACATCCAAAGCCGAAGCAGTCATGGACCTTCTGAAAATAGAACCTTCAGATATCCTCATGCTCCAAGAGACGAAGATAGAAGGGGGTGCTCTTCTAGATATCAGCAAAACAAAATGGAAGAAAAGCGCAGGCAAAGCAGTTAGTTCAAGGGGATCCTCTGGAGGGCTGGCAACTCTCTGGACCGAAGACTTATTTCAGCTAAAAAAGTCCCATGAAACCCAGCACTGGATCTTCACGGAGCTGTCACACTGTACAAGTAAGTTGTCCATCTCTTTGTTTAATCTATATGTTCCTGTCACATATTCTGAAAAACGAGATTGCTGGAACTCCCTCTCAGCTTTCCTTGAACAGCATAATCCAGACAACATTATCATAGCAGGTGACCTCAATATAGTTCTGAAAACAAAGGAGAAAAGGGGTGGATCCAGCAGCAGAGATCCAATGCTGGCTTTTGTCGAAGAGCTCTCACAGCAATGGGATTTAATAGACTTTACCCCAGTGCGCGGCCTTTTCACTTGGTCCAACAATAGATCTGGGCCGGATCACATTGCTGCCCGCCTGGATCGATTCCTGGTTCAAAGTTCGATCATGTTGAACAAAAAAATTATCAAGACCAAAATTCTGCCCAAGCTCACCTCAGATCACAAGCCGATTCAGCTTCTCCTAGAAGATGAAGAAAATCTGGGGCCCCTCCCTTTTCGCTTTAATCCTCTATGGATCGAGAGAGAAGGATTCATCGACATTGTGAAAGAAGCTTGGGCCAAACCTATCTCTAGATCTTCAAGCTTTGTTTGGGAGCAAAAACTCAAGGCTACAAAGTATGCGTTGAAGGATTGGATAAGGAAACCAGCCCCCAATCCAACCAATACAAGAAAAGAAGTAGTGCATACTTTGGAGAACCTGCAAGATAATATGGAAAGTAAAGAGATCACAGCAGAGCTGCTAGAGCAAGAAACAAAGGCCCAATGCTCAACCTATCGAGCCTTAAGAAAAGAGGAAGAATACTGGAGAATCAAATCCAAAAGTCTGTGGTTAAAAGCAGGGGATCGGAACACCTCCTTCTTCCACAGACAATATAGAGCCCGGTTGTCCAGGAACCACATCTCAGAAATAAAAACAGCAGATGGCCAAGTTAGACAGGGCTTCACCCAAGTTAAAGAGGCCGTAGACAGCCATTTCAGGAAATTATATAGCGAGAAACCTCAGGACTACGAGGAGGAGATAACAGGTTTCCTCTCTAATATTCCCCAACTGATCAGATGTTGGGTCCCTATAATACTAGTGATTACCCCATTACTATTGTAGTTATACCCCTTATTTATATTGTTGTGCCCCTATTACCCCCATATTGTTATTTCTGTGCCCCATAGAATCCCTCTATTGTTATTTTTGTGGCTTTATATTATTATTGTTAGGTCGGCTGGATTATATTGTGACTCCTTAGACTCCTATATATAGAAAGGAGGTTTTGTCATTTGTATCATCCAATAATTGTTCATTTATGTAATGTAAAGGAGGTTGCCCCCTCGAAGAGGCTGAATTCTAAGGCGTTGATCTATCTTTTCTATCTTTTCTTGAGCTGGTTTCATAACATTTGGTATCAGAGCTTTGGATTCTAGGGTTTCGCTACTCCAAACAGGTCATCGTGGAATTTTCACTATAACTTTTTTTTGTGACGTTTCAGAAGTCGCAAAAAAAACCCATTTGAGAAGAAATCGCGCTGAACCTCGGGTCCAAATTTCAGAGCTTTTCGCACGATATTTGCGGAGATATGATCTGAGGAAGTTGGTCTTTTTGCAGACTCCTGAATTACATTCAAAACAGGTGACCTAGGGAAAATCATCATAACTTTCTCTCTGGGGATCGGATTGAAATTTCGTAAGAAGGTACAGAAAGAGGACGGACTGTAGTTTCTTGTATGTGTGTTTCAGATTCAAAGGTTGAAACAGTGACTCGTGGCATGTCGTACAAGTTCGCTCTACTGAACCAGTCTAAAAGCAAGTCACTGTGGGAGATTTCACATAACTCTTCGTTGGAGAATCCAATTTGGCTCAAACTTGTGGCATTGGAAAGAGGACACAGAAGGCTACTATAGGTGGCAATTTCAAAACTGGATGATCCGAAATTACAGAGATACATCAGATTCAATATCAGGCTTCTATAAAGTGAAAAAAGGTGTGTAGTTTTTTTTAAATTTTTGTGTAAGCTTGGTTTAACGGAATTCAAAGGGCATAGTAAAGCATTATTATCAGTAACTAATGCCCCGAGGAAAGAAAATGCAAACACCTAGTAAGGAACCTGAAAGCTCTAGCATGACTCATGAAGAAGAGGAAGAAATGCTACATGATATATCAAAATTACAAGAACAAGTGCAACAAATGTCACGCTCACAAAAGCTAACAGAAGCTAAGATAAGTGGTGTGGAATCTAAGATAAAGGGCATGGAAGCTAAGATGGATGATTCAAAGACAGATTTGAAGAGAGACATGGCAGATTTGAAGATAGACTTGAAGACAGACATGGAAGAATTGAAGAAATTGCTACAAGAAAGGGTCACTAATGGTGAAAAGGTAGTAAAGGAAACTCATGATGAAAACAAAAGAAATGTTAATCATGATTCCATAGACGCTAATGTTGGATCTAAGAATCACCATATTCCAAAAATCAATATGAGGAAGTTTGATGGCAAGGATCCCGCCACATGGATATTATAGATGGAGCAATTCTTCGATCTCAATAATGTGCAAAACGCACAAAAGGTACGTATGGCAACTGTATATTTGGAACCAAATCAGTTTGTATGGTATCAATGGCTTTGCTCTCGTAAACAATTTATCACTTGGGAAATTTTTACAGAAGAATTGATAGCACATTATGAAGATATAAAAAGCAACACTTTTTTTAGCCAATTGATAAGTCTCAAACAAAAGGGTTCAGTAATGGAGCACATTGAGGAGTTCCAAAAATTGAACATAAGGGTAAAAGATATTCCAGAGGAGAATAGGATTGATGTGTTCATAGGGTCTTTAAAGGATAATATCCAACATGATGTTCGCCTTTGGGAACCTGATTCATTAGAGAAGGCATTCAGGTTAGCAAGAAAAATGGAAAGAAAAATTATGGCAACCAGGAAGCATACCACTCACAACTATAAAGACGGAAGTGTTGTTGCCCCTAGTCTTCCACAACCTATAAGGTTGACACCACAACAATTGGAAGAAAAAAGAGCAAAAGGGCTTTGTTACAGTTGTGATAGCAAATACACTAAAGGTCATAAGTGTGCTGAGAAGAAATTATTCTACATAGATTGTGAAGAGGAAGAAGAAAAGGAGCAAGAAAGGTCAAAAGAAGAAGATATACTCCAGGAACAAAGCCTAGATGAAGAACAAATAAATCCGACCATATCTTGTAATGCATTGGCGGGAATTACCACTCCTCAAACCATCAAGATAGAAGGACAAATCAAGAAGAAAAAGTTAATAGTGTTGATTGATTCAGGAAGCACCCACAATTTTATTCATTGTAGGGTAGCAAAAGAATTGAATTGCTTCCTATATCCAGCACCAGAGTGTCAAGTGATGATTGCAAATGGAGGAACAATAAATTGCTCTGGAAAGTGCCATAATATCAAGCTATCCATGGGAGAATATGTATTGACTAGCCCAATGCTTTCCATTCCAATGGGAGGTGCGGATGTTGTACTAGGAGTCCAATGGCTACAATCCTTGGGTACAATAGCTTTTAATTTTCAAGAACTTTTCATCAAATTTTCTACGGAAGGAAAGGAAGTTGAATTAAGGGGTATTGCAGGGAAACCAGGAAAGATAATCAGCTCTCATGGTATGACAAAGCTTCTAAAAAAGGAGCAAAGAGGTGTAATTGCACAATTATGCTCGCTAGATGTTTCCACATTGGAATCATCTATTTCTCCAGATCTCCAAAAAGTCTTGGACAATCATTCCAAGGTATTTGAGACTCCTAAGGTCTCCCACCTATGCGTGATCATGATCATGCTATTCATCTGATTCCAGGAAGTGTTCCTCCAAACATCAGGCCGTACAGATATCCCTATGTCCAAAAAAGTGAAATTGAACGTATGGTTGCAGAAATGCTAGAGGCTGGTATAATTCAACCGAGTCAAAGTTCTTTCTCAGCTCCAGTAGTATTGGTGCACAAGAAGGATGGATCATGGCGCATGTGTCTGGATTATAGGGAGCTCAACAAGCTCACTATTAAAGATAAGTTCCCCATTCCTGTTATTGATGAATTACTGGATGAATTGCATGGATCAATTTACTTCACCAAGTTGGATCTTCGTTCAGGATATCATCAAATCAGAATGAAGATTGAAGACATTCCGAAAACGGCATTTAGAACTCATGAGGGTCATTATGAATTTTTGGTCATGCCTTTTGGCCTTACCAATGCACCTTCAACATTTCAAGGTTTGATGAATTCAATTTTCAAACCATTCCTTAGAAAATTTGTGTTAGTATTTTTTGATGATATACTAATCTACAGCAAGTCTTGGAAGGATCATGTTGAACATGTTGACAGGGTGCTACAACTATTGGAGGAGAAACAATTATATGCAAAAAGATCCAAATGTTTCTTTGGAGTCCAGGAGGTGGAATATTTGGTTCATATTGTATCTCATGAAGGAGTTAAGGTAGACCCTAGCAAAATTAAAGCCATTAAGGAATGGAAAATCCCCACATCCATAAAGCATCTGCGAGGATTTCTTGGGTTGACAGGGTATTATCGCAAGTTTTTTAAGAATTATGGGAGAATAGCAGCACCTCTAACAACATTATTGAAGAAAGATTCATTTTCATGGACTCCGGAAGCAACAAAGGCCTTTGAACATCTTAAAGAGGAAATGTGCCAAGCACCGGTCTTAGCTACACCGGACTTCACAAAAACCTTTATTGTGGAATGTGATGCTTCAGGAAATGGAATTGGTGATGTTCTAATGCAAGATGAAAGACCCATTGCTTTTGAAAGTCATCCAATAAAGGGAAAGTTTTTAAGCAAAGCTATTTATGAGAAGGAAATGTTGGCAATACTCCATGCACTTAAGAAATGGCGACCCTACCTAATGGGAAGACACTTCAAGGTAAAAACGAATCATGATAGCCTTAAATACTTTTTAGAACAAAGATTATCCTCTGAAGAGCAACAAAAGTGGGTCACAAAGATGTTGGGTTATGACTTTGAAATCATCTACAAAAAAGGGAAGCAAAATGTGGTGGCAGATGCACTCTCAAGAAAGGATGAGGATGTGGAAGCATTGTTGTGTGCCATTTCTATTATCCAACCAGATTGGATAAACGAAGCAAGGGAGGAATGGAAGAATGACGAAGAAGTGTGGGCACTTATTCGAAAGCTACAACAAGATTCCAGTACTTCTGATACATTTAGCTGGCAAAATGATTCGTTATGGTACAAAGATCGCTTATACCTCTGTAAGAATTCCCAGCTAAAACAAAATATTCTTATGGAATTGCACACTTCTCCCTTAGGAGGGCACTCAGGATTTTTAAAAACTTACCACAGGGTTAAGAAGGAATTTTTTTGGGATGGCCTTAAATCAGATATTCAAAAGTTTGTGGCGGAATGTTTGGTTTGCCAGCAAAATAAAGTTGAAACAATTAAGACACCGGGTCTATTACAACCTTTATCCATTCCAAGCCAACGTTGGGAGGAGGTTTCAATGGATTTTATTACAGGTTTACCCAAGTCTGAGGGAAAGAGTGTCATCATGGTGGTAGTTGACAGACTTACCAAGTATGCACACTTTTGTGCATTATCACATCCATTTAAAGCCAGTACAGTTTCTACTACATTTATGGAAACAGTTCAAAAGCTACATGGAAACCCAAAGATTATTGTAAGTGACCGAGATCCCATTTTCACTGGAAATTTTTGGACTGAATTATTTTCTTGTCTTGGTACTCAGTTAGGTCATAGCTCATCTTATCATCCTCAATCTGATGGGCAAACTGAGATAGTAAAAAAATGTTTGGAAGGATATCTTCGTTGCTTTGTATCTGATAAACGGACACAATGGGTCAAATGGTTGCCTCTGGCTGAATGGTGGTATAACACTTCCTTCAATACAGCAACAAAAATGACCCCATTTATGGAACTTTATGGGTATCAACCACCATCCATCACATCATATTTAAGAGAAAATTCTAAGGTTCAGGTAGTGGAACATCACATCGAACATCAACAACAAGTCCTCCAACTCTTAAAGGATAACCTCGTGTTGGCACAAAATAGAATGAAACAACAGGCAGATCAACATCGCAGTGAAAGAAGTTTTGATGTAGGTGATTGGGTATTCCTACGGCTACAACCATATAAGAAAATGTCCCTAAAGCAAGCTAAGAAGGATAATAAATTATCACCAAAATATTATGGTCCGTACAAGGTGTTGCAAAAGATTGGTACTATGGCATACAAATTGGAGCTTCCTGCAGCTTCTCGATTGCACCTAGTTTTCCATGTTTCATGTTTAAAGAAGGTTATAGGTGACAAGCTCCCAATTCAAACAATATTGCCAGAACTTGACGAGGAAGGAAAAATTATATTGGAACCGGAAGCAGTCACAGAAACAAGAACTCGACAGCTACGAAATCGATCAATTTCGGAGTATCTTATCAAGTGGAAGAACTTATCCGCTGAAGATTCCACATGGGAGGATGAGAATTTTATGCAGAAGTATCCATAACTACTCAAGCGTTGAGGACAACACCTTTTTGAAGGAGAGGGGCATGTTGGGTCCCTATAATACTAGTGATTACCCCATTACTATTGTAGTTATACCCCTTATTTATATTGTTGTGCCCCTATTACCCCCATATTGTTATTTTTGTGCCCCATAGAATCCCTCTATTGTTATTTTTGTGGCTTTATATTATTATTGTTAGGTCGACTGGATTATATTGTGACTCCTTAGACTCCTATATATAGAAAGGAGGTTTTGTCATTTGTATCATCCAAGAATTGTTCATTTATGTAATGTAAAGGAGGTTGCCCCCTCGAAGAGGCTGAATTCTAAGGCGTTGATCTATCTTTTATATCTTTTCTTGAGTTGGTTTCATAACATCAGACCTGAAGATAATGCCGTTCTCATCAGCGATGTCACTGAGGAAGAAATAATCAAAGTCATCTGATCCATGGAACCTGATAAGGCCCCTGGTCCAGACGGCTTCACAATACACTTCTATAAAGTATGCTGGAACATCATCAAAACTGATCTTCAAAAAATGATTAAAGGCTTCATGAGAAAAGCAAAGATTGGTGGAGGCACCAACTCCACTTATTTAGCCTTAATCCCCAAAGAATCTAACCCGGAAGCTTTCACAAGATTCAAACCTATATCATTATGCAATGCATCTTATAAGATTTTGGCTAAAATTCTTGCAAATAGGATCAAGCCCCTGTTAAAAAGGCTGATCTCGAGTCCCCAGGGAGGATTTGTGGAAGGTAGGCATATTCTCGATAATTTTATTCAGGTCCAGGAGACAATCCACTCCAGCAAACAGAGAAATGAGAAAGGTATGGTGATAAAGTTAGATATGGAAAACGCATTTGACAGAGTAAACCGCTCCTTCCTCTTTAAAGTTCTCCTTACCTTTGGCTTCTCGCCCCACTTTGTCCATCTCATTAAAGCCTGTATTGAAAATCCCTGGATTGCCCCTCTAGTCAACGGATGCCCTTCCAATTTCTTTCAAGCCCAGAGAGGCATCAGGCAGGGATGCCCTCTCTCCCCCTTCCTGTACATTTTAATGGCTGACTCTCTTAGTAGGAAGCTTTCTGCTGAAAGATCTGCTAGCACCCTTCCTGGACTCAAACCCTCCCCTGGTGTCGATCCCCTGAACCATGCACTTTTCGCAAACGATTCTCTTCTTCTTGGAGGTGCTTCATCCAGAATCGCCAAAGTCTTCGACTCAGTTCTCAAAAGTTATTGTAGAGTCTCAGGAGCGCAGGTCAACAAAAACAAGAGCGAAATCTACACCTGGAATATTGATAATCAAGAGCTAACAGGAATTTTGAATGCCCTGGGGTTCAGAGGCCATACCCGATGGGATCGATTCAAATATCTAGGTCTTCTTATCACAAATGGGCCTAATAGGAGGTCACTCTGGTCAGACATCATTTGCAAAATTAAATCAAAAATAGTAGCATGGGGCGGCTTCTGGCTATCTGAACGAGGCAAAGTCATTTTAATTAAGTCTCTTTTATCTGTGCTTCCAGTCTATCAGGGAGCATTCTTGCTAGCCCCCAGAAACGTTATGGAACAGATCTCTAAGCTCTTAAGAGACTTCTTATGGCAAAGAGGGAAAGGTAACGAAAGGAAGATGCATCTAGTCAATTGGGACTTGGTTAAAAGGCCAGCAACAGAGGAGGCCTTCAAATCCGCGACCCATCTCTAGTTAACCTTGCGCTCGGAGGCAAACTCCTGTGGAAATTGGTTAACGAACCCAAGCATCCAACCAGTGCCATCCTGCTATCTAAATAGGCTCAGAATTCGTCTCTTAGCAACTTGCAATTCGAGCCTCCTGTCAACAGTTCGCAGGTATGGGCTCTCTGTTGCAAAAGCAGCTCTTTCTTTAAAAAATCGCTTTATAAAGTCCCAGGCAACGGTAAGCGAATCAACCTGTGGAAGGATCGAATCATGGGACGTGACCCATTGGAGCAGATTGAGGAAATAACAGAGCTCAGAGTTTGGATGATGAGCGCAGGCATCAATAGGCTTTGCGATCTCTCAGTATGGGATCAATGAGGAGAGTGGGCCGGGTGGGACCTCCACGACGCCCCTGGCTGGTTATCTGCACAGAGAAATCAATTAATCGAGCTTCTGGAAGAATCGACGCCTGAGAATCAGCATATAAAAGATAGCTGGGCATGGGGGCAGACAGGCGTTTACACTACTGCAGCTGGTTACAAAGCCCTTCAGGAATTAAGGAACAGCAACCACAATCCAGCCTTTTGGAAGCGAGTATGGGACAATCTTGCCCTCCCAAAAGTAAATTTTTTCTTCTGGACATTGATGCATAACAAAATTTTAACAGGAGACAATCTGGAGAAGAGGAATATAGCTGGGCCTCACAGGTGCGCGCTATGTAGAAGCAATAAAGAAACAGCCCAACATTTATTCTTGGACTGCCATTATGCTAAGGAAACGTGGGGCCTCATCCTATTGGGACTACAGATTCCTCCCTTACCCCAGTGTTCTGTAGCTGACCTTTTTGCCTATTGGAACAAGCAATACCCGCAAAGCATTCCCATTAAATCCTTCTGGAACAAAGTCTGGACAGCCATTCCAAAATTTGTCTGTTGGCAGATTTGGTTGGCCCGCAATGATCAGATCTTCAATGGACATCAACTCTCCCCTCTCCAGGTTGCAGCTAAAGCCAAAGCCTTCCTTTTGGAAGCAGCCCAACAGCAGTTTCACAAAGAGGATCCTCTTCTCCTCCCTGAAGAAAGGATATGGCTATGCCCCCTAGAGCCTTCTCCTCGAAAACCCCCTCTCACTCCCAAAACAGCAAATCTCGAATGGCGCAGAAGAGATCCTGAGGACACCTTCTCAAACTGGTGGAGATCCAAAAAGCTAACCACAATCTTCTTTGACGGGGCTTCCAAAGGAAATCCCGGAACTGCTGGTGCAGGAGGGATCATCTATTCCACAGATAGGACACTAAAAGACTGTTTTTTCTGGAGTTTAGGCCAGAAATCCAACAACCAAGTTGAAATTTATGGCCTTCTCAAAGCCTACCAAATAGCAAGAGATCAGGGAGTAAAAGAGCTGCAAGTTTTTGGAGATTCCGAGATCCTAATAAAGAAATTAAATACGGAAGACCTTTTTAACAATGCTGCTTTAAACAAAATCCTAGGCAGATTGAAAAGAGTGCTGCAAGAATTCAACACCTATAAGTTCTACCATATCCTCATAATCTTGAACGGTGAAGCTGATCAAATGGCGAATAAAGGATGCTCTCTCCCGAAAGGGCAGCTGATTGTAAATGGCAACATCTCCTTCCAAATACCATGAAATCGATGTAATCCAAAATCTGAAGCAGAAGGCTGCTCACTTTGTAATCGGGGCTGCCATGGCAAAGTCCCCTCTTATCTTTTCCATGTAAATAAAATTCATAACCGTTTCAGTTAAAAAAAAAAGAAATTATAATGTTTATTATATATTAACTTATTTATCCTTGAAGATAGTATTTTAAAATTGGCAAAACTTATTATAACATTGCAGTTAACGACCACTTACTATTATTATGTCACTACTTACGGAGTGACATATATGATCAGTTCCAAGCTATTAGTTTGTCCGTACTTGTGCAATTTTTCAAATTTCTATAGTTAACATTAGGCTTTTGGCTCTGGCTTTCTCTGCCTTCTATCAAAAAAATAGTCCTCTTGGCCTTTCACTTGGCTTCCAAGTGATCCTGTAGGCTGCTCTCTTTGCTTCTGTGCTACATCTTGGCTTCTGTGTAGCCTCTTGGCCCTATCTTCCTGCTTTGGCTTCAGCAACAGCTCCCACAATGACCAACAACCCAGCAGCAACCAACAATCTCCTCATTCTATTGTTCTGTGGCTTTTTAAGCCAAATCGGCACTGCCTGTTCATTGTCCCTCTTGGGCTCTCTGTCTTCCCGCTTTGGTCTGCTCAAATCCCTTCTCTGAGCATTAGCAATCATTGCTAAATGCTCTCGGGGATGGATGCCACCTATACCATAACGGAAGGGGCAATCGGTGCTTGCAATCCTTTGAAACAATCGTTTTCTGTTAACACAGGAAAACGCTGCAAAACATGGAAGAATCCGCAAAACACTATTCATCCGAACTTGAAATTCCCATAACCCCACTTTATAGCGCTATCAAGTCAGCGTGGGAGTCGCTATCGCATATCGCAATTGGCTTGTCCCTTTGTATTTTGAAATACATTAAAAAATGGCATTTGGCGGATCTCAAATATTATGAGATAGTGCCTATTTTTCCACCGGGTCCGGCTATCGCGCAAATATATATATATATATATATATATATATATATATATATATGTATGTATGTATGTATGTATGTATGTATGTATGTATGTATGTATGTATGTATGTATGTATGTATGTATATCGGCCCCACTCCACTGTAATGTGCCAACGCGATATTGTGATGCCACACCTCACAATCACAGATCACACAATTTTGAGGCCTTTCCATATAATAGGGTCTATGCCAGCGCTGATTGTGATCCACCGATATCGGTGATCGCGGTATCGCATCGTCCTGGTCCCATGCATGTTATGCGCCTTCCTCCGATCGGACCCGCCGATTGCGATTCTTCGATCAGATCTAGACCATTGATTGGCCAGATCCGACAGCTCCTGTGCAGATTTGGTTTAAGCCTCCGATATGCCTTTTTTCATTGTTTTCTCATTTTTTTAGCCTCTTTTGTCAAAGAACAAGGGGAGCTTATTTTCATGATAACTTCTTCATCTAAAGTCTGTTTTCGCCCGTTCAAGTTACGTTGGATTCAGAATGAGAAGATCTCTGTAATGAGACTATTTCTGGGAGCGGCCTAAAACTTTCATTTTCCTCTGATTTACAGAGGATTTGTGCCATTTGGCACCTTTTACCTATTGCATGAAGTCTTTTAGACTTAAAGGTTTATCCAGGATCCATTTTTCGATCACGCCTTGCCACTAAAAGAACTTTTGGTCTCCAAAAGACAAAAATATAGATCTGAATAGTAAATGAGAGTGACTCACCCTCTTCTTTCAGCCTCCTTACACTTGCCTTTGCATAGTGCCTCTGAACCAAAGTTTTTGACCACTTCCCTTTTTGGATGGGCTGGTCTTCCTGGGAAGAACTGTTTGCCTCCTTGCCTTCCTGCAGAACTTCTACTAGAATGGTCATAGAAGGTAGTTTGAACTTCTCTACCTTGATCATTAATCCAAGGTGGCTGAAACAAATGTGAAGTACATCTGCTCCACAAAACTTTCATTTGTACCTGTTTGACAAGCTGCCAACAACAACTGTTAACAACAACAGGCATACAAACAACAACTGGATGGACTAAACTCCTGCTTCAACCAAAGAAACAGATTTTCACATCTTGTGAACACCTCCATGTCTTACATTTGCATACAAATTATGGACTAGACACAAGCCCACAAAACATGCCTTTGAATAAATGACCCTTCAAGTCAAGCATGTAGAAAAAGACAATTAGGACTCTTTTTCAAAAGATGAAATACTTCATCATTATCTCCATTTGGAGACCAAGTTAACTTCTCCCAAGTCAACATGGCGTCACATGCATGTCAAAGCAGTCAACCCTGCAAGTTAATTACACATACATGTTCAAAAACAAGGAAATCATCAGCATCCCTGTGTTCATGCATATCAAGCTTATGCATGCATTTCATCCTTCAACTTTCGCTTAAGCACACTGTACTGTCGAAGCTGAAATGAAATATAATGTAGATGCATCAATAGACATTCAATCTCAATCGGATAAGAACTCTAACCATTCCTTACCAATCCCTTTCAAAGGTACTACCTTTGCCTGCACATTAGCATCATCATGTGAATCATTTTGAGACACATCATTCATGGAATCTTTACTTCCATTTCTGCCATCTTCTCTTTCCACTTTCTTCAGCTTTTGTGGAAGCATTGCTGGATTTAGAGTCCAACATTTTGCAGCAAGATGTCCTTGCTTAAGGAAGTAAGTGCATTGCATGTGCATCCTCATGACAACATGATTTGCCTTGTCCAATGGACCTTTGGCTTCTTGCTTCTTTTCCTTCTTTTGCTTCCTGTATGTGGCCATTCTCTTCCAACATCTAGAAGCATCATGGTTATCCCAACCACAAAATGAACATGCAATTCTTTTCCCATACATATGTGGCAATTCATCATGCTTTGAAAAATCAAAAGGAATATGTTTAGAACCAGATTTATACCTTTCTCTTTCACCTTTATTGCCTTCATGCGGAGGTGAAGCAAATGAAGAAGTGGCTCCCTTTGGAACACCGTCAATCTCTTCAAGGCTGTTGGAGTCTCCCCAACTCTCTAGTTCAAGTGTGTGCTCTTGAACACCTACATTCTGCAAATGATTTTCAAGCCATTGCATTCCTCTTGAATACAACCTTCTCACTTTTGAGGTAGAGGACATGAAATGAAACTCCTTCTTGGGACTGTTTCAATAGCCTTCATGGCAACTTCGAAACTCTGTCCATAAGACTGTCCATAGCCAAGACCCAAATACTTAGGCCTTTCCTCAACCATTATTGGTTCAACAATACCTTGTGCATGTTTTCCCAAACCCTTTCCTTCATAGCCCATCTTGGACATTAGCTTGGAACCTATGCCTTTAGTATGTTTTCCAAAAGAACCAATATAAGAATTTTCAAAAGAATTTGAAGACAAACTGAAATGGTTTACCTCTTCTTCAAGTTGATACTTGACTAAGGCTTCTTGGGCAACAAAGAGCTGTGTTTCCAACTCATGCATCCTTTTCAGTGTCATATTTGCAATATGAAGTTGCCTCTCCATTTCTTGCAATTTGTCAGCAAGCAACTGCTTCTCTTCCTTCATGGAATTCAGCTGCTTTCTAAGCATGCTGCTCTTCCTTCCATCCTCATACATTTCTCTCACCATATCCATCATGGTGGAAAATTCTTGCTTCATGTCTTCATCAAGGAATCTTGTGAAGAATGCAGAATTTGAGGACCCACTTGTAGAAGTTGTCATTATGCCAATGAACAAAAAAACTTCAACAAGATAAATAAAGAGCTTATTTAAGCAACCTCTTGCAACAAACCTCTTGTGCTTTAGGTTGCCTTGAGTTCCTTTGGGATAAGAAGAGTGCCTTCAGCCCTTCTCCTTCTTGTCCTTCTTGGACTGAGCTATCAATAGCTTTCCCTTCACCTCTGTAAACTTAGAAAATAGTCAGTCTGCAAAACAAGCATGCAATCAACCTCTTGCTGTTCAAACACCTTTCAGACAAGTAGTCTTTGCTTTGTCAATCAAGTATTCTGATATAACCTTCCTTTAAGGTGGGGTTAATCAATCTTAAGCTCTGATACCACCTGATCTAAAAATAGGGCTCTTAGGCTTCTTCTCTAACTTACCAGAACCTCTCCCACTTCCAAAGCTTTAAATTTTCCCACGTCTTATGGATTAACCAATGTGGAATTAAGAAATACTTGAAAATATGGGTGTATGCTTGTATTTGTTTTCAACTGATTACTTGCTTTAATTTTTGTTGTTGTGCTGTAATTTGATGTGCTTAAACTGATATATAAATGCATATAACAGTAAATAAAATAGCAGAGACAATGTAGCAATAAAACAGACACATGAACAACAATATTGATTTGGAGTTCACCCACAACTCTTGGGCTACATCTCTGTGAGCTCTAGTCAACTCAACTAGGCTCTCTGGGATTATGGTATAAGTCTTTTTTACAAGCTCTTGGTTTAACTCCTACTGTTTTGCACAAAAACAATGGGTTCAGACACCATCTAATCCCCTGGCTCTTGAAGCTCTCGCTCTTGGCTCTTAGTTCTGGCTCTTGGCTTTGACTCTAGCTCTTTGGCTCTTGGTTTTGGCTCTTGGCTCTGACTCTGGCTCTTTGGCTTTGGCTCTCGGCTTTTCGCTCTTTGCTTGGGCTCTCTCTGCCTTCTATCACAAAAACAGTCCTCTTGGCCTTTCACTTGGCTTCCAAGTGACCCCGTAGGCTTCTCTCTTTGCTTCTGCACTGCCTCTTGGCTTTTGCACTACCTCTTGGCCTTAGCTTCCTGCTTTGGCTTCAGCAACAACTCCCACAACGACCAACAACCCAGCAGCAATGAACATTCTCCTCGTTCTGTTGTTCTGTGGCTTTTTAAGCCAAATTGGCACTGCCTGTTCATTGTCCCTCTCGGGCTCTTTGTCTTCCTGCTTTGGTCTGCCCAAATCCCTTCTCTGAGCATTAGCAATCATTACTAAACGCTCTCAGGGCTGGATGCCACCTATACCGTAACAGAAGGGGCAATCAGCGCTTGCAATCCTTTGAAACAGTCGTTTTCTGTTAACACAGGAAAACGCTGCAAAACATGGAAGAATCTGCAGAACATTGTTCATCTGGACTTGAAATTCCCATAACCCCGCTTTATAGTGCTATCGAGTCTGCCTGGGAGTCGCTATCGCATATCGCAATTGGCATGTCCCTTTGTATTTCGAAATACATTAAAAAATGGCATTTGGCGGATCTCAAATCTTATGAGATAGCACCTATTTTTCCATCGGGTCCGGCTATCGCATCGCGCAGATATATATATATATATATATATATATATATATATATATATATATATATATATATATGTATATATGTATATATGTATATATATATATATATATATACATATATACATATATATATATATATATAGATATATATATATATATATATATATCTATATCTATATATATATATATATATATATATATATATATATATATATATATATATATATATATCGGTCCCGCTCCACTGTAACGTGCCGACACGATACTGCGATGTGACAAGTCGTAATTGCAAGTCACACAAGTCTGAGGCCTTTCCATATAACAGGGTCTATGCCAGCGCCAATTGCGATCTGCCGATATCCGCAATCACGGTATCGCATCGACCTAGTCCCATGCATGTTATGTGCCTTCCTTCGATCCGACCCGCCGATTGCAATTTGTTGATCGGATCTGGACCGTTGATCGGACAGATCCAACGGCTCCTGTGCGAATTTGGTTTAAGCCTCCGATATGCCTTTTTTCACTGTTTTCTCATGTTTCTAGCCTCTTTTCTCAAAGAACAAGGGGGGATTCTTTTCATGATAACTTCTTCATTTGAAGTCCGTTTTTTCCCATTCAAGTTGCATTGGATTCAGAATGAGAAGATCTCTGCAATGAGACTATTTCTGGGAGAAGCCTGCAACTTTCATTTTCCTCTGATTTACAAAGGATTTGTGCCATTTGGCACCTTTACCTCTTGCATGAAGTCTTTTAGACTTAGAGGTTTATCCAGGATCCATTTTTGGATCACGCCTTCCCACTAAAAGAACTTTTGGTCTCCAAAAGATTGATATACTAATCTGAACAGTAAATGAGAGTGACTCACCCTCTTCTTTCAGCCTCCTTACACTTGCCTTTGCATAGTGCCTCTGAACCAAAGTTTCTAACCACTTCCCTTCTTGGATGGGTTGGTCTTCCTAGGAAGAATTGTCTTCCTCCTTCCCTTCCTGCAGAACTTCTACTGGAATGGTCATAGAAGGTAGTTTGAACTTCTTTGCCTTGATCATTGATCCAAGGTGGCTGAAACAAATGTGAAGTACATCTGCTCCACAAAACTTTCATTTGTACCTATTTGACAAGCTGCCAACAACAACAGGCATACAGACAACAACTGGATGGACTAAACTCCTGCTTCAACAAAAGAAACAGATTTTCACATCTTGTGAACACCTCCATGTCTTACATCTGCATACAAATGATGGACTAGATACAAGCCCACAAAACATGCCTTTGAATAAATGACCCTTCAAGTCAAACATGTAGAAAAAGACCATTAGGACTCTTTTTCAAAAGATGAAATACTTCATCATTATCTCCATTTGGAGACCAAGTTAACTTCTCCCAAGTCAACATGGCGTCACATGCATGTCAAAGAAATCAACCCTGCAAGTTAATTACACATACATGTTCAAAAACAAGGAAATCATCAGCATCCCTGTGTTCATGCATATCAAGCTTATGCATGCATTTCATCCTTCAACTTTCGCTTAACCACGCTGTACTTTGGAAGCTGAAATGAAATATAATGTAGATGCATCAATAGACATGCAGGATAAGAATTCTAACCATTCCTTACCAGTCCCTTTCAAAGGTACTACCTTTGTCTACACATCAGCATCATCATGTGAATCATTTTGAGACACATCATTCATGGAATCTTCACTTCCATTTCTGTCATCTTCTCTTTCCACTTTCTTCAGATTTTGTGGAAGCATTGTTGGATTTAGAGTCCAACATTTTTCAGCAAGATGTCCTTGCTTAAGGTAGTAAGTGCATTGCATGTGCATCCTCTTGATAGCATGATTTGCCTTGTCCAATGGACCTTTGGCTTCTTGCTTCTTTTCCTTCTTCTGCTTCCTGTATGTGGCCATTCTCTTCCAACATCTAGAAACATCATGGTTATCCAAACCACAAAAGGAACATGCAATTCTTTTCCCATACATATGTGGAAATTCATCATGCTTTGCAAAATCAAAAGGAATATGTTTAGAACCAGATTTATACCTTTCTCTTTCACCTTTATTGCCTTCATGCAGAGGTGAAGCAAATGAAAAAGTGGCTCCCTTTGGAACACCATCAATCTCTTCAAGGCTGTTGGAGTCTCCCCAACTCTCTGGTTCAAGTGTGTGCTCCTAAACACCTACATTCCTATTGAATACAACCTTCACACTTCTGAGGTAGAGGACATGAAATAAAACTCCTTCTTGGGACTGTTTCAATGGCCTTCATGGCAACTTCGGACCTCTATCCTTAAGACTGTCCATAGCCAAGACCCAAATACTTAAGCTTTTCCTCAACCATTATTGGTTCAACAATACCTTGTGCATGCTTTCCCAAACCCTTTCCTTCATAACCCATCTTGGACATTAGCTTGGAACCTATGCCTTTAGTATGTTTTTCAAAAGAACCAATATAAGCATTCTCAAAAGAATTTGAAGACAAAATCGAATGGTTTACCTCTTCTTCAAGCTAATACTTGACTAAGGTTTCTTGGGCAATGAAGAGTTGTGCTTCCAACTCATGCATCCTTTTCAGGGTCATATTTGCAATATGAATTTGCCTCTCCATTTCTGCAATTTGTCAACAAGCAACTGCTTCTCTTCCTTCATGGAATTCAGCTGCTTTCTAAGCATGCTGCTCTTCCTTCCATCCTCATACATTTCTCTCACCATATCCATCATGGTGAACAATTCTTGCTTCATGTCTTCATCAAGGAATCTTGTGAAGAACGCATAATTTGAGGACCCACTTGTAGAAGTTGTCATTATGCCAATGAACAAAAAAACTTCAACAAGATAAATAAAGAGCTTATTTAAGCAACCTCTTACAACAAACCTCTTGTGCTTTGGGTTGCCTTGAAGTCCTTTGGGATATGAAGAGTGCCTTCATCCCTTATCCCTCTTATCCTTCTTGGACTGAGCTATCAATAGCTTTCCCTTCACCTCTGCAAACTCAGAAAATAGTTAGTCTGCAAAACAAGCATACAATCAGCCTCTTGTTGAGTTAGTTACCAGAGAATCCACAGTACGAACCATTTTTCTGTCAGCGTTTCAAATCCCAAGTGGGATCCATCATCAGGACTTTATGAATGATGATATAAGAAGAGCTTCATAAAGTCCCGATGATGGATCCCACTTGGGATTTGAAACGTTGACGGAAAAATGGTTTGTACTGTGGATTCTCCGATAACTAAGTCAAAAGATATAAACCACAGATGTCTTAAATCCAGAATCTTGTCCCTATACGGAGGGGATACTTGGAGTGAAATCATTTTACTCGAAAAATTTAGAGTGAAGATAGCAAGAAGAGCTGTGGACCTTCAAGTAAGCTCTTCTTATATCATCATTCATAAAGTCCTGATGATGGATCCCACTTAGGATTTGAAACGTTGATGGAAAAATGGTTCGTACTGTGGATTCTCCGATAACTAAGTCAAAAGATATAAACCACAGATGTCTTAAACCCAAAATCTTGTCCCTATATGGAGGGGATACTTGGAGTGAAATCATTTTACTCGAAAGATTTAGAGTGAAGATAGCAAGAAGAGTTGCGGACCTTCAAGTAAGCTCTTCTTATATAATCATTCATAAAGTCTTGATGATGGATCCCACTTGGGATTTGAAACGTTGACGGAAAAATGGTTCGTACTGTGGATTCTCCGGTAACTAAGTCAAAAGATATAAACCACAGATGTCTTAAATCCAGAATCTTGTCCCTATACGAAGGGTATACTTGGAGTGAAATCATTTTACTTGAAAGATTTAGAGTGAAGATAGCAAGAAGAGTTGTGAACCTTCAAGTAAGCTCTTCTTATATCATCATTCATAAAGTCCTGATGATGGATCCCACTTGGGATTTGAAACGTTGACGGAAAAATGGTTCGTACTGTGGATTCTCCGGTAACTAAGTCAAAAGATATAAACCACAGATGTCTTAAATCCAGAATCTTGTCCCTATACGGAGGGGATACTTGGAGTGAAATCATTTTACTCAAAAAATTTAGAGTGAAGATAGCAAGAAGAGCTGCGGACCTTCAAATAAGCTCTTCTTATATCATCATTCATAAAGTCCTGATGATGGATCCCACTTGGGATTTGAAACGTTGATGAAAAATGGTTCGTACTGTGGATTTTCCGGTAACTAAGCCAAAAGATATAAACCACGGATGTCTTAAATACAGCCTCTTGTTGTTCAAACACCTTTCAGACAAGCAGTCTTTGCTCTGTCAATCAAGCATTCTGATATAACCTTCCTTGAAGGTGGGGTTAATCAATCTTAAGCTCTGATACCACCTGATCTAAAAATGGGGCTCTTAGGCTTCTTGTCTAACTTACCATAAAATCTACCACTTCCAAAGCTTTAAATTTTCCCAAGTCTTATTGATTAACCAATGCTGAATTAAGAAATTCTTGAAAATATGGGTGTATGCTTGTATTTGTTTTCAAATGATTACTTGCTTTAATTTTTGTTGTTGTGTTGTAAGTTGATGTGCTTAAACTGATATATAAATGCATATAATAGTAAAAAAAACAACAGAGACAATGCAGCAATAAAATAGACACATGAACAATAATATTGATTTGGAGTTCACCCACAACTCTTGGGCTACATCTCCGTGAGCTCTAGTCAACTCAACTAGGCTCTCTGGGATTATGGTATAAGTCTTTTTTACAAGCTCTTGGCTTAACTCTTGTTGTTTTGCACAAAAACAGTGGGTTCAGACACCATCTAATCCCCTGGCTCTTGAAGCTATGGCTCTGGCTCTTAGCTCTTGGTTATGGCTTTTGGCACTGACTCTGGCTCTTTGGCTCTTGGTTATGGCTCTTGGCTCTAGCTCTTGGCTCTTGGTTATGGCTTTTGGCACTAACTCTGGCTCTTTGGCTCTTGGTTCTGGCTCTTGGCTCTGACTCGACTCTTTAGCTCTGGCTTTTCGCTTTTCGCTCTTCACTCTGGCTCTCTCTACCTCCTATCAGAAAAACAGTCCTCTTGGCCTTTCACTTGGCTTCCAAGTGACCCTGTAGGCTGCTCTCTTTGCTTCTACGCTACCTCTTGGCTTCTACGCTGCCTCTTGGCCTTAGCTTCCTACTTTGGCTTCAGCAACAGCTCCCACAACGACCAACAACCCAGTGGCAACCAACAGTCTCCTCGTTCTGTTGTTCTGTGGCTTTTTAAGCCGAATCAGTGCTGCCTATTCATTGTCCCTCTCGGGCTCTCTGTCTTCTCGCTTTGGTCTGTTCAAATCCCTTCTCTGAGTGTTAGCAATCATTGCTAAACGCTCTCGGGGATGGATGCCACCTATATCATAACGGAAGGGGCAATCGGCGCTTGCAATCCTTTGAAACAGTTGTTTTCTTAACACAGAAAAATGCTGCAAAACATGGAAGAATCCGCTAAACACTGTTCATCCGGACTTGAAATTCCCATAACCCCGCTTTATAACGCTATCGGGTCCACTTGGGAGTCGCTATCGCATATCGCAATTGGCCTGTCCCTTTGTATTTCGAAATACATTAAAAAATGGCATTTGGCGGATCTCAAATCTTATGAGATAGCGCCTATTTTTCCATCAGGTCCGGCTATCACATTGCGCAGATATATATATATATATATATATATATATATATATATATATATATATATATATAGATATATATATAGATATATATATATATATATTTATATATATATATATATCTAGATATATATATATAAATATATATATATATATATATATATATATATATATATATAATATATATATATCTATATATATATATATATATATATATGAATATATATATATATAGATAGATATAGATATATATATATATATATATATATATATCAGCCCCGCTCCACTATAACGTGCCGACGCGATACTATGATGCGACAAGTCGCAATCGCACAAGTCTAAGGCCTTTCCATATAATAGGGTCTATGCCAGCGCCGATTGCGATCCGCCGATATCAGTGATCGCAGTATTGCATCGGCCTGGTCCCATGCATGTTATGTGCCTTCCTCCGATCTGACCCATCGATTGTAATTCGCCGATCGGATCTAGACCATTGATCAGCCATATCCAACGACTCATGTGCGAATTTGGTTTAAGCCTCCGATATGCCTTTTTTCGTTGTTTTCTCATGTTTTTAGCCTCTTTTCTCAAAGAACAAGGGGAGCTTCTTTTCATGATAACTTCTTCATCTAAAGTCTGTTTTTTCCCATTCAAATTGCGTTGGATTTAGAATGAGAAGATCTTTGCAATGAGACTATTTCTAGGAGCAGCATGCAACTTTCATTTTCCTCTTATTTACAAAGGATTTGTGCCATTTGGCACCTTTTACCTCTTGCATGAAGTCTTTTAGACTTAGAGGTTTATCCAGGATCCATTTTTGGATCATTGGTGTAAAATATAAATTAAAAAATTCCATTTTCTCATTGGTGTAAAGTATTAAATAGACAATTTTTATGGGTTTTATTTTTTACTTGTTAGACAAAAAAAAAAATTAAAAATATAAATTTGAAAAAAATATGTAAAAATGACATGCTTACAATTTGTACAACTCTATATCAATTTGTACTCTGATGACATGACATGTGTACTATAATTATTATAGTGTACCCTCCACTATTTAAAAAATATTATTCTTATGTACTTATTTTTTATTTAATATTATTTTATTTTAATATTAAAAAAAAAAAAATTGATAAGACCCCTGCACGGATCCGCAAGGCCTATCCTATGTGTCAACCCATAAGAACCATAGCTCACATTATCAAACACAATTGTATTACTTAATATTATTAGTAGTTGTTAAAAAAAACCTTGGATAGATATTTTTAATAAAACCATAAAATTAAATAAAAATAATGCACAATTGTATATATACATGGGTCGTCATTATTCCAAAAACAAAAGGGAATCTTGGTAGATTTTCTTTTGAATTGTTTTTAGTAAGAACAGAACACTAGGACATAAATTTTTATATTTTACTTGATATAATATTTTCATTATTCTACATAAAAAAATTGTCAAACTTAATATAACCAACTTCTAATAATGTTTTAAATTTTTCATAATTTCTTCAAGTTAATTTTTTTAGTGTACATGTTGCGCGTCAATTTAATATAACCAATTTTTTTTTTTTTCACAAGAGTGGCTATGGATTATATTATCTGGTTGGCCTAGTTGCCAGAATTCTGATTACAATGGGAGTTGTCCAGGTCCAAATAGAACCGACCTCCTGAAGTATTGAAGGGTTTGTATTCCTCTTCCAGCTCTTTTTAGGTTCTACAATAGAGGTGATTTTTGTAATTTGCCCAAGCTTGAAAATGCATACATACTGGTTAAGAATCAGGCAATAAAACATATCTGCTGAAAGGTTTAAGGTATTGGATCCCAAGTTTCTTCCCCATCCATTATCAATGCTCTGGCGGAGAGAAGAACGGCCTTATTTGCTTCACGATCAGCTTCTTTATTATTTTCTCTTAGTACATGATAGTATTTCAGATTTTGGAACAACTTCCCCAAGCTTCTAATTCTTTGAATCTGCCTTGCTAATCTTAAATCCCGGGGGGCAGTATTGGTCACCATGAGCTTAATGGTCACTTGAGAGTCCCCTAGAATGATTGCCTCCTTGATTTTCAGACCTAGTAGCAGTTTGAGACCTTGATAAAGGGCCAAAGCTTCTGCATGAATGCTGGAATTGAACCCCAGCCCCCAGGCATAGCTATGGATCTGAGTGCCTTCCGTGCTATTAACCGTTCCTCCTGCCCCAGCCTTGCTAGGATTTCCTTTTGCTGCTCCATCAAAAAAGAGGGAATGAATCTTATGATTGGAGATCCAGTCTCGAAACTCTTCCTTATTTATCCCCCTTACTTGCCATTCCTCAGAAGGAATAATGTTTCTGATGGCTTGGCGGAATTGAAGATTTAAGGAAGACCCCCAAATAATGTCGAGTTGACTAAGATTCGAATCATCTTTATTATTTTCTAGACATTCTTTTAGCTGGGTTTTTATTTTAGCCACCACCACCTTGGCATCGTGCTGAGTGTTTTTGAATATTCTGTTGTTCCGTTATAGCCAAATTTGCCAACAGCAGATTTTGAGTAGGGAAGACCAGGCAGCCTTTATCACTTTGTTTTTAGAAGGGGGAGCTAGATATCTATTCTGCTAGTTAGTGAAGAGCTCGGATATGGAATCAGGCAGAACGAACCTCGGATTCCAATTCTCCATCAACGCTTTCCAGACCTGCTCTGAAAATTTGCATTTTAAAACTAAGTGGGAGACACATTCCTCCTTCTCTCTACACAACGAGCATCTAGACGGGCCATAGATGCCTCACCTCTGTAGGTTCTCGTCGGTGAGCATTTTACCATGACAGAGAAGCCAATTGACATATCTATCTTAGGCAGCGATGGAGTGTTCCAAACGGTTTTCCACGGGGCCGGGTCTGGAGGAACATGCGGGATAGCAGCAAGGTTCAGGTAGCCATATGACATAGTGTAACCCGCCGCTAAGGAGCCCCAACCTCGTTTGTCCCTCCTGTGCATGTGTGAAGGGGCAGCTCCGTTTAATAAATCGCAGAGTAGGCTGACATCCTGAAGAAGATCCGTTGGAGGGTCGAGGAAGTTCCAGCCCACCCAACGTGTTCTTTCCCACTTGGAGATGTCCCAGAGTGTGAGTTTACCTATGTTTGTAATCTAGTCACGCAGTTTCTGCAAGGGATGACAGTCCCCAATCGGATCACGGTCCATTATACGGTCTGACCAAATGTTGATTTTTTTCCCATTTCCTAGGATCCAATAGGCCTTGGAACGGATCAGAGGCGCTACTTTAGAGCTGAGTCTGGCAAATGGAGAGTTTCCTTGGGGAAGAGGCCCGTCCAGGCATCTTTGCCTCTCACCTGTAAAGTATTTCCTCCATAGCGCTAGCTGAGCCCAACCAGGCTTGGGCGCTATAATTTTCCAAAGTAACTTAGCTCCCATGGCAATGTTTTGAAGGGGAAGCTTCTTAAATTTTAGGCCACCCTCCATCTGAGGTTTGAGGATTTTCTCCCAGTTGACCAGGGGGAATTTCCTTTCGTTTTGCTTACCACCCTTCCAAAAGAAGTTTCGAATGTGCTGGTCCATTTGTTGAAGGATGCCGACAAGAGCTAGAACCATAGAAAACTAGAATAAAGGGAGACTGCTGAGGACAGATTTGATAAGGACTGTCTTGCCTGCAATGTTTAACCAATTGTAGCCCCATGCCTGTAATTTTACCTTGAATTTTTCTAGCTGAGGTATCCAGTCCCTGCTATAGGCGCGCTTGAGGAAGATAGGCATTCCTAAGTACTTAAATGAGGTCCAAACAATAGAGGCAGCAAATCCTAAACATCTGGCAATGGAGTTGAGAATAGGGGTCGAGGTATTCCAGTTGTATATGTGACACTTTCCTTTGTTAAGACAGCTTCCAGATATTGAGCCAAACTCATCCAGGGCCTCTTTGAATTTGGTGGCTGAGTGGATTGAAGCAGCCCCAAGAAGCAATGTATCGTTTGCAAACAGGGCATGATTTATGTTCTGAACTCCTCTTGCTATGCAAATCCCTAGAATCTCTTGATCTTGCATTTTTTTGTTTAGGTGGAAGCTGAGAACTGAGGCTTGGATAACGAACAACAGAGGAGACAAGGGGCAGCCCTGCCTTAATCCTCTTGTAGCCTTAAAGAAACCTGCAGCTCTGCCATTAATTAAGGGGGCTATCCATGGCTCCGAGATGCAAGCCCGGGTCCATTTTATAAAGCCCTCTCCGAATCCAAATTTTTTTAAAACATTCAACAGGAAGCTATGCCTAACACGATCAAATGCATTTGCTAAATCCAATTTAATGGCCATACCTCTTTCCTTACGCTGGTGACTCGTTAGGATTGCCTCTTGCACTAGAATGAATTTGTCCACCAACTGTCTTCCATGTATGAAGCCCCCTTGATTCTCAAGAATGATTTTAGGGAGGATGTGTTTCAGCCTACTAGCCATCATTTTGGTGATCAGCTTGTATTCAATATTACAAAGAGAGATGGGGCGAAATCTGTTGAACGAATTGGCGCCTTTCTCCTTAGGAATGAGAGCAAGGAACGAGGAGTTTGTGCTTCCTCCAATTTTCTGACAATCTTGCGATTTTTCTATCATTTTAAGCAGGTCTTTTCCCACAATGTGCCAGCAGGATTGAAGAAATCCGGCAGAGAAGCCATCAAGTCCTGGGGCTTTATCAGGGTCCATGGCGAAGAGAGTAGCTTTGACCACATCCATGGTGACTTTAGCTTCCAGTTGGGTGTTCATTTGAGTTGTGATTTAAGAGGGAACCCCGTCCAGCAGACAAGAATTCTGGAGCCCATTCTCCTCTTCGTTGTACAGATTTTGAAAATGGCGAAAGGCTACCTGCTTGATGTCTGTAAAATCTTTGTGAGTCACAACTTCCTCTTTGATTTCTGCTATGTAGTTGAAGCTTTTTCTGGCTTGAGACTGTTTGTGGAAATATGAGGTGTTTTTATCTCCTGCTTTGAGCCATAGGCAGCAAGATTTGATTCTCCAGGCTTCCTCTTCATTTAGACAGGCTTTGTGATATTGCTGCTGAAGGTGGGCCTCTTTGTCAAGGATTTCTTTAGAGATATGGGCCTCTTCCAAGATCTGATGATGGGCATCTAGCATGCATTGGATCTTTTTCCTTTCAGAAGCTGGATTAGGAAGAGATTTGGCCCAGCTTTTTAAAGTAGATTTCACTCTTTTGAGTTTCTCTTCCCAGATATAGAATGGGGAGCCATTGACTGGCTGAGACCAACTTTGCATGACAATCTGCAGGAAGGTGGGTTCCTTGATCCAAAGGGGACTAAATTTGAAGGGGATGGGGCCAAGATCCGTGAGGGTTCGGAGTATCAGCTTGATGGGATTATGGTTAGAGGTGCTACAGGGAAGGATATGCATGCTGGCATCTAAACCAAACTGAAGGAAGGAACTTTGCACAAAAAATCTATCTAGCCTTGCTGCAATATGCCCAGGCCCTATTCTTTTATTTGACCACGTGTAGTTACCTGAGACAGGCTTAATATCTAGCAGGTCCCAGTCTTGGAGAAGATCTTCTGCCCATTCCCTTGTCGGGTCTCGCACAATGGTTCCTCCATGCTTTTCTGTAGAATGCAGTGTGAGATTTAGATCTCCTGCAATGATAATGTTTTCAAGAGTGCCCAGATTCGCATGGTTTCCTAATGAGTCCCAGCAAGATTTTTTTTCTCCAGTGCTGACCGACACATATACATTGAAAAGGCAAAAGATTTCTTTAGTAACTAAGTGTTGCATCTTCAACAACAACCAGTGGGTGGTTGAAGTTTCAGATATTAGCGAGAACATGCTATCATTCCATTGAGATCCCAGCCCTCCAGAGGCTCCTTGGGCTGAGACAACAGCTGCTTTGCTCTTATTCCATAGTTTTCTACTTAGGAGGAGGAGGCTCGAATCCTCCATCTTTGTCTCCTGGAGGAGGAGTATGTCCGGGGCTTCTATTCTTATTAAATTTCTTATTGCCTCTTCTTTGATTTTGCTCCCCATACCCCTACAGTTCCAGGAGATAATTTTCATTATTTACCTTTGCTTTAATGGGCTCCCTTGGAACCTTGATGCTAGATTCTAGCCATCTTTGGTTTTTTTGCTAGCAGCTTCTCCAGAGTAGGTTGACTGCCCTGTAACTTGTCCTTATATGTTTCATGCTCCCTTTTCTCCCGATCTATTTTGCGCCCTCTTGTAGATATCCTTACAGAGGCTTGGGAGTCTCCTATTTCTCCTTCCTCCTCTGAGTCTTCCGATTCATGCTCCTCTTCATCGACACCTTCTGGGGTTCCTTTTGAGCTTTCTGCTAGACCTGAGTCTTTGGGGGGATTGGGCTGACCTCCTTTCTCTAGAGCGACTGATTTCTGGGCCTCAACTTCGTGGGTGTCCTCAGGTTGCGAACTGAGGGGATCAAATCTGTTTTCTAGGACAGTCTTAGACTGGGTCTGCTGGGCAGGGCCCTGATGAGGATTTCCATTAGAACCTCCCACCTTCTGAGCCTTGAGAGAATTTTTTGTTTGCTTAACTTGGTTCCAATCGTCCTCGTTCCCTTGCACAGATTCAATATTGGACGGGCAGCTTCTGGCGAAATGGCCATAAACATGGCATTTCCGGCATTTAAAGGGCAACTGTTCGTAGTCTAGTTTCTGCATGTGTGTCTAGCTCCCAACCTTGATTTTAATGGCCTCTGGAAGCCCCTCCTCTAGATCCACCTCTACGCAGATCCTGGCGCAATCATATTGGTCCTTGTTGTTTGCCCGATCTATAAATTTCCCCAGGGGCATTTCCTATATGCATCAATGAGTCCCAATTCCAGCAATGCACTGGAAGATTTGACAGCCTGACCCACACTGGGACAGCTTTGGGCACATCCACTGCCAGATCGAAGTCCGGAGTCCATTTGTTCAGATACAGACCCTGGGGGCCCATGAAGTAGGGGCCGTTTCGAAAGATCAGGTCTTTGTCGTCTTTTGAGGTGAACTAGAAAAGGAAGAAACCTCTTCCCAGGAAGTAAGAAGTCACACTTTCTTGGATCAACGGCGCCCAGTTTCTTTTGACCCAGTTCTCTGTGGATTTGGGGGAAGGCCATAATCCGGTGAACTGGCCGACAAGAGCTCTCTCGGACAAGGATAATGCTACCTGGATCGGGGTTTCCGGGGGAAGGGAGATCTCTGGAATATCGTCTAGTTTCTTGATAAATTTTGCAGCTTCGACATTCTTCTTCTTAGGGAGACCTTCCAGGAGACGATTGAAGGCCTCAGTTGATGAGGAAGGGGGGGGAGAGGAGATCGCCGCCTGGGGAGTGCCCAGCACCTCCATGGCCTCAAGCAGCCTGCCCAGTCCGATCCGGGCCTGCTCAAGCTTTCAGAGAGTCGGCCGACCGCATGACAGGCGGGAAACAAGCCTCCCTCAGAGCACAGAACAGGCGCTCAGAAGGCAGAAGGGAAGGGCCGAGGGCGATCAGCAAAATCCGATCCGCAGAGGATATGGTTAATCGAATTGATCAATCATCTCAGAGCACTGAACGAAGCCACGCAGCCTGTGAGGCGCGCAGAAGGCAGAAGGGGAGGGTCGAGGGCGATCAGCAAATCCAATCCGCAGAGCCTCGTATATTAAATTAGTTCAACGTTCTAATATAACCAATTTTTAGTAGTGTCTTTAATTTTTCATAATTTCTTCAAGTTAATTTCTTTGGTGTAAGTGATACTACGTACTTTTGATGAGATGAATATTGACAACTTAGTAATACAAATTTAAATAACGCAATTTCATATAAAATAAATTTGATTTGAATGATAAGTATAAGTTAAATATGAACTATACTTCTAAACTAAAAAAATGTTTCTACCTTATTACAACTAGACCTAGGAATCAAAATCGTAGAACTATACTTCTAAACTAAAAAATGTTTCTACCTTGGGTATTACCGTTCTTCTACATTATCATTAAAATCATATAACTATAATCAATATTAAGTTATTATATTAAATTGTTTTATTTATTACTGGAGATCTGAATAATTATTCATATTGTCAAAAAATTTCTACACAATTCACATCCGAAAGATTCTCACATTTATTTATTTATTTATTTTAATGGTTTCATGCAAAAAGTGAATCAAATGAATTTGGTTTTCTTCACTATTTTTTCATTTATTTACTTTAATTTAGCTATATCTAAACTAAGCCGCATGGAACGCTAGGATGTTAAAATTGTTTATTCATCTAGTATGCTTGGACATCATTGTGATGTTGTATCATTTATATTTGATTTAAGGAAATGTAAATAAACATGAAAATTGCAATAATTTTATAGTTAATAAATACATTGTCATGTATTATATTATAGTAGTGTATATATATATATATATATATAGTGATGTATAGTTAGAAACGCGTTATTATTTTTATTAGTGGTTTTTGTAAATCATGATGCACTGCTTGATATTTAATAAACAGATGTTATTGGAAAAAATAAAAAATAAAAATAAAGATTGATTTGAGCAATAAAAATATGGAGGCATGCATACAAATTGCTAATATAAATTATTTTATCTAGATGTTTTATGTAAATAGACCATGCATTGGTTTAATGTCTTCACAATGTTTATGATGGACCTTTGAAATATATATTTTTAGGATTCGATAAAGTAATTGTCATATTAGCTAAGAAATATTTTACTCTCCATGTACTTTTTATTTTATATTTATAAGATTGTAATGATTCAGATGTTCTAGACATTTGTGCAATTTTGAATTTTCTCTAAATTTTAAAGTGTTGAATACTTTTATCTAGACATGGCAATATCCAAAACTTGACAGATTTTTTTAGAAATTTTAAATGAACTTTATTGTTGTCCATTAATTTGGGATTAAATTACACGTTATTTATGGCTAGATTGCAAGTTAAACTTTTAAAGAATTTTTGAATTATGGAATAATATTAATGTTTTATGTAGCAATTATGTGTTTTTTTCTTTCAAAACAAGTGGAAAGCAATAAAAAGACAAATGGGAACTAGAAGGAATTAAATAACGTTACAACCTTTGTTATTTGCAATTGTGGTGTTTAATAGTATTTAATGTCTAAACACTTAAAGATAATTATAAGGGTTTTCAAATACTTTTAGATACTTAGATTTTACTTTTTTTGCCAATTGACATTTGGTATGATTTGAAGTACAATGTCTAATCTGCTTACAATTGAACATCTTTGACTAATGAAATTAGTTTTTAGAACACTTTTTCCTGGTATTATTTATTGTAGTTGATACTAACAAGCCTTTAAAGAGTAGTATTATTTACATTGTAGAATCATTATTTGACTTGATGATATACTGGATTCAGGTGATGTCTGCTAGTTTGGGTGGAATCTGTTATAAAATAGTGTTATGCAATTGTGAATGATTTTGAGTCATGGAATGTGTAGTTGTGGAATTGTCAAAGTCGTTGCAACAACTTATAAAAGAGGAGGAGACTAATAATCAAAAATTGCATTTTGCAAATAATTCGGAGAAGAGGAAAAACAATGAGCAGTTTGAATGTAATTTTCATGGCAGGTAGATTAGTTGTAGTTTTAAATGGTGCAAATGTTTATGTTGTTGCATGCAATATCTTTGTTCAAATCCAGAGAACAATGAATGACTGTCAAAGGATATTAAATGCACCCCTAAATCTCATAGGCATTTTTGTTATGTATGTCTACTTGGAATCTGTATTCCAATATGAGTGCTTATGGAAGCTTAAATTATTGCATTTCTAGAAAATTTTAGTGCAATATGTTTTGCTCAAATTGACACATTTACTAAAGTACATATGCAATTTAATGTAGTTATAGAACTATGATTAATATTGAGTGATGGTTTTTATTTGCAATTACTCTAGTCATGTGTGGCTAGAATGTTATTTGTTATTTATGGCATAGTAGATAATGCTTTCAATGTCTAGCAAACAATATGATACAAAGTTAGCATGCCCACCTTGGTTTGCAATTTAATGTAGTTATAGTACTATGATTACAATTGGGCAATTATTTTTTATTTGTGCTTTCTTTAGTCACGTGTCACTAGAATGTTGTTTATTGCTTATGACATAATAGGTAATGCTTTTAATGGCTAGTAAACAATATGATACAAAATCACATTACCCATTTTTGGTCATTGTTAGTTGCAGAAAATAGATTAAACACACACACACACACACACACATATATATATATTCTCTGGTAGCATTGAATGCATTGTTAATTTGTCTTTGTATGTAGCTTGCATAAATTCATGGCTATGGTGCTATTAATATTGTTGTGCCTTGCATACATTGTTGGCGATTCTCATGTAGTCTCATTCTAAGTATGTCAATCTCTTAATGATCAGTGTGTGATCACAAATACATTTGAACTATGTATAGGCTATGCATGAACACAAAGTATATAGAACTGATGTAATTAATTTTATTGTCTCATAAATCATAGAGAGACAATTTAGATAAAAGAATTCTAAAATCATATGTATAACAAAAAAACTAGATTTTTTATGGAAAAAAAAAAGGTTGCATAGGTATTTGTCGAAAAAAAAAAAGCAATGTGTGGTGTGTTTTATTGATCAAAACACTTACAATTTTTCTTTGGTGCTTCTTGCTACATAGAAATATCAATTATTAGTTTTTCTAGTTTTCAGTTTTTCCATTAACTCCATGCATTGTTTTTTTGTCTACCAATTATGCCTAGGTTTTGTTCTTGCATATGCACACACTAGCTATGGGACTTTGTCCAGATGCTATGATGTGGATATGTCAAAAAACTACGATGTTCATGTGTTGGCCATAGGTATGCTCAAACAATTGGAGCTATATCCATTTGCATCGGGTCTTAAAAAACAAATATTGCATTATGCTACAAAGCTAAATACTTCACATTTTATTTCGTAGCATAATGTCTTTATAATGCCACAATAGGTTAGTAACTTACACATGGTGCAATTAATAGCTTTATAGTAATACGCATTTGAATATGTTTATTATTTCAATAAGCTTATGAATATGATAATTGTTTTAAGTAGTTTTATGCTTGTTATCTTAAATTAGAGTTGTTTATTATAAGAAGGTACATTGTAATTTGTTTTTTAACCTAATAATTGAATTCTATTTGATTTATACATTTCGAAATGAATTTACAGTAATTGTCAAATATTTTTAATGAAATTTTGCAAATTAAATATTCTTTTGAAATTTGTTAAAATGATAATAATCTTTTTGTTGCTATTGTTGTTGGGGCCTTCGTTTTGAATTTTGAAAGGTTTTGAGGATACGAAGAAGGGAAAACAGGTGGCAGCAGCAACGGTCAAGTTGCGGAGAAGACTACTGGGAAAGGAAACAGGAAAAGGCAGTTGCAGGATGGTTGCAGAAAGCAGGGGCAGCTGAGCAGACAAGGCAGATGAGAGGTAGCCGAGGAAAGAGACAGCCAAATAGAACTGGCAATGCAAACAACAGAGGAGCATACAAAAGGAGGAGACCGCAAGGAGAGAAGGGTTGAATAGTTTTGGTTAAGGACGAGTAGCGAGGAGGGTGCGAGCTACCAGAGTATCCAACCTGAAGGCCAAAGCAGTAGCAGGAAAGCCAGAGTTGAGGTCTATTGGGATTCATGATGTTCTATGAGCCTGGTATTTTATGTATTTATCTATGGTTGAGGTCAAATGTATAATGTATTGAACCTTTGTTAGATTAATATAAATAAGAAATCAGACTGGTTACTTGGTATTATGTGTGTATTTGGTTATGATTCATGGACCCGCTAAAAGTTTTTTATATAGCGAGTCTATTCTCATGTTAGAATGATCATCATGTTGATATGTTGTTAGACTAAATATATGCCTTGGGTTGTATATAGAGTAATTGTTAAGATATCCATGACATTATACTAAACCCTTCTTAGTTTCGGTCGCGACACGCCTTAGGTGAGACTCCTTATCCCTCGATGTAATAGATCTGACCTGCAAATATATGAAAATAGAAATATACCCAAAAATAATAAGAGAGAAATAGATAAACTTCAGATCTTTATTAATATCAAACCCTTGAGGTAGGGTAACACCATACAATCACTCCTTAAGGAAGGAGAACACTCCACAAGCCATATGCTTGCCAATACAATAATCCTTCACATCTCTCAATGGGGAGTCTCTAGCCTCTATATAGGCTTCATACATACAATACCATGGGTCATTACCATGGGTCTCTCAATACCATATATCTAATACAATGGGCTTATCACATTATTGCTAACTACTTGTGGTCCCTTACATGATGTGGGTTAACCACTTTATTTATTAACTATGGCCCATCACATTATTACATTATTCCCTTGGGTACCTCCCTCTGTACCCCATAATATCCCCCCTAGGTATACTACATTCCACCCCCCTTAAACATGTTTCGTCCCTGAAACATAAGAAGAACACAAATAATAAGATCTACTCAAAAGAGTAGTCCATTGGTACCATGCACATGCATCTAGCCATCCCAGAGATAGGTGATTACTCGATCTAGTCGATGCCTCGCTCGCTTGAGATGGGAGTTGATCTTGGCGGTTCCTCTGTGTTGATGTGTTGTAGGTGGATTAGCACACCTCTTTATCTGTCATGCAGGGGTTGTTGTCCTTGTTGCTAATTCGTTGTCATCTTGTTGGTTATTTTCTTGCTGGGTGATGTGGGTGGTGATATGCTGAAGTTTTAACCAATGGTGTATCTTTCTTTAATTCACCACCTAATAGAGCCTGATTGGTATCTAGTACATGTTGTGGCACCTATGGTTGTTGCTTATATTCCAGTATTAGTTCAACCACAGATTCCTCATCTAATGTGTCAGTACCTGCAACATTTTTTGCTTCAGCCTCCTTCGACTCTACCTGTTTATTGATGGAAATATCTTGTAATGTAATTTTCTTCTTTTTATTCCAGAGTTGCAGGAATTTCTTCTGCGCATTAATATTGATAGTACCAACAAATTCCATCCAATGGTATCCCAAAACAACATCCACATTAGCCATATCTGAAGCATAAAAATCAGAATGCAATACATACTTATCCATAGAAATCTTCAAATCTTTATAAACTTGCACCTACTCATTATTAACCTGTGTGTGCTCCATTTGTTTAGCTGGGACTTGCAATCTTTTAGCCAAATGAACATTAATAAAATTATGTTTGCTATTAGGATTGATAGGCACAATTATCTTCTCTTTCTGAATATATCCATGAACATGTAATAATGAGATACCAGCCAAAAATACCCACTTATGTTTCTCATCATCCTTTTTTCTAGCATGAGACCATTTTTCCATTTTTCCATAGGGTCGTTGTCCAATATTTGAATAGAGGCTTGTTATATTCTATAAATTCTTCAATAATGGTACCATCATCATGTCCTGTAAAAATCATCTCAGTAGAAGTCATGAAGTAGAATGAGGGTTTTGAAAAAAATTACCTACTTTATGCAGCAAATGTAAAATGGCCACATTTCGGTCAATATGGCTCAAAATCCTTATTATGACCAGTTTTTGGAAATGGAACGACCAGTTTGTATCTTCCCATGTGATAGAAATCTCTATCTAGGCACTCTGGAAATTCAAATTCGCTCTACAACTATCCCGTCGTCCAAAAATTTCTTAAAAAGAGCTGATTTTAAATCAGCGATATCTCCCTCATCCGGACTCCGATTCAACCGAATTTTTTTTAAATTGGGTAATTTTTCAAGAGGATCTTAGATCTACAATTAGTTTCTCAAAATTCACCACAAAAAACTGCGAAAATTGATTGGAGATCCGCCATCCACGAATTGTCGTAAGAAACATTTTTGCAACATAGCTGATTTTTAAATCAACGATATCTCCCTCATCCGGACTCCGATTCAGCCATTTTCTTCCCTTTTTTTTTCTTTTTTTTCTTTTTTTTTTAAATTTGGGTATTTTTTTGCAAAAAATCTACATCTTAAATTTGTTTCTACAAATTTTGCACCAGAAGTTTCAGATCTGATCTATAAACTCGTCGCCCCAAAAATTCCTACAAAAAAAATAAAAAATAAAAGTATCTCTCTGTTTTCCCAAGAAAGTGCTCTGATACCACTTGTAATAGATTTAACCTGCAAATATATGAAAATAGGAATATGCCCAGAAATAACAAGAGAGAAATAGATAAACTTCAAATCTTTATTAATATCAAACCCTTGAGGTAGGGTAACACCATGCAATCACTCTTTAATGAAGGAGAACACTCCACACGCCATATGCTTGCCAATACAATAATCCTTCACATCTCTTAATGGGGAGTTTCTAGCCTCTATATAGGCTTCATACATATAATACCATGGATCATTACCATGGGTCTCTCAATACCACATATCTAATACAATGGGCTTATCACATTATTGCTAACTACTTATGGTCCCTTACATGATGCGGGTTAACCACTTTATTTATTAACTATGGCCCATCACATTATTACATTATTCCCTTGGGTACCTCCCTCTATACCCCGTAATCCCCCTAGGTATACTACACTCGGGGTAAGGTGAAAATGTCGGCGTTGTCCTAGACTACAACGAACCATTGTCGGCCCCTTGTGCCTGAACCCAAGGTCTTTCCCTGATACCATTTTTGTTCCAACAATTATTTTAAATTATATAAATGTATTTAGTTTTAAATTATGTTTCAATTGAAAAAAAATGCAATCTTCAAGGTTCCTTATGGAAAATTCATCTAGTCTTTTGCCACAGTGCTAAGTACTCATTTTTGGAGTATTGTGAAACAAAAAAACAGAAGAGAAAATAATCACAAAGACAATGTAGACTAGATAATATATGAGGTCTAAAAATTTCCTAGTATCATATGTGTTGATTGGACATTCAATGCAATACATGTTCTTAATGTTATAAATCATTGTCACATTTGGACAATTTGTCAGTTTGTCTCAATATACTTTATGGCAATGAAAAATAGTTTTGTGTTGAAAGGATCAAAATTGCAAGAAATTGATCACAAGTTATCTAGATTCAATCTACATATATTAGAGCATTTCTTTTATTATCCTGGTGACTGTTTATTTGACTCATTTATTGTTCTTCTTCACTTTCATTATAGTTCAGTTGAAATACGACATGGAATTGTAAACCACTTTCAACATTTCTTATCTCATGGACATGATGTTGCTTTGCATTCATTGCATATAGAATTAACTCCTAAATACCTTTAGGATCTTCATCATGTTAATGATCTTGAAATGTACTTAAAATGATTCTCTACGCCTTCTTCTATTTGTGCTCGAACTGAAATTAGCTTATGGGGGGATGCATTTTGTATCAAATGGTTCTCTAAGTGGTTTTCAGTTACAATCAATGTTTGGTTATTTACAAACGACGAAGCATCTCTACGATTTAATTCGGACATTCCTGGCTATCAATATAATATTTTTCTACATAAACAAAATCCTACATGTGGACATTTTGAACCACTATTGCTACATAGCACAATAGATAGTGTACCTTCAATAAATAGAACGATTTGCCCATCCATTTGCCCGTACCAATTCTCACATGGAAAGTTTGACATATTGTCAATTGAGAAAATCTTATTTGAACAAGGCTTCATGATCTATCGACAAAATTTCAATAACTATTGTGACTCTTTGTTTGAGTCTATTTGCACACTTGCACCATGGTTTGATATGTCTAATATCATAAAAACAATTGCACAAACTTTCTACCATTGTTTCATTTGCAATGATGATAGAGCTATCAATCACTTACAACAACATCTAAGTGATAAAAACATTGACTAAGAGCAATGTATCCATGATTGCTAAGCTTATATTATAAATTTATGAATGCCATATGCATATGGACATATAGAGGGAAAAGGTTTTGCAATAAAATGGATATGTGAACTCCTTGATGTTAACATATATATCAGGAATATAGAAACAAAATATATTTCCTTGAGATTCTATTTATCAAAAACTTGCTCCAAATTCATGTACCTTATGCATGTACCAATATCTACAACACATGCACATTACCATGCAATTATGGAAATTCAAAATGTTGAGAATATTAGTGACATTGACAATTCACGACAAATGGTCCAAGCAATCTTGGAAAGAGATAACTGCAAGTCAACCTGAAGTGTACCTTGTAGATATGTTGTTTGCAAAGAATCTAGGTTTACTATATGTTCTACTCAATTAAAGCATTTGTCAATTGACAACATAATATCAAAAAAGAAAAGAAAATTTGGTGTAGTATCAAAGGATTCCACATCATCAAATGAGAACAATAATCCTTTTTCAATGGAGACACAAAATAACAAAGAAGTCTCTACTTCTTTTTCCAATGCCTATAGTAAGTGGTACACATGTAAAGTCAAATAAAGTGATTGAGGCATATTTGCAATGAATCCAAGACACACCTACATATGCATGTTGCATTTGCGATAGATTTTCCTTTGGAAAGGACATGTAATCTATTAACAAAGACATATTATCTATTGTTTGCTATTTGATGCCTGCTTCAGAGTTAAAAACCATTAAACTCAATGAACAAATATCCAAATCTTGTAACAATGCAATACTCAATGAAAAAGTCCCTACATTTGCATCGCCTCTTTATATTCGACGAAATGAAAAATTGATGTTTTTACACAATTAACATATTTGGAAGAGAGGTTAGTGGCACCAAGGATGAATTTTGCACAAATAAGACAACTTGGATACAAAATATCACAAATTGGATTAATAGGAACAATCATAAATGTTCCTTCTAGTCTAGATAGAATTCAAAGAGCATTGCCTAGAGATATTGATGACAATATGAAAGTGGGAATTACTCTAAAAAGAAATTTAGAATACAAGAATGTTTATTTGTCTAGAAATATTCGACCCAAGAAAGTGATGTGTGCATTACATGACTTGTGCAACACATCTCTATACAAGAGTGAACAAATAGTAATCAACTATGAATGGAAAAAACATTTTGATCAAAGTAGACAAGATCATCAGAACGATAGTCCAAAAATGAAGGAACTAGACTCACCAAATGCAGATAATGATCTAGAGCAAGAAACTGAAACACTTGTACATGGTTATTCAGAGGCCCACCTTATCCATGATCTTGATACAAGAATAATACATATTGCACCTTCTGAAGGGTTTTGTCCCTTGGCATTTTTCAAGACAAATTCTCTGAAGAACTGAACTTTCTGACACTGTTCTTTGGATCAAGTCGCCCTACTGATGTTATCAATCACTTTTCGTATCAAAAAATTGCACAATGGGAACTGTTGCACATGTCTGGTGACTTTTCAACACATATTACAAACATATTTTTTAAAGCAATTCGTATTTTGATAAACTAGGTTTCTAACTTAGCTTGGATTTCTATTCACAAAGGAGAGCTAAAAGGACAAAAACTAGTTGCTAAAGATGTTAAAAATAAAAGCAATCTTCAGAAATTATTAAAGTCACCAATTTCATATCAATGTTTAAGAAGCATTCACACATCGCCTGACTATTTTGAACATTTACGAAAAGATATATTTGCAATGATACGACAACTTGGTCCACCGACTTTCTTTGTGACATTCACTAGTGTTGAGCATCTTTGGGAACCATTGATAAATGCATTAAAAATACAAAGTATTGACTCCATAACAAATGAGGCAAAGAACTTCGATGATGAATGCATTGACACATTGATCAAATGTCAACCGGTCATATGTAGTCGATATTATAGGCATAGAATCTTGTCACTACGTTCCTTGATAACAAAAAACAATGAATTATTTGGTCAAGTGCAAGATTATTTTTTTATTATAGAATTCCAAAGTAGAGGAACAGAGCATGACCATGGATTGATTTGGATTCAAAATGCGCCAATATATCAACAATCCCCTGATGTCGATGTCATAGGTTTCATTGATCAATATTTGACTTGTGATTCAACAATTTTGTCAAATCAAATGATTCAATTTCAGACTCATCACCACACAAAAACTTGAAAAAAACATAAAAACTCTAGTTGTAGATTTGGTTTCCCTATCCCACCAATTGTTGAAACTTGTATCTTACATCTTTTGTGCAATGATATGCAAACAATGCAAAAGAAAATTCCATTTCTTCTACAAGACAAATAATATTCAAACAACATAACATTTGCCATGTTTTTAGCTGATATTGGAATTACAAAACAAGAATACATCGTGCTCTTACGATTTTGTATTACTCGGCCAATTGTACTACTCAAAAGAAATCCTTGCGATGTGTGGATAAATGCATTTTCAAAAAAAATCCCTTCATTGTGGCAAGCAAACACAGATGCTCAATTTATTTTAGATGCTTATGTTGCAACAGCATATTGCAGCTCTTATATGACAAAAATGGATTGCTCCATGACAACTACATTCAAACAAATTCGAGAAAATTTCATATCTTGTGGAGACAAAAAAATTGAAACTATTTGTAAGCTTGGAAACACATTTCTAAATATGCAACAAATGTCAAGTCAACAAGCAATCCACATTTCTCTATCATTGCCTTTGTATTCAGCTTCTAGAAAAACAATTTTCATTAACACTGCTCCAGCTGAAAAACAAACATATGTTCTAAAAAGACCTATTTTGTTAGAACAAGAACCCGATAATTCTGAAGATATTGTTTGCATGACAACTATTGATAGATATGTTGCATGTCCTGTTTCCCTTGAGCAAGTTTGCTTGGCAGAATATGTTTCCTCTTATTCAATCACAAAAACAACATATATATATATATATATATATATATATATAAAAATATAAAAATATAAAAAAATGTCCATGTGTCATAAGATTCATTCGATACAATGAACACATGGACCTAGAAAACCATTATAGAGAAAAAATGATGCTTTACATCCCATACAGGGAGTCTGAATACACATTAAAGAAAAATGAAGAAACATGGGCTGAAGCATACTTTTCGCATAAACACATTATCAATGTCACATAAAAAAAAAAAACAATTTTCTCATTTAGTCACACCATGGGGTGATATTGAAACTACTTCCACTATAATTGCATCCCAAAGTGACGAGATATTTATGCTTCACTTGCCATTAGAAACTGACAATAGGGCTTGTTCTAATGAAAATATGACATTCAACAATATTTGCAAGAGAAAATGCAATTCAAAAACACTCAAACTAAGTATACAAAAAATAATGAATTCATTAAGCATCCCTTTGTTTTGGACACATTGGCATACCATGAAATTATGAGACAATTAAATCAAGAGCAACAATCAATAATCAAACAAATAGTTCTATGGAAAAAGAATAATCCCGGTAAGTGTTTCTATTTGTTTATCACTAGAGGTGCAAGTACAGGAAAAACATTCACTGTATAAGCACTTTACCATGCTCTCGTACAACTTTATAACAAAGACTTACAAAGTGACCCTTTGAAGAAAAAAAGGTCTAACACTTGCATTTACTGGCAAAGTTGGATATATTGCACATAGTATTACATTCCATTCATCTTTTCATTTTCCAGTTTCACCATGTCACATGGTGCCATTGGCTCCTAACGCACTCAATGCATTGAGCAAAGAATTCGAACAACTTAATTTTTGTTCATAGATGAGGCTTCATTAATTGGGTCTCAATTGCTTTATAGCATCGACAAGTGACTCCACAAAATTATGCATACTCCATATTCTTTGTTTGAGAACCTTGACATAATATTCTATGCTGACCTATGTCAAGTACAGCCTGTGCGTGATTGTTGGATATTTGAACAACCTCATCTTAAAGAAATTAGTGCTACTTACATTTTTTGGAAAGAAAATGTGAAAACTTATGAACTAAAATAGGTAATGTGACAAGACAATAAAAAAATTGTATCCATGTTAAATAGAATCAAGACATGTTCACATACTTATGATGATCTTGCATTCTTGAACAAACATTGTGATAGATCGGCACCAAATGATCCAACTTTTCAATAGTTGTTTTATTTAAACAAGAATGTACATGAACATAATGAAAGAATGTTGTCTCTCATCAATAAAGAAGCAATTATATTAAATGCATATGATAGAAAAATTGACTCAACAAATATAAATCACATAAACAGATCAAACTGCAATTGCCATCTTCTATTGTGTTGAAATAAAATATGCTTGTTGAACTAATTGGCAAAAAATTACAATATTCAGGATGGCTTGGTGAACGGTGCTGAAGGAATTTTTAGAGCATCAAGAACATTTGAAAATGGAGAACTGGCAGTGTAAACAATAGAGGAGCATACAAAAGGAGGAGACCACAGGGAGAGAATGGTTGAATATTTTTGGTTAAGGACGAGTAGCGAGGAGGGTGCAAGCTACCAAAGTATCCGATCTGAAGGCCAAAGCAGTAGCAAGAAATCCAGAGTTGAGGTCTATTGGGATTCGCGATGTTCTATGAGCCTGGTATTTTATGTATTTATCTATGGCTGAGGCCGGATGTATAATGTATTGAACCTTCTGTTGGATTAATATAAATGAGAAATCAGACTGGTTACTTGGTATTATGTGTGTATTTGGTTATGATTCATGGACCCACTAAAAGTTTTTTATATTGCGAGTCTATTCTCATGTTAGATTGATCATCATGTTGATATGTTGTTAGACTGAATATATGCCTTGGGTCGTATATAGAGTAATGGTTAAGATATCCATGACATTATACTAAACCCTTCTTAGTTTCAGTCGCGACACACCTCAGGTGAGACTCCTTATCCCTTGGGGTAAGGTGAAAATGTCAATGTTGTCCTAGACTACAACGAACCATTGTTGGCCCCTTGTGCCTGAACCCAGGGTCTTTCCTTGATGTCATTTTTGTGCCAAAAAATGGTTCCATTGTTGGGACTTGAAGTTATAAGAACCGGTTTAGAATATGGTGTCGAGGATATTTAAGAAAGAGATCTGGGATTGGTGGGATAAAAGAGTAGACCAGTTTGTATCAGAACAGGCTATCCATCGGGGTCGACCTATTGCCAAAGTGAGTAAAAAGATTTTATACTCTAAGGTTGTGAGTGAACAATATGAGATCTTCTGGTGTAAGTTCCCAGAAGACTTGTATAATTGGCTAAGGAGGCTAAAAGCACAAAGTCGACTAGAAGGAACGACACCAGCTCGTCACGACTGGGTTCCCACAAACCTTGCATCACTTTGACACTTGGATATCGATCTGACAAGGGCGGTATATTTTTGGGTATAGACTATAGTAGAGGGATACATAGTTGAGTTCACGACAGAGAACTATCAGTCCTTTTCAAGGGTGGAAGCAGTGTTTAAGGGTTAAGAGGAAAGTTGGTGAGGGAAGTGTCATTGTGGATTAAGATGTTCATGGTGGAAGAAGGGTTGTTACCTCTACCTAGGGTTGTTACCTCTACCTACAACAACCATGGTAGCGTAAAACCCCAGTACTGGGGGAAGGGCCTAAGGGGAGGATGCTATTGGCTGGGGAAGGTAGATGTTGCTGAAGGAATGGATGTAGAAGGATTGCGGAAGGCTAGAAATGTTTTTAGCGCAAAGGAGACTGCTCCTGGCCGAAAAGTGGTAGGAGAGAGTAGTACAAATGTTGAAAAAGAGATGGATGGGACCTCACCAAGCAAGAGTTGTGTCAGGGGGCTTAGGATAAGGAAAGAGAATGTAGAAAGATGAAGAACAAGACAGGAATGCCGATTGGAGGAACATAATCCGGGATAATGATGAGGAATCTACCTTACAGGTTGCGGTAAAGATGCCGGAGGAAAAGGTTCACGGTAGTTACGAAGAGGAAATGGGTAATGTCATGAGAATATTATTCACTGAAGATGAAACATCCACAAGAATTCAGCAGCAGAATCCCTGAAGTACAAGTAGTATCCACCCCGACCTTCCCCTGGTGCTTTACAATAACCCTGATAAACTTGTTGCTAAGTTAGCTAAAGTGATACGAGTACACAGCGTGCATGAGAAGTATAAGGCAAGTTTTAACCCAGTAAATAGCAGTGGAATTAGCAGTGTTAGTAATTTAGGACTACAAGGATCTCAATAACCCGAAAACAAAGGATTTGTGTTGTTGGCACACACTCGGGTCAACATGGTAGGATCTTTCACTAGATATCCTAAATTTGTTGGTAGAGGAAATGAAGACGTAGAATAACATTGGTACCTTTGCAAAGCTATATGGAGAGTGCGTCAAATGCCAGATAATGTCAAATCAATTGAGTTCCAGACCACCTTAAGGGAAAGAGATCTATGTTGGTTTATAAAATGGGCAGAACAGAACCAGAATCCCACAGTAGATGATATCAAGAGAGGCTTCGTTCAAGAATTCAAAGTACCTCAGACTGACCAACAGGGATTGTCGGAACTATGGGAAATTAAGCAGAAGGAAGGTGAAACTGCTTGGGAACTGATGTAGAGATTTAAGGATGATATTGCCAAGCTGAGCTACACCTTAGATCCTAATCATCAGAGAGACTGGTTCATCAAAGTGCTCCTACCCCTTACAAGAACACCGTTGACACAACAAAATATTGGGACTCTCCAAGATGCTTTAGAACAAGTGTCGCGTATAGAAGCCATGGCAGGATACCCGCATGAGTATCGGGGGGGTGGGATTACAAGACCCGTCAATCATGGGCCTCCAAAATCAGATCGCCAACTTAACAGAAAAACTGAAAGATCTACAGCCAATTCGACCAGCTAGACCTAATGTATGGTGTACTCACTACCTGGTGGAAGGACATGTTGCGACAAAATGCCCAAGGTTGAGAGGCATCAATAATTCAGGGGGAATTGTAGGATCATCAAGAACCCCGCCAACAGTAGGAATTGCGATAGTGGGAGCGCAAGGAGATTTTCCAGGTCGGAATACACAAGAATACTGTGAGGTTTGTAGGAATTACGGGTATGTCCAATACTACAAAAGTACTCCAATGTACCAAATAACAGCTATTGTGAATTTTGTGCATCCACAACGCATCACACTGACTAGTGCAGGGCATTAGATGCTTTAGCAGAGCAGCTAGACAGGTCTACATTCAGAGTCAACGAATCTAGTAGGGGAGGACGAGGAGGAAATATGAGAGGAGGAAGAGATGGAGGTAGAGGTCCTGTAAGATGCTATAATTGCGACTAGGAGGGGCATGTTGCCAGAGAATGTCCGCTCCCTAGAAGACCATGGTGCTCGCAATGAAGGTTAATACACATGCCATGGAGTATTTCCCTGAGCTCATTGCAAAATGGGAAGAGAGGACTAGACAGAGAGGGGTCAATCTGATCAATGCAGAGCCTCGTACTAATGAAACTCTTCCCATAACTAACATAAATATAGTTACAAGAGGAGGAAAGAAGACAAGGGAAGATCGAGGTATGGTAGACCCACCCTCAATTGTTCAGGTAGCATCCCCGAAGAAATCATACAACCCCACACAACAAAAACAATACTATCAGGAAGCAGCCAAATTATTTGAAGGATTGATAGAGACAAAGGAAAACTAGAAACAGGACACACACATACTCGGCAATGCTCAACCGATAGAAGAATGGTTTAAGCTATTTCTGCAGATCGTTGATGATGAGTAGATGTTGAAGGAGTTGCGCAAAAGTTTGAAAGTGGTATTGCCAGAAGATGAGGAGAAAGGAGAACCAATATCTGCCAACTTGCCTGAAAGACATACAAGAAGAGTGTGGCGGAACAAAAAGAGAACCAGAAGGGAATTCCAGATCGATGCTCAGGTTGTAGGATTCCAGATTAAGGACACAATGCTAGACCTGGGGTCAGATGTAAACATTCTACCCAGAAAAACATGGGAGGCGCTGGGGAAGCCGCAACTTAAATATTCACCAATACAATTGAGGATGGAAAATCAATATTGTATCTTGCCTATTGGAAGGTTGGAATATGTAGAGGTGGATGTAGCAGGAGTAAAGACATATATTGAATTTGAAGTAATTGATATAATGGGTGACAAGGACCCGTACCTAGCACTTCTTGGTATCGACTAGGCATATGAAAACTATGTTGTCATCGACCTAAAGAAAGAGTTAATGATCTTTGAAGAAAAAGGGATACGGGTGATACAACCCTTGGATCCATATCAAGGACCCAGGTCCATGGAACCTATTGATGACAGAGACGAGTCGGGACTGCTAGACCAGTTGTACATGCTAACGGCAAGAAAGAGAGAAGATTTTATGAATCCTATAACCGGAAGATCAGTCAACTAGAGGAGTATTCAAAGCTCATAAGCTGGTTCAAAAGTCGCGTGGGACACATGGCAGCAAGGGGGATACGAAATTGATAACAGACGTTGCGTGAAGATATGCAAGATAAATTGGATAGGGGTCAAGGTAAGCGACTATCCAAAATTTCACGGTATTGAATCAGTAGACATATTTTCAAACAAGGTAGGCAAAGACATAAGAGAAGATCACAAGGTTCCATTATTAGATATCGCGCTACATGCAACCTCGGCAAGGTGGTAGAGAGTGCCCCGTAACACGTTGCATGAATGGGGAACTATAAAGAGAGCCATGAAAGAAAGGTTTAGTGAAGAAGAAGACTGGCTGCAAAATAGGGTGAAGTATGGAGGAAACTTGGATCCTAAGAAGCATTTAGAAGACTGCACAGAAAAATGGGAAAGAGAAAAGGTACCAAAGGAACTTTGGGTGCATTTATTTATACACACTCTAGGTACAATCCTGCAAGCATGGTACATACAAGAGGAAATTCATAGACAGACAATGGATTGGGATATCATGGCTAGCCAGTTCAGCAGCAGCTTCTTGTTCAAAGATGTTGATTAACGCATGACTGAAACCTTATATGCCATCAAAAGGATCCTGTTCACTCTAGGACAATTATGGGAAGGTTGCATTGATGAGAAATTTCTACAGTATTTTTATGAAGCAGGTTATCCAGAATATATGTCTTGCGACAAAGTAGACGCAGAACCAGATGAGGATGGTCTAGAAGGATTAAGACACCTGACCTTTCAGGAAACAGAAGGAGAAAGGGATATTCAAGAAAGTCCCACAGGAGAGGCCGCACATCTGCTCCTGATGAAACTGCAGAAGCATAACATCGGCTCAGATGATAAACCCAAGATGGCATCCATCGGAGATTATTGGGACGAGCAAACAACAAGGGAGATCTTCAATCTGCTACGGGAATATCAAGACTTATTTCCAACCTCAGTAGCTGAGCTAAAAGGGATAAAAGGGGACATAGGAGAGATGAAGATTGTGCTAAAACTAGATGCCCATCCAGTAAAGCACAGACCATACAGGCTAAACCCAAGAGTGAAAGAAAAGGTCAAGAGGGAGATTGAAAAAATGCTAGAATCCAGACTTATATTCCTGGTGGACAAAGCGGAATGGATTAGTCCAATCATTATACAAAACAAGAAAGACGTGACGGAGATCAGAGTCTATGTCGATTACCAAAGTCTGAACAATGCATGTGTGCATGATCCCTTCCCAACACCGTTTAGTGATGAGGTTCTGGACAATGTAGCGGGGAATGAAGCGTATTCCTTCACTGATGGATTTTCAGGCTATCATCAGGTTCGAATAGCAAAGGAAGACAACATTCACAATAGAATGGGGGTCATATGCTTATCACGTAATGCCATTCGGGTTGAAGAATGCACTAGTTGTTTTCTCAAGGATCGTTATAGCTGCATTTAGAGACTATATTCACAGGTTCTTGGAGGTATACATGGATGACTAGACAATGTATAGTTTACTGAAAAACACACAAGCTTATTAAGGGTCATGTTTGAGAGATGCAAACAGTTACAAATTTCTTTGAATCTAAAATAATGCATCTTTCCAGTTCCATTCAGAACCTTATTGGGCCATATTGTTTGCAAAGACGGAGTGGGTGTAGATCTTGCAAAGGTTGCGATAATCATTAACATGGAACCCCCACATAATGTAAAGTAGTTGCAGTCCACCCTAGACCATACAAGTTATTATCGATGATTTATTAGGAACTATGCATCAATTACAGCCCTTATGGAGAAGTTACTGAAAAAGACAAAAGCATTCACTTGGTCGGAGGCCTGCCAAGCAACACTGAATAAGTTGAAAGAAAAATCAGTACTCGCTGCTATCCTTATATACCCATACTTGAATAAGACATTTCATGTACATATCGATGCATCAGGGATCACACTAGGAGTAGTACTGGTGCAACCGAGAGAGAAATATGGATCACCCAATGTACTTTGCCAGCAGGAAATTATCAACAACAGAAAGAAACTATACGACAACAGAGAGAGAAGCACTGGCCATGGTTTACTCTCTACAAAAATTCAGGCATTACTTGCTGGGAGCGCCATTCAAATTCTTCACAGACCACTCAACACTGAAATACTTGGTGAACAAACTAGTATTGGAAGGCAGAATATGTCGTTGGTTACTACTCTTCCAAGAATTCACGTTCGAGGTAGTCATAAAACCAGGAAGGCTAAATGTGGGGCCAGATCATCTGTCAAGACTGGAGTCAGGAGAGAATGAAGGGCCATTAGATGATCAATTATTGGATGTTGACTTATTTAGAATAGAGGCAATTCCGGACTACTTAGAAGAAATTGTTGGGCTACTAACGACAGGGTACTGCCCGGAGGGGTACACGTCAGCACAGAAGCGACATGCGTATTATCAAAAAATCGCACGACATCTCTACAAGATGGGCCTTGATCAAATTCTGAGATGTTGTATACTTCAACATGAAAGGGAAGAAGTGCTCTAGGAGTGTCACATTGGAGTTGTGGGAGGCCATGTCAGAGGGAAAGCCACCGCAAGGAAAATACTGCACGCAGGATTGTGGTGGCCAACCATCCACAAGGATTCTAAGGAATACGCTAAAAGTTGTGATGTTTGTCAGAGAGTTGGAAAGCCATCACGTTGAGATGAACTGCCTTTAAACCCAGTTCACACAGTACATATTTTCAAGAAGTGGGTGATAGACTTCATTGGCCCTATAACACCACCAGCACAACATTCACACACGAGGTACATCATAATGGCTACATAATATCTCACACGATGGGCGGAAGCAGCACTAGTCAAGGACTGTACAGAATTCGAATTGGATCCATAGAAAGACTGTCGAGAACCATGACTGAATCAGGTAGAACAAATCTCTAAAAAAATCCAAAACAGTATCAAAAACACCCTGAATTAGTGGCCATGGCAGCCAACATGGAACGACGAGGACCTCCATCAAAGTGCGCTGACCAAGGCCCATGGAGACTGCACAGGAGGCCAAAGTAGCCCCTGGGAGCCCTGGAATGGGAAAAGGACGAGGTTTTGATGCGCGATTAATCACACGTCGCTAAGCAAACAGGGCCCTGAAGGGGAAGCCCGAGCACTCGGTCACATCGGGAGCCAGGAAACCACGGGCAGAAAAAAGCAAAAAACGCTAACGTACGAAGGCGGGACCCGCGCGCTGGAAGACCGGCGGTATTGATTGGGGTGCCCATGAACGGTAAGAGGTTTTGGATAGGAGCGGAGTGATTCCATACACTGATCGATGCGTGGCAGGTGGAGGTGAGAGAAAATCGCCGTTGATCACGTGCTATCGGTCGAGCAAGTCAACCGCGCGAAACGTGCGTATGACGTCGAATTTGGAGGGCTCAGATCGGATGGTTGAGATTGCACCTGATGGAAAGAAGCGGAATCGACAGGGAATTAAGCTACGTTTGAAGAGATTTGGAATTTGTTTGGCTGCCATGGTGGAGGAAGAACGCATCCATGGCATAACTGAAGAAACGAACCGACGAAGCATGCTAGCGCCATTTAGAGGAGGACAAGTGGCCACTCCCTGAGCATTCATGATGATGCCGAACATAGGGAACTCCAAGCGCAGCCGCAGAAGGTGAATCACCATAGGCGAAAGAGGAACCGAGCAAGCATAGGGATCGAATGGCTAAAGCCATGAATAGAGACAGTCGAATCAGTCAAAGAAGAGACAGAAGTCAGGAGTCGAAGAAGTGAACAGTGAACCCTGAGAGGACTGAACACAGAGAACAGTAAAGCTAAGCAGAAGAGACAGAGGGCCGAGCTGACCATAGGCGGCATCGAGCACCAGAGAGCTTGAAGATTCAAACCTTCCCATAGAGGAATCTGTCCGGACTGAGCATCACATTTGGCTCTTTCCACTGTAGACCAAAAGGTCACAGAGATGGTAGGAAGAAGAAGAGTCTGTGTACTCCAAGTGGCTGGGGGAATCCAAGAACCACCCGGCCAAGCAAAATCTGCTTCAAGAGAATTTCCCTATATTGTAATTTCTCTGCTTAAAGACACAATAAAATAAGGCCACCACTGAAGCTGGACCAGAGACGTAGCCCTGGAGAATAGGGTGAACTCCTTATTAAAATTTCTTGTGTCTTTATGATTGCTCACTGTATTTCTCTATTGTCTTTCCATTTTATTTGTCTGTGTATTGGCAATCTGATCGATCTGTTGTTTCAATAACACAGAACACACACACTAGCACATGAGTCTATAATACCTTAGTTTAATAAATCTTCAACTGATGTCACTCATAGGGTGAATATCATATCAAATGGTATCAGAGCTGCGGGCTGTAAGGTTAGACAAGCTTCTGTTGGTATAGCTATAAATGCTCACAAGATCAAAGCTCACTTAGGAGAAGGAGAGTTGGTGGAAACTAATCCTGAAATTGGGAGAGTCTATCCTTGAAAGACCATGTCAGAAGAAAGTTCTATGGGGCTAGACCCTCAATTCATAGAGAGTTTCCTAGCTATAAAGTCTATGGTTGAAGAAATGTACAGAGACTTTAGAAAGCAAAAGGTGGAAGATGCATCAGTCTCTAAGCAAGAGAAAGAAGAAGATGAGTCTCACTTCCATGACAACTCCAAAGGAAAGGGGAAAGAGGAAAACTTTCTCACACCTCGTAATAGCCCTTTACATAATAAGAAAGCATCTTTGATTAAGTTAGATGTTAAATTTGATTTGCCTATATATTATGGAGAGCTAAATGCTGAAAAATTGGACAATTGGATTAGACAAATTGATGTGTAGTGCAGGGTACAGAACATAAACTCAGACAAGAGTAAGATTCATCTCGCAAGCCTACACCTAGGAGGCACTGCCTTGGTTTGGTGGGAAGGTAGAACCCAAGCTGACATGAAAAGACATGGCAAGACCATCTCTATTTGGAGTGACTTTGTTTCTGCAATCAAAAAGCAGTTCTATCCATTGGCCTACATGCAACAAGCCATGATGATTTGGCAAACTCTTCGGCAGTTGAAGGGGCAAAGTGTACAAGGGTATACTCAAGAGTTCAGAAAGAGAGCATTGACTTTGGGTATCTCACTAGACTCACTAGAGACTCTTTTGAAGTACATTGGTGGTCTACACAACTATATGAGGCATACCATCATCATGTTTAATCCCACTAGTATAGATGAGGTATCTGTACAAGCTACTCATCTAGAGATTAGAGGAAAGATGGAAATCCAGAAGTTGGGGGACCATCCCAACCCACTGTAAGCAAGAGAGAGGAGAAAAGAAAACAGAATTGGAAAACAAGGAAGGCTAACACTGTACAAAAAGCCAAAGCTTCATGCACTCACTGTAAAAATGAGGGGCATGATGATGAGAATTGTTGGATTCTGCATCTAGAGCTGAGACCTAAGAAGTCCAAGGGCAAGAAGAAGAAGACAACTACAGCTATTCAAAGAGATTTGGGGTCAGACTTGGGAGATGGAACAACTATACTAGCCACAGGTATAAAAGGTAAGAAGTCTAAAGCATCTACTACTAATTCTGCTCAATCTGTTATTGATGAAGAAAATGAGAGAAAAAGACATGAGCTTTTCCATATTCAAGTTATTTCCAAAAATCAAAAGATTGATACTTTGTTTGATAGTGGCTCTCAAGTAAATTTGACTTTTGAAGCAATTGTAAAGAAATTGGGATTAGCAACTACACCTCACAAGAAACCATACCCATTAGGATGGTTGAATGATAAAGCACAACTACAAGTGACTAGACAGTGCAAACTCAAGTTTTCTTTTGGGTCAGCATTTGTAGATGAGGTTGAGTTAGACATAATTCCTTTGTATATATGTGGAATTGTTTTAGGAAGTCCTTACTTGTATGATAGAAAGGCTAATTTCTATAGAGCTGAGAACAAGTATCTACTGGTTAAAGATGGAATCGAATACTTTGTAAGAGCTCATAAGCTCAAGAATAATTATACTCTCATAAACTCAGGACAGATGAAAAGAATGATTAATTCATGCAAACAATTCTTACTGATGGTTTTAAAGGAAAAGAAACTTGATAAAACCAATGTATTTGAGGGCTGTAATCTTGAACAGCAAGCTGATATAGAAAAGGTTGTTTCAGAGTATGATGTCTTGTTTCAAGAACCTAAAGGTCTGCCACCCAAAAAGGAAATAGTACATGATATTATTTTGCAGCAAGATGTTCCATTGCCTAACATCGGGATGTACAGGTTGTCTGATTTAGAGAATGCTGAAATCAAGAAGCATGTGTAGGAGTTGCTCGATAAGGGCTTCATCAGGCCTAGCACATCACCATGTGGATCACCAATCCTTTTGGTGAGAAAGAAATATGGCTCATGGAGAATGTGCATAGATTACCGAGCACTGAATAAGATAACAATTAAAAACTGTTATCCCCTTCCTCAAATAGATGATCTTCTAGATCAATTAAAGGAAGTTATTTACTTCACCAAGCTGGATTTGCACAGTGGATACCATCAGGTCAGAGTTGCAGAGCAAGATGCATGGAAGACTTCTTTCAAAACAAAGCAGGGATTGTATGAATGGCTAGTTATGCCTTTTGGCTTAAATAATGCTCCTGCTACTTTCATGAGATTAATGAATGATGTACTTAGAGCTTTTCTTGATGATTTTGTTATTGTATATCTGGATGACATTCTGATTTTTAGTAAAACATGGGAAGAACATTTAAAGCATGTTAAGGAGACATTAGATATTTTGAAAAGATAAAAACTTTATGTTAAACTCTCAAAATGTAAATTTGGCAAAACATCTCTAAACTACTTGGATCATATAGTAGGGGGAGGTGAATTGAAAATAGATCCCTCCAAAGTGGCAGTCATTATGAACTGGCCTAAACCCAGGTCTACTACAGAAGTGAGAAGCTTCTTAGGAGCAGCACAATATTGGAGGAAGTTCATTTCTAACTTCTCCTCGATTGCAGCTCCCTTACATGCTTTAACAGGAATGAATAAGGTGTTTCAGTGGGGAGGAAAACATCAGAAAGCATTCGACACCTTGAAAGAGAAAATTAGTACAACACCTGTACTAGCATTGCCAGATTTACAAAGACCATTTGAGATTCAAACTAATGCCAGTGACTATGCCATGGGAACAGTGTTAACACAGCACAACAAACCCATATGTTATCATTTTGAGACTTTTAATCCTGCAGTAGTTAACTATCCTACATATGATAAAGAATTGTATGCATTAGTTCAGAGTGTGAAAAAGTGGAAACATTACTTAATGGGCAAAGAGATAGTAATACATATTGATCATCAGCCACTTCAATATCTACACTCCCAAACTAAGTTGCAGCAATCAAGACATTACAGATGGATGGGTTTTGTACAACAGTTTCACTTAGTCATCAGATATAAAAAAGGCATACATAACAAGGTTGCAGACATGTTATTTAGGCCCATTATAAATGCATCTACCATACTTAAGCATAATTATGTGCTACATGAAAGCTACATAGAACAATATGCTCAGGATATGGATTTTAAAGATGTATATGCAACTTTGAGTCAAGGCAAAAGAGTAGAAGAATTGGACTATCATATAAAGGAACAACTCTTATACCATTATGGGAAACTCTGCATTCCACAAACTGAGAGGATAAAGATAATTAGGGAAGCACATACTTCTCTGATATCAGGTCACTTTGGGGTAAGCAAAATAGTTGCACAGCTGCAATGATTCTAATATTGGCCGAAAATAAATGAGATAGTTTCTAGATATGTAAGAGGGTGTGCTATGTGTGCTAAAATCAAGCCCAGCAATAGAAAACTAGGCTTGTACACTCCATTGTCAGTTCCTTCTCACCCTTGGGAAAGTGTTTCCATGGATTTTGTTGGAGGATTGCCTAAATCTAGGAAAGGTCATGATTATCTATATGTTGTTGTGGATAAGTTTAGCAAAATGTGTATTTTGATACCTTGTAGTAAACAGATCACAGTTGAATAGACTGCAAAATTGTTCTTTGAACATGTATGGGTTCATTTTGGACTACCCACTTCCATTGTATCTGATTGAGACACCCGATCTGTGGGGAAGTTTTGGTCTAGTCTGTGGGAACTGATGGACACCAAGTTAAAGAAAAGCACAGCTTTTCATCCACAAACAGATGGCCAGATAAAAGTAGTAACCAGGACTGTGATCTAGTTACTGAGAGTTTATTGCAGTAAACATCCTAAGCTTTGGGATGAACACTTGTGTTATGTGCAGCATGCTTACAACAGAGCCAAACATTCTTCTACAGAGATCTCCTTTTGAGACCTGCTTTGGTTTCACACCAAGGTCTCCTTTGGATTTTGTCTTTGGTAAAGATACCATGGTTGATGGACACAATGATGTGGACAAGGCAACTAGGTTCATTGAACAGATCCAGGAGATCCATCAGGAAGTACAGGAACAACTGGAAAAGAGCTAGGCCAAGTACAAGGCTAGGCATGATAAGCATCGGATGTGTTAGTGTCAGTCTTTGCAGCCTTCCTCCAGTGATCAAACTTGCTCTTACAAAGTGATTTTAAAGTTTCAAGGTCAAATTTTGTCATTTCGATGAGTTTGCAAGTAAAATTTGGTCACTAGGTATTAGGTCTAGGGTTTGCTTTCACTCCTTTCAAAGTTGTCAAAATGTCAGTCTATGTCACTATTCAGCTAAGTCTACCATCATTCAAAGGGTTGTCTTTATCATGTCAAGTTCCAATGGGTCATTTTACACCTTGTTCATGCTTCAGTTGCGCCTAGGTAAGGTCATCTCCCTCTCCTAGGGTTTTGAAGGAAATTTCTCTTGGACGGTCAAATCATCAGCAAAACTTGTATCCTGATGTTCATACACCTTCCCCTATCCTTAATGTACCTTATTAAACACTTCCCATCACTGAGATTCCCCAAATTCCTCATTTTCGCACAAACCCTAGTTTCTTGCTACAACTTGGCAATTTTCTAGGCTAGACCTGTGTTTTGCCCTTTTGGACCCCTTCCCCTCACTAAATTTCTGAGATTCCACTTTCCCCTACTTCCTAACATCCCTCCCTACTTCCAAAAATTTTCTCAAGAATTTAGAAGCCCCTTATCCCCTTCATTTCAGTTCATTTCGACAAATCCCCTGTTCCACACATCGGGGTAGGTTTTACTCAAATGATGCTTCTGAGCAAGGAAAGATGAATTTGGAAAAATTGAGAGAGGTTTTTGTCCAAAATAGGACAAGGAAGAAAAACCTCCTTCACGTTTTACAAAGGTTTCATGGTTTTAGAGAAATGTCAAACATACATTCACCTCGAGAGAATTGATGCACCTCTGAAGTGACCTTGGGAAAATCACTTTTCTCTTAGCTTGGTTGGCCAAATGACTTTCTTGATGAGTCAAAGGATAACTAGACACAAAGATATTTCCAATGAACTATCATGAGCTCAATTTGGAGTTGAGTAACACCTTCAAAAGTTGACTGCAAAAGCACTCTGCCCTGAGGCAGCCTCATTTGGCACATTTTGACCAGTCTTGGGAGATTTGATTTTTGACAGGGAAAATGAACTCCAAATTGAAAATTTATAGTTGGGTTGGAAAGTAGAATCAAATAAATTTCCAACAAGCTATCCTTCACCCAATTTGGACATCGGGAAGGCCCTCAAAACTGGTCTGCAAAAAGGCGCTACGCACAAAAATTCTTAACACAGGGTTTTCCTCCCTATGCGTCGCGCCACGTGGCGTTCGCTTTTGCTAGGGAGCTCCAAATCTCAAAAACTTTACATTTTTGGATTTGGAATGAAAAATTATGGTTTCGTGTGCATGGCCAATAAATTTGGGCAGGTTTTGAGCCCTCAAAAGGTCAAAAAACACTCAAAAATGACCTCATTGCCCCTATTTTGACACACAAGAAGCAGTCCTAGGAGATTGCAGTTTTGGAGGGGAAATGACATAAAAATTGAAAATTTCCACTTGGGTTGGAAAGTAGACAGGCAGGGCTTTCCAATGAGCTATCTTGGGATCAATTTGGACTTCAGGAAGTGCCTCAAACTGAGCCTCAAAGTGGCGCGACGCATAGAGGATTTGGCGCGATGCATAGAGGATTTTTGCTCAATTTTTCACCTTCCAGCTCAGAAATTCGGCCAGTTTGACTAGTTTTGCTTTTTGATGTAATTTTTGATCTATCTTGATGTAATTGGATAAACATGATGTAATTTTGGCACTTATTTACTTGTTCTAGAGGATTCATTCACTAAAAAGTGAAAAATTAATGAATGAATCAGTTTCCTACCTTATAGAGGCAAGTTGTTTTGATTGCCTAGATTTTAGTGCTTTGTTTAGAATTGGTTGAAACAGCTCCTAGAATGATGAGTTCGACCCCTATAGGCAAGGGAATGGGTTGGGCTAGTCTATATCATGTAATTCCTAAGTCATTTTCAGGGTTGGACACTAGGGATTGCTTTCGCATATCATTGTACATTCTATCTCTGCATTTTTTGCTAAGGAAAGACCAGGGTTTTGCAGCACTGTTTGAGATCCATGTGGCTTTATGTTTTGATGGTGTTCTTCTCTAATTAATTGTAAGTTAATTAGTGTTATGTGTATCATTTTCCTGTCTCTTCCTCTGAATTTGAACAAATGAGTGATTAAGGTAGAATCCATTAATTGATATGCTCTGCCTTTGAATTTGTTTAAATTTCCATGTTTTCATCTGTTTAAGGAGAATTATTGAGACTCTCTTGCTCTCCTTAGCTCCTCACCAGTCTGATCTATCCATTCACTCACTTTAAAGCATTAAAACGATTGCCTTCCTTGCCCCAATCAGAACTCTGCAGAAACTGTGCCTCATCCCCGGACCCAAAATTTGTCTTTCCCTTTTTTCCAACAAAACCCCCAAAAACTCAATCTAATCCTTGCACTTCATACCTAGCCTAAGATTAGCTTTTATTACAATCATCTCGAGCCCCATCGATTGTCTTTTGCCGAGATTGACCCGGATAGAGCCCTCTCCTGTCCTCGTAGGGCTAGCTACGAGGCTGAGCGTGGTTTGATGTGGACCTAGAACCTTGTCTTTTCAGCCTGAGGCAAATCTAGGCTCTAACAGGATGGAGCATAGTTTTCAAGTTGGAGACCAAGTTTGGCTGTATATCAGCAAGGACAGGATGCAAGGTGAAGGTAAAAAGCTAAAGCCTATCAGGTATGGACCTTTTAGAGTACTTGAGAAGATTGGTGAAAATGCTTTTCGCCTTGATCTACCAGCTTACATGCACATCTACTCTGTCGTAAATGCGGAATGTTTGAGATTGTTTGAACCTTCAATAATTGAGGACCCTGAAGAGCAAAGTCAATTGCCTTCTGTTGATGACCTGCTACCTGAATACCTCAATGAGTTGCAGGAAGACACAGTGCTGGACAGGAAGGTAAGGACAATGTGCAAGGGAGAAGTTGAGTACCTCAGGATTGGGCTCAAAGGTTCAAAGCCGAGTAGCACAAAGTGGATTGAGATTGGACAAGTGAAGAAATAGTATCCTCACTTAGTCAATGCTTGAAAACCAACTTTTGGTGGTCAGCTTTTCAATAGGGAGGCTATGATCCAAATTGGATCCATAGAAAGACTGTCGAGAACCATGACTGAATCAGGTCAAACAAATCTCTAAAGAAATCCAAAACAGTATCAAAAACACCCTAAACCAGTGGCCATGGCAGCCGACGTGGAACGACGAGGACCTCGGTCAAAGCGCGCTGACCAAGGCCCATGGAGACCGTGCAGGAGGCCAAAGTAGCCCCTGGGAGCCACAGAATGGGAAAAGGACGAGGTTTTTTATGTGCGATTAGTGCTAATCGCGCATCGCTAAGCGAATAGGGCCCTGAAGGGGAAGCCGAGCACTTGGTCACATCAGGAGCCAGGAAACCGCGGGCGGAAAAAGCGAAAAACGCTAACGTATGAAGGCGGGACCCGCGCACTGGAAAACCGGTAGTATTGATCGGGGTGCCCGTGAACGGTAAGAGGTTTTGGACAGGAGCAGAGCGATTCCATACACCAATCGACGCGTGGCAGGCGGAGGTGAGAGAAAACCGTTGTTGATCGCGTGCTATTGATCGAGCAAGTCAACTGCGCAAAATGTGCGTATGACGTCGGATCTGGAGGGCTCAGATTGGACGGCTGAGATTGCACTCGATGGAAAGAAGCAGAATCGACAGGGAATTAAGCTGCGTTTGAAGAGATTTGGAATCCGTTTGACCGCCACGGTGGAGGAAGAACGCATCCATGGTGTAACTGAAGAAACGAACCGACGAAGCATGCTAGCGCCATTTAGAGGAGGACAAGTGGCCACTCCCTGAGCATTCATGATGACGCCGAACATAGGGAACTCCAAGCACAGCCGCAGAAGGTGAATCGGCACAGGCGGAAGAGGAACCGAACAGGCATAGGGATCGAATGGCTAAAGCCATGAACAAAGACAGTCGAATCAATCAAAGAAGAGACAGAAGTCGAGAGACGAAGAAGTGAACAGTGAACCCTGAGAGGAGGACTGAACACAGAGAACAGTAAAGCTAAGCAGAAGAGACAGAGGGCCGAGCTGACCATAGGCGGCGTCGAGCACCAGAGAAATTGAAGGTTCAAGCCTTCCCATAGAGGAATCTGTCTGGACTGAGCATCACATTTGGCTCTTTCCACTGTAGACCAAAAGGTCATAGAGCTGGTAGGAAGAAGAAGAGTTTGTGTCCTCCAAGTGGCTAGGGGAATCCAAGAACCACCTTGCCAAGCAAAATCTACTTCAGCATAACTCATATTGAGTCCCTGTATTGTAACTTCTCTGCTTAAAGACACAATAAAATAAGGCCACCACTGAAGCTGGACAAGAGACGTAGCCCTGGAGAATAGGGTGAACTCCTTACTAAAATTTCTTGCATCTTTATGATTTCTTACTGTATTTCTCTATTGTCTTTCCATTTTATTTGTTTGTGTATTGGCAATTTGATCGATCTGTTGTTTCAATAACACAGAACACACATACCGGCACATGAGTCTGTAAAACCTTAGTTTAATAAATCTTCAACTGATGTCACTCATAGGGTGAATATTAGATCAGTATCAAATCAGGACAGACTTCGAATTTATGGATAAAGAGAAATCAAGAAGACCTCTGGACAATGGCAGTTTGCAGCCAGCAAGGAATGATGAGGACCTCAGTCAAAGCACGTTGATCGAGGCCCATGGAGACCGCGCAGGAGGCAAAACTGGCAGTTAGGAAGCCCGGATCGAGAAACGGAGGCCATTTCTAATGCGCGATTAGCGCGCATCGCTGGGAAAAACCCCTCGAAAAGGAGAGGCCCTGAGCGCTTGGTCGCATGGGAAGCCGGGAAACTGTGGGGAAGGCGCTAAGGTGAAAGGCGGAACCCGCACTCCAAACTGGCAGTATATCGAGGGCATCCTTGGGCGGTAAGCGGATTTGGCTAAAAATGAGCGATTCCATTCATCACATGATGCATGTCCGGCGAATGAGAGAGAAAACCGCGTCACATCGCACGCTAATAGTCGAGCAAGTCAACATGTGAAATGGGCAAACATCGTAAGATCTGGGGGCTCTAGATCTGACGGCGGAGATTGCGCCCAATGGAGAAACTGGATTTGACAGGGGAATTAAGCCGCGGCATAGAAAATTTGGATGTCTGATTTGACCACTGAGTTGGTGGATGAATCATTCCACGGTGTAACTAAAATACCGAACCGTCAAGGAAGAGCTGGTGCAATTCGTGAGAGGACAAGTGGCCACCTCCTTATGAGACATTGGCGATAATGTAGAGGCAGGGAACTCCAAGCGAATAGAAACAGGCAAACCAAACGGACAGAAGAGGAAGTGAACAGTCGAGGACAAATTGGCTTTAAGCCATGAACAAACACGGAACAGAATAAGAAGACCAAGAGAAGGAGAAGAAGGAGAACAGAGACAAGCGAGAAAGAGACAGTGAAGCAAGAAGAAGAAAACAGAGAGCCGAGTTGACCTTAGGCAGCTTCGAGGACATCTATCGAGAATTGAGCACCATTGGACTCATCCCGTTAAAGACCAGAGAGGTCAAGACTTGGTAAGGAAAAGAGTCTGTGCACTCTAGTGGCTTGGGGAATCCAAGAACCACCCTACTAAGCATTCTCTGTTTCAGGAGACTCAAGTTGAGCTCCTCATTGTAAATATCTGCTTTAAAGACACAATAAAAGAAGGCCACCACTGAAAGCTGGACCGGAGACGTAGCCCTGGAGAATAGTGTGAACTCCTTATTAATCTGTTGTGTTCTTGTATTTGCTTACTGTGTTTCTCTTACTGTTTCCTATTTCCAGTGTCTATGTATTTTACAATCTGAACGATCTGTTGCCTAAGGTAACATAGACACACACCAGCACATGAGTCTGTAATACCTTCATTCATTAATTAATTAACTGGGGTCACTCAAGAGTGAATTTTAGATCAAGTGGTATCAGAGTCATAGGCTTTAAGGTTAGACAAGCTTGTGTTGGTTTAGCTGTTGAATGCTCACTAGATCAAAGCTCAAATTAGGAAAAGGAGAGTTGGTCAAAACCAATCCTGAAATTGGGAGAGTCTATCCTTAGAAGACAATGTCAGAAGAAGGTTTTATGGGGCCAGACACTCAATTCATAGATAGTTTCCTAGCCATAAATTCCATGGTAGAGGAAATGTATAAGGACTTTAGAAAACATAAGGATGAAGATTCATCAGGCTCTAAACAAGACAAATGAGAAGATGAGTCTCATTTCCATAACCACTCAAAAGGCAAGGGGAAAGAAGAAAGCTTCCTAACACCTCCTAATAGCCCTGTACATAACAAGAAGGCATCTTAGATTAAACTAGATGTTAAATTTGATTTACCAATATATGATGGAGAGTTGAATGCAGAAAATATGGACAATTGGATTAGAAAAAATTGATGTTTATTGCAGAGTGCAGAGTATTGACTCATACAAGAGCAAGATTCAGCTGGGCCTACATCTTGGAGGCACTGCCTTGGTTTGGTGGGAAGGCAGGACCCAAGCTGATCTGAAAAGACAAAGTAAGACTATCTCTATCTGTAGTGAATTTGTTTCTGCAATCAAAAAGCAATTCTATCCATTGGCCTACATGCAACAAGCCACGATGAGTTGGCAAACTCTTCGACAGTTGAAAGGGAAAAGTGTGCAAGGGTACACTCAAGAATTTAGAAAGAGATCATTGATTCTAGGAATCTCATTAGACTCACCTGAGACTCTGTTGAAGTACATTGGTGGTCTACACAGCTACATGAGGCACACTATCCTCATGTTTAATCCCACTAGTATAGATGAGGTATCTATACAAGCTACTCATCTAGAAGCTAGAGGAAAGAATGGAAGTCTAGAAGTTGGGGGATCATCCCAACCCACTGCAAGCAAGAATAAGGAGAAAAGAAAGCAGAAATGGAAAGCAAGGAAGGCTAATACTGCACAGAAAAGTAAAGCTTCATGCACTCACTGTAAAAAGGATGGGCATGATGATAAGCATTGTTGGATTCTGCATCCAGAGCTAAGACTTAAGAAGTTCGAGGGCAAGAAGAAGAAGACTGCTGCAGCAATTCAGAAAGATTTGGGGTCAGACTCAGGAGATGAAACAACTATTGCAGCCACGGGTATAAGAGGTAAGAATTCTGAAGCATCTACTAGTAATTCTACACAATCTACTATTGATGAAGAAAATGAGAGAAAAAGACATGAGCTTTTCCATATTTGAGTTATTTCCAAACATCAAAAGATTGATACTTTGTTTGATAGTGCCTCACAAGTAAATTTAATTTCTGAAGAAATTGTAAAGAAATTGGTATTAGTGACTACACCTCACAAGAAACCATACCCATTAGGATGGTTAAATGATAAAGCACAACTACAAGTGACTGGACAATGCAAACTCAAGTTTTCTTTTGGGTCAGCATTTGTAGATGAGGTTGAGTTAGACATAATTCCTTTGGATATATGTGGAATTATTTTACGAAGTCCTTACTTGTATGACAGAAAAGCTATCTTCTATAGAGCTGAGAAGAAGTATCTACTTGTTAAAGATGGAATCGAATACTTTGTAAGAGCTCATAAGCTCAAGAATAATTATACTCTCATAAACTCAGGGCAGATGAAACGAATGATAAATTCATGTAAGCAATTCTTACTGATGGTTGTAAAGGAAAAGAAACCTGATAAAACCAATGTATTTGAGGGTTGTAATGCTGAACAACAAGCTGATTTAGAAAAGGTTGTTTCAGAGTATGATATCTTGTTTCAAGAACCTAAAGGTCTGTCACCCAAAAAGGAAATAGTACATGATATTATTTTGCAGCAAGATACTCCATTGCCTAACATTGGAATGTACAGGTTGTCCGCTTTAGAGAATGCTAAAATCAAGAAGTAGGTGCAGGAGTTTCTCGAGAAAGGGTTCATCAGACCTAGCACATCACCATGTGGGTCACCAATCGTTTTGGTGAGAAAGAAAGATAGCTCGTGGAGAATGTGCATTGACTACCGAGCACTGAATAAGATAACAATAAAAAATCGTTACCCCCTTCCTCGCATAGATGATCTTTTGGATCAATTGAAAGAAGTTGTTTAGTTTTCCAAGTTAGACTTGCATATTGGATACCATCAGGTCAGAGTTGCAGAACAAGATGCATGGAAGACTGCTTTCAAGACAAAGAAGGGATTGTATGAGTGGTTGGCTATGCCTTGTGGCTTAACTAATTCTCCTGCTACTTTCATGAGATTAATGAATTATGTACTCATACCTTTTTCTTGATGATTTTGTTATTGTGTATCTAGATGACATTCTGATATTTAGCAAAACGTGGGAAGAACACTTAAAGCATGTTAAGCAGACACTAGATGTTTTGAAAAGAGAAAAAATTTATGTTAAACTCTCAAAATGTGAATTTGGCAAACCATCTTTGAATTATTTGGATCTTATAGTAGGGGGTGGTGAATTGAAGATAGATCCCTTTAAAGTGGTAGTCATTGTGAACTGGCCTAAACCTAAATCTGCTACAGAAGTTAGAAGCTTCTTAGGAGCAGCACAATATTGGAGGAAGTTCATTTCTAAATTTTCCTTAATTGCAGCTCCCTTACATGCTTTAACAGGATTGAACAAGGTGTTTTAGTGGGGAGGCAAACAGCAAAAAGCCTTCGACACCTTGAAAGAAAAGATTAGTACAGCACCTATACTAGCACTGCCTAATCTTCAAAGACCATTTGAGATCCAAAAGGATGTCAGTGACTATGCCATGAGAGCAATGTTGACACAGCACGGTAAACCCATATGTTATCATTCTGAGACATTTAATTCTACAGTAGTTAATTATCCTACATATGATAAAGAATTGTATGCATTAGTACAGAGTGTGAAAAAGTGGAAACATTACTTAATGGGCAAAGAGACAGTAATACATACTGATCATCAACCACTTCAATATCTACACTCCCAAACTAAGTTGCAGCAATCAAGACACTATAGATGGATGGGTTTTCTACAACAGTTTCATCTATTCATCAGATATAAAAAGGGCATACATAATAAAGTTGCAGATATGTTATCTAGACCCATTAAATGCATCTACTATACTTAAGCATAATTCTATGTTACATGAGAGCTACATTGAATAATATGCTCAAGATATAGATTTCAAAGATGTATATGCAACTTTAAGTCAAGGCAAACGAATAGAAGAATTGCATTATCATGTAAAGGACCGACTCTTGTACCATTGTGGGAAGTTATGCATTCCACAAACTGAGAGAGTAAAGATAATTCGAGAAGCACACACTTCTCTAATATCAGGTCACTTTGGGGTAAGTAAAACAGTTGCACAGCTGCAAAGATTTTGTTATTGGCCAAAAATGAATGAGACAGTTTCTAGATATGTAAGAGGGTGTACTACGTGTGCTAAAAGCAAGCCCAGCAACAGAAAACTAGGCTTGTACACTCCATTACTAGTTCCTTCTCACCCTTGGGAAAGTGTTTCCAGGGATTTTGTTGGAGGACTATCTAAATCTAGGAAAGGTCATGATTATCTGTATGTTGTTGTGGATAGGTTCAGCAAAATGTGTATTTTGATACCTTGTAATAAACAGATTACAGCTGAACAAACTGCAAAACTATTCTTTGAACATGTATGGGTTCATTTTGGATTACCCACTTCCATTGTATCTGATCGAGACACCCGATTTGTGGGGAAGTTTTGGTCAAGTTTGTGGGAACTAATGGACACCAAACTGAAGAAAAGCACAGCTTTTCATCCACAAACTGATGGCCAGACAGAAGTAGTTAATAGGACAGTGATCCAGTTACTCAGAGGATATTGCAGCAAACATCCTAAGCTTTGGGATGAACATTTATGTTATGTGTAGCATGCTTACAACAGAGCAAAACATTCTTCTACACAGAGATCTCCTTTTGAGACTTGTTTTGGTTTCACACCAAGGTCTCCTTTGGATTTTGTCTTTGGTAAAGACACCACAGTTGAGGGACACAGTGATGTGGACAGGGAAACTAGGTTCATTGAACAAATCCAAGAGATCCACCAGGCAGTATAGGAACAGCTAGAAAGAAGCCAAGCCAAATACAAGGCAAGGCATGACAAGCATCGGATGGAGCATAGTTTCCAAGTTGGTTAGCAAGTCTGGCTGTATATCAGCAAGAATAGGATGCAAGGTGAAGGTAAAAAGCTAAAGCCTATCAGGTATGGACCTTTCAAGATACTTGAGAAGATTGGTGAAAATGATTTTCGCCTTGATCTACCAGCTTACATGCACATCTACTCAGTCGTAAATGCAGATTGCTTGATATTGTTTGAACCTTCACTAATTGAAGATCCCGAAGAGCAGAGTCAATTGCCTTCTATTGATGACCTGCTACCTGAATACCTTAATGAATTGTAGGAAGACACAGTTCTAGACAGGAAGGTGAGGACGATGCACAGAGGAGATGTTGAGTACCTTAGAGTTGGGCTCAAGGGTTCAAATCCGAGTAGTTCAAAGTGGATAGAGATTGGACAAGTGAGACAATAGTACCCTCACTTAATCGATGCTTGAAAACCAACTTTTGGTGGTCCAAAAGCTCTTTTTCAGTGGGAAGGCCGTGATCCGAATTGGATCCATGAAAATTATCAAAGTGCCATGACTGTATCAAATTAGGATAGACTTCGAATTTATGGATAAAGAGCGATAAGGAAGACCTCTGGACAGTGGCAGTTTGCAGCCAGCAAGGAATGACGAGGACCTCGATCAAAGCACGCTAACTGAGGCCCATGGAGACCGCGTAGTATGCAAAACTGGCAGTTAGGAAGCCCGGATCGGGAAACGGAGGCCATTTCTGATGCGCGATTAGCGCGTATCGCTGGGCAAAACCCCTCAAAAAGGAGAGGCCCCGAGTGCTCAGTCGCATGGGAAGCCGAGAAACCATGGGGAAGGCACTAAGGCGAAAGGTGGGACCCGCGCTCCAAAACCGGCGGTATATCGGGGGCATCCTTGGGCAGTAAGTGGATTTGGCTGAAAACGAGCGATTCCATTCATCGCACGACACGTGTCCGGCGGATGAGAGAGAAAACTGCCTCTCATCACGCACTAACAGTCGACCAAGTCAACTGCACGAAATGAACAAACATCGTAGGATCTGGGGGCTCCAGATTTGACCGCGGAGATTGCCCACAATGGAGAATGGAGAAATCAGATTTGACAAGGGAATTAAGCCGTGGCATAGAAAATTTGGACGTCCAATTTGACTGCTGAGTTGGCAGATGAATCATTCCACAATGTAACTAAAATACCGAACCATCAAGGAAGAGCTGGCATAGTTCGTGAGAGGACAAGTCGCCACCTCCCTGTGAGACGTTGTCGATGACGCAGAGACAGGGAACTCCAAGCGAACAGCAGCAGGTGAACCGAAGGGGTAGAAGAGGAAGTGAACAGTCAAGGACAAATTGGCTTTAAGCCATGAACAGACACAAAACAGAATACAAAGACCAAGAGAAGGAGAAGAAGGAGAACAGAGACAAGCGAGAAAGAGACAGTGAAGCAAGAAGCAGAAAACAGAGAGCCAAGTTGACCTTAGTCAGCATCAAGCAGATAGAAGACTTGAGAGGTTCAAGCCATCCCTGTGAGGATATCTGTTGGGAATCGAGCACCATTGGACTCATCCCATTAAAGACCAGAGAGGTCAAGACTTGGTAAGGAAAAGAGTCTGTGCACTCTAGTGGCTTGGGGAATCCAAGAACCACCCTACAAGCATTCTCTGTTTCAAGAGACTCAAGTTGAGCTCGTCATTGTAAATCTCTACTTTAAAGACACAATAAAAGAAGGCCACCACTGAAATCTGGACCGAAGACATAGCCCTGGAGAATAGGGTGAACTCCTTATTAATCTGTTGTGTTCTTGTATTTGCTTACTGTGTTTCTCTTATTGTTTCCTATTTTCCAGTGTCTCTGTATTTTGCAATCTGAATGATCCGTTGCCTAAGATAACATAGATGCACACCAGCACATGAGTTTGTAATACCTTCATTCATTAATTAATTAACTTGGGTCACTCAAGAGTGAATTTCATATCATTGTCAACCCACAATCTCGAAGCCCAGGAAGAAATGAGTAATCAAAAAACTGGCAACCAAGAAGCCTAAAACTACCGAAGAAAATCACATTTTCAACCTCACTGATGAAGTCATACAATCAATATCTGCATCACCCATTTTCGAAGAAAACCCCCAAAATTCATCTGTCATTCCACCATCATCGCGGGAATCTTCTCCGCAAAAAGCCTCCACCTCCACAAACCCTATCAGAAACCATCCCCCCCGATACATGGATAGCTACTGAAGAGATGGAAGTAGACTCAACCCAGCAACCTAGAGGGGCCACCCATGGCAATGGTGCCCAAATGGCCACGCTAATGTCGTTA